>OX326998.1:12500000-13125000 GCA_946800695.1 Geum urbanum | reverse complement strand
ATTTACGTTTTAGTTGTAAGGGTACTACGGTCACATTTAGCGAAATGCATAGATGTAGATCTAAATCAAGTCCAAAATTTATAAAATTTTAACGGCATGTTTAGAATATTATGAACAACCAATCTGACAATCAGTTTTGTAAAATAATGACACATGATCGATTACGTTTCACAATGGTCTTTCATCCCATATAACCAAGGAATAAAGGTAAGAACATTAGTGTGCATATAGAGAATTCAAGCAATATAAAAATTAAAAATATTTTTACAATAAAGAAGGCCATATATAATAGTTCACCTTGTAATAAAATACACCGTACGTAAAAAAATTAGCCTAATCAAAGTACGTTTAGACCCCGATTAATACAGTTAAACAAATTTTGTGAAAAGATTAAAATACACTCATTTTATTTTCCTTATTTTCCTATGGGGGGAGTAGGTAAATCAATTTTTTATGTCAATTTTTTTGACACTATGAGATAGATATGTATTCCATAAGAATATGTGTCCAAAATTTGATGTTAAAAATTTATTTTCGGGAGGGGTAATTTTCGTTTTAGTTGTAAGAGTACTACAGTGACATTTGACGAAATGCATGGATCAATGTCTAAATCAAGTCCAAAATTTATAAAATTTTAAAGGCATGGTTATAATATTCTAACCAATCAATCCGACGGTCAATTTTATAAAATAATTAAACATGACCGATTAAGTTTCACAAAGGTATTTCATTCCATATAACAAAGGAACAAACGTAGAACATTAATATACATATAGAGAATTCAAGAAATATGAGAATTAAATATGTTTTAATGATAAACGAGTACATGTAGAAGGGTCCATCTTATAGTGATAAACACCGTACGTAAAATTTAGACTCGTCGGGGTACGTTTAGACCCCGGTGCATGGATAAATGTAACGTTTATGTTGAAATGTCTTAATTTT
This sequence comes from Geum urbanum, assembly GCA_946800695.1. Taxonomy (NCBI): domain Eukaryota; kingdom Viridiplantae; phylum Streptophyta; class Magnoliopsida; order Rosales; family Rosaceae; genus Geum; species Geum urbanum. The sequence continues at coordinate 13,124,055 of OX326998.1, read as the reverse complement.
TCAATAATTAAATCTCGATAGGCCCGACCCGTAAAATCTCTATAGGCCCGACTCGTAAAAGCCCTATAGGTCCGGCCCGTAAAATCTCGCAAAGGTCCGTAAAGCCTGCTTGAATGGGCCGGGTCTGGATCCTTATATAAAAGATAAAGCCCGGCCCGCAAATATTAAAACATTGTTAAGGCCCTGCCCGGCTATACATGGGCCGGGTTGGGCCGGGCTTTTTGCCAACCCCTAAAAATAAGATAGTTGAAGCTGCTAGGTTTTTTGGAGGACTTTGGTTACTTTGGAAAAGTGATAAAGTGATGATTGAGTTTGTGAAGGCCACTACTCAGTCTATTACTGTGAATATTTTATATGTTGGTCTTCCTGCTTGGCTGTTAACTGTTGTTTATGCTAGCCCTGCTAACATTACTAGAGCCTCATTATGGCCTTATTTGTAATCAATCAGACAGGAAAGTAACCTTCCTGCTGTGTTTATGGGAGATTTCAATGAGCTGGTTGATGAAAAAGATAAGAATTGTGAACAAAGCACAGGTAGATTTGGAGGATTGAGGAGCTAGGTGCATGAGTGTGCTTTGGTGGACCTTGGCTTTAAGGGTTCAGAGTTTACTTAGACCAAATGGAAGAGTGAAAGAAAGGCTAGATAGATCCTTTAGCTGTTGTGATTTGAGAAGTCAGATTCCTGAGACCTTTATATCACATCTTCCCAGAATTTAGTCTAATCACTGCCCATTGTTTCTGCAACTATACTCTAATACTAAAGTTCATAGAAGAAATTCTCCTTTTAGATTCCAAGCCATGTGGTTTTTCCATATGGAGTATGATCATTTCATTCAAAATACATGGAAATCCTACAATGGTGAATTTTGTGGTAAAGTGAACTCTCTTTCTTGTGATCTTACTGTATGGAACAAGGAGGTTTTTGAAAATATTTTTTAGACTAAGAAGATGGTTTTGTCCAAAATTGGAGGCATTCAGAGAGCCTGTGATAAGTTTTCTAATCCTTTTCTTATTCAATTTGAAGCTAAATTGATTGTAGAATATAAGCAATTCTTCATCTAGAATGCATTTTTTTGAAGCAAAAGTCCAGAGAAAAAAGGCTCTAGGAGGGTGATAGAAATATCAGGTATTATCATCTTACTACAGTTATTAGAAGGAAAAAAATAAGTTTGAGGGATTATTTGATGGAGAAGGTAATTGGGTGGTTGAAACAAAAGACATGATGAATGTTGTTGTGCAATTTTTGGATAATTTGTTCGCACAACCTCCTATTGAAGATATTAGGTTCTTCATTCCTTGGTTATTTCTTGCAATCAATAAGCAGCATTTGCAAAGGCTTGTTCATGTTTGTGTTGCTGAGGTTAATGAGTCATTATTTGTCATTGGAGGTTTAAAGCTCCAAGAAAAGATGACTGCCCTGCTATTTTTTATCAGAGGCATTAGGATATATATTCTAGTGAGATTGTTGAGATTGTGAGATGAGCTTTTGACATTGGAGTCATTCCTGAGAGTCTCAACCATGCAATCACTACTCTGACCCTTAAGGTTGAGGGACATCAACATATGGTGAATTTCAGATTTATCAACCTATGTAATACCATATGAAAGGTAATTTCTAAAGTTCTTGTTGCTAGAATCAGACCTCTCATGCAGTCTCTTATCAGCTCTAACTAGATTAGTTATGTTCCTAGAAGGCATATATCTGATAACTTGATGATAGCTCAAGAGCTCCTGTTTAAATTCAGAAGATCTTATGGCAAGCAGGGCTTTATGGCATGGAAAGTTGATCTTTTTAAAGCCTATGATAGACTGAGTTAGAGATTCATTGCCTCTGTCCTCTATGAATTACAGCTCCCTTCCTCTATTGTCAAATTGATCATGAGCTCTATTACCTCAACCTCCTTTCAAATTTCCTTCAATGGTGAACTCACTAAGAGTTTTATGGCTCAAGGAGGTATCAAAAAGGGAGATCCCCTCTCTCCTTACATATTTGTTTTATGTATGGAGAATATTTCTCATTTAATTACATCTTCCGTGGAGGAAGGATACTGGTAGCCTGTGGGAGTCATTTAGAGTGGTCCTAAAATCTCACACTTGTTTTTTGCTGATGATTTTATCTTATTTGCTGATGCTTTAATCACTCAGGCCAGGAACCTAAAACAATGCCTTGACATTTTTTGTTCTTTATCTGGTCAAGCTGTGAGTTATGAGAAGTCCAATATTTTTGTATCTCTTAATACTTGCAAGGAATTAGCCGCGAACATCAATTCTATTTGTGGCTCTTCAAGTACTGATAACTTAGGTAAATACCTTGGTATGCCTATGATCCACTCTCGAATTAATACGCATATCTATGCTGGCATTTTGGATAGGGTTTAAAGCAGACTTGCTGGATGGAAAAACAAGTGTTTTGAGTATGGCTGGAAGAGTTACTTTGGTTCAATCTGTTACTTATTCTATTCCTATTTATGTCATGACTACTGCTAAAATCCCTATGAATTTATGTGACAGACTTGATAGATTAAATAGGAACTTCATCTAGGGAAGTTCTAAGGAGCAGAAAACAGTGCATTTGATCAAATGACATGATGTTTGTATGCCTAGGCAGCTTAGTGGATTGGGAATAAAGAAAATTGCTACTATAAATTCTGCTATGCTTGCCAAAATAAGTTGGAGGCTTTTTCAGAAGGATTGTGGTTTTTAGGCTTCTATCTATATGGACAAGTATTGTAAGAAGGAAAATTTACTCTGCTCCTCCTATAATTGTCCTCCTGATTGTTCTTCTACTTGGAGAAGTGTGGTTCATGGTTCCCATACTTTTAAAGATAATATGATATGGAGGATTGGAGATGGTACCACTGTCAGGTTTTGGGTTGATAAATGGATGACACTTTCTCCTCTACATAACTATGTCATATGCTCCTCAGGAATTGATATTGATGCTCCTGTTTACTCCTTTTGGAATGTGAATGGTTGGAACTTGGAGCTTCTTGATGTTGTGCTGCCTTATAAAGTGATTCAAAAAGTTGTCAGTACACCAACTGGGTTTGCTGGTTGTGGAAGAGATCTCTCTGGAGTGACTTATCCAAGAAGGACTAGAAGTAGATAGTTTGCTTTTTTTGGTTTGGGCCTTTCGGGTCTCATTTTTCACCAAAACAAAAGTTTAAGCCTGAGAACAGGAGAAGTCACAATTTTTATATAACAAAGGTGTACTACTATTTATAATTACTGTTTAAAAAGCGTGTTTTGGCCTTCAAATTTTTTAATTTTTTTTATGTTTTACTTTTTAATTTATCATTTTAACTGATTTTTTAAAGGTACTTTTTACTTTTTAACATTCTCTCATTTTTTAACAAGAGTAAATTTCTACTTTTTGTTTTTTTAACATTCACACATTTTTTTAACCAAATTTAATTTTTACTTTTTAACTGTTTATTCTTTTATGTTTTATTTTTTTACTTATTTTTAATTGTTTATTTTTATTTTTTTACTTTTTAACATTCACACATATTTTTAACGATTTTAATTTTATTTATTTATTTTTTAGCAATTTATACTTTTTACTTGGTCTACCTTTTTCTTTTCACTTTTTATGGTTTCATCTTTTACTTCTTTTTTTTTTTGAAAGAATCCTTTACTTTTTATATAACAAATGTGGACTAAAATTTACTGTTCAAAAGGGGTGTTTTGGTCTTTTCACATTGTTAAATAATTTTTATGTTTTACTTTTTTACTTATCATTTTAACTGATTTACTTTTTATTTTTTTTTAAAAGTACTTTTTGACTTTTTAACATTCTCACATTTTTAATCAGATGAAACTTTTAGTTTTTATTTTTTACTTTTCAACATTTGCATATTTTTAATCAGATTTAATTGTTACTTTTTAACTGTTTACTCTTTTATATTTTGCTTTTTTACTTATTTTTTAACTGTTTTTATTTTTATTTTTTATTTTTAACATTCACACATCTTTTAACGGTTTTAATTTTAATTATTTACTTTTTAACAATTTATACTTTTTACTTAGACTCTACCTTTTATTTTTTTATGGTTTCATTTTTTACTTAAATTTTGTTATAATTTTCTTTGCATGAATCATAATCTCACTTAAACATTATTCTCGACTTTTTTATTTATCTCATATTACTAATTCGCGGCACAACTTTCATTTTCTAGTTAATAACTTGTTGAGAATGACCCTAATACTTCGACGTCAATCGTCATAGGAGGTGGTGCCGTAACAGAAATAGCAATAGGAAAAAGAAAAAGAAAAGAAAGAGGAAAATAAGAATCTTTAATGGGCCTCAGAAATGCAACATATTAATGGGTGATTATGGTGGTATGGGTATGCATCGTGGCTCCCATTCCATCTCATGGACTACAACTAAGGAATCAAATATTGAATATCGAGGACATATCGATACTTCAAAATATAGATATTTCGATGAAAATATTGAGAAAATATTGACACTAATAAAAAATTGAGAGATATTATAGAGGTTTAAAAGTTAATATTAGTTGATTTTCATTCATAACCTTAATACCAAAGTGCTAATATATACATAATCGTTTAAAGGAAATAACAAAAGCGCGCGTAGTTTGGTTGGTTGGGTAGTTGGAATGGTAACTTATTTGCCCAAGTTTGATTCTCAACGTTGGTGGTCATATTTTGCTTGGATATTACTTAATTTCTGGGCTTGCACCTTCAAATGCTCGCGTGTTAAATGCCAGATTCCGAAAATCTCACGGGAAAAAATTTTCCCGTAGGCAATTTTTTTGATTTTTTATTCATTGACTTTGTTGAGAAGCATTCTCAACTTCAAGCAATCAAGTTCTCCAATTTTAATTGCTTCAGATCTTCAACCTTCTGAATTGATTCGGTTGGCTTGTCCATATGGATTATATCGAAATTCTTAGTAGATAAGCTAGCAACAATGGTCCAACACGTCGTCGGTTAACAGTACTGAGGCGGATGGGTTACATAGTAACTTACATTAACATCCCAATGATTCAATACGACCGTCGTTGAGACTTGAGAGGTATCCAAGTCTTTGTAACATCGTGATTTGAGGGGGACGATACTAATTCACTTTGCGCTACCATTCACATGAAGAAAGAGTTAAATGAGAAGGCAATGTCCTATTTAACCTAGAAAAGTTTGAATGTTTGGAAGGTTTTGCATGACCGGGTTTTAACTGATGTACGTCTCCAAAAGCTTAGTAAGTATATGTGCTCTGTTTGTTCTTTTTGTTGCATGGCAGTGGAGGATGCATGTCATCTTTTTTATACATGTAGCATTCTAAGGCATGTTTGGAGTTGGTTGGTGTCCCTGATGAGTTTACATCTTTAGAGCATATGTAGCAGTGGTCGGATTTGAGGACGTTCTTGTCAGTGGCCCGCTGAAATAGGATGTCCGACACAAAAATTTCGTGCAGCGGTGAAGAAATGGCGAGGCAACCCATCGTTGACGTTGAGGACGTCCTCGCTGGCGTCTGGAAATCGACAGAGGGAGAGAACGTTCTCCCTGGTGGTCCCCACACACGTGGGAGACGTCAGAGGGCACGTAATTTTTTTTAACCCTGATGCGTGTATTACACGCGTCGGTAATTCAGTAAATAAAAAATTGACTGAACCAATCGGTGCGTGACACGTGGCCAGGCTGTCGGCCGAGCTTCCCAACGGATATTTTAATTTGGGCCGTCCATTTTGAACGGAAAAAGCAATTTGGCGGTCCTCTTTCAAATGAAACGGCTACTTCGGCCAGAAATGTAATATTTGCAAATAAAACCCCAAATAAATGTTAAAAAATCCCAACAAATTACAAATGACCCCCCTACAATTTTTCTATAAACTACCTTCATTTCATCCATTTCTCACACTAATTTGTGCACAACAAATTTATTATCTCCCTCCCTCCATCTCTCATCTTAATCCTTTGATTTTTTTGGCAAAAAATGGCTACCAATTGGCTTCTTTCGGAAGATGTACAATGTGCATCTCTTATTGTCGTTTTAGTGTTGATTCCATCACCGGAAACAAACAAAATGTCGACAAATTGTGGGAAAATGTTTATGTCAATTACAAGGAGAATTTGGAGCTAGGTCATGGTAAATCGAGGCCGGATGCTAGGACCCAAAATGCATTATCCTCTTGTTTCGCTAAGTTGAAGCCAAATTTGAAACTTTGGGGTAGTGCTCTTGCTTTCTCACAAAGGAATGCATCATCCGGCTCAAACTTACAAGATGAGGTAAGTTTGTCATCTCCCATTTTATAAAATTTTGTTCTTATTAAATACAAGTTGTTTATACCATATTGTTTGAAATTAGTATGTCTATTTTTAAAAATTTTGTTCTTATGAAGTAAGCATTGTTTATACCATTCGATTTGATATTATTATGTCCATTTTATTTAATTTTGATTTTATGAATTACAAGTTATTTATTCCATGTTATTTAATATTATTATGTCCATTTAATTTAATTTAATTTTATGAAATACTAGTTTTTTATGCCATTTTATTTGATATTATTATGTCATAACAATTAATTAATTTTATTTTTGGTTAGATGAGACGTGCTCAATCATTTTATGTGGCAAAAAATAAGAAAGAGTTTAGAGATTTTGATTGTTGGGAAGCGGTGAAGAATCATCCTTACTATATCCATATCGAAGCTAGTACACCTCCGCACTCATCATCTACTCCACTTTACTCATCATTTACTCCTGCAAGTTCAATGCCTCCCACCGTCGACTTGGACGAGAATGAAGTGATTGCTACACCAATGAGTAACCAAGGTCCCTCTTCTCCGGTTAGACCTATGGGAGTGAAAGCGGCCAAGTAAGCCAAAAAGAAAGAAAAAAAGGTCATGATTCCTACAAATGAGAGAGTCGAGGCTTTGAACAAAATTGCGGCAAATTAACAAATTTGTATGAACAATAAAAAAGAATGTGATGCTCTTGTGGTTGCCTTTATAGAAAAGCAACTCGTCCTTCAAGAGAGAGACTACAAATTGAGAGCTTTGGCGGAGGAAACTAGGACTGTGTCAATGGATACTGATACTATGACTCCTAAATCAAAGAGGTATTTCACAAAAAGGAAAGCCGAAATCCTCGCTCAAGTAGATGGGGTTGAAGAAGAAGCTAGCGAGGAAGCTTTTTCAAATTGTTATCGCCCTCTTTTTTCAAGCACTTAAATATGTAATTTAATTTTTAAATCATTTAAATTATCGTTTATCTAATTTAAGTTTCCAAGAATTTAAATTATATACTATGTAGTTTCCCTTTTCAAGAAATAAAAACACATTTTCTTTATTTAGATCAAGTTCACATACATTACAATAAGACATGGTCGAATGAAACACACATAATTGAAAGACATAATTCAAACACACAACAATGCAAACACATAATTAATACACCATATTTATAGTTGTTCACCGGTCTTAAGAAACCAGTTATGCTTAATTAAGTCCTTCTGAAGCTCTTCATGGATGTAAGCAGATTGGAGATCTACAAGACGGTCGTTAAACTGTTGTTTATTCTGTCCATCTCTTCCAACTGGTTCGAAAGGAATCCGATTCCCTTGTTGATCCACTGGGTCATCATAAACTGTGAAAGCAGTAGATGGATTTTGGAGATCTTCTTCTCCGTTCTCCTCAAACTCATCCTCCACGAATTCTCCCTATTTAGCTTGTAAGATGCCAAAGCACCTCTCAACTTCCTTGCGGTATGCCTCTTGTTCTTCGCAAAAAGCTTTTGTGGTAGCTCCTGAGGATTGGAAATCGTTTTAACAAACGAGAAGTACCTTGGATATATCCCGTCAGCAAGATAATAAGTGTTGTAGTATGTCATACCGTTGACTGTATAAGTCACAGTCAGACTTCTTCCAGCAAGCAGCGCATCGAAGACATCTTATTGGTAGAGCACGTTAATATCATTTTGAGCTCCTGGTACCCTGAAGAAACTGTGCTATATCTACGTGTCATATGAGGTCACTGCCTCTAAGATGATAGTGGGATGATCCTTCATCCTGGAGTATGACCCATACCAAGTGGTTGGGCAGTTCTTCCACTCCCAATGCATACAATCAATGCTTCTGATCATACCAGGAAATCCTCGCTGTCTGGCCCTTCTTAGAAGTCGAGTGATGTCTGTCTGATCTGGAGCGCGGAGATAACGGTTACCATAAAGCTCTACAACTTGGGTGCACCACTTCTTTATGCATTCTAGATTTTTTGATTCCCTCATCCTTGTGATTTCAGCACACTGATCTGCAGCTGAACCGTATGCCAACATTCGTATAACACCGGTTATATTTTGTTGGGGAAGTAATCCGAGCATTCCAGTGGCGTCGGCTCTTTAATGCCAAAATTAGTCGTAGTTGCAAAGATCCGTCATTATACGGTTGAATATATTCCGGCTCATTCGAAACTTCCGGTGAAAGTCGTGGTCGTTGAACACTGAGCGTTTGATGAAGTAATCTTCCATCAGACTTTGTCCCCTGGACTCCTTCATCCTTGGTTGATTGGCACGGCGACATGGTGGTTCATAATCAAATGCTGCATCCACCGTGACCGCGTTGGTTATGAATGCATAGACAATTTATGCATTTCGCTGGCGTTATTGTTGCCTCATACTGAAAAAATTGTTCAAACCCATAGGATTCATCTTGATGAAACCAAAATGTGATGAAGTGTTTGGAAAAATTTGTTTACGAGTAGAACTACAAGTGATTTATAGTTGGTGTGAGTATTCAAGGAGAAATAGATGATGCTTTTATAGCTTTTTTGAATTACCAAATGTTTTAAGATAATGACACATATCACAGTTTGATTCATCAAAACTCTTACCAGAAATCTTCATCAATAATTTAGACGATAAAGAGAGTGTGCCATATCCACGTGTCACTAAATTACTGGTTGAAAAGTTTATCAAAAATTCGCTACAAATTATTTGATCGAGAATGACACGTGTCGGCTAGTTATTGGATAAAAATATTACCAAGATTTAAAAAATCAAAATTTTAAATAATAATGAATAGTAATAGGAAGTTCTATTTTGGACACCGCTGCAGACAAAACAGGAATAGAACTTCCTATTCGAGAATTTTGGAGAGGAATTCCTCGCCCATTTTATGACTGCATATGCTCTTAGAGAAGATTGTTTTGGAAGGTCAGTGGCAACAACAATCTAGTTCTTACAGAGCTTTGTGGGTTATGATTTTATGCAATGTTATTTGGTGTACTTGGACTGAGATAAACCGATTGCGAAATGATGATAGAGTGTTTAATATTCAACGGTTCATGACTTTTGTTAAGTCGTCAGTGTATGACTCAGCTTCTATTTGTTTCAAGCCTTATGCTTCCAGTACTGACAATTCCTCTATTTTTGCTAAGCTAGGTCTCACTTCGTTGAGGTCGAATACACCATCTTTCAAGGTGGTGGTGTGGAGTCCTCCTTTAGAATGTTGGGTGAAAATTAATACGGATGATTTTTTTATGAATGCAACTTTAGCAGGTTACAGAGGAGTTTTTAGAAACCATGATGGAGTTTTCCTTGAAGCTTTTGCTTATCATACTCATGTCAACTCTGCTTTTGAAGCCGTGCTAGCTGTAGTAATTGAGGCTCTTGAGGCAACAAGTAGGTTGGGTATACAAAGGTATGGTTGTAACTTGGCTCGATATTAGTGATAAGCTTGTTTAGTTTTCTTGAGGATGTGCCTTGGCGATATAAAATGAAGTGATTTTGGTGTATTCATTTCACTAGTTCCATTTGGTTTAGTGTAAGTCATATTTATATAGAAGGAAATGTGTTAGCTGATGCTTTGGCAAGACAAGGAGCTTGGTTTGTGCTATTTTGTGAATTAAGCTTCCAGAATTCCTGGTTCAAGCTTATGGAAGAGATTTAGTCTCTTTGTCGATTTTGAGATGTCGTTAAGTGAGTTTCTTTCTTTATTGTAAAGTTTGTTTGGTCACTATTAATTTCTTAGAGTGGTGTTGATCTAGTCCCCACTTTTACACTTACTTTTTCCTTGAATAAATTTTTAGATAAAGGGACGAACAGTGAATTCTCAAAGAGTCTTTAACCTCCAAGTTTAAAGGTGAGACTTTTGTTTCTTATATTAACTCATTCTGAAGAGTTAATATCGCCCGATCTTTTTCTATTTCTAAAGAAAAAGGACAATGTCCAATTCTTGTGGTTCAGATTCTTTTTGCGTGGGAGATACACGCTTCCAAACATGATGATACAATGTAGATAATGATGGCGATTGTATAGTAGTATACTGCAACTATCAACTTGCTTCAAAGGAAAAATAGATTGTGGTCTTCTTTTTATCATGCTCATGTTCTTTGCATGTTTTATCGAGTGTGCGTACTACTTTTTAGATAATAGAATGACACAAGGGACATATTTCCTATCTTGAGTGTTAGAGGCTAAAATTTAGTATCCAAAAAACACTATATATGGAAATAGTAGGTATGAAACTTTCCGACCACAAAACCAAATCAAACAACTCATGCCACAGAGTACCGAACCAATCAGCTCATGTCACGTGATTTTATCCCTCAACCATGATTATTTATAATTTGGTTTGACTATTATAATTTAACCATGGTTCAGAAACTATGTGAGTGTAGCTGATTGGTTTGGTTGATGATCATATTCCTCTCGTGGTCGACAAATATCATTTCCCTGTCGTGATAGGGGTGAGTTTATGGTAGTATAATAATGAGAGAAAACCATTCCCCCATACATAGCTTGGGCCGGAAACGAGCCCTAGCACAATTACTCATGCATGGGCTGGAGCCTTTTAAACATCGTTAGATTCTCCGCGCGAAACCTCGTTAGGCCCGTAACCGATCCACCGACCTTCCATAAATACCATGAGCGGATACGCCCGCGGTTTTTAAAACGAAACAGACAGCCCAAATATCCATTCATCTTTCTCATCATTCTTCACGGCGTCGTCTCTCAACTTCCCCAAACTCTCAATTCAACTCTTCGTCTCTGCAAATTCCCATGTCCCCCTTACATCCCCTAAAGCGATCCGCACCGTCCATCATCCACCACCAACGGCTCCAGATCTCGCAGCTCTCCACGGCGCCGCAGCCTTCTTCTTCTTCTTCTGCTCCGTCGCCTCTGTCTCTGATCACCGTCTCCGGCTTCAGCTCGAACCATCACAAGTCCTACTTCAAATGGATCTCGGGCATCGCGGTCGGGTCAGGTCTAGGGCTGCTCTACTGGTCTTCGCCTGGCTCTAATTTCCTGAAGAAGTCGTCTCTGGCCTTGGCTGACTGGTCAACGGGACTTGACGACCACCCGTCGCGTTCTTTTCTGAAGAAATTTTCGTTACCTGAGATCAAGGCTAAGTTTCTCTTTGGAGGTAAGCTGTTGGTTTAGTCCGATTGACTGTTTCAATTTCATTTTTCGGTGCGTTTTTGTTTGACTTTTTTTTTTGGCTTATTACAGATGCATATAGGAGAAGGATTTTCTTCAACTACGAGAAGCGTCTAAGGCTTCGGAGCTCGCCGGAGAAGGTAGCTATATTGAACGTATACCTAATTTTCCGTTACTGCATTTTATGCAACTTCATTTTTGGTATCTGATCAGTGATCACTGACGACTTGCTTAGCAAGCCCCAGAGAGTAAGGGCTTAGGATCAATAATTGAGTATAAAGATGTATGCTGTGTATAAATAGAATTTTGTTTTCTAAATTTAGAAATTAATATGCGATGAAGAAGAGAAATGATAAAAAAAATTAAAATAAGTTAGTACTTGTTAGGGGTCGTGATTCAGGGTTTGAGAAATCATGTGCTGAGTAGTGTGGTACATGAGCTGGGGCTAGTGCCCGGGTTCCTAAGGCTAAAGGCCTCTCTGGTACTTATTAAGGCTGTATACTCTGAGTACATTGCAATATCAAACTCTCTTGCCAGTTTCCACTTAAAGCAACAATCATTCCGTACTGATCTGAAGTGTTAGTTGTCTATATATGCTAATGAGATGACATTCCGCTTATCTGTTTCCTATTTATTTTTAACAGATGTCCAGCAATACCATTGCCATTTTAGTTACTGACTTATTTTCAATTTACTTTATTTCTTTCCCGAAAGGAGGTTGTTCTCTTCTTTTTCTTTGAATTGGCATGTGCTTAAAAATTTAAGTTTAGAGTATATTGTAGGCAAAACTATTGCGTAAAACTTGTTCCCTCATGACCAACTCTTGACTTTTCCATGTAGGTGTTTGAGTACTTTGCATCTACCAGTGCCCCAGATGGAGAAATACTTATGCGACCTGAAGATCTCATGAGAGCAGTGGTTCCTGTTTTCCCTCCATCCGAATCCAATCTTGTTAGAGACGGGTATTTGAGAGGGGAAAGGAATCCTGGGGAGTTACGCTGTTACCCATCTAAATTTTTCATGCTTTTTGATGTAAACAATGATGGACACATTTCCTTTAAAGAGTGAGTTGCTATATACCTTTAAAAGTCATATATGAATGGTTTTGATGTAAACATAGTTATATATTTTTCCTCAGCTAACAGTTCTCCATTTACCAGGTATATTTTCTTTGTAACACTGCTAAGCATCCCAGAGTCCAGTTTTTATGTGACTTTTAAGATGTTTGATACTGATGATAGTGGGTAGGTACATAGCTTTCAGGTTATTCCCTTTCTAATTCTCGTTTATTATTTTTTGTATGATTCTGACCTGACTGTTTATTTTTACATAGATCTATTGATAAGAAAGAATTCAAGAAAGTGATGGGGTTGATGCGGGCATGCAACAGACAAGGTGCTCGCAACAAAGATGGACTTCGAACTGGGCTAAAAATGAATGGTTCTGTAGAAGATGGTGGGCTGGTGGAGTACTTTTTTGGTGAAGATGGGAGTGATCGCCTTCTACTGGATAAATTTATCAATTTTTTGAGAGATTTGCATGATGAAGTAAGCTCCCAGTCATCCTATTCTTGAGAATTTATTGCTTTTTTGTTAACACTTCCTATTCTTGTGTCCACTTTTTCAAAATCAGATTGTTGCATATCCATTATAGATGCCTTTTCAACTACCCTCGATTCTGTCAAAATTAAATTTATGGAATAACTTTTAAAGAGATTTGGCCAGCCGGCTGCTACCGTAATATGAAATTAGTGTTTATATAGCTACTAAAAGGAAGTCATGAAAGAAACTACATTGTAGTTCTACAAATTTCAGTGGCATTTGTATGCAAAATATCGGAATCAGTTCAGACCTTTACTGCTCTGAAGTTGTAAATAGGACCACCTAAAAAGTACACGATAAGTGGACATTTTGGAGCCTAGATAAAGTATAATGTTAATATATCTTATGCTCATAAGCTTGAATGTGCTTCAATAAATTTAGTCCTCTTTCCTCTGAAAAATTGTTCTCATCAAAAGTCTCTTTCATCTGAATTCTAAATTGGATTTGTAGATGCTGAGGTTGGAGTTTGCGCACTATGACTACAAATTGCGAGGAACCATAAAGGCAAAAGACTTTGCATTGTCCATGGTAGCTTCTGCCGACATGCGTCATTTAAGCGGTTTGCTTGATCGGGTCGAATTTATGGACAATAAACCACATTTCAGAGACACTCACGTCACATTTGAGGAGTTCAAGAATTTTGCAGAGATTCGCAAGAAACTGCAGCCATTTTCTTTGGCCCTTTTCAGCTATGGCAAAGCAAATGGCGTGTTGACAAGAGAGGATTTCCAACGTGCTGCATTCCATGTAAGATACCAGTCTTTTTATACTTTTGCTCATATCTTTATATCAGTTTAATGCTTTCTATCTTTAACAAGGAGACCAGAATATATTCAAAGTTCATTTGGTTCTGGTAACTGTTGTCTTAGTTTATCATTGATGAGTGCCATCTTGTGCATGCTCTTTTCATAATCTAGCACAGTTCCAATTCATCGTGTTTGTGTAATTTGAATGATGTCTGCAACACAGGTATGTGACGTAGCTCTCAGTGACAATGTGGTGGATATCATCTTCCATGTGTTTGATTTAAATCAAGATGGAAATTTAAGCTTTGATGAGTTTGTCAGAGTTCTTCACCAACATGAAAGGGACATTTCTCAACATGTGGAGACAGGAATGATGGTTCATGACTAACCCAACCTGATTAAATGGATCTGCAGCTTCATGATTCCTAATAATATATTGATTTTGAAGGTTCTGGTCCTGTTTTAAATCTTAAAATGTAACCTGTAAGTAGTCCAAGTTTAAGTGATAGCGCTAACGAATGCTGATAAATGTGTGTGTTCCTCGAGTGTTCAGAGACTCCCTCTTTTTAATGCTAAAGTCTGGGGCTCCATTTTGTAGAAGGGCCATAAGACTATGTTATATATAGCCTCCTGTTGAATAAAAGAAACAGAAACAGTTGGTTACAGATTGATTTTGGTTCCACTGAATGTTTTTTTTTTGATAATGGATACTTCAATAACACAGAACACTGCCCAAAGGGCTAATGTTGGGTTTTGTTTAGCATTATGGACTCAGATAAATAGCATCTGTTGGCTTTGCTGTTCCCAGTCTCATTTGAGCTGCCATTATATGTAGGTCAAACTACTACACAATTATTACCAGCAAGATCTCAATTATTTCTGCACTTAACACCCCATGACTCCTGTTATAACAGGTCACTCCTGCACTATCATTTTTTTATTTTTTATAAGTTGATCAAAGGCTGGAGGACTGTTGGGGTTTGAACGTGGGTGGTGAGTGAGGAGGCATACTGTCTTGGCCATTAGACCAATCCGAAATGCTCCTCCTGCACTGTCATCTGATCTAACACGAATTTGTTAAGGTAATCTTTACACTGAGAGCACATTAACACCTTAACTCCCTTTGAAGATAACAGAACTGAAAACAGCACCTTCTTTGCCGGGAATACCGGAATATGCTCGGTCCCGCTGTCTGTCTCAAACTCAAAGTGGAGCCTACTAGGATTTTATTCCTTACTGGACTAGGTAAACTTTACCGACCGTAAAACAAATTACGACAGGTAGCAGGTGACTCTCTCTCCAGCAGCGCGTGATGTACACCCCGAAACAGAGGTCGCGTTAAGTCACGCGCTTTCGTAGACTAGGAACGTTGACCTCTATTTCAGGAAACCCTAGGAAAGAGAGAGCAAAGTTCGTACCTTTCCATATCTGCGGCCGGAGAGAGACGCCCCCATCAGTATTCCCACTCTGTCTTTTATCTCAGACAAATCCAAACCACACAGCCTTAAGAATTCAATGAACTTGTAACTGGGTTCTGGGCTGTTTCTAAGTCAGTTACCCCCAAATTGCTGATTTTGGAAGCCTCGCCAATTTCAGGTTTTGAAAGATTGGCTTTTTTAATTTCTTTCTTCCTTTGATTTTTGTTTTTGGGAATTGGTATTTGGGGTGTTGTAATTGCTTATTGGTTTTTGTAATTACAATTTTCTGAGGCCGCTTAGCTTCTTCCTCTGTCTGTCAAACTGTCACATTTGTTCTTCCATCACACAATTGTGTTAGCTGTATTTAGTCATAGAATTGTATACGTTTTGTATTGGATTTCATTTAATTCAATTTGATTAAACTCGTATATAATTATTTGGGCTAGTCTCTGTTTTGTTGCTCATTTTATGAGAAGAGGGTTTTTGGTTGAAACAGAGCGTTCAGAACCTTTTGTGTTTTAAGGGCTCTTTCTCTGTGGTTTGAGATTTTCAATGGGAAAACCAACTGGGAAAAAGAAAGAGCATGATGTGCAAAAGCCTGGGAGTAGGCAGAGCAAGCCGGTGGAGCGGAATCCAAAAGCATTGGATGAAGACACTGCAATGTTCATCAACATGTCCCAAGAGCTCAAAGAAGAAGGAAACAAGCTCTTTCAGAAGCGTGACAGCGAAGGCGCCATGTTGAAGTATGAGAAGGCACTCAAACTGCTTACAAAGAATCATATTGATGTGGCTCATTTACATACCAACATGGCTGCTTGTTATATGCAAATGGGTCTCGGTGAGTATCCTCGAGCAATCAATGAGTGTAATTTAGCTTTGGAGGTGTCGCCGAGGTACAGTAAAGCACTGTTGAAGAGGGCGAGGTGCTTTGAGGCTTTGAATAGGTTGGACTTGGCGTTTAGAGATGTAAATTGTGTTTTGAGTATGGAACCGACCAATCTGAATGCATTGGAGATTTTGGAGAGTGTGAGGAAAGTTATGAGTGAAAGGGGTATTGTTATTGATGAGAAAGAAATAGGTGTTGCTAATGTGCAGCAGCCTCCTGTTGCTCGCTTCCGTAAAGTGGTGAAAGAGAAGCCAAAAAAGAAGAAAGATAAGAAGGTTGAAGGGAAGACAGAGGACAAGGCTGTCATGAAAGAGATTGCAAGTGTTATCAAGGACAAGGAAGTGCTTGCAAAGACCGTTGAGGAAGAGAAAGTGGTTCTAAAGCATGTCGAGGAAGAGAAACAAGTGTCAAATCATGTGGTGGAAGAGAAGCTTGTTAAGGAAGAAAATGTTGTTACAAAGACTGTCAAGTTGGTATTTGGAGAGGATATTAGATGGGCGCAGTTGCCAGTGAATTGTAGCATGAGGCTGGTCAGGGAGATAGTTAGGGATCGATTTCCTGGCTTGAAGGGTGTTCTTGTGAAGTATAGAGATCAAGAGGGTGATTTGGTTACAATTACAACTACAGATGAGTTGAGGTTAGCTGAATCATCATGTGATACGAGGGGGTCGCTGAGGTTTTTCATAACAGAAGTCAGTCCTGATCAAGAACCAATTTACGAGGGATCAAGCGAAGATGTAGTGTGTAAGGAAGATCCAAAGCCAAGTAATGTTGCTGAGAATGGGAATAGTGGAAATGATAGAGAAGTGGGAAAAGGGTCTACGACTTGTGTTGAGGACTGGGTTATCCAGTTTGCAAGATTGTTCAAGAATCATGTTGGGTTTGATTCTGATGCGTACTTGGATCTTCACGAACTTGGTGTGAAGCTATACTCAGAGGCAATGGAGGACAGTGTCACACTTGATGATGCTCAAGAACTTTTTGACATTGCTGCAATTAAGTTTCAAGAGATGGCGGCTTTAGCATTGTTTAATTGGGGAAATGTCCACATGTCCAAAGCAAGGAAGCGGGTGTCATTTCCAGAAGATGCTTCAAGGGAAACCATTGTTGAACTGATCAAGGCTGCATATGAATGGGCACATAAAGAGTACAGGAAGGCAGAGAGTAAGTATGAAGAAGCTGTGAAAATAAAGCCAGACTTCTACGAAGGTTATCTTGCACTTGGCCAGCAGCAGTTTGAGCAAGCAAAGCTCTCTTGGTACTATGCAATTGGAAGCAAGACTGAGTTGCAATCTGAACCATCTTCGGAGGTGCTTCAGCTTTACAACAAGGCTGAGGACAGCATGGACAAGGGAATGCTGTTGTGGGAGGAGATAGAAGAGCGACGTCTGAATGGACTCTCTGTTGAAGATAAATACAAAGCCCAATTGCAGAAAATGGGTTTGGATGGCCTATTTGAAGAGGTGTCTGCTGATGAAGCTGCAGAACAGGCAGCAAATATGAAGTCACAAGTATACCTCTTGTGGGGAACCTTGCTCTATGAACGTTCTGTAGTGGAATATAAGCTAGAGTTACCAACTTGGGAGGAATGCTTAGAAGTTTCCATTGAGAAGTTTGAACTTTGTGGAGCTTCTCCGACAGATATAGCTGTGATGATAAAGAATCACTGTTCCAATGAAAGTGCACTGGAAGGTAAAGAACAAAATGCCGCATTTTTGTATAACTTCTAGAATCTGAAACATGAAATCGTTCCTCATAGTTTATCCAAATGCAGGTATGGGATTCAAAATTGATGAGATAATTCAGGCGTGGAATGAAATGTATGATGCTAAGAGGTGGCAGTTTGGTGTTCCTTCTTTCCGACTTGAGCCATTATTGCGACGCCGGGTCCCAAAACTTCATTCAATCTTGGAGCATGCTTGATTGTTTTTTTGATTTTTGGTTTGGTGTAAGCTAGGTGGTATGTAGAGGCTTTGGCAGTTTGCCTTACGCAAGGTTTGCTGGCTGCATGGCTGCATAGGTAACTTGACTCTCTCAATTCTTGCTTTCATTTAGAATAAAACAAGATTCATATGAATAGTTGAATTCTATGAAGGCATACTAATTGATCTGAACTCATGTCGAATCTCTAGCTATCTGAGTTTTATGTCAGTACAATTTTTCAATTCTTTCATGGTCTGTGCAAAATTATCGGTCTTGATGGAATAAAACATAATCTGTACCTTTTTGGTGATTGCAGGTATTTTTTTTGGGTCAACGGACTGTTGTGTGCATCATCTTGTTTGCTATGGGAGCAACAAAGGTGTGTTTAGTTTTTGAATTTGATTTTTTCAGTGTGGGAGATTGGCTTGCAAGACTAGGTTCATGTCATTTGTTTTGTCGGTGGGAGATTCGTTAGAGAGCATTCATTCACAGTTTGGGTATAGGGTATAGGATTGGATTTGTTCATTCAAAGAATAAGCTGTGGCAACATATTGTCTCATTGCCTACATCGGCCAGCTCTGTTATACATCATAGGTTTGTCCATTTGTAAGCTGTAAACAATTTGTGGTTGCTGTATACAGTAGAAGGGAATGCTGTTATCTCTTCATATGTGCTCACTCCCTTGTGTCTAATAACTCAAAAGAGAGTTTATATAAGATGCAGTAATACAAATGACTGATTTGCAATCACAAAATTCAGAGCAAGAAAACACAAGTTACATATAAGATCTGAAACCACCCAGCATACATTGAAGGTTGAGGATTTAGTATCTGTATGTAGTACATCTGCAGCTGAACAAACCAAAACTGAGAATCGAAGACTCAGTTGTTCTTGCACTACTGCTCAACGCATATACTACTTTGTGATACTCTGATGATTTAGTGTCATCTATTTGAGCCTTCGAAATTGGATTCACCAATCAGGTGATATATATAACACTGTCAAACTTGTAAACCCTTTTATCTGAGCATACTTCCAGTTCCATGAATGCCGGCCATGGACGCCAAAGCAATGAAGAGGAGGATCAAGCTAATCTCCGAAAACAATATGTGCAGCCCATATATATTTTCGGCCCTTAAGGCTTCCTATAATAAGTGTGCGGGGGACACGTGTCACAATTTTAACTGTGTTAAAGTTACGTGAATAGTAAATAAAAGAAAGTAAACCAGTGGCTTCGTTGTTTGTAACACGTCCCTACTAGTTTCAGTTTCAGCTACCATTTGGAATCTCCCATTACAAAAAAGCTAAGCAAACAAGCATTTAATTGGGCTTTCCTTGTCATCTTCATCCTCCTCGAGATTTCCATCCATGGAGAAAGTCAGAAGAGCATCACACGCTGGTTCTTGGTACACCGACAACCGTTAGTATCTGATTCTTCACCATCTATTTTCTGTTGCCCACAATTAGTTAAACAGATATTTGATCGTACATTTTATTATTGAATCATTTATATATATTGGCACCAGTTAAAGTTCTCAAATTTTAGTTGGGTTGGGTATATGAATTTTTGTTGTCTAGGCTTAAAGTTTTGATCTTTCATGCAACCAAAGAATAAAATTTGAACCTTTCAGCTAAGAAGTTAGCAGAAGAGCTTGAAGGATGGCTTAGAGAATCTGGGCTCACTAATTCTGCAGATGTTCGAGGTGTCATTGCTCCGTGAGTATAAATTAACAAAACTTCTCTGATTTTGTTTCTTCATGGCTGTTTGATTTGTTATGTGGGTGGGTTTGGAAATTCAGGCATGCAGGTTATTCATATTCAGGTCGTGCTGCTGCCTATGCATTTGGCAACATTGACCCAACAAACATGTGAGTCACGTTGTCATGGTTTTCGACTTTGTTATGGTAATTGCAATGAATTGGACAACAATTGGCTAATTTGGTTGGAAACTTGCATTTGCAGTACTCGGGTGTTCCTTCTTGGTCCATCTCATCACTACTACACTCCAAAATGTGCTGTTTCAACAGCCACAATTTACAAGACCCCCATTGGTGACCTGCCTATTGATTTGGAAGGTACGGGGATTCTCGTAGTCATATTACAGTCTTTTTTTGCTTTAGCAAACATGTCTTAGATAACCCATAATGATGATTGCATCATAATTTCTCATAATATAGTGGAGATTGTGTGTATAGTAAGTTTGGATATGAGAATCTCAGTTGAAGTGCCATTGCTACTTGATATTTTTTCTTTGTAGAAGATCCTCTTTATTAACATCTTGTTGATATATTCTATGCTTTGTGTGTATGAATTGTAGTTGTTTATGTTACCTTCTGTAGAGTTTTTGTTTCTAACATATAATTATTGCCGCTCATCAGTGATTGAGGAGCTAAAAGCTACCGGAAAATTTGAAACAATGGATATTTGGGTCGATGAGGCTGAACATAGCATGGAAATGCATTTACCATATCTTGCCAAAGTTTTTGAGGGGTACCTTCTTTCTTTAGTATTTTATGTAGAATAGTACTATTTTGTAATCATTTGACGGATAATTATCTGGATATTGATGCAGGCACCCAGTTAAAGTTGTACCAATTTTGGTTGGTTCTCTTAAAGCAGAAGCAGAAGCCATTTACGGAAAGCTCCTTGCCAAATATGTAGATGATCCAAAAAACTTCTTCTCTGTGTCATCAGATTTTTGTCATTGGGGATCTAGGTATGTTTCAGTCATAGTTTTGTGTAGAAGTTTGGTCTTGCTCTTGGTCTTTGCTTGCTAGCGCAAGTGCCAATGTGAATGCATATCTGAGCTAAATGCTCCAAGTTTAGACTAAGCTATCTTCCGGTGTCACCCTGAGACATATATTTGCTGGCACTTAAACTTGTGAAGCACGAACACTTACATGCAGGCTTCTTGCATATGGAAACTTACTTGTAACATCTATAGCTACAATCTTTGAGTTATTACCGAGGAAAACAATGCATTGGTTGAGCAGATGTTCATTGTGCCTGGTTTTGTTGTTCTTTCACAGGTTCGACTACATGCATTATGACAAGAAACACGGGCCCATACACAAATCCATTGAGGCTCTGGACAGGATGGGAATGGATATAATAGAAACAGGGAATCCAGATGCATTTAAACAGTATCTGTCAGAGTATGCCAACACCATTTGTGGACGCCATCCAATTGGTGTTTTTCTTCATGTAAGTGCCTCATATAGTTCATTTTGTTTATAGGTAGGAGAATATTACCTCCCAAGAAAATGGCACCCAAGAATTGAAATGGGACAAGAAGGCTGTAGATATAGTTTTAACTATTTGGACCTGTTTTAGGGGCATATTGCTATTTTAGCTCTAAAAGCTATGCACCAATATGATGCACTGGTATATATTCTTTAAGAAATTTGATCTGTTTCTGGGATCTTGGACCATTTCTTGGAAGATATAAGTATAATAAGAGCAACATCTAGGCTAACTACAAATTATTTCTCATTCTTGATGATATATTAGGTCCTAAAAATTAGGGTATGTCCATTTTGCTGAAGAATTGAACTTTTCTTTTGTGGCAACTAAAGTTAGAGTACAGGGCTTCTTTTTGTATTGATCCGATAGTGCATCTTTCTGTTCATTGTGCTATTAGAGGCTTCTCTTCCCCTTCTGTTTTTCAACATTCTCACCTTTCACCTTTCTTCTCTGAATTTAGATGCTGAACAACTGCTCAACAAACATAAAGATCAATTTCCTCCGCTATGAGCAGTCAAGTCAGTGCAAAACTACAAGGGACAGCAGTGTGAGCTATGCATCTGCGGCAGCAAAGGTGGATGGTTGAAGATGTATTCTCCATCAAGACATTCACCTCATTTCATCAAATCAATTGTACTGCTTAACTCAAGTAAATATGCATCTTATGAACACTATTGTCTGCTGGTAGATGAATAGTTGGATACTAATAAAAGAATCATGTTGCCTCATGGATTGGCAGTTATCTCTTAGTCTTCAAAGATTTCATGTCGAACCCACTACAATTTTGACCTGGCCCATCTATTTTATCTGTAATATTTACTTTTTAATCAAAATGACTGGTTAGAATTTAGAAAGGTGTTTAGTGTACTAGACATCATATTCATCAGTCATCACATCAGGTAGTGATCTTCCAAAACTTAACCTTCAACCAAACTTATCGGACCAGTGTCTGACTCCAGAGTTATGTGATGAACATAGAATGAGTTCTGCAGATTATTATGTGGGTAATCGATGTGCATTCACGCGGTAACAGTCGAAAGCTGAAACATGACCAACGAGTACAAATTTCTCATTCAAGTTACAAAAGTTCCAAACCAAACTTCAGAAGCTTAACTCAAAATTAGATTCCCTAGATTTAATTAAGGTGCAACTATTGTTAGGTGAGTTTAGCCCATGCGCCTTCAGATTCTAAAGGCTCGAGCAGATGTAATTCACCATTAGAGAGTCCGACAGCAAACTGGGATGGTTTCTGTGGATGTGCAGCAATGACAAGGGGGTACACGGTGTAACTGCAATAGTAACAACCAAACAGATTAACAGTAGTGTACTAGTTATACCACGATAGAGCTGGAGAAAGGGCTTCAGTTCTATGAGGAAAGCCTAAAAAATAAATGCAAGGTGAAGCTGGAGCAGCTATTGGCTATCAAATAATGAAATTGTTTGAAAAAATATTCTTATTGTAATTAGAATTAATTTTTGTAAATATGATAAGATTGTATAAATATCTTTTTTCTTTTGAGAAACTACTTGTAAAACTATATTAATCCCAAAATTGAGATGAATAAAATTATCAAATTCTCCCTGAAATACTTTTCTACTTGATATCAAAGCCGAATTCCTAGAATTTGAAAAACTCATGAATTAAATTTGAAACCCTGAATTACCACGACCAAATTTTTCCTTCTGCTGCATCTGAAATCCCAATCCTTGAAACCCCTGAAATTGAACTTGAATCCTTGAATTTGAAAAACTCATAATCTCAGAGTATACCCTTGTTATCCTGAACCTTAAAATTCCTACTACTCAGTATGAAGATGTCACTTGGATCATCAATTGCATCTACCAATATAGTTGAATCAGGTGTGATGAGTACGACATCATCTCTCTCTGCATTATCTGCAAATCCTACTTGGATCATTGATACTAGTGCAACTGATCATATGACGAATACTCCCAGTTTGGTACAAACAATTAATCCATCCCCTCAACATGTTGTGTCCACGACTGATGGCTCTCCGTCTCCTGTTATAGGTGAAGGTTCTATCAAGATCTCTAATAATCTGTCAATTGATTATGTTCTTGTTGTTCCCTCTTTTGCCTATAACATTTTATTTGTTAGTCAGATAATTGCGGCGCTTACATATTCTGTCACTTTCTACCTTAACTTTTGTATCTTTCAAGACATTGTGACTAGAAAATTTCTCGGTTATGGTGTTCGAATGAGAAAATTATACTATTTTAATTTGACAAGCAGTGGAGCACACAAATTAAAATCATCAGGACATGCGAATAATACCACCAATTTGGATAAAGCTAAGGAAGATATGTGGTTATGAGACCGTTATCTTGGTCACTTGAATTTTCATTATTTGCATAAGCTTCAACCTCAATTATTCTCTCGTGTGCAGGCTTCAAAATTTCAGTGTGATACATGTGAATTTGCCAAGAGTCATCATAGCGCTTATTCTCCAAGTTTGAATAAATATTTTGTCCCTTTTATGAAAATACACTCTGCTGTTTGGGGTCCTGCACAAGTTTCTACCCACTCTGGCTATCGTTATTTTATAACTTTCATTGATGAATGTATTAGCATGACTTGGGTCTCCTTGATGAAGCACAAGAATGAAGTGTATTCCAGATATACTGAATTTCATTCGATGGTGGAAACTCAGTATTAACAGCAAATCCAGGTACTTCAATCCAACAATGGTAGCGAATATGTGAATGGTGGGAAGTCGGCATTCTTGAGCTCTTATGGAATCCGACACCAAATTTCAAATGCGTATATTCCTCAACAAAATGGATTAGTTGCAAAGAAGAATAGACAGATAATAGAAGTTGTTCGGGCCTCTCTCTTTGGTATGAATAGGAAACGAAACTTGTGGGGAGAAGTTGTTCATTTTGCTGCATACTTGATAAATCGCACTCATTCCCGTGTGATTGAGTTTCAAAATCCTTATCAGAAGTTGCATCAATTACTGAATGTGTCAAAATCCGACATCAACCTTTGCCAAATTTAGAGCCAAACTTTTTTGGATGTATTGTGTATGTTCACATCAACAAACAACTTAGAGACAAACTTGATCCATGTGCTGTGAAGTGTATCTTTGTCGGATATGCTGACTTCCAAAAAGGTTTTTGTTGTTATGATCCAGTTTTGAACAAGATGCATGTTTCTTTGAATGTTTCTTTTCGTGAATCTGAACCTTATTATTCATGGGAAGTTTCAGAGTTTTTCTTTCAGGGGGAGAGAAGTATATGTTAAGGAAATCCTTTAAATTTGGAAGAATTTGGAGAATTAGAGAGTTTGGAAAGGAGACTTGAAGCTGTAAATCGGACAGAGTCTGCATAAGCCC
This sequence comes from Geum urbanum, assembly GCA_946800695.1. NCBI lineage: Eukaryota > Viridiplantae > Streptophyta > Magnoliopsida > Rosales > Rosaceae > Geum > Geum urbanum. The sequence continues at coordinate 13,099,483 of OX326998.1, read as the reverse complement.
AATTCGATTGGTCGAATTCTCTCCTCGACCCGTCGAACAATGGAACCGAAATCGGACAGAAAGTGTTCTATGATTCGTCGAAGAATGGAACCGGAATGAGACAGAATGCTACTTTCGACCCGTCGAGCAACAATCTCAATCCATCGAATACTGAATCTGAAATGACACAAAGTGAAGTCCAATCTCATGAAGACCCCATTTCTACTCCATCAACCGAAGAATCTTTCCAGAATGTCTCACTTAGGATATGTACTGATAACATTGAATCGAGCACTGTAAAAATCATTCCTAGGAGATCTCAACTAGAAACAAAAGAGGTTCCAAAGAAGCAATATAAGCCTACTATAGAAGCCAAAGTAAAATATTATATTGCTAACTTTCTATCTCAGCATAGATTATCTGGATCACATGCACTTGCTGTTAGCCAATTATCTACAGTATCTATTCCAAGTAATGTACATGATGCCTTGACGGATCCAAAGTGAAAACATGCTATAAATAAAGAACTTGAGGCTTTGCAAAAGAATAGAACATGAGAAACTGTTCCTGCACTACTTGAAAATAAGACTGTTGGATGTAGATGAGTATTTACAGTAAAACTGAAAGAAGATGGAAGTATTAATCGATATAAAACTCGTTTAGTTTCTAAACGTTATACTCAGCGATATGAGGTCGACTATCAAGAGACATTTTTTTCTGTAGCAAAGAGCAATACTGTACGCATTCTCATTGCTTTAGCAGCTCGACATGATTGGCCATTGCATCAATTTTATGTGAAAAATATTTTTTTAATGAAGACCTGGAAGAAGAAGTGTACATTGATATTCCTCCAGGTGTTAATTGTGGGTCATGTGATGTTGTAACTGTGCCTCGACTGGAGAAGTCTTTGTATGGATTGAAGCAAACTCAAAGAGCTTGGTTTAGAAGATTTTTTGGAGCTATGAAGTTAAGATATAGACAGAGCAATTCTGATCATACCTTGTTCATCAAATACAAGAGTGGTAAGATGAGTATTTACAGTAAAACTGAAAGAAGATGGAAGTATTAATCGATATAAAGCTCGTCTAGTTGCTAAACGTTATACTCAGCGATATGAAGTCGACTATCAAGAGACATTTTTTCCCGTAGCAAAGAGCAGTATTGTACGCATTCTCATTGCTTTAGCAGCTCGACATGATTGGCCATTGCATCAATTTTATGTGAAAAATATTTTTTTAATGAAAACCTGGAAGAAGAAGTGTATATGGATATTCCTCCAGGTGTTAATTGTGGGTCATGTGATGTTGGAACTGTGCCTCGACTGGAGAAGTCTTTGTATGGATTGAAGCAAACTCCAAGAGCTTGGTTTAGAAGATTTTTTGGAGCTATGAAGTTAAGATATAGACAGAGCAATTCTGATCATACCTTGTTCATCAAATACAAGAGTGGTAAGGTTACTACTCTGATTGTATATGTGGATGATATGGTTGTTACATGTGATGACCAGTTGAGATGGAAGATTTAAAGAAGTGTTTGTCTGAAGAGTGTGAGATGAAGGACTTGGTTCCATCAAAGTATTTCTTGGGGATTGAAGTTGCAAGATCCAATTTGGGAATCACTTTGTCACTACGAAAGTATGTGCTTGATCTTCTTACTGAAACATGAATGTTGGATTGTAAACCTATTGATACACCCATTGAGATGAATCATAAGTTGAAGTTGTGTTCTGGTTAAGTTCCAACAAACAAAACAGGTATAAGAAGTTAGTAAGAAAATTGATCTATTTATCACATACTAGACCTGATATTACATATGTTGTAAGTGTTGTCAGTTAGTTCATGCATGATCCAAGTGAAGAGCATATGGATGTTGTAATGCGCATCCTCAGGTATTTGAAATCTGCACCTGGTAAAGACTTACTATTTTCAAAGAATTGTGAGTTTAGAGTTGCACGATATTCTGATATAGATTGAGCAGGTGATAAGACTAATAGGACATCTACTTCTGAGAACTTCACCTTTATTAATGGAAATTTAGTATCTTACCGCAGTAAGAAACATATTGTGATTGCTCGTTCTAGTGCTGAAGCTAAATACCAAAAAATGACAAATGAAGTATGTGAACTGTTGTGGATTCAAAATGTATTGAATGAGCTATGTTTCAAGCTCCACAAGGTCATGAATTTGCATTGTGAAAATACTGCTGCAATTGAGATTGCTCATAATTTTGTACAGCATAATCAAACCAAGCATGTAGAAATTGATCGACATTTCATCAGGAATTACCTTGATAAGAAGGTTATACGATCTCCCTTTGTATCTTTTGAAGAACAATTGACGGATGTACTCATCAAAGGATTGTCACACCAAGCATTTACAAGATGAATTGACAAGTTGAACATGATTGACATCTATGCACCAACTTAAGTGAGAGTGTTGGAAAAAATATTCTTATTGTAATTAGAATTAACTTTTGTAGATGTGATAGGATTATATACATATTTTTTTCTTTTGAGAAACCAATTGTAAAAGTATATTAACCTCAAAATTGAGATGAATAAAATCATTGAATTCTCTTTGAAATACTTTTCTACTGGTGGAAGGACTTGAGTTTGAGATCAGAATCCTTTTGGGATACAAAGGTATACCTTAGATCGGCCGGAAGGTAAGCAGAGGGCTTAATTTGACAACATAGAGCAAGGGCTGAAGCATCAAATATGCCTAAGGTTCCATCCACAAAGCTAACATATACTGCCGGACTATCACATGAGAGCGTAGCATGGGAAATTGGTACAGAAGAATCTGAAACCCACTGCACATACAATGTGGAAGACTTGATCAGTTGTATCCCAACAGATTATAATGCATCTTTTATGGAGAGTGAAACCTTGTTTACACATTGTAGTTCATTCACTTCATATATAGCAAGATGTGTCTTGACTACTGCTAGGAAGTGCAGCTGATCCTTGTGAAACTGTAGATGGATAGCTGAGTCTATCACTGCTGCAGATTTGTTCTCATCTGGTATCTGCTGCGATTTGCTTGTCTGTATTTTCCATGCATCAGCATTCCAAACAATAATCTGCAGATAGAAAACCTTTCATTGAAGGAAAGAAACAATTAATACAGGTCTTGTAATCTAATATCATAAAGACGTCTGCAGGTTCTGATTCCTTTAAATTACCTGAGGATCAGCACCAGAAGAAACAAGTGATTTCACAGAGGTCGAGAAGGCAAGGCAAGTGACTCTTTTGGTATGACCCTCGAGCGTACTTGTAACCTGAGAAAGATAACAGAGAAATGTAATTAGGAGCAACATTCTTGGTTTACTCCACTGCATCACTCTCATTTTGCAACAACTAAGCTATTTACGTACCTTGCCTAAGTGGGCATTATATATTATAATTGTGGAGTCATCCATGCCAATAGCAACTACATTGTTATCATGGGGATCAAAAGCAAGACATGCTGCAGGAGCTGGAGTCATTATTTTCCTCATTGTCTGCGTTGCAACACAATGATGTTTAAGAATATAATCAGGTAGTCTTCACTATATTGCTTTTGTCTTGAGTTTACCTTAAATGATACAACATTAAAGAGGGAGACCATCCCTCCCGATGCAGACATGAGATAATAATCATTCTTAGACAAAGCAAAGCATGGCATAGCCTCTTCAGAGTTGGTGTTGGAAATGTCATTTCTCATGGTTGCCATTAGTTGGTTGCCATAAATAAGGTCGAACGTTGGTAGATGCCTACATTAAGTAACAACAATCAGAATCACTTGACTAAAATTCCAGTTACGAAAGAGGAAAGATGACTTTGAATGATACGAATTATTTGATTTTGCTCACGTAACCTTTCCGCTAGAGTTAAGATCGTTCTGCGGCCATTTCCAGAGCAGATAAATGCCATTTGAATGATTTGATGCTAATGCCAAAATGGCGTTACCGGTGTTGGTGTACATTAGCTTTGATATCTGGATTGCCAGAGACAATGATAATGAGAAGCTACTGAAACTCGAAATAAAGACATAACACAACTTAAAATCCTCTCAGTTCTTTACATCAATTTGGTATGAATAGTAGTTTGGAAGAAGAAATCTGGCCAAGTTTAGTCGGTATACATTTTAAATTTGCCTTACACGAGACATTGGTAAAATGTAGAAAACACTTGAACTCTGTAGATGGAGTAGCATATCAACTACAGAGATCCATACCTTGATTCTTTCCATATCAGCACATAGCTGCAAGGAATGACATTGAGAATGTCTCTCAATAGTTTCCCAAGCCTTTTCTCTGTTATTGGCTTCTCCAAATGTCTTAGAGTTCACTACCGCCACATTTCTTGGTTCCCCATTCTACAGAAAGTAAGTCTATTGGGTTATAGATGATAAGGGTTAAATTGAAGGTAATGCAGAAATACAAAGTATATCAAAAGAATAAACATTCATACAACAATTTTTTGCTTGAGGATATCAACAACCAACAGCAAAGCACCAGAAATTAAATGCATTAAGATGAGGACCTTTGTTGAAACTTCAGATTCAACTCCAAAGGTACCAATATAGCAGAATTTACATCTTGCAGCAAATCAAGACCATTAGCATTTGCCAGTATCTTGATTTGGTTTTCATTTGACGTAACAGCTAATAGTGCACCATCAGTGTTGAAGCAAATGTGTGGATTTTCCTAAATATCGATAAACAAGAAGATAATGAATGACAAAGATTGATCCATTCAGCATTTAGCCTATAATTCTTAAATTACCAGTAGGAACTATATACATGTAAAATCCCATTGAAACCATCACACATTGATACTCTTTGAGGATAAGTTTAGCATGATGCACTTACTGGCAATCCTCCATCAGCATCAACAGATTTCACAAGCAGAGTATTGTCCATATGCCAATACTTAAACATATGGCCATCCCCAGCAGCCAAAATCTGGTTCCTGGTTGTATCAAATTGCACAGCAGACACGGGGCTTGTTGCAAGTCCTTGGTAAACTCTTTTGAAAGAGCAGTCAACTTCATCCTATTCAACAAGAAATGGTCCCCCTCTATTATTCTCACATGAGAAGAACCTGCCAGATTTCAATGAAAACTAGCACTACTCTTCACACTTCCATCCAGAAAAGAAATATATGTGTATATATAAAGTAATGTGATACAGGCAGGCAATTTAAGTTGACCTTAGTTCATCTGCACTATACGCTATTTTGGTGCAACCGGGAGTGTCATTTGTCCACTCTTTCTCCAAAATTGTCATATAACCACAATTTGATCTTCCCATCTACTGAGACTGAATAGATAAACTGCACCATGAAGTATGAAAAGCAATACATCACGTTCAGTGAACAAAGTTCATCAAGTGATCAGAAAGGAGCAATTATAACCATAGTAACCCTTACATGGACATTTTCATTGGTAAGAGGACATACGGAATAAACAGGAGCATCGTGACCTCTAAAAGTAAAGCATTGGTTACCACTTACCACTGACCACTTCCCACACCTTAAACATACAATTTAATGAATGTGCCGTCAGTATCACCACAATATGAAACTGAACTATCTGATGCCGCACAATTAACCTTAATTATCTTGTCATCACCACAGGTTATGACCAAAAGTTCCCCATTAGGAGCAGAGAATGCTAGATCATTTACTCCCCCCAAATGAGCATCAATCTTCATATAAAATAGTCACTATCAGATATTACGTCAAATATTTCATGAAGATATTTATTTTTTTAGCATTGTAGTGTCTTTTATAACTTACTTGCAGAACTTGCTGCAGTTCACCTCCTCCAGTATAAGTATATAGTTGCACAATATGTTTTGAATATGCAACCCCTGTCAAATGTCAAGCATAAAAGTAGTGAAATGATCTAGAAGAAAAAAACAAACTCAGAAACTATATCACTCTAGTCTCCTGACATACTTACCGAATAAAAGATAATCGGGACTTCATTTTACACGATTGACAGACACATGTGAATCTCTTTCAAGTGCTGCCTGCATATGATTGGCATTGGTTAAAATGTCCAAATCATGTAAAAGGATTGAAAGAGTCGCATGAAGAAGCATACACACTTTTAAGGACATTGAGCATGCTTCAAGATTCCAAACACTAAAGGTCCTGTCAACTATTTTTGTGCCACATATAACATCCCACAGTCCTACTTCCCCCGCAGAAGTTCCAACTGTGAAATCACATTAGAAAAACTCATGAGTATACTATCACAGTAGTTCTCCCACAGTTTATCTACAATTAATTGGCGAAAGAAACTTAAGTTCACATCAGTCAACCTAGAAGAATGGTTGGCCAAACAGGATGAAAAACCATGCTCACTGGAGATGACCCCTCACTTAACGTACGGACAACAGTAGTAGGAAGATCTATGGGCATAGCAAATTCCCCGAGTTGACTTTGGCCAGGATCAGTGATAGTTGATGTTGCCTAAACAATTCATAAAAGCAGAAAACCAAGTTAAGAAAATGTAGTTATACAATTTGTATCAATTGATCTTGCACAGGCTTTTGATTCAGTACCTTATCCCGAATTTCAAATGGCAGTCTTTTGGATAAACCATCAGAATTGTCCATGACTTGTACGGTAGTAGTACCCAACAATATTATAGTACCAACTGAATCAATATCTGGACATTGAGATGTTGTGCTCTGGGAAGTCTAAACAGAAAAGGTTAGAACAAATATTAAAATGAAAAAATAGAAAAGACTATTTAGCAGGGATGTGTTCTAATTAATAACAACATACTTAAAGGGGAACTGATATTTCTAGAACATACTTTTGCATCATTCTCAATAGGCATAGCTTGTAAATAAAAGTACTGTGGGTCAAAAACATGATCAGCGAAAAGGGTATCCATGGTTGGAGTTGAATGAGGATGTTGACATTGCATATGTTGCCAATTCAAGCTGTCAAGTTAAACATGTAAGTCATCCCCTATCCCAATACAAGATGAACAAAGGCAACTACCTTTTACAGAAGAGAAAGAAAAAATAAATATATATATATATAGAGAGAGAGAGAGAGAGATCTTACAGCAAATGAGAGTATATGACAAAATATAGAATTCTGAACATATATGTAATCAACAAGCCGGATTGCCGGAAGGTGAAAATGAAATCTGATTACAGAGAAGAAGGAAGTACCTTTGGTTAATCAGGAGCTGCAATCTCTCTCGTTTTACACTAGGACATTCCAGCTTGCCACGGAAAATCGGACTTGCCTCTATTATCCTCCTGATTTCTGTCATCATACACTTCCTTGCAGACTTTGTATCTTTATCAGTAGAGAGTGAATCATGCTCCCTATTGTAACCATAAACATGTAATCAAAAGCTCATTTGGAAAATGATAGTCGGAATGATCAACCACGTGACTAGTTCTGAATTTATACCGTATATTGTCATATGTCATAAGCTGAGTGATGTCTCTGTACAGCTCTTGATTAACTTCAGCAAAAACTTGTAGATCATTCGTTAGGACATCGAGAGCCTCAGTATGACATTTCCTGTCAATAGCCAACTCATATCATCATCTCCATCATGCTTTAAAACATGACATATTGCAGAGAATGTTAATTTAGAAATGATAACTCTTACTTGTCAAGTGCCTCAAGATAATGTTGCTTCCTCATTTCGAAATAGATCTTTCTCGAGTACTTATTGTCATCAAGTTTTGTAAAGCCGGAGAGATACCTCTCTGCCTCATCCCATTTCCCACTAAATACCACCTCTTCAAAGTAGTTCATGTCAAAGTAAATCCCACTTTCACGCTCAAGCCTATACATGATCAGTTACAAAATCATCAACAAATTTTCACTAATAAAGTAAATGTATCGTGTTTATGAACAAATAGAGATACAGAAACTTACACGTGAGCAGCTTCCTTATAACATTTCTCATCCAGAAACTTCAACAGTAAGAACACAAGATCTTTATGGAGATTAGACATCCCCACGTACAGTACCCAAGGTAGAGAATCTGAAAATTTCAAGTACCATTAGATGAAGTCAGTGATGAAACAAAACCCAAATACAGCAGTAACTCAAAAAACAAATAACTAGAGTCTGAACTACAAATTTCAAATCTGCTTTCTCCGATTAATGGTATGATCTGGCTTTGCAACAAGTATTAATTCTTTGTCATTTTCTTAACAAGCCAAAAAAAGAGCCAGGATCATCATCAACAATTTAAAACAAAACCCCAAACCAGCAAACAATCCATATAATATCATCGTCAACATGACAAATGAATTCAGATCTGTTTTCATCCATCAAAGATTGAAAAGCACGAAGCTTTTCATCAGCTTCTATTAAAAAATAACTAAAAATAATAAACTAGAAATCTTTAGGCTAAATAGTAACTATAAGCTTCTGATCAGAACTGAAAAGCAAAAGCTTCTGAAACCTGACCTTAAAGATAAGCCAAGAGGCTGAAGCTCATAAGCAGAAGAACAATGGCTGGATTCTGTCTCTGGTTTCAACTCTACTTGCTGAGATTTCTGTAAAGGCAGAGTAATTTACTGATGACAACCTCTTTTTTCACACCATTAGATATTTATTTTTACATTTCTACTTTGTTTGTGATGGTCACATGACTCATATCTATCTGACGTAAGGAGAAACTGCGTCGTGCCAAGAAAAATATGAGAAACTCAAAAGTACCCATGTGATCATTATTATGACGGCAGGTACACTGAACTTGGGTTTTGACCGAGAAATAAAATATTGAATATCAAAAATATATTAATATTTAAAATATAAATATTTTGATAAAAAAAATTTAAAATATCGATATTAATAAAAATCGAAAGATATTATATACATTTAAAAATTATAGTTATTTGAGGACAATGCGCTGAAATTGCTTCTATTTGAGATAATGTTTTCTCAAACAAAAAATATATAAAATAACGAGTACGATGTGTTGTATGGCCTTAAGAAGTCCACACGTGGGAGTGGTGGGAGCTGTCAGTGTCAAATTGATAGGAGGCTTGGCATATATAAGTGAGGGTGCTGTCAGTGTCGGATTGATAAGATGGTTCGCGTATATAAGTGACCTAGACTGCCATTAGGATGGGGACCTCTTCGGACAGAGATTCTGTTTTTTATCATTTTTGTTTCGTTTCTCTTATTTGAAAGTTTTTTTTATATATTTTTAAGAAAATTTATTTTTCATTATTTTTATTAAACAGATATTAAAGAATTCATATTTTATAGGGACAGTTATTGTACATATTGTATCAACTTATATTTAAGGCATTATATCAATGAGAAAAGTGACAGTTTTCAGTTATCATATTACTCTACTTCAACATGTTATCAGTAGCTTTTTGGGTTGATAGCCATTACCACCAAAAAGAAGAAAGAAAAAAACCATAAAGACTCCACCGCCACTGGCCATCATCTCCACCGTCGGCCTCCTTTTTGTGTGTGTTCCTACCGATCATTACACAAGCACAAGCTTCATCACATCTTCTTAAGTCGTCAAGTTTGCCCGACTTCCGAAGAACCGGTTCAGACGAGCTTCAACTTCAAATCGTTCATCAAATGTATCGATCATACCGAGCACAACACCCATCGAGGTAAACTTTTTTAAACCCTAAATGTATAGGTCTAGGATCAAACTTAATTTATGCAAAACTCTAGATCTAAGTTTATGATAATTGTGATATAAGTTGTTTATATTGCATGTTTGCCCTAGTTCCTATGGACCTATATCCATAGAGTTTAAATGACAGTCCTGGGGAAATCACGGTTTAGAAAAAAGAAAATAAAAGAAAAGGAAAATCGATGTTATGTGATGGTTAGTCACGGTTGTTGAGTGTGGTTTTTGCCACCATTTATAATCGATTTTTGTGACCATATATCATGAATCACACTCTTATTCATTGAAATGAAGTTTTGTGATCGTAGTTTTCGATAAAACATCTCTGTGCATTTTTGTAGATGAGTTCGAATGAGCCAGCTAGGCCGGAATTCGACATCCTTAACCTCCAAGGCAAGGAGTATCATCGTTAGGTCTCAGATGTGAAAATACATTCATCGGAAAGAGACTGATCAACATCATCAAACCCTCTGGGCCTGAAACGAATCTCCTGCCCCCTCCCCAATGATGAATCAAAAGCTCAATCCCTCATATTTTTGAGGTATCACATTCATCCAACTCTCAAGAAGCATTATAAAATTAAGACAGAACCCATAGAACTGTGGGACATTCTGAAGCATCGCTTCAATAATGTTCATGATGTACAACTTCTTGAGTTGACTACGAGATGGAAAAACACCAGACTTCTGAATTTTTCAAAGATCCAAGATTATAATCAAGAAATGCTGGATCCGCAGTCGGAGTTGAGTTTCTGTGGGGTGCAGAAGACCGAGCAAAATATGATTGAACAGTCGTTAAATACCTTCCCTACATCCATGAGCATTCTTTCTCACCACTACTGGATAGAGTACGAACACGGGAGGATTACTACCTTCAGTGATCTCATTAATCATCTTGCGGAAAAATAGAGGCATAATGAGATTATCCTAAATAATAACTCAAGACCGGATGGTACTAAGAAGCCTAAGAAGTACTAAACTAGAGGAAATGCCCGTAAAAATAAGAAGGTTGCTCATTCAAAACCTTATGCTAGTGGCGGATATGCTCTACGTGGGGGTAGATGAGGGCGTGAGCGTGGCCACTGCCGCAACCAAAATCTGAGTTGGCATAAAGATCAGAACGCCAACTCCAACAAGAATCAGACTGGTTCAGTTCTTGATGGTCCACGGTCTCAAGATTCTGGAAGATACATTTGTTTTAAATGTGGTTCAAACAAGCACATGCATAAGCAGTGTCGTGCTAGTAGAGAAATTCAAAACATCTACAAAAGGCACAACCAGTATTTGGCTCAAAAGTCAAAATATGCTGGAGATTTGGAGATGGAGGCTGACACTAATCTCGTTCTTGCATAAGACAAGAGCACATAACTTGCTACCCCAAATTTTGATTAAACTTATGTAAAAGGCAGTTGTCTCTATAATTTCTTCAAGTTTTAATTTTTTTTTGGCTTACTTTTTGATCAAATTTTTTAAGACAGAGTCTTGTTTTTTTGAATAAGAACATCTATGATGTAATTGTTATTTGTTGGAAGTAATAAATTTTCTCTATTTTTTCGGTATATGAAAGTGTTGAGAATGTTCTATTTTATACAATTCTTACGTATGGTTCGATTTTTTTACATATATGGCAAAACGATGTACATATACCTTTAAAATGTCCTAAAAATAAAGCAGTTTATTTTGATCAAAGGACACCTGTATAACGGGCGCTACACCAGTCATGGTAGTCACTGAGGATTGGTATGAGAAAAGATCCATAAACAATTGCCTATTTCACATAATAGTATGGGTAGTACCACTATCTTCCAAACACTCAATTTCCCCTTGAGACATCTACACAATCAATGTAAATAAGTACGTCTTTGTACTAAAGACCATGCGTACACTTTAAGTATATATTTAAATATTTGATTAAGAGTGTGACCCTTGTTGAGTGCTGATATGGCATGACATAAACTGATGTATAAACAACATCATTAGTCAAGAAAACAAATGAAAAACTCATCTAAAATCATCACATCCGGGTAACATCTTCGATGGGTCAAAGAAAACCCAAAATAAAAGTGTGATTTTCCGATACCGAATTTTCGATGGGTCGAGTGATCTTTCAATGGATTGAAAAAGTGTCCAGGATGGTTGCTTCGATGGGTCGAATTTTTTTTTTGATGGATCAAAGTAAACCTAAAATGATATGGAATTTATGATATCAAAATTCGATGGATCGAAATTTGGGACAAAAGCTTTGCTTCGATGGATCGAAAACGATCAACAATGACAATTTTTAATGGGTCGAAGGAATTTTCGATGGATCGAAATAGAATACTTGATCTTCAACAAGTAGCAAACTCTATGTCTGATTCTTTTGCTGATATCGCTAAAGTGACGAGATCGGATATACCTGCTGCAAATATTTTTGCAAGATTGGAAATCTTGAAAAAGGGATTGGTTAATGGAAACACCGGGCAATGAGGTGTCCTTCCTGCTCATGTGGAAGGCGTTGCGTCAGCCTCGGCTCCCATCAGAAAGAGGGGGAGACCAAGAAAAATCACAGAGCCACCGGGTAAAAGACATGCCATCGAGGCACAAAAAGATCCATTCATCATCAACATTTTGAATCCTTCACATGAGATTGTTTCTTACTACAGTTATGTCCTTGAATCACAATTGACATCCCTGGGGGAAACTACAAAACCTCTTGTGATGTCAGAGAACAAAGAAATTTTACTTAGAACAAATGATGCACGCGTTCTTATGGATAGATATTCCATGTTAGTTGATGATGTGTTTGCTTATTTTGTCGCTCAGGAGATTATTAACGATGATGAAGTGGAACCGTGCTCTGTTGTTGAATGTCAACGAAGAGCAGATTGGTCGAAATGGAAGGTTGTAATCCAGGCTGAACTAGACTCTCTGAATAAAAGACAAATTTTCGGTTCGATTGTGTTATGCCCACCGAATGTTAAGCCGGTTGGACATAAATAGGTCTTTGTTTAGAAGCTTAATGAGGTCTTGTGTTATAAAGCTAGACTTGTAGTACAGTGTTTCTCTCAGCTCCCTGAAATTGATTACGAGGATACGTATTCTTCTGTTATGGACATCGTCACCTTCCGCTACCTGATAAGCTTGGAAGTGTCTAAAAAGCTTAACATGCAGCTTATGGATGTGCTTACTTCATATCTCTATAAGGATCTTGATTCAGAGATATACATGAAAGTATCAGATGGCATTGCTATACTCAGATCAAGTAACTCTAAACTACATAGTGCTCATGTTATCAAATTGAGATGTTTACTATATGGATTGAAGTAATCCAGTAGGATGTGGTATACACGTCTTAATGACTACTTTATTGGGGAAGGATACAAGAATGATGAGTTATGCCCTCACATGTTCATTAAAATAACAAGTTCAGGATTTGCCATAGTAACTGTCTATGTTGATGATATGAACATCATCGAAACTCTTAATGAGATTAATGAGACTATTTGCTACTTGAAATCTGAGTTTGAGATGAAATACATTAGTAGAACTCGATTTTGTCGCAGATTAGAGCTGGAACATCGAGTTGGTAAAATTCTTATTCACTAGTCTGCTTATATCCAAAATATGCTCAGGCGATTTAATATTGACAAAGCACACCCTGTTAGCACACCAATGGTTGTTCACAGTCTGGACCCCAAGAAAGATCTGTTTCGTCTGTTAGATGGCGATCAGGAGATCTTGGGAGCTGAAATTCTATATTTTAGTGTTACTGGAGCTTTGTTGTATTTAGCTCAGTGCACACGTGCATATATTGTCTTCTCAGTGAACTTGTTGGCTAGATTTAGCTCTACACCTACGCAATGTCATTGGAATGGAGTAAAACAAATTTCCAGGTACTTGAAGGGTTCCATTGACTTGGGCTTATTCTTTCCTTACAAAGAATATAGAGAGAAGCATGAAATTCTTGGAAAAAAGGAATGTTGAATCACAGCACGCAGATCTCAGGTCATTCGATCCATCAAAAGATGTACCCAAGATGGATCTGAATCACTCATTCAATCTATTGAAGGAATGGTTCGATGCATCGAAAGATGTGCAGGCAGCGAGTGGTTTCCATGTTATCCCGTATTCCGAAATACTGGTTGATGTGTTGGTTGGATTTGCTAATGTTTGCTACCTCTCTGACCCACATAAAGGTCACTCGCAAACCGATTATGTTTTCACTATGGGAAACATGGCGATCTCTTGGAGATCAACAAAGCAAACCCTTGTTGCTACTTCCTCGAATCATTTTGAGATAATTGTTTTGCATGAAGTTGTTAGAGAATGTGTCTGGCTTAGGTCAGTCATAAATCATATTCGATGATCTAGTAGATTACCATCTACTATTACAGCTCTCACTTGTATCTTTGAGGATAATGCAGCATGCATTGAACATATGAAGTTGGGTATCATTAAAGGTGACAATACAAAACATATATCGTCAAAGTTCTTCTTTAATTAGCAATAACAACATCTGTTGAATATCCATGTGAGCCATATATATTGATTCAGTTGATAATGTTGTGGACTTGTTTACCAAGTCACTTCCTAAATCTACATTTGTGAAATATGTAAAAAGCATTGGTATGCGTAGGTTATCTGAACTCCATGACTAAGTTAATAGTCAGGGAGAATTATATTTCTGTAGACATCAGGGGGAGCTTACATCACATGTAGTAGCTTTTTGTAGTTGATGCATTGTACTATTTCCCCCTCAGATCAAGCTTTTGTTTTATCCATAAGGTTTTTGTTTGCTTGGTGAGGTTTTTAGTGAGCTTAGTTAGATAATTCGCGAATCGCCGAATATTTGAAGAAAAAAAACGTCTGTTTCTCGAATTTTTCTAAAGATTCGGAAAAAAAATGTATTTTTTTTACTCAACCAAATTATTAGCGAATAATTCGCGAATTTTACATTTTTTTCAATAAATTTTTAAAATTTTTTAATTAGATTTCCCTAGTTTTCTTCCTCTAAAAAATTTATAAAAAAAATTGACCGAATTTTTATGAATTTTATTCATATAAACTTACTGAATTATACACGTACGTACGTATTTTTGACGTTTAATTCGCGTACCATTTTTTACTAACAGAGTTAGTGAGGTAATAAGTTATGCATCATTCTTGAGGTCATCGACACAATAAGGAGTGTTTAAGGAGATTTATTCTCTATTATTTCTGGTATGTCTTGTCCTATTTAGATACGGATTAGATTAGATAGATATCAGATAATTCCTATTTTATAAGGACGGTTATTATAACAAATTATATCAACTTATATTTAAAATATTCTATCAATAAAAAAAATAACACAATTATCATATTATCCTACTTTAACAATATATATAAATAATTAAATATGAGTATTAATCATTAGCCTAGCGGTTACATAAATGCGAATCAGTGCCCTAAACCGGGACTTCGTTGAAAGCTGGAATCTACAATTTGGGGAATGCACGTCATAAAAGTTTGGCTGAAAATCCAAAATTTGCTTAAATTGTTTTTTTTTTCTTCTAGGAAAATTGGTCTAAATTGTTGGAATCCAATGAGCCGAGGAATATGTACAACGGGAACTCCGATTATCATCCATTCTTGGGTATCAATTATTAGCTACGGGCTACATGTAAATTTTTATAACATGTGAGCTAGCTAGCATGGTAAAGTTGATATATCGGTCGATCTTCATTTTTATTTTTATTTTTTATAAGATAGAATCGGAAAACAATTATCATTCCATAAAACATTGAGACTGAAAATACTTAAAAAAATTATTCGAATAACGATTGAAATCATAATTGAATTATTGAAAATACTGAAAATGCAAAAGGATTATTAAGCAACAATTTCTTTTATTCGCTAATTGGTTGGCATGGACTGATATAATGAGCTGATTTTCGAGTACTACTTCAAGCATCTTGGGGAGGAGGAGGCGGAGGTGATGGTGGTGCATATATAATTTTTTCAGCGAGAAGAGGATTCATCTCCAAATTGTTTCTCAATAATTCCAATCTAACCATTCTTTCTTACTCGGGTTTTCCAAAATTTACAAAATTTGGATGTAAGCTACAAATCATTTTTTTGAAGTCCACGTAAATATATATATATACATAAACCAATTGACCCACCACACTTTGATTAAGGGTGATTATATTCACACATCCTTTTTACTTAATACACATATTCATTTTTTGTATTTTTTTTAATATCTGTTTTACCCTCACTAAGCCTGAAGAGTTTCTAAAAAAAAATACATGAGGAGAGAATACGAATTCGGCTTTACTGCGAAAAAGAGAATATGAACTCGGCCACTAATCATTCACGTTTAAAATACTGAACCAGAATCAAGTAAGTGGTTTATGTATCCCATACTTCCTACCAATACCCCAATGACCCAATCAGAACTTACACCGTTGTCACCAATGATTTCTCTTTAATTCATTCTTTAATTATTTCAACAGTTGTTCTATCAATCTATGGATGGAATTACTATCTGGGTATTTCAAATTCATTATGTTCTTGAGCTATTGATGAATTTAGGATCGAATTTTTGGTTTGGAGGTCTTCAAATTCATTTGTTAATGCAAAAACTCCATTTATCAAGATGTAATTGAACAATTGCAAATAATATTGGATAGGTATATAATGAGATAGATGTGAAAAGATTGATGCTGCGGGTTGCTGCCTAAAGAGAGAGAGAGACCGAGGGGTTAGCTGCAAAAGAAGAGTAATCGGGGAGGGATGAAGAGAGAATAAATAAAGGGTAGGAATGGAAAAAGTAGAGAAAAAGTGGCAAAAATATGTTAAGGGGTGGGCATCTAGAGAACATGAATATGCGAATAAAACTTGTCGTAGATGAAATCCAATTCGATAGTATATATGTACCTGAAATCATGCATCGTTACTAACTGCATGGCAAAGCTCAACAAGTTTGGATGATATATTCGAAACTGTCAGAGATCATCGTCGATGATGAGTTGTGTCTCGGTACGCTGGTTCCTGTAGCCAATAATTGATGGGAAGATTAATTAGTGAGTTAAGCATGAGGCTGTATTTTATGACTATATAGTTAGCTAATTAGGGTCTTGGTTGATTGCTCATGGAGTGCCCCCAGACACTTCTGCCAATATAACTCAAGAAGTATGTTTACAATGAAAAGGTTATCATGGATTCGGGTGAATCCGGTGAGGTAATACTCAGCCTCTTCAAAATTGCCGTGAAATCTTCAAAGTATTTAAGATTGAAGATGTTTGGGTACAAAATATATCGTATTTATTTTGAATGGATTTTTATTATATTGAGCCGATGTCTGCGGTCTGCGTAGGAAAATAATTTTTCCTAACGATTTTATCATCAAGTCTTAAATTTTGATTGAAAGACCTAGGAAGTAAGATCTCGAGCAATTAAAGTCATTAAGTGTGTCTAAGTGCTAAGAATCTCAAATTAACTACAACAAGTTATTATATTTTCCTGTATATAAAGGAAATCTTCATAAAATCAGGGCATCAACTTCAACAATTACACAATTTGCCCTCGGCAAACACAACTCTCCTTGCGAGAGAACCAACGATGGTGTATCCAGAATTCTCACCTGATAGAGAGTGATGGATTCGAAGATCCTCTATTGTCAGACGACGACGTCTAAAAGAGGTTTCCCTCGAAGGAGCGTGAATGTTCCGGTGGTCAAAGAAGTCACAAAGCAGTGTTCTCAACACTTGTTAAAAATATTGCTCTGCCTTGCACCGAAGGAGCTGTGAGGCATCGATTTTCGTGGTTCCGCAACGAGACAAGAACCCAAGTCCTAAGTCACTTACGCGAAAAGAACTCATCGAGCGAGGTTGGTTCTCTCCTCGCTCTAATTGCTTCTTAAAAGTTTAGTTACGGCAAACCAACGTTCAACGTTCAGCCTAACGACAAGGGCACGCTTAGTACATAATCGGTCGAGAAAATAGACAATTTGAGATTTTTCAACACTCTGAGATTTCTAGAGCCATACAGAAGAAATAACTGGTTTCACGTTTGAGTCTATATTACATGGTAAATGAAATTAATATCAACAAATAATATGTATCAAGATGCTCAACCTCACATATATACATCAACGACCAACAATTGTGCTCATGCATGTTTATGGTGATTGAATTGACTACAAATCGAGGAAATTAAGCATAGGAAAACGATTTTGGGCCTTAGGGGAGGCCAAAATTTATGGCCTTACATCTTATGTGGCATTCCACATAAGTATATTGCTTAATTCACTTATATTTGTATTGCCACATCATTATAAGCAAATGTCAATTATATTCTTGTGTAATCCAAGAGTTAGGAAAATTGCATAATATTTTACATTATATTAATAACAACAACTAGAAAAAGAACCCATATTAACAGAAAAAAGGAGGAAGATGAAATTGACTAGTGGATGACTAACAAGAAAAAGAACGAGGAGGAGTAAATGGATTCAATGGACTCCATCTTGTTCACAATTTCTATAAAGCTCTCGAGCTCAAGAAAGCTAATATTTCTTGGAAAAATCTCAAGACTGGAGCATGCAAATTAAATTCATTAAGGAATCCAATGAAGAATGATATATTCAAACTCTTCAAGTTTGAGATTTCGCTAGCAGCTGCAAAAAAAAAAAATAAGGATGCAACTATAAGAGAATAAAAATGCATGAACAATAGCTACTGAGCAATCGAACCTAGGAAGTGGCCGACCAATGTAATACCTACTTCAATACACCAATCAACCAAGATATGTTTCTTGGTTCAAACACACAATGGTTTATACAAACCTTTGAAAAAATAAAAATTTTGTCAACCACCCCATTTTATTTGGTGCAATCCGATGTCTAAATGATTTTCGATATGATTCATATTTTATATGGATGATCTCGTAGGAGTAGTTTGTCATATGAACGGTTTAAAATATATTTTTGTCATACAAAAACTATGCGTCTCCATAGTAGCCAAGAGAGCAAATAGTAAGAACTAAAAAATTTAATCATTCATCGAATAGTTTCATATGATTCTTTACTCACGTTATAATTTATTTGTTCTCATCACGAGAACTTTATAAAAAATATTCACTACATTTCAAGGCAACATCAAAATTGTCCGAACCTATGCCAATATATATAATTGGTATTTGAATTTTTCCAAAGAAGAGGTTATTATACTTACAGTTTATATTATGCTTTAAAAAAATCAAGAGTTTAGTGATTGATTTGATGGACATCGGTGAAGCCTTTAGTCCAAGGATCAATAATTAGATTTTAGGACTTAAAACTTGGTCTTTTGTACTTTAGTCTTTAGCATAAAGTAGGTTTTAGGTATAGGTTTTAGCATAAACACTTTGATTTTTTTATTTCATATTTATAACTCTAGTTAATTAATTAGATGTTAAAATTGAGAGTTAAGATTCATTAATACATGTGTAGTATTTTTACATTTAGGGTTTACGAATACATTTTGAATAGAATAAATTGATTATAAAAAGTAAAATATTAAAATGAAAAATCAAAATTAAAATAGAAAAAGATAAAATTGATATTGTGTTATTGTGATGTGATATTTCAAATATATACATAATTATTAATATATAACATTTAATGTCACATAAAATATAAGACTATAAATCTTAGCCTCCCGTAAAGTCCTAGCCCATTAAGCATACGTACTCTCTAGCTGTCTCATGACGATTAGTTCAATCCAAGAATTGTATAATAACAAAGACCAAGAGTTTATGCCCATTACCCATATAGTTTTGTTAATTACTTTGTATACATATAGACTACTCGATCCTATTGTAGCCTAAAAATCAATTCAATTAACATATACAAGTCGAATTTGAGAAATCCTACTAACTCGATCTACTATGTGATTTATGTCTATCATATGGAACAGTAAGAATTCATAAACTGATCGACGCTAACCAATAAAGATATACCTGAAAAAGCACAAGGATCGGAAATGACTGGATCTCTATTGTAGCTTGCTATCTAATTCTCAATAGCTGAAGTCGTATTATTAGCGCATGAAGTGTGCGCGGTGAGGGATGATGAATTTATGGGAGATTTGGTGAGGCCGGGCTTCGTTGAGGGGAAGGATTATTTGGAAAATGTACAGCTACGTATTGATTGTACGTGGTGACGTCTTAGCTTAGCTGATTAAGGTGAATCCACCCCCACAGACACGTGAACGGAGTTTGACAACACGCTCTGCCGAAATATTCTACTCCCCCTACATTTTGAAACTAAAAGGTATATACAAAACTCAAGGGGGCCAAGGCCCGGGCTCACTTAAACGTGTCTTCGCCTCTGGACCTTTTCTATTATTCGATCTATTGGCCGAGATTGGGAGCGAGTTTATGTTTGTTTACTAGAAATATTAACCGTAATAATAAAATAGCATATTTCGTATATGAATTTACATGTGAAATATGAACCATTCTACTTTCACACTGGTATATTTATTATTGTGAAGGAAAAAAATGAGGTTATATTTGAACAGTATGCTAGATTTGCATGTAAAGTTCACGATTAAGCGCTCGTAGAGTTATTTATTTATTTATTTTATTTTATTCAAAAAGGAGTTATTTATTAAAAAATCGGAGATAAATTGCATCAACTCAATCAATTATTAATAGTCGGTTTAACTTAACGAATTGGAATCTACGAGAAAGAGTTGAGTTAAATTCTCTTCTAGATTATAAGTACGTACTTCATTTATTCGTTTCATGAAAGTACATAATCACAATTGGCAATTCGGTAGATATATTTATAAATAGTACTTAAGGATTAAATATCTCTGAATGACATGTTAGCAGTGGACACTTCATTCCGGGGATATATGTGATTATCTTCTACTAATAAAATGAAGACTTTTATTTTATTTTATGGAAAGACACGAGACATTTCATTTCATAGAAATCAAGTCGTACAACTTTCGGGTAAGATAGCCTCAACTGCTTGGGAGGCATTCCCATACCCAGTCTTACTACTAATTGAATGTAAATTATAAGCAGCTAACTTGTGAGCTATATAATTAGCTTCACGATACACAAAAGTCAGCATACAACTAGGTATTAGCAACATATCTTCTAGTACCTTACCAACCTCTGAGTCATCAATCATTCCTTGAGTGATGGCATTCACCGCAGTTTGACAATCTGACTCAATCAGAAGTTGTGACAAACCATGTTGAGACGCAAACTTGTATGCCTCTCTCAAGGCAAGAGCCTCGCTCATCTCCAGCCCCTAAATATGGTTTCGGTGAAGTGCAAAATCACTTAGGATCTCACCTGTATGGTCACGGAGTACACCTCCCAGACCTCCACTATAAGTGGTTACATAGAATGACCCATCAATGTTCAATTTCAAGTAATCCGGGGAGAGAGCAGACCAAGAAACAACCGGTCGCGCCCTTCTTGGACCCCTCTTTTTTTCAAACATAGAGCACATCCTCATAAGAGTACCTGCACAATAAACCACCCAAGGTAATAGGAACCCGCTGCGATAGAAGGTTGGCCACAGTAGGTAGGGCACATTTACAAGCTCTCCACATATGAAGCTTGACCTTTCTCGGTATCGGTGTCTTCGAAAAACCTCTCCAAATCGGATCAGGAGTTTGAACACTACTGCAACCTTGTAAGGGGATTTGGTAGTGAAGTACCATTTCTTGTCGTGATACTAAACCCAGTGGTCCTCCAAACGTCGACTACCTAAAGGAATGCTCAATATTAACGCAACATCATCAGCCCAAAACCACTCATAACTTGATCGGGTTTCTTTCCAAGTCCAGTCATCACTAATTAGTGCACTTACACAGGCATCCACCGGAGCTGAGCATTGTACAGGCCGAAAGGAATAGGGTCTTGGTAGCCATGGATCTTTAGTGATGCATAAAGACTCACCTGCCCCAACTTGCTTCCTCATACCTTTCTCCATCACCTCCTTAGAACAATTGATACCTCTCCAGCAAGCGAATATATTCCCGTGGTTAACTGCTCCAAAAAAATCACTGTTCGGATAATATTTGGCTTTTAAATGTTTAGCTACAAGAGAATTAGGGTATTTAATTAGCCTCCATCCTTGTTTAGCCAATAACGCTAGATTGTGTGCATAAAGATCACTAAACCCCATTCTTCCTTTATCTTTCGATCAACAAAGATTATCCCAAGACAGCCAATGAATCTTGCTATCCTTCGATGTACTACCCCACCAAAACTTTGCACACATTTGATGCAAAGTATCACACAAGCTTTGAGGTAAAAGGAAACAATTCATGGAGTATGTAGGCAGTGATTGTGCAACAACCATAATTAGGATATTTTTCCCAACACCACTTAACATCTTCCCCTGCCAACCTTCTAGCTTTTTACTGAGCCTCTCTCATAAGTAGGAAAAGGTTTCAACACGATTCCTTCCAATATACGTTGGTAAACCGAGGTACTTCTCATGCTTTGCCTCAATGGTAACTCCCAAATACGTTGCTAATCCTTCCTTCAAATTGGTAGGAACCTTCTTACTAAAAATGATACTACTCTTATCAAACTTTATCTGCTAGCCAAACACAATTTCATACTCCTTTAATACCTCCTTAATCTGAATACATTCGTTCACAATGGCCTTCCTAAAAAAAGCAAGCTATCATTGGCGAACAATAAATGCCTTATAATAGGCACTCTCCGACATATTTGAAACCCTTATAAAGAGCATGTCGAAGCTTTCTGATCCAACAAAGCAGTGAACACTTCAGTACACAAAATAAAAAATATGGTGAAAGAGGATCACCTTATCACAAACCCCTTGACGGTTTTAAATAACCCTTTAGAGAGCCATTTAGTAAGAAATAGTACTTAACCGTCATCACACACTGCATAACAACCTGAATCCACTGCTCTGTGAAACCTAAACGAAGGAGAACAACCCTAAGAAGTTCCACTCCATTCTGTCAAATGCCTTGCTTATGTTTAACTTCAGAGAGAATACACCTTTTGTACTCGATTGAAAAATTGTGAATATAGTGAGATCTAGACAATTCATTGACAATAAGTGAATTATCAGTTATCAACTTTCCTGAAACGAAAGCACTTTGAAAAGGAGAGATGAGCTTGTCAAGGATCCTCTTCAATCTATTTGCAACGGCTTTCGAACATATTTTGTAAAGAACATTACAGAGAGCTATAGGGTGTAAGTCAACAAACTTTGTTGGGGTTTTCACCTTTGGAATCAAACAGATGTGCGTAAAATTGAGTGACCCCAAAAGTTGACTTGTATGAAGAAAGTTTCTAGCAGCAACCATCACATCAGGACCTACCGTCTCCCAATACTTCTGGAAAAAAAGCAGAGGCATTCCGTTAGGGCAGAGAGATTTAGTAAGATACATCTGGAAGAGGGTTGCCTTTATTTCATCAGCTGAGTAGTCTGCGTTTAACATATCATTTTCACCCTCGGTTACTTTAGGTTAGAAGAGATCAATTGCTTGTTGTCTTCGGATGAAATCAGTCACCTTGGATGTGAACATAGCTCCAAAGTAATCAGTGATAGCTTTCTCCATTCCCTCAATAGTATCCTGCCAGACACCATCGCCATTAAAGAGGCCTTTCAAAGTATTCATTCTTTTACGATTTGAGGCTTTCGTATGAAAGTACTTTGTATTACCTTCACCCTCTGCAAGATTCTTAATTTTGGCTCTTTGTTTCCAATATTGATGCTCAGCTGCCAGTAGCGAATCAAGTTTCTAATGGAGGACTACACTCTCAGACCTAATCGCTTCTGATAGATCTCCTCGCTGTAAGTCTTCTAGTTGAGACCTGAGTTGATCGATCTCTCTTCTACGGTTGCCAAAAGTGGTACGCTGCCATGACGTGAGAGAGTACCTTGTCGCCTTAATTTTCTCCACCGCCTGGAAAGATGAAGTCCTCGTGACAGCCCTATTCCAACCTTTATCAACCACCGACTGACACTCTTCATGATCGGTCCAATAGATTTCAAACCAAAAATGGTGTGGATTCCAAGCACGACTAGGAGACGCAGTATATAACATATACAAAAGAATTGAAATGTGGTCGCCATGTATCTGAGGAAGGTGTTCGAGCCATGAGGCAGGGATAACATCGCTTCAGGTAGGCGTTGCCAAAGCTCTATCCATTCGAGAGTGCACCAAACCTCGATGCCAAGTATGCTTAACCCCTACAAACCCTATGTCAACTAGGTCAACATAGGAAATAACATACCTAAACCCTTGCATTTGGTTTTCACGCCGTGTCACTCCACCCTTTTGCTCAGTCGCATGAAACAATTCGTTCAAATTTCTCAGGAGCATACATGGGTATGAACACTCATCGCTGATATTACGAATCTATTCCTTTTTCGATGTCATTCTGTATCCACAAGATGGCCGTAACGTAGAAGCCAATGAGACGCCAAATCAGACCTGATCCCTCTGAGCAGTGTACTTCAGGGTCGATATGATGCGTCGACTTATCTCAAAATTTCACTCGAATACCATCCTTCCAAAACATCACGAGGACTTCCGAGTTGCTGACGCTAGACACGGCCTCACTGTTAAGGTAACCTATCTCCAAACACACGGAGTTCAAGTACTTTATATAGTCGACCTTGGTTTCACTGAGGAAGACAAAGGCAGGGTGCTTTTGCCTCAAGACACAAAGGAGGCCTTGAAGAGTAGCATCATTGTTTAGGCACGATAATTTCAATCCAACACATCCATCAATTTCCATAAAAGATGGGATTCCTCGTTGCCGTAAAGAAACCCTAGCAGAGCGAATTTTTGACTGTAGATAGGGATTGCTTAAAATTTTGGACGATAGAAGGGAGTATTAGGCTTTAAACTTGACTCATCAACGGATAGTTCAACGCCTTGGTCATGGAGCAACTCCAATTCTCAATGGAATATTTTTAGAAAAAATACTCTTCAAATAGGGAGTACTGAGATTCAAACCCGGTTCATCAATGAATAAGTTCAATGCTTTGACCAACAGAACAACCCCAATGCTCATAAAATAAATATTCTCATTGGTAACTTAACATTATAATGCGTGGTAAAAAAAGAGCAACTATATATAGCTTGATTGGTGGGTAACTTAACATTATAACCACGGGGTTAGACTTTACCGCTTGAGGGGCCTGGTTTGGCTCTCACCATAATTCTCATTTTCCATATATATCTACGTCCAATGACATGATAATTACATTTATTTTGGTGCCAAGAATAAATGGAAATGCGATTATGTGAATTATGTATGGGAAATAAAATATAAATGCAAATTATATGAATATGTATGGGAAATAAATATATATGCTGACCGATATAAACTTGGATGTGCTTACTATATAAAAAAGGGAGGATAAGATTGAATTCTCATGTTTGAATTTGTGGCGTGTATTCTTGGGTGTCACATGTTCCGTTTGGGGAATAGAATAAATAACCTTACAACAACTTACCATTTTACTCCTTTATTCTATTTATTATTGGTATTAATTACGTACAGACAGCCAAAATCATTGACTTGGGCGTTTTTGCATCAACATGAAGATAAGAATGAGAACATCAATGCTAGCTAGTATGCACTGGCAGTGTATATGTAGTTTATGTACGCGTTAAAATAGAAGTTCTATTTAGGTTTATACTGCATTTTACAATTACTAAAGGGTAAAAAGGCTGTAATTATGTGATAGTTAATTGGATTAAACTTCCATGTATCTAGTATATATATTTACTCAGTGTAACGTTTTCATCGTCCAAGAGTACGTGAACTGAGTTCAAATTTAAGAACACGATAAAAGAACTTGATCGTCATACAATCTAGTAGTTTCCTCAAGTTAAAAGTACATCCACGAAAAGAAAAATTCTCATCATATCACACATATATGTGTAATCCTCATCATGTACCTATAGAATTTGAATTTGAATTTTATTTAATTCATTAAAGGGAAATTGATAAAACATAGTTAACATCAACAATCTGATGTCTGACATCTAACAGACTCATACATCATTTGGTCTAAGAACAAATACCAAAAAACAACTAATTGATAACTGACAATCTGAAACAATCGACTAATCATCTCTGCTTTTGAATAAATTTTGAGAAAACCAACAAATAATATTAGTAACTCCTGTGATACCAGCTAGGAGTAACAGTCAAATTCCTCTGTCCCGGAAACGCTAATGCCCGGCCAGGAGCAGCTCCACGAGGAGGAGGCGGTGGTGGAATCGGCATCAGTGAAGCGGCAGGAAGTGGCGGAGCAGCTGGAAATTGTAGTGCAGGTTGGAGCCGCACCACATTATTATTGGCTACGGTGCCAATGGGATACTTAATTTTCCCAAACAGTAGAGGATTAGACTCCAAATTAAGCCTAATGAACCCCACCCTCTCCCTCCTGTGGTACTCAGGATCTCCATAGTTCTGAAACGCCTCATGCATCCTACATTTATGTTTGAACCATATACGTACATAGAATTGAAATTCGCATAAACCAGTGCAAATAAATCTTTAATTTGAAACCAATACTATCTCATACTAATCATACATATATGTACCTAAAGTTATGCATGTTTACCAGATCCGTGACGAATCCAACCAATAGTTCATTGTAGACACCCAACGGTGTAAAATCTTCCCTGATTATGGTTCGTGCCTCCGCACGTTGGTTTCTATACACAGAAACACAAATGATATATATATATAGGTCGTAAACATATGTATATAAACGTACGTATAATTGGAGTTCAAAGACTATACATAACATATATATGATCTAGTGACTTACGCGCTTAGGGCAGCCAGGAACTTGTGCCACCTTATCTCGAAGACAACATTGATTGAGAAAATGTTGTCGTGAACCTTGGTGAAGCCTTTTAGGTAATCCTCCGCAGCTTCAAAGGATCCACGAATGAAACAATCTTCAAAATAACCCAAATTGAAGAACAAACCTGATTCCCGCTCTAGTCTATATAAACATACATAACAAATATTGCAATTAGTAGTAACAAAAGGTGGCAAAGTATAATATACGAAAACGGAGATCGACACATACGTCCTCGCAGAATTTTTCATGTTGATCCGCTCGAGAAATTCAAGAACGGAGCCAATCGAGTCTCTGTGATTGTTGAGAGCCATTTTCCTTCTAAAATATCTAGATCTGATTCATTTCCACAAACATCAATCAAATTAGAGCCACAAATCAGTGATATTAGCTTTCATTTTTTATACATCTTACAAATCATATAGGGAAAAACATGGTAGATTTTAGATCTACAAATCAAGTAGGAAACTAGCTAGTAAATATTATATATCTATGTATGAAATAATTGGGGATGAGTATCATTGAGAGTAAAAATTCATGAACTCGTTTAGTATAGGGAAATGAACCTTATTCTACCTGAAGAGAACAGAAGTTTTCTTAATAAAAAGAAATGGCTCTCACTTAAACTCTCTTGAGCTCTCTCTCTATATATATTTCTCTCAGTGAATGAAATGGCTTTGGGGGAATAAGGATCTATTTATAGGAGTGGGAGAGGGGTGTCATGGCCAGCCTAGATTTTGAGTTGGCGGAGATAAAGTTTTTTTTACCTGCCACAGACTCAACAAGGGTGTTTGAGGAGCTACAACACACGGTCTCCACAATACTAACGGGTGGAACAATATGATGCAATTATTTCCACTGTTTTCCCATGCACTCTCCTTTGTTAAACCAAATGATTAATCATGTGTGTATAGTTGTTTTTTAAAGGCCTGGATCGGATCATACATGATTTAGCTAGTAATATATACAAAGTGAATGTAATTGAGTACACACACATCAACATTTGATAACTCGATTTGAAAGAAAGAAAATTGGACGGAAGATGATAAATTTTCAAATATATAGGGTTTAGTGTTAAATTTCGCGGGAAAATTTTAAAGAGCGAGCGTTGTTCCTAATTAGAAGGCGCGTAAAGACTCGAACTTTGATTTGGATTATAGCTCGGTGAATATTTAATAAATTGAAGCTTAATTTGAGAGATTCAAAATAAATGATCGATGCAACTTTAAAACAATTAAACGCCCGAACCGGGATGAATTTTTTTGTCAACTAATTAAATTAGTTAGTTAAGTGTTGATTCGTAAAATGACTTTTCGTTTAAATCCTATCCAAGATTCTTTAGTATCCGCACACATACCACAAAATAGTATTAAGGTTCAACTTGGAAGATGCAAAATCTAAAAGTGGAAAATATAAAAATGAAGTTTTTTTGGTGCGGTGCATTTACTGAATATGACAAAAATATTTTATTTGGTAAAAATATTAATTTGATAAATATCATATGGAATGGGTTTAGGGCTTAGTAATGGGACGGATTGGATCAAGCATAACGCCTCCAAAATTTGGGTCGGGTTCTTTTTAAAATTTTGAAGCAAACGGCCGCCCACGGTCGGGTTAGATATGTATTGAAAAAATACTTGAAAATTAATAATGTTTAACAATCATACACACACTAAATAACATATAACATTATAAACCTAAAAAATTGAATATGTGTATGAATGATTGATATCAAAGTAAAAGTAAATTAGAGATTTTAAAGGTTTACTTTGATATCAAGGTAAATTAATAATCTATAATTAATATTTTACATTTGATGAGCTTTACATGCTTGGCCTTATGAGTTGGGCCGTGCCGATCTTGATTGACATCGACGGGCCGAGAGTTTTTGGCCCCATGGGTTATGAGATCTCGGTCCAAGCTCTGCCTTATACTCATGAGGCTAGAATTTTTTGGGCCTAAATTTGGGCCGGACAAGGCTTGAACTCAATGGCCCTTGAGCCACCCTAGCATAGGTCATTGAGATTTTTCACATTTTTTTAAAGGGTTCCACATCTTTTCAAATACCAATGAAAGTTTCTATCCGATATATCTTTATTATTTTGTAACACATATAATAACATTTGAGGATTTTTTTTTTCCTAGCTTTGTTAGGGTTTGCTCAGTATCAACACGATGACTTCAACCATGAACATCCTTGCGTGGAATTTTTGTGTGATATGCAATGATTCTATGGTGGAAGCCCTAAAAACTATGATTAGGAAAAATCAATTGGCAATAATTTTTTTGTCGGAGACAAAGGTACCCTAGATACATGAATTCTCTCCAATTGAAGTTGGGATTCCTGAATTATGAATGTAACGACCGAACCAAATTACGCACAAATTAGCACGAATTAGGTTTATCACGAATTAGTCGTATCGTGTGATTTGTTAATGACTTTTTCACAGAGTGAAAAATAGACTTTATTTTCTTCATGGAAGTCGTAGACTATTTTATTTCGAGCTCGTACGAATTTTTAGGAAATTTTTTGGATAAGCAAGTTATATTTTTTTTATGATTTTTGGAAGTCGGCATGAGAAAATATTAAAAAGAAATTAATTTTAGGTCGGTTTAATCTCGACAGTTAAATCTTGATCATATCAAATTTTAGCCGTTGACCTGTTAAGCTGCTTGGGGGTATAAATAGGTTTTTTTTTTCAAACAAAAAAGGAAAAAATTAAAATAGAAAACATTCGGGCAAATGCGACAACCCACGACGACCCGACCTGACCTAACCCTATATCGGACCTACCGGAAAATGTCTCCGTTGTTGGCGATTTTGGAGACTGTGATCAAGATTTTAGCGAGGGAACTTCCGCTGGACCACAGAGCTAGCTGTGTATTGTGAGTGAACACTTTATTTTCACTGTTGTTTTGCGAGTCTACAGTTATACATTTGCATTTATGCTTTTTTCAGTTATGCAGTATTATAGTTATGCATTTGCTTGGAGGCACAGATGATGTTGTTTTACACATAACATAGTCATAATTGTTGCAACGATGCACTGACTTCTCGACTGATCCCCAAGACGCTTTAGGAGGGTCAGAGACCTGACTTGAGGATTTATATAGTACTCAGGAGGGCCAGGAACCTGACCTGGGCAGTCTTAGGGCTTAAGATCGTTTGACCCAAGTCACAGCTTCCACACATAACATAGTACTCAGTAGTCCCAGGAATCTGATATGGACATATACATTTTTAGACTCTCATCATTTCTTGTATATTTTATAGTGAAATGCATAATAATTATATTTTTTAGTTTAAAACGAAACATTATTTTCATCCATTCACACTAACAGTTTTAACATTTTATATTCTTTTTTCTGGGCTTTTCGGTTTCCTATTGCCCAGTTTGCAATTTCTATCATGTGGTTGCACGTCATCGTCAAATGCCTAGGGTTTGAGTCACACTTCTCTTCTAATAGGTTCATAGCTTAGCTTGCTAGTTCTGTGTATTATGAAAATTAGAAGTCGCTCTAAATACTATGTTTAGTTTGCTTCTGCTTGTGTTGTATTTCTAAATAATCACCGGATTCCTTGTAACCTTTTCAAATCAATACAATTGTTGGTTGTACAGTAGTTGGTTGATTTGAGAAACCCGGCTGGGAATCGGTGCCCCATGGTTTATTTTGTGGACTATTTTAGAAGTGTGGTTCCTTTGCAGGTTTTTGGTTTCTAGAATCTAAGGGAACCTATGATTTTTTTTTTGTAGGTTCTGTTGTCGTTAGAGCATAATTTCGGTTTAGGCAACTTAATCAGGGTCAGGTCCTTTCAGAAGTTGTCTATAGCGTCTCGAGTGATGGAGAAGGAGATGGGAAATCTGGTGGTGTTCCCCTATTTTGGAGAGACGATATACAAGTGAAATTTCTAATGAAGTCGCTTAACCATATTGATATTGTGATTACTCCTAATGATGGTACTGAACGATGGAGGTTTGCTGAATTCTATAGACATCCTTGCACAACTAAATGCCACCGTATCGGGGACTCACTAAAGGAACTAGATGATTGATGTATGATCCCATGGTTGATAGCGGGGGATTTCAATGAGATTTTGCACAATAGTGAAAAGGATGGTGGTGCATGAAGAGGGGAGAACCAAATGTAGTTGTTTTGATCAACTCTTACATACTGTGAATCCTATGATTTAGGGTTTCATGGTATTCAATATACTTGGCAAGGCAATGGTGTTCTGTTTCGTCTAGATAGGGCGATAGCTTCACGTTCAAGGACAGAGTTGTCTCCTCCTGCAAAAGTGACTAACTTGAAGCCTATAAAAAGGGATCATGTGGAAATTTTGATTAAGATTCGTGTGGTAGCTTCACAATGACTTCCTAGGCAATATAGGAGATTTTGGTTTGAATCATTGTGGATTTCTCACACACAATGTGCCAAGGTGGTGAAGCAGGGTTGGAAACGTTTGCGTGTGGCAAGTCCAATGCATGAAACCATGCAGTGTACCAAAAACACTAGAATGAAGCTAAACAAGTGGCAGAAATCTACCTTTGGCAATTGATGGAAGGCGATGAATGGCATCCATAATACAATGGAGGCTTTGAGAGCCTTGCCACTGAGTGATGCTAACAAGGAGCATTCGTCCTTAACGGGATGATTGGAAGTCCTTCTTTTGGAAGAACATGAATGCTGGAAGCAGAGGGAAAAACTTCAGTGGCTTACGATAAGTGATCGTAATACTAAGTTCTTTCATAAAAAAGCTTCCAATCGGAAGGCTAAAAATAGAATAGTTGGTCTGCTTGATGATGATGGTACTCTACATGAATTGGATGCAGAGATAGAGAGAATCATGCTTGAGTATCGAAGTGAACTTGGACTTTTATATCTGATTCTTCTAGGAATAAAATTCTGACGTATTTCTTCAAAAAAAAAACATTTGAAGAGTTGTTTTTTTTATTTTTGTTAATTAGTGTGCATTTGTTCACACATTTATTATAGGATATTTTTTAGAGGACTTTTTTTTCCCCAAAACCTGCTTTTATAAAGCAAGTTGGCCTAGCCTTATTGAAAATAAGGTAGAGTCTAGCCATGGAAAAGAAGTTTGATATAACCCTTCGAAATCTTTTTGAGCTATAGAAGCCAAGTTTAGCCCTGTTTGGTACCAAAATTTCTTAGGATTCTTGAGAAAGATTCAAACCGTATCTTTTCTCGATCTTATACTTCATGTGCTGGCGTGCCACCGTCGTACGATGGAATAGTCGATTTATAGGTCAACTACTACCTGACATCTTAAAAGCGATTGAGACGGGGAGAGCACCAACCCCGCCTGAATGGATCCTTCTTGCCTAAATGACTTTAGGACTTGTGATTTTCTAGTCACTAGTTGAGCCACGAAGATCAATATCCCACACACCTTCTGGTATAAAGTAGAGCAATCTTCTTGACACGGTGTTGAAAACATAGTGGTTGCGTTCTTGAATCTCCAGACTCTCACTCCTCCTGGTGACAAGCCTTTTGATCGCTAGTTGCGATTATTTGCGTCCTTGAATAGGAAAAATCTCACGTTCTTCGGGTGACAACTCTCTTGATCGCTGGTTGCAAGGGTTTCTCGAGATGAGAAGGTAGTTTGCCGATAGAAAATTGTATGTGATCGAGGATCCTTTCTTCGGTGTTATCCTTTGCCGATAGGAAACGATGCTCGTATTTTAGTTCCACTGAATCTCCTCATAATTAGACTTGTTAAGCAACTCTAACTGCTCGGTTCCCACGTCTTTTACCTTATCTCGGAGTCTAAGACTCTTAGAGATCATCTTCACCAAGAATCCTTTCCTCCATAGGAAAAGTTTATTATTATTAATTAATGGGCCACGAGAGTCAGCCACTTTTCTCTTTCATCCGTCATGATTCGATTAACGACCAATTACTCGGGCTGCTCGCTTGATCCAGCCTCTAAAGCCCAATAACAAAATATTTTTATCTTTGTCCCAAACATTGCCCCTCAAGCCTTGAGATAACGCTTTAGTAGTAATCAAAGAGGCTTGTTTTTTTCCTAACAACATACCGTTTTCATCCCAACGGTAACTTTCCACGTCAAATGTTGTGTCAGTTTTCTTCCAAAAAATTGCACCACTCTGGATGGCATCATATAAGAGAGCACACATCTCGTCAGAGTCTGATTCTCAACATAACTCTCTCACTTCTCATCATCTCAAACTTCGTTCCGATGAAGCTAAACTTTCTTCCTCTGCCACCGTTATTATTATTTTCTCAATCAGAAAAAAACAATGCCACATCACCGTGAAGAACACCCAAAACTCATGCGAGAAGGTGCGGAGTTCTTTGCTGCATCCATTTGTGCCGATGCCATCCAGTAAAACCTGGCAAAACCCAGGCCCCGTGGTCACTCTTAAAATCTCAAATACCATCACCAGTCGTCTGGGTCCATTTCTTTGTGTACCTACAACTCCAGCACTCTATCTGACTCTTCACTCTAAGTACTGCAATTCAACTTTAATATTCCGGGAAAGCAACCATGCCGACCCAACCGGGTGGACAAACAAAGATACCTTTTGCTCGATTGGTAGATGGACGGTTACGTCCGAAAACGAGAGGACGTAGTACCAGCGCATCAAGAAATCAACCTCGTTCGTTGGCAAGCGGCTGTCATTGCAGACTTCATTGATCTCTGCTTTTCGCTCCCCAACGGAGGCAACCGCGCTCCGTTCGCCACTGCTATGTGCTTTTGGGACACCGCTTACAACTGTTTTTGTCATCCCTACGGTGATGTAAGTATCACATTGGTAGATCTTCTCACTATGTTTAGGGTACCCATCGTCGAACCCGTTAAGCAAGGCTTCTCCTCCAAGGTTTCAGACAAAGCCAGCCCCACCCAGCATACTTCTTTCCTCGCTTGGGTCACTCGCTTTATCTGCGACACATCCAACCAAAGAGGTATAGCTTTCCTTGAGTTTTAACTGTCAAAATACATCATCTGTACGCCTTTTCAGAAGGTTAACAAGTGCTAGACCAACCTCGCGGAGTGTTTATTTGCGAGCACAAGAATGGGTCTCGCACAATCCATCCTCGCTTGCATCTATCGTAGCCTGAGATGGATTTCTCTCTTACCCCTTCAGCTCAACAGACCTGGCCCTTTATGGATGGTGGACCTCTGGTTGCAGATGTATTTTCCAATTTTCTGACACCCCAAGGTACTACCATTCGAAGCAGACAAGCTTCTGGGGAAAACTCTGACAACCCCTCTCGCTTTTGACGGCTGGACTTACCAGACCTGCTTCGCTACTTTCTACTTGCACAATCATTACCCCATGAAGTCAGTTTTCATTATTTTGGACCACCGCTTCCCGCCAAAGCTGGAGACTGGGTTTATGCCTTCGCGAGACCAAAGTGACCAAGCGAAACTCATCTTCCTCCAAAGTCACACTTATGGAGATTTATTAGTCCCTGACTCCTCCAGAGTTGGATATGAACTCTATGCCCCCAACCATTTTGCCAGGAAACTTGGATTAACACAGCGTGCCCATATGCCACTAATTGGTTTAGTGAATTGTTATAGCATTTGGTGGGCCACTTCTCATCATGTAGAATATGACGTTGCAGACCCACACATTGGCTTTCCGGTAATGATGCTTCCTCAGTAAGAACTAGTCGCTCCCTTTGTCCCTTCCGTAAACGTGACCCCGTACTATCACATGTAGAATTTTGGGACGGCCTCTGATCTACTCAATTACTATCGCTTTTTGTCTCCATCTTTAAAGACTTTAAGGCACAATTTGTCAATGGCTTTGACAGGAAAGCACTGAGTTCTGTCCCTGCAGACCCAAATGAAGACACTTCTTGGCCTATGGTACGTATCTTCATCTACCTTCGGATCTACCTTTTCTTTTCCTTTTGTTGTCACCTCTGGCTGCTTCCTCAAGCTATCTTCGCCACTGGTATGAAAGTCAAGAATTGGTTTTCTTTTGTTTGGGTTATCCCTTGTCAACTCTAGCATACCAACAACCATATCCTTTTCAGGTTCAGGGTCTGATGCAGCCGTTTCAATTTCTATCTCTCCTTTATCTATCCACTATTGAATCTTATGCATCAGCCTTATGCATCGATAAGTGGAATGTGATCCCCTTATGTTATGGAAACAACAATGAGGGAGATCTTTTACTTCTTTAGGCTTCGGCACGGGAGATCCCCAATTATCTAGGATCGTTGCTATCTTTGCTTGAACAAGGCATTTGAAGATTTTGGCTTGCCTGGATACATCATACGTGATTTGATGCTTTGGTTTCCATCTTGACCTCCTCTCTCACTGTTGTGGTTTCTGTCCGTTGTTTGAGGGAATCAAAACGCTTGGATGTAGTTTTGTGTGGAAAGGTGGAAGAATTGGTGGGTTCCAATCTATGACACCTTCTTGGTTGAATCCAATAACCTTATAGTTGAGTAGGCTTTGTACCGTGTCCTTCAAAGCATAACACAAAGATGTCTTATGTCCGAACTGGTTGTGGTATCTACAAAAATGCTCACCTGGCATAATATAATAGAGATCCTTTAACTTGCGGACCGACCAGAAGTTGATAAGCTTGTTTCTCAACTTCCCATCTAGGATTTCGTCCATCTTGTACTACTCGAAGGTATAGCGTGAGTGAATCAGTGCATTCTTGTCTGTGAGGCCCTCTGGTTCTACCAGGCCTTCCGATTCTGCCACAAAGTTCTTTGTCGATGGTCACTCTATGTGCACCATATTAACTTGAGCGTCAGGGAATGGCTAGGAATCCACCAATGAGACCGTCTTAGGTGGTGCTTCTAAGGCTAGCTTGCCGTCGTTAATCAACTTCTGGATCTGATCTTTCAGTTTCACGCAGTCCTTGGTCGTGTGGTTCCATATACCATGTAACTTACAATACTTCTTTCCTTTCAATTGCTCGACAGTAGGAATCGGGCCGAAGTCTGTTTTGTCGACTCACATACTGAAGAGTTCATCTAGAATTTCATAAGCCATATTGGCGTCATAGGTGTATGTCTCGAATTCTGGCTTGGTAAAATCCATTGTCAAGAGTTTTATAGGACCTTTATTTTGCTGTAACTTATGCGGGTTCAAGACCTTATTTGACGCTAGCTCTACTGCATGTACCTGATCGTCTTTGGAACTTGAGCTCTTTTCTTCTGGGTCTTTAATGTAAGCCACCATTTTTGGCTTATACCGCTCGTAAGATCTCGATGCATAATTTCCTTTTGAGGAATTATGCTTATTATCCATTTCTTGCATGGTATTGTGAGCTTTCGTTACTGCAGCAAACAGCTCGTTCAAGGTGAGATGTTTATGATTGAAGGAAAAATTGTGATATTAATCTTCCAAACCATTAATAGCCATCTCAACGATTATGTCATTCCCCAATGGAGCTCGACACAAGTTATACTCGGACCAAAAACGGTGAAGGAACGCTACCGGGCTCTCCGATGATGACTGGTTCATGCCCACCAATTTTCCAATACTTGTTTCTGGCCTTGTTGTCCCAAAATGGTTAATGAACAATGCCTCCATCATCGATCACTCCGTTATGGACCTCTTTTCCAGGCCCGTGTACTAGACGAGCACTGACCCAGATAACGACAAACCCAAGACCCTTAACTTTAGTTCTGGGTCCTCTGAAAATGATCTCAACTGCAGGATAAAGTATGCTAGATGTGTCGCTGTGTTCGCGTCGTCATCGCCTGCGAAGGTCTAGAAGTTGATTGGTTTATAGTGTCGCGGCCACTACCAGGAATTAACGGTATCCTTCTGCGAATGCGGGTAGGGAGTCTCGTATAGCTCATGAGCTCTGGTGATGTGTATGTCACACTCCTTCATGAATTTCTTTAAACGATCCTCCCAGGCGGCTGGAAACGTTTCATCCTACCTTGCTTTCCTGGTTAGGTCAAAAACAGACTTAGTTAACTCCGAGATGTCCCTCGGTCACTGCCCTAGCATGATTCGCTTGGTTTTCCTCCAAGACGCGTGGAACCTTTCCTGACCTTCCGCCATGGTTGCTATCTGAGCTTTCAAAGTTGCTTGCTCTTCTAAGCATTTATTGTACTTGGCCTTTAAAGCTTTGATCTCGGCTGTCGCCATATCTGTTTTCTCGCCATTGGCGGCAAGCAACTCTGCTTGTTCCTCTACCCTTTGTTCGATAAAGGCGAAGTATTCTCCAAACAGCTCATCTCGCTTGGCTGCGTACGGTCTGTAGTCTTCGTAGTTTAGATGGTTATTCTCTTTTTCAGTTAGGAAGTTGAAGTCCATCGTTGAATAACATTTGACTCCAAAGATTATTTCAACCTCGTTCTCGGTAAGCGAACGACACTTAGAAGAAGATTGTTCCCGATACTCCGGTTAGGGATGTTTACGACACTGAGGGTATCCCTTTTTGTAAGGATTCCCAAATATCGCTTAGAAAAGCTAAAAGTTTGTCCCACTGGACGTGCCAAAATTTTTGGCACCAAAATTTCTCAGGGTTCCTAAGAAAGATTCAAACCGTCTATTTTCTCGATCTTATGCTTCGTGTGCTGGCGTGCCACTGTCGTACGATGGAATAGTCAATTTATACGCCAACTGCTACCTAACTTCTTAAAATCGATTGAGACGGGGAGAGTACCAACCCTTCCTGAATGGATCCTTCTTGTCTAAATGAATTTAGAACTTGTGGTTTTTGTGTCTCTAGCTAAGCCATGAAGATCGATACCCTACACTCGTCTTGGTGTAAAGCAGAGCAATCTTCTTGACACGGTGTTGAGAACACAGTAGTTGAGTCCTTGAACCTTTATACTCTCACTCCTCCTGGTGACAAGCCTTTTGATCACCAGTTGCAATTGTTTGCGTCCTTGAATCGCAAGAATCTCGCGCTCTTCAGGTGACAACTCTCTTGATCGCTTATTGCAAGGGTTTCTCGAGATGAGAAGGTAGTTTGCCGATAATAAATTGTATGTAATCGAGGATCCTTTCTTCAGTGTTATGCTCCTCTATATATAAGAAACGATGCTCGTATTTCAGTTCCACTGAATCTCCTCACAATTAGACTTGCTAAGCTACTCTAACTGCTCGGTTCTCATGTCTTTTACCTTATCTTAGAGTCTAAGACTCTTAGAGATAATCTTCGCCAAGAATCCTTTTCTCCATAAGAAATGTTGATTATTATTAATTAAGCGGCCACTTTTCTCTTTCGTCCGTCACGGTTTGATTAACGACCAATTACTCGGGCCGCTCACTTGATCCAGTCCCTAAAACCCAATAACAAGATATTTTATTTTTGGCCCAAACCTATGGTCTCTTTTAGTAGCAAAAGTTATTTATGTTATGTGTCAAGCTTTTTAATTTCCTTTTCACATTTTTTTTCTTTTATTTATCCTCAATATTTTCTCTTCAAAATATTATGCCATTATAAATTAATAATCACAATAGTCTCAACCTCAACATTGGATATTCAAGTATCTAATGTCACTTTTTCTGTTTGTCTATAATAAATTCGTTATAATATGATTTTTTGTTAGAATATTAGATTTTCTAATTACATTTTGTCCTATTTTTGTAGGATCTAGTATGGGTATCTTTTGATGCCTCGGCTTATTTGCATCCTTCAAGGATTGAATTTTTCATAGAAATTGAATATACCTACGACAATTGAGCGCTTATGAGTATGTTCATTTTCATATGTCATGTCTTGCATGGTCTTTGTAAGATGTGAGTCAACCCAACGTTAGTTTATGCTTAGCGATTTAAAAATTAGTTCTTACTCTGATTAGTTTCTTCTTCTCTTGTTAGAGTTATGGTTACTTGTCAATTGTGTATGAACTTTCTAACTGTAAAAGTTTAATAAACTCTTCTTTGTTCGGAAAAAAAAAATTAAAACCGAAATTCTTTTTCATAGGGTCAAAAACTATTGGGCCGAATATGAGTTCGGGTCGTTTTGGTTTGCCCGTACTTTTTAGGAAGTATCAGTTTCACTGCTCAAAGTTAGTTTATGCTCAGTTTCACTTTGTTGTCGTTAATCTTATATCGGGTCGGGTACCCGATATTATTCGGATAGGGTCGCTCGGTTTTTCTGCAAAAATTCAGCCCCATACCTAGTACTAAATGAGTGCGGCCAAATCATACGAGTCGCCGTCACACATTTGGACCACATCTTTCGTCCATGCGTGAGATATAGTCATGCAAGCACTGAACGTCTGAACCCACAAGAGTAGCAGACCATTTTTATGCAAATAAACCCAGTCACCCACTAGAGGGCGTGTCAGACTGTCAGTCACACCCAATTACTTTATTCTAATTGATCGTAGTAATGATAAATACCGTCTACTTTGCGAAGAGGAACACAACTCCAATTAGGCTACTTATTTTTTTTGGTATGATTTAGAAAATAAAATAAATCTTTCTGCACTTAGCACAGTCTAGTTACTACTTACTAGTAATGCCGTATGTATATCTGTAACATGTTATCATAAACTATATTAAGTTTAAGAGTTAAATTAGCCAATTATATCAAGTTTAAGAATACAAAATAAGATATTGATACTTCAATCATGAGTTCCTTAACAAGTTGGTCAAATCATTTTACTAATGCATGTGTTCCAAGTGGATACGCATATGCGATGTTAAGAGTCACTGTTTTTCCAAATAAGACATCAAATGAGCTGAATATGATGTAGTAATGCTGAATTGTAATTAAGCCATAAAAGCATAAAAGCACAAGTAGGTCTCATTTTTCTACTACCTTCTTAACTTTTGAAGATTCAACTCATTCAAATTTTATTTATGCAAGTGACTTGAACTTGAAAAATAATATTGACGAAAATGCACAAAATCATTCCATTTTTTTTTACCATGAACCATTTGAAACTAGGTCTTCTAAGTTTGTATCGCTCAAAAAGTAATTTGGTTATACGTAACACTGGATTAAATTAAACTGAAATAGAAATAAATTTTCAAGAGTTGACTTATGTCAGAATCTTATTTTATGTCAATGCACGAAAAGATTTGACAAAATGCACAAAAGAACCCACTTTTCATTGGGAACCGTTTTAGATTTGGAATTTTTTTACCCATTGTGCCTGAATTCTTTGTGTCAGGTCAAAAAAGTGTCTGAACTCTAAAAACTAACAATATGATGCCTTGACTCCTAAAACGCCATGAGTGTGGTGTTTCGTATCCTTTTCCGTTACAATTCCGTTTTCTTTAATTATGTGATATTTTTTAATTTAAAAATATACATCAAAAGACATTTACGCCCTTATAATTTTAATTTTTTCTTATTTCCTCTCTCTCTCTCTCTCAAATTCTCTGTCGATCTCTCATGTTTTCATCTCCACCCCCGGAGTTGGCGTAAGTTATGGCATAGCCATCGCTATCAGCATCCTCGTCCTCATCTTCGTCCTCGATTGCGTCGCAGTCGCCTACCACAGCTCGCGGTGCCGCTGTCGACGTCTCTCTCTCTCTGCCCCAAACTTGAACTCGGATCCAATTTATACGGGCAATGTGTTGCTCTCGATCTTGGTCTTGGTCTCATTGAAGGATTAGGTCCTTAAATTTTGGTTTCAGATGTTATGCATTTGGGGAGTGAATATGTGGATGATAATGATTATGATGATGATAAAACTGTGTAACCCATAACTAGTGTCAAACTTTTCATGGTCTTGTTGATGATGGTGATGAGGCTAGTTTTGAGTTATGGAACAATGGGTCATGTGTTGTTATGATTCAAACTGAGGCGAATATTAGAGCCCAGTGAATCCTCAGAATACTGCGGTGGAGGTTGAACAGAATAATGGTGAGGGATTTGTTGGATCAATGAACATAAAAAATTTGGGAGTTGGAACGGTTTCCATTTGGTGTTAATCCGTATGCAAGATTTGTTGTTGGTCTGATTTCATAGTTCGTGTATATTCAAAGAACGGTAAGTCAGAGGGAGGCGTGCGGCGGTGTAGACCGAGCCGCGGCTTCAGACGGCAAAGGTGTGGGGCAGAAGGAGGCGTTGATCTCGTCCACTGATATATGTTTGGGAGAGAGAGAGAGAGAGAGAGAGAGAGAGAGAGAGAGAGAGAGAGAGAGAGAGAGAGAGAGAGAGAGAGAGAGAGAGAGAGAGTAAAATTATAAGGGCATAAATGTCTTTTGATATATATTTTTAAATTAACAAAATGCTAAGTAATTAAAAAAAACGGATAAATAATGAAAATGATACGAGATACTACACTTACAGTGTTTTAGAAATCTGGACATCATATTGATAAATTTTAGAGTTGGTAGGTTATTTTAACGTGACCAAAGGAACTCAGAATTTTTTGATACATCTGATAGTTCTACTTTGTTTGGCAATATTTGGTCTACGATGACAATAAATGTTTGGTCATACGCTCGAATTTCAAAATGGAAATAAATCCTCATTTAATTAATTTAAATCTTTTACCGTGTGAATGACATGAAATGTGACGTTTGCATATTCTGACAGAAACGCATGAAAGCGAACCATTCCCACCGTAAAACATATAAAATACTCATTACGACAACACTGGAAAAACAACAACAACAACATACAACAATTGAGCCAGAGCCAGAGGTTGAACCAGTCCCAATTTATGAACCAGAAACAAATTCTCAAAACTAGAAATATTAGCTCGCAAAGAGTGAGCACCACACTCAACACTTGAGAACGGAAAACAATTAAACGCCACTCAACCGTCATTGTCTGCTTTTGCCTAAGGGTGATACAGTTGTAAGGAAAAGAAGGTTTCCGTGGTGGTCCCACAGAAAGTTGTCTTCACAACGA
Organism: Geum urbanum; assembly: GCA_946800695.1. Taxonomy (NCBI): domain Eukaryota; kingdom Viridiplantae; phylum Streptophyta; class Magnoliopsida; order Rosales; family Rosaceae; genus Geum; species Geum urbanum. The sequence goes on along the minus strand of OX326998.1, from coordinate 13,058,218 downwards.
TAAGCAGCTCACCGATCCTGATAAGAGCAACTACTTATACCTCGCAGGAGCCGCTCCATTATATAAACCAGTTTCTGCACTCAACAACCCTCACAAGCATCCATTATTTCTACAAATCCCAGAGGAAAGAAGGAAGGAAAAGAAAAGGAGTGTGGGAGTGTTGAGTGCTCTGTTTTGCTTCTCCGTTTCTTTCTTTTGCAGGTAATCTATTCTGAGCTTTCTTCTGTCTTTACCTCTGCAAAAGGTTTCAGCTTTTGCTTCAGTTCCGCGTGCTTTCACAGACCAACCACCTTGTTCAATTTTTCTGGGCTTGTTCTTGACTTTACTATTTCTCTTCAACCTTTTAGAACCCTATTTTTCATGATCTTGGGTCGCAAATCTTGCTCAAAGGTCTCAGCTTTTTCGCTAAATTCTGAGTTTTTTAAAATAAAAAAATAATAATGAAAAACACTGTCTCGTGGACTACTATGGTGTTTTCGATCTGATTCCAAAGAGGGTATGTTTGCATTTTCGTTTTGTTGACCACAATTGAGATGTCTCTCTGATTTTGTGTTTTTTTTTTCCAGTCCATCTTTGTTGATGTTAAGCTCTGTCCAGTTTTCGTTGTTGCTGTAAGGCCCTGTTCGGTCTTGATGAATCCCTTTTTATTTTCTTAATTTTCATATTTATTTATTTATTTTCCATTTTCGCTTGATCAGTTCATTCAGTTGTGATGTAATCGTTTTGTCCATGGAAGCAAACAGCCAAACATTCCCTTGAGTTGTTTGCATGTTCTTTCTATGTGTTTTGATGGAAGACTCTTCCTTTTTATAATTTTCTCCATCTTTAAGTTTTTGTTGGTGTTATTAATTGCTCACATGTGTTCTTCAACAGGTTGAAGATAAGAAGAAGCCCTTGAAAATGTCGGCGACACCACCGGCGACATCGGAGGTACTGAGTAAAGATCTCACCTTTTTGATCATGCAATGCCTCCAGGAGGACAAGCTAAAAGAAACGCTTCACAAGTAATGATCGAACCCCATTTCCCTTGTCTTTTATCTTTGACTGTGTTATCAGCTCATGTTTTAACTGAGAATTTGGGCTTCATTTGCGTAGGCTTGAGCAAGACTCTGGATACTACTTCAACATCAAGTATTTCGAGGAATTGTTGCTTGCCGGCAAGTTTGATGAGATCGAAAAGTATCTTTCAGGCTTCACTAAGGTGGAAGACAATCGATATTCGATGAAAATATTCTTTGAAATCCGTAAGCAGAAGTACCTTGAGGCCTTGGATAAGTAAGTAACTTGTAGTTGGTTGATTGGTTAGTATTTGCCATTTTGTATTTGTAGAATTATTTTCTTATGGTGCTGTATCTAATGTGATCAATTGAAATTGATCAGTCATGATAGGGCCACAGCAGTTGAAATCCTAGTGAAGGATCTGAAAGTCTTTGCTGGTTTTAATGAAGATTTGTACAAGGAAATTACCCAGCTGCTCACATTGAGTAATTTTAGGTATAAGTTCTGAACAGGTTTTGTGTTTTGAGGTTGTAGGTGATTGTAGTGTTATTACTATCTGGCATGGTCAATTTGACTGGGTTTGTGCAGAGAAAATGGTCAACTCTCTACCTATGCAGATACAAGGACTGCAAGAGCAATTCTGGCACTAGAACTTAAGAAGCTTATCGAATCCAACCCTTCGTTGCGGGACAAATTACAGTTCCCTAGCCTAAAACATTCAAGACTGCGGACACTCATTAATCAAAGGTCAGTTTTTCCCTTGGAAGTTTTTGAATTTGTGTTCTACAAAGTGGCAATAAGAAAAAGTTCAAATGTATCCGAGGTTTTGGATCTCTTGCTATAATGCTGTTCTTAATGTTATAAATGAACTGAATTTAGAATTGATGTGGCAGCATAAATTGGCAGCATTCCCTTTGTCCTGTCCCTAATCCAAATCCGAATGCAAAAAGCCTACTTGTAGATCACACCTGTGGAAATCCCTGTGATCTATTCGCTCAGTTAGCAGTAAATGCCCAGTCTCAGAAGATGGGTTCATTACAGAGAGCTAATGGCTTGCTTCCTATTGGTCTGAATGGGGTACATTCCTGACTTGATGTTTATTTTGTTTTGGAGTGTTTCCTATAGTGTTTAACCATTGTTAAGTGAATATTCTTGTCGGTCGTTCCAGCCCCCAATTTCACCAATACCACCAATTCAACCTCTTATATCAACATGGATTGAAGTACCCGTAGATGTCAATACGTTGACATCTGCTGGAGGAGGTATTCCTTTTGGGCGGAGAGACGGTAATTTTGTATTTATAAGTTGTTTTTACATATATATATATGCAATTTGGATCAGGATCTATCTTTGATTTTTCTTGTCTTTTAATATTTTACTGCAAAGTTGTACTTATAAGTAGTTTTTATCTTTGCAGCTAATTATCCAAGGCTGGACTCAGAATATTTAACCAATACGCGGTTCCCAGGGATTTCAAACAGGGTAAACTAGAGTCCTGCTACTTGATATGCACACAATTTGGAAGTTGGAACTCATTTAATTTATATATGCATTCTGTAGGGTATGATGCCAGGGGTTAGTCCAGTTCAAACTCAAAGTACATCATATAATGTGATAGAAGATTTTCCCGGGACTGTTTCTCGGATGTTAAATCAGGGTTCAAATCCCACAAGCATGGACTTCCACCCAGTCCACCAAACTATTCTTCTAGGTTGGTATCTGTTATATTCCTATAAAATGAAAATTTCTGTATATAGCCGTGAATTGATGAGTTGTTTCCTGTACCAGTTGGAACTAATGTCGGGGATATCAGTGTCTGGGAAGTTAGTTCTAAGGAGAAGTTAGTATCGAAAAGCTTTCAGCCCTGGGACATAGGAACAATTTCAATAATACTAAAGGTATGTTTCCTTTATCATCTGAATTACAAACTACTGCATCAAGTATTATGTCACTGGAATGAGTTGACTTATTTACCCTTTTTTTTATTAATGATATTCAGGCAACTTTAGTCAAAGATCCAAGTGTCTCAGTTAAGCGTGTGCGATGGAGCCCTGATGGTTCTATATTCGGTAAGTCTAAATGGATAGGTTAAGTGAGATAGTGGTTTGCGGCTTATGATAAATGGTATTGTTTCTTTCAAACAGGAGTTGCATTCTCAAAACACATGGTGCAGTTGTATACTTATTTTGGTGGTGATGACCTTCGTCAGCATTTGGAGGTAGGTTCTGACTATTTATACCTTTTAGCACTTCAAAACTTATGGTTGTAAGTTGTTTTCTAATGCTATATTACCATTTTTCAGATCGACGCTCATGTTGGCAGTGTTAATGATCTGGCTTTTTGCTGCCCCATTAAGCAGCTTGGTGTCATAACTTGCGGTGATGATAAGACCATCAAGGTTGGTTACCACATAGTGACTACATATAGTTCTGTCTTATAGAAAACATGAAACTTATCTATGATGTCTGAGACTTATATACAAATTGTGTGATACATAGGTGTGGGATGCGGCTACTGGGTCAAAGTTGTATACTTTTGAAGGTCATGAAGCTCCTGTTCATTCTGTATGCCCTCATAGCAAGGTAAATGTTCATGTAAGTATTTCACTCGACAAACATTTCTGGCAGACTTATCCTTTTTCATTTTTCTTCCTCGGATGATTATATATTGCTCTGTTTAAACTCTTCCTGTGCTTTTATGTTTCAGTTTGTTTTTTCGACATCAGTAGATGGAAAAATAAATGCATGGCTATATAATGTAGAGGGACCCAGGGTCAATTACAATGCTCCTGGCCTCTCATGCACAACTTTAGTTTATAGTGCAGATGGTAAAAGGTTGGTATGTTATTCATTCTAATGTTTCTGCAATCTATGCTTCTTGTTTGAGCAGCATGAAAAGTCAACGTTGAACACAATGCTGCAGGCTTTTTTCAAGTGGGACGAGCAAAGATGGGGAATCTCATGTCGTTGAATGGAATGAAAATGAAGGCACAATTAAGAGGATTTACCAAGGATTTCCAAGAAAATCTTCAGGTGTTATTCAATTTGACACAACCAGGAATAAGTATCTGGTAGTTGGTGATGAGCATGCAATTAAAGTTTGGGATATGGATAATGCTAATCTTTTGGCTACTATTGATGCTGAAGGAGATCTACCTGTAAGTTTTCCTGCAAGCACTTGAAGATTATGTTTGCTTCTGCTCGACTGAACTTGTAGCTGGATGTATTTATGCCTTTGGCTTTTCCTTATGCAGGCAACTCCTTGCATCCGATTCAACAAGGCGGGGTCTTTGTTGGCTGTTTCTGCAAATGACAACATAATCAAAGTTTTAGCTAATCCAGATGGTCTTTGGCTGATGCGTGGATGTGAAAATATCCCAGGAAATGCACAAGAGAGGGTCAGTTAAATACTTAGATTCCTAAATAACAGTGTTTTCCTAAGTTATGTGCAAAAAGTAGTGAGAAGTGTTTTGTCTTCATCCTACTCAATTCTAGATGTATTTCTTACTTTTGCTACTTTTCAGTCAGTGTAATTATAAAGCAAGTACTTGATATATATATATATATTATGTCTGTATGTATATCAATATCAAGATTAGCTGAAGAAGTCAACACTTGCTATATATATATATTATGTCTGTATATATACCTCTAGCTTGGACTAATTGAGCATTTTTATACAGAGTGGTTGCACCAGAATCATGGAGGATAAGAAACCAAGATTAGCTGAAGAAGTCAACACTTCGAAGCACACTGAGATCAATGAACCTGCTCGGCTTCAGTCCTTAAGGCTTTCAACCAAAACAGAAAAGGTTGCGTTCTTATTCTTATTCTTAAACTTCAGAGACAATATTTGACAAATAAGAGGTCACACGTGTAGTAATGTGTCTCAAAGTCTCCTGTGTTTCACTTTTGCTTCAGCGCATGCCTTTTTTGTTTTTGTTTTTTGTTTCTTCTCTATCTAGTTCTAGTGTTAATTGTTTATGCGTCACAGATATTTTTTCACCAAGAGAGAAAAATTATGTTACTTCTATTGCCATTATATTATAGAAAGAAACTTATCCAGCTTCATCTGATACTGTTGCAGATCTCAAGATTGGTTTACACTAGTTCAGGTAATGCCATTTTGGCATTAGCATCAAATGGAACCCATCTATGGTGGAGGTGGCCACGAGGTGACACTAGTACGGGTGCTAAGGTACGTGGTCTCAATATGTACTCTAATCTGTATCTCACTTTTAAGCTAAAGATATATCCATACTAACTTTCACTTATGATCACAAATTTTGGCCGTCTAGGCAACAACCAAGATTACCCCACAAATGATGCAACCGACTTCAGGCATTCAGATGATCAATGACCTTACTGGTGCTAAACCTGAAGAGGCAATACCTTGTTTTGCTTTGTCCAAGAATAATTCATATATTATGTCAGCCTCCGGAGGGCAGATATCTTTGTTCAATCTTATGACATTCCAGGTCACTTATTATTTAATTTGTTTTGCTTCAGTTCACTTATTCAATGTTTTGTATTGATCCGGAGTACTTTTTTAACTGCAGACAATGATATCTTTCATGTCTCCACCACCTGTGGTAACTTGTCTGGCGTTACACCCTGTGGACAACAATATAGTCGCTGTTGGATTTGATGATTCTACTATCGACATATACAATGTCCGCACAGATGAGGTATTCTCTGTTCTGAAGTGCATTAATTGTTGCATTCATACTCACTTAGAAATATATCTATCTATATCTACATATATTTGATCATAACTTGGATGTTACCTTTGTTCCTGGTTGTAGGTTAAGCTCAAGCTTGAGGGTCACTCTAAGAGAGTCACAGGCCTTGCCTTCTCTCAACTTCTGATGACATTTGTTTCTACTGGAGCAGATGCCCAGGTTAGTGCATGTTGACAAATTAGAAAAGAAAGTATTTGTCTCCACAGATCTATGCATGATTTAATAGAATATGGTGTTCTTTCCCAGATTATTTTGTGGAGCTGTGATACGTGGGAAAAGAAGAACAACTGTTTCTTGCAGATTCCAGTCGGGACATCACCTACAGAAATGTCTGGAACTCATGTTCAATATCACAAGGATCATGATCAGTTCCTCATTGTGCACGAGACTCAGATTGCTATATACGAGACGGCAAGGCTTGAGTGCCAAAAGAAGGTAATAAACTTAGTTTAATGTTCTAACCTCTAATTAATAAGAGCACTCTTAGTACTATGATATTGTGCACTGTGATCTGTAACCTGCTATCTTGTCAATGATGTACCAAAAATCTACAGTCAGGTACATTAAATTAGCTTTCCTCTATTCTTAAAGCATTCTTCCATGTTATCTGTTTCATGTCTCCAGTGGTTGGTAGGAGACTCTTCAGCACCAATCTCCTATGCAACATTCTCCTGTGATAGCCTGTTAGTTTATGCGAGCTTTCTAGATGGGACTGTCCGTGTGTTTACAGCATCAAATCTTCAAGTGCAATGCCAGATCAACCCCAATGCTTATCTTCCAGCTAAAGCCAGGTGATTGACATTTTTATGAGCTTACACTGTCCTACATAGTGTACTATTTGTTCGGAGAGACATGCTACATCTTCTGTTTTAACTACAAAATGTATAACATTTCAATATTCTGTTACTCCTTGAGCAGCACTGCAACATACGCAACAGTGATAGCTGCGAATCCACAAGAGCCGAATCAGTTTGCGATGGGACTAACAGATGGTGCAGTCGTCATCCTTGAGCCACTTGAATCTGGAGACAAATGGTGCATGCCTCCGCCACCAGCGTATAACCGATGCTCAAGTATTGGCACCAGTTTGGGACAAATGCAGAACTAATGAGGCTTAGTTGGAGCCTGGGACACACAGGATCTCTATATTAATAAACAGAGCATTTTTTTTTATTTCGATTGAACAGAGCATTTATGCCTAGTGGTTTCTTTGTGTGTCAATTTGGATTCCCAGGAGCAATGGGATTAGACTATTCAAATTTCAATAACTTCGTTTGCTTATTCTCAGTAATATCTGAAGGATCCGGCTCATCTACAGTTTTATTTTGTGAAGTTTCGTAAAGTTCCTACCATCTCAACCAACAGATAATTCCTATGATTAAGATCATGCCACGTCAATTAAACATATTTATCACAGTTTGCTGTTATAACAGCCGTTATCTTTTCATCGCCGGAGTGACGAAGAGAAGCATCGGTAGTTCTATGACAAAGTTTGGGCGAAATACAATGTCCTAGAGAAACCTGGTAAACTGACCGAACCTGGAACCTTGTAAACAGTGATTTAATTGAGGCCTGTGAACAAACCACAAAAAATAGAGAAAATCCTGATGTAGTATACCGACTACCGAGATATGGTTTAGCTATAGATGTGCAAGCTCGCATGGGATTGGGTTTTCTGGTTATATTCTTGTTGGGTCTACGATTTCTTAAGCTAGTGGTTCGAATATCATGAAAGGTAATAAGTAAGAACATGGGTATAAAGAAGAGGCCAGCTGCTGAGAGGAAACACTTCGTCCTTTTTGTCAACAATTTTCCCTGTTAAGCTCTTTTAAGTTGGAAGGTCTTACGTACTCGAATTAAAACTGATGTTTTCAGCCAAAGAAGGGGCATACAACTCTGTTCACGGTGTTATTTGTGTGGAAGTGCGGTGGAGGATGTGATGCATTTATTTTTCTTATGTCTTATATCGCAGCAAGTATGATCATGGTTAGCTTCTTTATTCAATTTCCAGCTACCGAATATCTCCGAGTTGCCTCAGCTATTATCTTTATGCCATGTTGGGATGTCGAAAGCAACAAAACAGCTATGGATCATTGTTGTTTATAATGTTTTTTGGTGTGTCTGGTACTAGATGAATAAAATGAAATTTGATTCAGCAACTTTATCTTTGGATAATTTCAAGGCTTTTATCCTCTCCGCCATTCGGGATTCGGCAAGTTTGGCTTTTCAAAAGTACACTAGATCGGGTTCTTCTGTTCTGATTTATTCAGTTTTGCAATTATCTTCTCTACGTGCTATTGCTCCGATTTACAGTCTTGTAAAATGGAAGTGCCCTCAACATGGATGGCTGAAAATCAATGTTGATGGCTCTTTTAGTGACGAGGAGAATGCAGGTTATGGCGGCATTGTGAGAGATCATGAAGGGAGGTTCCATGGTGCTTTTGCTTTCAAAGTAAGGGTAGCTTCGTGGATGCGGAAATTTTGGCAGCTTTGGTAGCTATTAATTTTGCTCAGGCAAAGAGTATGAATCATTTTTGTTTAGAGATTGATCATCACTGGTTTGGAAGTATTTTCATGTCCCATCATTAATTCCATGGCGGTTTTGAGTTAGATGGTTGAATGCTATGGATTTTGTTCAAAGTATTTAATTTCAGGTTGAACACACCTACAAAGAAGGTAACAAAGTAGCAGACTTGTTGGCCAAATTTGGTGCTACCAACGAGGGAGCAGTGTGGTGGAGTTCCCTACCTGATTTTGTTGCTCTTGAATTTGGTAATGATATGGCTGGAATTTCCACATGTAGGACTAGGTTCAGCTAGCTCTTTTAGAGCATAATGTTGTTACCTTTGCTTTTAGTTGGGTTCCTTCCCTTTTTCTGTACTGTTATCGGTTTCAATAAAACGTCTTGTTAAAAAAAGAAGCTCTTTCAAGTTCTTTAAAAGGCTTGAAAGCACATTTCAAAAACAAGAAAAGAAAAAAGTGTTGGGATATTAATTGAGACCTCAATGGCTCAATGTATGTAGAGTACATAGTACATAGTTCTTTATATATAGACCTTAATATATATTCCTATAAGAAATGAATATCTATTACTTTATACACAAGTAATATGATTTACTTTTTTTTATAAGTCGATAAAATCCATTAATATAAATTCAAATACAGACATGTTCGATAACCTTCTCTAAGAAAGACACTGTCACACAGTAGAAATTACATAAAACAAATGAGCAAGAACTACTAAGATCCTGATAAAAATACTCGAAAGTCAGAAGCTTGATATTTTCATTCGTCGGGTAAATCTTTAAAAGACTTGAACCGTGAATCACACAATGACATAAGAATTGTCGTGTTATATATAATATATAGTCATTCACCAAAAATCTCAAGTCTTGACGTATCTCACGGTTGCCAATCCCATATCATGTGCCTTAATAATAACACCTCGGACAGAGCGGAGAAGCGTTGCAATGAATTCATAATTTAAAAACGGAGCAATCCAATTCCTGAGAGTAGTATCAAAATCAGCCGGGCGAACATATATGATATCCCCTGGGTCTTAAACTCAAAACAAAAGCCCGTCCAAGATTTCAGGTTGCAAGGACCAATCCAAAAGCAACATAACAGACTTTCCAGCCCAAACAGAGGCCCATGGTAGTCCATCCCAAACTTAGTGGTTAAAATCTACTGGGAAACAATGGCGTAGAGGAACCACACCAATCCATCCTGGACTTGTGGTTAAACTCTACTGGACAACCAATCAAACCCGGCACATCAAATTCCAAACCGTACATGAAATGCGCCGCTCTCGTCGGAAGGAGTCGTGAAGTTCGCCGACCCTCATCACCGGCCAAGAGATGTCGGTGAGCATGATCTGAAGCTTCTAGCTTGAATCTCAAGCGTTGGAACTCGTACCTCCATACCAGATCGGGACTGGTTCGTCTCCTCGGGTTTGCTTCCCCACCTCCTCGCGGGCCTGCATACCAACAATTCCAGCTGGGATCCCAATTGATGTTGCCAACCTATACTGATCCATACCCTTGCCAGACAATCAATGACCATCACTTGAGGCGCGCACGACTGGGGCAATCCCGCCTTCGCATCTTAGATGCCATCTCTCTCGTACATTGCCCACCAACAGCGGCTTCCAGGAATAAATCAAACCCTCATCGCCTGACGTTGGCATGATGAAGCACCTTGCATGATTCCGCCAGTGCCGTACCTCGTCCACCATTGGCCTCGCTGACAAGGTTTGACCGTGCAAGTCCCAACACCACCAGATCCGAAAACCCAAAAGGCAGACTCATAATCCTTTTCTACAAACAAACTCACAGGAGAATTGAGGGAGAATAAATCGACAAGCAGAGTTGTCATCGTGGGGAGAAATATCGAAGATGGGAGGAACGTCTAAGCAAGAAAATAAAAACGTCGTGACACTATAAGAAAAACGCACTTAGGCGACAAAATTTTCGTCACCCAAGTCTGTCTCCTAAGAATTGTCGTCTAGGTACCTAGACGATAAAACTGAATCATTTTGTCGCCTGAGTACCATCTTAGGCAACGAAACGTAGTGCGTCATCTAAGTACTTGAGCGTCGAAAAATTATTCTTCTGAACGACAAAACGTGTTCGTCGTCTCAGAGATCTCTCAGACGACGAAACATGTTCGTCATCTAAGAGACCACTTCAACAACGAAGACGTTCCGTCGTCTCAGAGGCTACTTCGACGACGACAACGTTCCGTCGTCTAAGTACCCTACTTAGACGACGAAGCGTGTTCGTTGTCTAAGTGAATACACTTAAGCGACGAAACACGCCTATTTCGTCGCCTAAGTTAATAATTATGTATTTTTTAATTAAATAAATAATTAATAATAATACTTTTAAAAATTATAAATTAATATAAAAATTAATTATATTAATAAAATATTCATTAAAGTAAAGAAAATACAAGTTTAGTTTTTACAAATTAAAGAAAATACAAAATTAAACTATGGGGGGGAGGGGGGGGTTAAACATGCCGCATATTCCGCCGCCGGCGGTTTGATTGTCGTCGTTAGGCCCGTGAGGAGGGGGGTCGACAAGAATCCTCAGGAATGGGCAACCCTATGAGTGCACACATCGCGAAGAAGTCGGTCATCCTTTGGTTTTGCGCGTCCAGCTGTCCCTGCATCGACCTAGTCTGTTCCCAAGTCAGATTGGCCGACTCATGTGCCAATCGAGCATGCTCTTGTGCGGCTCTGACTGCCTCGGCATCGACCCCACCTCGTCTACTGGACGACGATCTGAAGGGCTGGGACGACAAATCTCTATGGACCCTCCGTCCAAGCCCACGAACCTCCTTGCCAGCTTGACGACCGTAAACAACATCGACTGTCTTGATCTGGCTCTCCACTGATAGAGGGGGCACCTCTTCGGGCGTCATACCTACCAGCTGGGTGTTCGCCAACTGTTGGAAGTACGATTAAATTGGATTGAGTTAAGCAAGATGAGTCACTTACCCCTTGTTGACTCGCTTCAATGTCGACCTCGGGCCTGATATAAGCCGAGACGCTGGCATCCAGGAGAGCATGCTTCGAACCCGCATCTTTGTGCTCCTTGGAATGAACATGAAGCCTTTGGAGCCCAAAGTATGGTGTTTATCCTTCTTCACATGGTTTGCCTTGTTGGCATCCAACCTAACCTGTTGACAAAAAAAATATTAAATAATAAATAAATGATTAAAAATAAGAAATTATTTAATTTTCTCAATCTAAAAGAAATGAAGACGAACCTTATACTTGTCGGACTCAAAGTGTCCGACCAACCATTCCCACTCCTGTTCCCTTTCGTCCCGCAGCTCATGTGGGACAGTCGTGGCGCCGTGTCGGAGATAGTACTTGTGGAGATCGTAATTCCAATCCTTGAAAATATTCTTGGCCACGGTGTTGATGTGCTCCATCATTTTCGGAATGCTGTCGATACCGAAATGTGTCTAGAAAAAAAAATTATAACCTAAACATTATTCATAGCTTCGTGGTTGGTAATTAATTATAAAAATATACAAAATTAAATAGTATTACCGAGAGTTCACGGTACACCCTCAACCTCTCGGATTTAGGCAGCTTGTTCCACGAAGCGGAAACCATACGGATGTTGTTCCATATGATTGAGCCGATGGTGTGCAATGTGAGGCTGCCGAGTTGCGAGGACGGATGCCTCGGGTGAAATTGTCAAACGACACTGGGATTTTCTTCTCGGTCGACCTGACTATACGCTCGGTTTTTGCGGCCTTCCCAAGTCCGCGACTCCGTTTGGGAACCTCATCTGTCGGCTGTCTCCTTGCCGTGCGTCGTGCGCTGTAGTGAACAGAGTCGTCGACGGACTCCATGGGACCTTCAGACATCGCCGCTGACGTCAACGTTGAAGCGGTGACGGGTGGGTCGTCAGTATGGGTAGTGACCGCCTCATTTGGAGCATGAGGGATTGGGCCAATCGGCATACCCCAACGATTTGGAGGAGCCGAAATGGTCTCCTCCGACTCAATTTGGCTCCAACTCATTGCTTGTGTAATGGATTGGCGTTTGGCTTCCCTCTCTTCTTGCGATCGCCTCTTCTTTGGCGTCATCGATCGTAATTAATGAAGCTGCAAAAATTATTTATTAACAATATATATATATATCCAAATGAATTCATCCAAATTAATCCAAATTTTCACCAAATTTCATGAAATATAAATATATCCAATTTATCTAAATTTCACAAATTAATATATCCAATTTATCTAAATTTTGAAGAAAAAAAATCGAATTTATCCAAATTTCACAAATAACATCAATATACGTATAATTAAATTCAATTCGATATATATTACCATTTTACCATCCAAATTTTACAAATTTATCCAAATTTCACAAATATATCCAAATTTATCTAATTTATTCAAACTTCACCAATTTAATTATCCAATTTATTTTGTGACATTTATATTACCAATTTACCAAATAAAATATACCCATATTAATTCAAAAATTATTTTTCAAATACAATATACCCAAATTAATTCACATCCAATTTAATCTAACTATATATAATATATATATAACCACATTTAATTTAATTCACATAAGAAGAATACAATATATATTAATTAATCTAGCTAATTTATTTAATCTAATACATATATAAATGCATATAATACATACACAAATATGTACACAATATATAATACAATACCTACACAAATACAAATACAAATACAAATACATACAAAAGTACATACACAATACATATATATATAAATATATAGGAGGGGGGGGGTGTGAGAAAGTCAGTCGAGGTGGAGGTCGGGAGAGAGAGATCGAGGAGGAGCACGTACGTATGGCGGTGGTTGGCAAGGAGGAGGTCGGTGGCGGAGCGGTAAGGAGGAGGAGGCCGAGTTTAGGGGTGTTTGGGAGAGAGAGATCGAGAGGATCGATTTTTGGGGTTTTGGGGGGAGAGATCGATCGAGTGAAGAATGACCGGGAGAAGTTGATCCGGGTCTGGATATAATGGCCGACTTAGGTGACGAAATCAATGGTTTCATCGTCTAAATGGATAATTAATGCACTTAGGCAATGAAAGAAACCACTTTCGTTGCCTAAGTGGTATTTAAATGGGCCCGGAAAAAAATGGCGCAAAAACTGAACCACTTAAAAATTTGGACTTAGGTGACGACAACGCATGTGTTCGTAGTCTAAGTGATCACTTAGACGATGAAACTGTCATGTGCGTCCCCTAAGTGATATTTAAACTGCCCCAAAAAAATTTGCGCACGTTTATTGAACCGCCACAATATTTGGACTTAGGCGACGATATCGTGTTTGTTCGTCGCCTAAGGCATCACTTAGACGACGAACGACATAAGTGCGTCGCCTAAGTACATTTTTTTTAAAAGATATGAAAAATAATGTTTGGCAGTTGCTTAATTAAGAATTATAAAAAATCAATTTTCAGATGTAATCATTACATTTATAAAATATTATAGGAAAAAAATTGAACCTAATTTGGATAAATTTAGAAATAGATCAAATCAATATATATATATATATATTCTTCTAGTGATTATCAAGAAATAGTTAAATGATGAAAACTATCGTAAAATATAATTCGTAAACTCGTTTTCGAAGTTATGGGTGTTTTTCGTGTCGTAAAAACCTAATTTATCAGCTAATTATAAATTAATTCAAAATTAAAAATAATAATTACTTAAGACTAAAAACTTGTTATATATCTACTAATGTTGTACAACTTAAGTGTTTGTATGTCTATATTCACTTCGTGTCAACATTAACGAAATTGAATTTGAACAAAATAACCGTTGGATATATTCATCATCGTGTAATATGTAAGTGGATGAATTTTCACTCAAAACGAAGTAAGTTAAGGGTTTGATCGGACTAGTCAAACATAAAACCAAAATTTCTAAGAAACAGAAACGTTGTATGCGAATCTTCGTAACTCCGATTTTCGAACCGTCGACACTCACAGTCCAAGAATTGGTTACCCTACACCCTGAAGGAAACAAAATTTATATTTGAAGATGGTATGTATGGTCGTGCTCTTAGAGGTCAGATTGTGAAACTAAGACTTAGGCGACGAAAACAGTTAGATGTTGTCACCTAAGATTCCTCTTAAGCGACGAACACAACTGGTTTTGTTGCCTAAGTAATTCCGGGTTAGAGGAAAGAGTTTAGGGGTTAGGAGAAAGGGTTTAGGTGTTTAGAGTATGTAGGGTTTAGGGGTAAGGTATGTAGGGTATGACTTAGGCAACGAAAAGAGTTGGGTTCGTCGTCTAAGTACCTGCTTAGGCGACGAAATTAGCTCTTTTCGTTGCCTAAGCGTTAATTTAATTAATATATTAATTCAAATTCTTGAGGCCGATCGATCCGAATTAACCAATTAAATTTCGGATCCATTAGTTATGTCGGGAATGACATAATAATTGTACTAGTACTCCGATCCTCGTTCAATAAAAATTTGAATTCTGAATATTAATTAATTATATATATTGTACTCCTCGTCAATTATAATTAATATAATTATTCATCTTTACCTCGAAAAAGTGATATTACAATAATTAATTACCAATTAATATCCCTCGTCGTTATATTGTACTCCTCGTCATAATCATCATCTTCCTCAACACTATTATCTGATTGCTCTTCCTCCTCATCATACTCAACGTCATCCGACGAATATCCTGAGTCATCGTCGTCATCTTGCGCCTCATCTTCACTGTCATCATTCTCTAGATCTATAATCTCATATTGAGTTGGATCCGTAGAGCCATCAGGCATGGGTAAGCGTTCACCAGCTTGAACAATTTCCATTATGTCGAAGCGGATGACATAAATATTAGGCTCTTGATACGCAGTAATGTCTCTTTGTGGTTCAACATCTTCAGTCACCGGCGTCCCTTCAGTTGTCGTGGTATTCCATATTACTCGATGAGAGATATGGTTCACTATTTTCCACCCTTCAACAGCTTTTAGATCATCAAGATAGAACACATCCCTAACTAAGATGGCAAGAGCAAAAAGCTCATCCTCATACCAGCTTAAGTTTGTATCGACTGATAAAAGGCTCAGATCTTCCTTTGTACGCTTGAACCATCATAAAAGACCCCGTAACATAGCTGAACAACATATACAAGAGCCTCATAATATATATCATCGTCATCCCCAAACGCGACCCCACTGTTTTGTGTTCTTTTTCCTTCATCTCGGGATAATGAATGAAATTTTACACCGTTCACAAAACATCCAGGGTAAATATGGTATATAATCAGCTTTCCTGCTAGCAAGTGCTTTGGCCAGAACCACCACCCCCCGTGGCTATCAGATTTTTGAAGATCAATCATCTGTAAAAATTAGGATTAAAATAAAATTAATTAAAGTGTTTAATTTCTACAAACATGTATATAATTAAATAAGTAAACATACGTACGCATTGTAGTAAATAATCGGGGAACTTCTTCTTAACCACTTTTTCAAACCAAGTTGAACTCTTGTTCGGATGTAACGTCTGAAGGTTCTCCCTGTATTCCTTCATGTAAGGCTCGACTTCATTATAGTCTTGCAACACTACCCAATGCGCCTCAATAAGTTCTTCTCTTGTTACCGATTCTTTTAATACTCCTCTAAAATGTCGTACGACATTTGTGATGACAAGAAGATTGACTGCCACTGAGGTAGTGGATCCTTGAGGTACGTGTTGTAGTAAGTAACACACTCATGCATTAGGTATGTCTCTGCTATGGAGCCATCCAGGGACGACCTATTTTTGACGAATCTTTTATACTGTCCAAACTGTCTAGAAAATCCAACGTTCAATTATTTAATTGTACAATAGGTACATATAGTAATCTCGAATGGAACAAATAATTGATTGGAAAACTTGTATAGTTAATTAGTTGTACATACCTTTCTTGAGGATACATCCAAGTGTACTGGACCAGACCAGAAATAAGCACATGTTCGGGTAGGTGGATCATTAGGTGAATCATGATGTCAAAGAAAGCAGAGAGAAAAATCATCTCTAGTTTGCAGATGATGTGCACAATTTGTTGTTGCAGTTCCACCATATCTGACTTCTTCAACTTTCTGGCACATAATCTCTACCACCATCTGTACAATGTCACTATTGGTTCTACAACATCACGAGGCAAATATGGTCAAATTACCACTGGAATCAGACATTGCAGCATAACGTGATAGTCATGTGTCTTTAGATCAACAAACTTGTGTTGCACCTCGTCCACTGCTCCAATTATAGTAGTTGTATACGTAGCCGGATAACTAACACTCTTAAACCAGTGGAATACAAAACCTCTAAGTGTCGGCTTCACTGTGTAAACTGCATATGGCATATTGTTGTACACTCCTCTTTTATCCCTCCTCAACCATAAGGGACAACGTAGATTCATAGATTCCAGATCTTTGCGTGCTTTGGGAGTATCTTTAGTCTTGAACTTAATACCGAGAATGTTTCCCACCATGCTGTCGCACACATTATTTTCTATATGCATCACATCCAAGTTGTTCCTCAGCTTCAACTTCGACCAGTAAGGGAGTTCGAAGAATATACTCTTGTGATGCAAATAGCTGAGATCCTATGGAAGTATTGGATTGTATTTATGTACATCCTTGTCATTGGTCAACACACCAAAGTCAAAATAGCTCAACCTCTCTAACATCTCTTCGACAGATCAACTACGAGGTTTAGGATTATTCTATACCGTCCAGTCGAAATGAGTTTCATCCTGTCGCCACGAGTGATCGTGAGGAAGCCATCTACGGTGATTCAGGTAACACATCTTCCCCGCGTGCCAACTAGAGTTCACATCGTTCAAACATATAAGACATCCATTATATCCTTTCATTCTGCAGGCTGCCAACATCCCATACGCTGGAAAATCGCTGATCATCTACATTACAGCTGCCCTCATCATGAATATCGTGTCAGTGAATTTGTCAAAAGTTGAGACTCCATTTTCCCACAACAGTTTCAGCTCGTCGATCAAAGGTCTAAGGTAGACATCTAAGCACTTCCCCGAAGATTTAGGACCTGAAATTAGCAGAGTAAGAAAATTAAATTCCTTGTTCATACGCATCCAAAGAGGCAAGTTGTATGACATCAGAATAACCGGCCAAGTGCTGACGGCAGAGCTATTACTACCCCAAAGATTGAATTCGTCTGTAGAAAGTCCGAGTTTAACATTTCAAACCTCTACTGCAAAGTCTCCGAATTCCATGTTGAAATGTTTAAACGTGAAAGGACTAAACCTCGATTTAGTTGCCTAAACCAGAATTAACCCCTAACAACTCTGCTAACCTGAGTTACTACTCACTAATTGTCAGTCAAAGCGGGGAAATAAATATCAAAAGTGACGAAATAATAATATTTCATACATAAGGGTTCACTACTAAAACAAATAATATTCACGACTGTTTTCGACATCAGAGCAGCCAAACAGATTGAATTGACAATGAAAAATAAACACTAGCTCATAGGATTAACCTTGGATCATATGGTAGATACTGTTATGTCTCGATCTACTTGCGCACTCGACCTCAGAAGAAACCCTGCAACTGGGCATTTTAAATCGAAAAGCCCAAGGGAAAGACAATTAAATTAATAAAAATTGTTAGAGTGAGTGGACGAAAATAATATTTCACTTTTTAACTGAAACTGTAAATAATATGCCTTTCATAAATAATGTACATAAAAATAATGCGAGTCTAAAAATAAACAAGCCCAGGTCAGGTGCTTGTCCTAACCCTCTTGGATATTGTGTAAATTACGGAGTCCCTCTCGGACACTTTCGTAAATCTCGGGGTCCGTCTCGGACACTTCCGGAGCATCTCGGGGATCAGCCGAGAGGCTAGTCCAACAATGCAACACTGTTACTATGCTCAATGTAAACCAAATCATGCATATGCCTCCAAATAAAAATGCATAACTATAAATGCAAAACATAGACTCGCAAACCGACAGTGAAAATAAAATGTCCACTCACAGTACTGTGCCGTGATTTCCACTGGCTGAAGTCTATAAGTCGACGTTCTATACGTCTAACACTGACTGCTAATACGTTGTCCTGAAACAACGATCATTATTTAATAATTACTCGTCAAAAATCATATCGAATAGCTAAACTCGTAACTCACGAGCAATACCATGGAGAAAATCGCATTATCGACAAACGCGCTTCCCAAAATAATCCGCGACTCCCAAAATAAATTCCAATTTCCAATTACCAATTTTTTAATCCTCTATTTAGTTCATATCCAATATCCTTAATCGTTATGTGACTCGTGGTCGAATCGATATATGAATCCCCCGATTAATAAAATTATAAATATGTTTATTTAATTTCCGATTAACCACTCGACTTATCCTATTGCGTCCAATTCAATGCAATAAGTGCGCAATTATGAGTAAAACAACATAAAAATTACGTCGAAATCAACCTCGTCAGAACTCCTCCGTAGACCATCGCCGCCGCCGCCGGTGTAGCGACACCTCCCCCATTTTTCGGCGACCCAAACACCAACCTATGAAAAATCAACCCAACAACAACTTTCATAACTACACCAAAGTCCAAATACAACTCTAACTAGTCCAATTTCAACATTTTGACCTGCTCCTGTCAAATTGAGGTTGGAGACTGTGGGGAAAAGGTAGGGGACATCGAGATGAACGTTTTGACATATTGGATAGTCGATTTAGTGGCCGGACGACGTGGCTTTGCCGGAGCCGAGCTCGCCAGCGCTTTCTGTCGTGGAAGCCAGTCAACGTGGGTCAACCCCGCCTAGCCCAAAATGGAAACTTACCAGTTTTCCAAAATGGAAACTCCTATTTATACCCGCGATTTCGCGACAAAACGTTTTCCGATATTTGCATAAAATTTTTTGCTGATCATAACTTCTTTGTTATAACTCCGATTTCAACACTTGACGTGGCTACGGACTCGTATCGACAAACTCTATGACTTTTTGTAAAGAAAACCCTCAGAAAATATAATTGGTAAAATTCTGATAAGTACCATCGATAATTACCGATGGTAAAACTTAATTACCATCGTCGATTAACAATAAATAAATCATGAACCAAGAATTTTTGGAACGGTTTATTACAAAACGTCTCCCCATCCACAGCGTGTCTCAGCACATCGTCATCTATTCACTTTTCTTAGTACCATCGCATCACCTCTCTTGCGTATGGAGACATCTACAGACGCTACAATCTGGGAATCAATGGAAAATATCGAACAACCTTCAAAGAAATTTGGTTTTTCAAACTCCTCCTATACCCCTAGTTCTCATATCTGCACTGGCTACATATGACACAATAGTTCAAATGTGCATACTCTTTATAAAACAACACATAATCATTTGTGCAAGCGTGAATTATCTTGTACTTTAGGCTGAGGCTGCTTAAGATCTTTCTAACCTTATACTGTGATTTCGGAAGATTGTGATTATCGAGAAGCAACTTACATATTTGCTCTTGTATTTCGTCAAAAGTACTGTGTGACATTTGGTTCTTCACTTTTATCTGCATTTGCTGCATCACATATTGCAACACATTCTCTTGACATCTAGGGTACACCGGGGTCTGGGCTTTAAGTACTATCTTGTTGTACTTATCCATCTCACTAGTGTCAGTGACCAAGTTAGCAGCGGAGAATGTGTCAGCATGCCCATGACTAGTATCGTAACCTCCCTCTTGGTGTTGGTGTCCACCGTGACTGAATCCTAGAAAGACATCATGGACCAAATCCACAGTTGAGTTCCACGAAGGGGTGCCACTACTGCTTGATGAGGCAGCATGGTAACTGAAGTCTGATCCTGAGCTTAAGTCTACTACTTCACCATGCTCGCTCCACGCAGTATAACTCCACATCATACCGTTCTCATACAGATGTTGTGACATAACATTAGCCATCACAAACTGATGGTTAAGCCATTTTCTGCAAGAACACCTGAAACATTTTTTTCCCTGACCATGTTCCAACTCAAAAACCACAAACTCTCTGATTTCGTCCATATACCGCACATCACTTCTATTCATCAACTGTATCCAACTCTTATCCATATTTTTTGCATGCGTAATAAGTTAACAATTATATATCATATTAATTATATTTTTTCAACCAATAACTAATTAATTTAATATACGTACAACTATATATATATAGTTATATGCACGTTATAATCTAGCGAGCTAACGTACCACGTACCTAGCTTATATATACTATAGATATATACTATTAATTAATTAACCGGCCTTAACGTACTACCTAGCTTAATTAAACCATTAATTAGCGCGCTTATAGATTACCAATTAGCTTAATCTAGCTAGCTAACATGTTTTAACTAATTATATAATATAATATAATATATATTATATTATATTATTAATTATTAATTAATTAATTAACCAATTACCTTACAATTACGTACATTAATAATACAATGCAATACAATACGTACAACAAGCTAGTAATTAAGCTACCTAAAATCGCCGAAAACTATGTATTCGCCGAAATATTTCACCGGATTTACGTTCGCACGTACGGTATTAAATTCAAATAAATGATTCGTGAGAAACGAGTTAATACGTACCTTCACCTAGAAGGAGAGCAGGGGTTGATGAAATATCGCAATCGATATTTCGTGATGATTTTTTC
The DNA here is from genome assembly GCA_946800695.1 of Geum urbanum. Taxonomy (NCBI): domain Eukaryota; kingdom Viridiplantae; phylum Streptophyta; class Magnoliopsida; order Rosales; family Rosaceae; genus Geum; species Geum urbanum. The sequence goes on along the minus strand of OX326998.1, from coordinate 13,037,265 downwards.
CGGGCCGGGATCGGTCTGCTAGGTAGAGTGAGGAGAGAGAGAGAGAGAGAGAGAGAGAGAGAGAGAGAGAGAGAGAGAGAGAGAGAGGTTGAGAGGAGAGGGTGAGATAGCCCGAGGGGAAAAGAAACTGATTGAGCTAATAATTGATCAGTTTCGTCGCCTAAGTAGCCACATAGGCGACGACAGTGTGGTTGTCGCCTATGTGGACACTTAGGCGACGAAAAGAGTATGTCGTCGTCTAAGTGACGACCTAGGCGACGGCTACACTGTCGTCGTCTACGTCACTGACATTATGTCGTTTCAGGTTTCCTCTTAGGCGACAAAATGATGGTTTTGTCATTTAAGATGTCACTTAGGCGACGAAATAAGTAGTTCGTCGTCTAAGTTATAACTTAGGGGACCAAGTGAATGTTTGTCGCCTAAGTAAATTTTAGGTGGCGAAATCTTTACGATTTCGTCGCCTAAATAGATTTTTCTGGTAATGTGAGAAACTCACACAGGTCGATTTAATCCTAGGAGGTGGCGCTAGGTAGATCACAATCTCGCAAGCTTTCTCAACTAAGAATCTCGGAGCACTAGGAAGTCACTTCAAAATCCCCCCAATAATATGATTTCCTTATGTATATAGGGAGATCTACTATAAGGACAAATCTAACTTAGAAAAGATAATCACATAATTCAAAAAAATAAAATAAAAGATAATCACATAATATCTAACATATTTCAACAATAGAGTTAATATCGGGACTCCCCCATTTCTCTAGATTACTATTGGAACTCCATTTTCTATTTAATTCACTTTCATAACATATATTTTTTACGGTTCCAGAAATCCTCATTTCTACATATATTGATTCCCATTTCTACATTTCCATTTTTCTTTTTCAGTTTTCTGTCTTTTACCCTTCTTCTTCTTTGCTCGGCCTTGACATATTAGTGAAATTGTGCATAACGAAGGAAGTGTTACGCGAAACTAGCTACCACGTTTGTTTAATTAAGATGTAGTTATTTTGTGACGTATTCATTATAATGGGAAGATATTTTATAGTATTTTTATTTTGGATAATAATTTTTATGATATCGGGAGAGTGTAATCTATCACTAATTTTTTCATGATTTGGTTCCAAACTTAAACACATTAAGGGAAGAACGAAAAAAGAAAGAAGACGAAATAAGATATACAAACATGGAATAGAAAATAGTAAAAAGGGAACAAGTAGATTACATTTACATTTTCTGAAAATTAATTAAAACTCAAAAGGGGAGTCCCAATAATACTTTTGAATGAAGAGGGAACCAATATTAGCTCCTTTAATAATTTTTTTTTAACACATCGTAAGTTCATAACCTCTATCGTTGTGAGCCACCTACTTTGCCACTACTCACACAGTTAACCCCATCACTTTCATAACGATAACTCTAAGCCTGTTGTGTATTCCTTGTATTCCGACATGACAAAAAATGCTATTTTTAACGCCTTTGTGTTGTGGTTTATACGGTGATTCAGATTCTTTTTTTTGGGTGAAACGGTAGAATATGGAGCTGATAAATTACAAAAGACTTAATTGGTTAACGACACGATAGAAAGAACTCTCCACTAGTAACTTACATTATTACAATTCAATTCGGTTCCTCACATAGCTAGATGATCTAGGTGTATGACAAAAAAAAATTGGGGGCCCCACACCCTATCTAGCTATGCACCCCTAACTCTGGCATCCACACAAAACTCGGGGCTACTCACCTAAATCTACAACAAGAACCAGTCAACGAGAACCTCTCGACACTCAAACTCTCAACAATTATTCTTAATCTCAACCAAACTAAAACGTAACAAAATAAGAAAATTAAAATAAAAATTAGAAATAAACAGGCCCGCCTAGGAGCTAATCCCCATGCCCGAACGAGGCTCTGGCCCATCACCAGCAATAGCACATTTGTCAATAATGACGCAAAAAACCCAAACTTGCCATCTTGACTCGAACTTCCGACGTCAGAATTCGCTCAACCCGCTCCCATGTAATCTTTAACCCAAGGCCCAAATAGATCTGACTTAGTCATATCAAACCAAGCGAGCATCATCAACCGCCTCTCCATCCTCGGCCTCACTATGCCACCTGATGACGGAGCATGCCAAACGCCAATCGTCGAAGTCAGAAGAAGCATCGGGCTAAATCCTCAAAGCACACACTGACCGCCACCATTGATGATCAACGAAACCAGACCCGCCACCCACCCGTCCGACTGCACATGCGACCCTTTTTTCTCTTTTTTTCGTATCGCGCATGAGGCACGCCCTTTAGCCTGATTTGGGCCAATAAGGTGTAGGAAATGCTAAACTCACGTGATTCGGATCCTCTAAACTTTTGAGAACAATGTACGTCCAATAATATGACTTTTAGGTCATCTAAATTTACAAAATTTGAGAAGGGAGGAGTATGTTTACTTTTTTGTGCCAAATAGAAAGTAGAACTACTTTTTATTGAAAATGAAAAATAGTTATAATGATCACTCAAGTTTGTCATAATCATCAATTTGATCACTGGAGTTTAGAAAATATCAAAAAGGTCACTGAGGTTTAACTTTATCTATCAATTTGATCACTGTCTATTTTAAACATTCTAATTTGTCAAATATCTTGTTTATATAGATAAGATTATGAGAGAAATACATATAGCATAAGTGGGAGAAGTATGAAAATCACAATGAAATAACAAAAAATGATATTCAAGATGGACAAAATGATTGATAGACAAAGTTAAAGTTCAGTGACATTTTTTATATTTTCCAAACTTCAGTGATCAAATTATGGATTCTGACAAAATTTAGTGATCATTAGAATCATTTTCTCTGCTGGAAATGAATATGTTGTGTTGGACCGAAATTTGGGTTGTATTGGATAAAAAGGAGCAAAGCCCATATGAACCGACAAGTCAATCAAGGCCCTGAACCTGAGAGCTTCGATTTCTATAAAAACGACAGCCTTTTCATCTAAGACTAACAATAACATCCAGCCACCTGTTCCATCCTTCATTCTCTATACAAATCTAACGGTCTCAATTGCGTCTGTTGTTTTGCTAACTGTCACAGTTATCTCTGTTTTTGTTACTAGAATCAGGTCATAGTGGCTACGATACAATATCCTCAAAACCCTAAATCTTAAGCCCTCAATTCCCAAATCCCAATTCACAAAACCCTAACCCCTCTCTGACTTAGGGTTTCTCCAATTCTGTTCTGGGTATGGAGATGGAGAGCGTCTGCTCAAATGGGCTTGTTTTGGATCAGTTGCTCTTGTGCTCTGTCGCTGAGGCCGCCATTGCTGCTGTCAAGCCTATTGCTTTTTCCTTGCTGCTGGTATACTCTCTTTTACTGTGTCTATGGCTGAATTATGACTCTAATTTATATGCTGTAAATTGTTGGAATTGTGAAATTTCTGGGTTTTGTATTGACTAGTTTGACTGTGTTTAATTTTCTGCATTAGGGCTTCTCTGAGTTGCTTTCAGATGGAAATTGGGTATCTTCAGATGTGTCTTAGTAATTAAATAAATAAATAATTTTTTATTTTCTTTGTGTATGGTTGTTTGGATTTTGTTGGCTCTTAGTTGTCAAGATGAATCGTTTTAAGTTTCAAATTTTGGATATATCTTTTAGGAATTTTGAGGCCATTGTTGTCAACATTTGGATAGTACTTCGATTTGTGGTGCACCGGGGGTTTAATTTACTGCTTCAATCAGTTTTGCTGAGTTATTTCTACTCATCTAACTTGAGAAGAGAGGAGAAGAGAACAGCGAGGTAGAAGAAAATAAATTTGCTGGGTTTACTTTGTTGTATTGCATGAATTTTTGTTTCCCTTGGATGTTGAGCTTGTCAGTTCATCTAAAGTAGGACGGTAAACCTCCAACTTTGTAGGCTATATTAAGGTCTGAAAGATGGGTAGTGGTTAAGGTTAGTTCTTAGGCTCATACGAAAAGGCAGACAAGTATTAGTTAAGAGGAGCATAGGCTGTCATTCATTCTCACTGTATTTCTTCCAGTATCAACCCCAGGTCCCCAACAAAAGTAGTTGGGGGAATGTAATATTTTGTAATGCAACTGTTCTTGGAAACTAGCTCCTTCATGTTGTTGTATAATTAAAACTTTGAGACCTTTATTGTTAATTGGTGGCATGCTCCATATCTGTTCTCTTTGTAAAAACAGGGTTGTCACCCTCTGTTGTTCTCTCTATATGAGTCTGTGGCTTGATTTATGGAGCTATGTCATAACAATCGGCTGCTTGTTTAACTTTGTACTTGGTATGGAGATTTGTCTCATTCATTATGTCTGTGTTTGTCTATTCAGATGGGATCTCTACCTAACAGCGCCTATGTTTTGCCCAAAGAACCTGAAACAGACACAGGGTTAGTGGTGTCTTCTTCAGCTTAATGCAGTATTCTTCTTGGGGGAAGTCTGCTAACCAAATATTTGTCTGCAGGTTCCCGATCACCGAGCTTTATCCTAGGACAACATCTGGTCCTGAGAACAAAGATGCAAGTGAAAGTGAGGATGATGAAGACAGTGATGAGGAAGGTGGTAATGACCAGGATGAAGAAGCAGGTGATGAGGAGGATGCCTCTGGGGATGAAGTTGAGGGCAAAGGAGAACCAGAAGATGTACCAGCAGCCAATGGCAATGGTGCCAGTGATGAAGAAGATGAAGAGGACGAAGAGGACAAAGATGATGACGACGATGACGATGATGATGGTGATGATGACGGGGATGAAGAGACGGAAGATGAAGAAGAGGACGAGGAAGATGAAGAGATAACCCCACCACCTGCCAAGAGAAGAAAATGAAATGTCCTGTATTATCTATCTATGTTATTTTTCAGCCTTTTTCCTTATTGGGAAATATCGGGTAGTAGGAGTGAGTATTTAGGTGGTCTGACCACATATGGTAGAAATATTCAGAGTACTTGTGAACAAGCTATCAATTTTCTTAATTTCACACCTTTTAATATTGATTTTTGTCCATGAAATCTCTCTAAATGCCGCTAAGCTCTTGATTATTAACAAATTATTACTTTTTATACTGATTAGCTTGTTTCATGAAGGCAGAAATGCGTACTATTTTGATGGAAAGCAACTGAGGTTGAACTGTAAGACTGCGATCTGAGTTGAGATTTATTTGGTGTATGCAGCATTATCTATCAAGCTTTTAGATGTAGGTAGTTCTCCATGTGTTCATATTATTTATAGCAGAACAGCAATCTTACGATTGTTATGAATAGAAGTTACAAGAGTTTAGCAGCAACCAACACCCCAACAGTCTATACGCCAGAAAACGGTAGGAGGATTCCAAGCATAATATAAACACACAGACTACTGGCTGCAAGTTCATTGCCACTGATAGGATTGAAGCCTTGAAGGACTCACAATCACTTATTTGAAGCTAGCTCGAAGGGCTGATCATAATTGACAAGGAATATAAAGAGAGTCAACAGCAATATTGGAACTCAAAGTCCCCAGCATAGGAGAATTAAGTTGAAAGGGCTCCTAGATGTTGCCATTGATGAGTTGGTATGTGTCACCAATCTGCTTCGATAGGATTGAACAACTTACTGGCTCTGCAGTCTCAAAGTCCTTGCAACTCAACCTTATCATGGTCTGAGGAGCAGTGGGGCACTTGCAGGTGTTGGTCACCGCCACATTCCATTCGGGTTTACGTCCAAATAGTCTCTGGCCATCTCCTGCTAGTAACAGCATTAATGTCCTTAGTAGTGAAAATTGCAAAACACGCACAAACCTGCAATGAGATTGGAACACTGCTTTGAAAGATGCCGCACATGCTTGGCACAAAGGTTGTAACTTTTAATAAGGCTACTTTACCTTGGCTGATGAGACTGAATAGGACAGTGGCAACAAGAGAATTGGCGATGGTGGCAGCCATTGTGGACTATAACCGAGCTTTGGTGGAGATAGAGGGCCGGTGACGAGTCTGTACGTGGTTTAATTTCTATAAACTGGTGCCAGTTCATAAATTTGTCTAGCTACATTACTTTTCAGGGTTCAGGGCACCTTAGCTACATTGATAATGCATGATTGTCTTCTATAGTTGGCCTGTATCATATGCATTTCCTTCCTAATTTGATTTTGAGATTAATTTCTGACATTTACATGTCTAGCGCCTGAAATGGTAATCCAGCTCAAGATTGACAATCAACACGATTGTCCACGTACACTCCACAGCAGATATTCTATGAACATAATTTGCTGGATCAAATTTGTTACGCTCAAATCTATTGATTTGTCGGACTGATGAACAAAACGTCATAATTTGCAGCAAGGGGGGAATTCGAGAAGTATATATGTATCATGTTTTGGCGATCGAATCAATAATCGCATGCATGATCAAATAAAGTACACTGACAACAAAATATATTGACGCGCGCATGAAACTCTTATTATTATATAACGAATTGAAAGCCAGATATACAATACAAAACTCCGTAATTAATACAGGCTTAAACAAAACTCATGATGAAACGTTGAAGTTTAGCTCGCAGATCAACTTTCTCAAGAACGAGAAACCTGAGAAGTGAGGACTTCGAAAGGAAACGAAGTTGAATAAGCATAGTTGAAAGGGAAAGTGGTATGGGGCAAAAATTGGAAAGAAGGAAAAAAAATTCTGAAAAGAAGAAAAAAAAAAAAAACTATTTACAGCATTGAGTGTCGAACCAATGTCATGTTGGAAACTATAATTCGAGAATATCACTGTGCCAACATGCAATTCATCTCCACATGGGAAAACATAATCTACTTGTTCAATTCTAGGTGGAGGGGGGGAGTTTAGCCCCAACGTGGCTCTGCCACTGAACACTATCATCTTGATTCACATTCCGAAGAAGAAATCATATCATTTGGCAAAATTTTAACGTGTGTGCACCTTGGTAGTGCTCTTCTTTGACATCTTTTAATGGAAAACAATGTTCTATCGACAATCTTCTCGGGGACAAAAAAATTGTGCAGATACGTTCATCGTTTCAAAAATATAATAAGTATAAGTATAACATACTACATGCAGAAATAATTCTCTTAGGCAAAAAAAATGTTGTTCAACATGTAACACTTGGGGTGCAACCGTGCAACATATATATTCCTAAGTCATTTAACTTTCTTCATTTCTCAATGCAGCAAGGTATCACAATGTTGCTCATCAACCTAGACGGTAACACTACAGTTCAAGTAAATGTATCGACTGAAAATGGTGACGGTAACTTCAGTTCTTTGAACTCGGAGCAAGTCCTCAAGGGTGCACAAGCAAGCAAGAATAATGTGAGAGAAGAATACCACTTCACAACTAAAGATGGAGACTTGTACAACTAAGTGATGCCTCTGAATGGGAAAGAACTAACCGTAAACTCAGCAGGGCAAATCCCAAGTCAGATCCCACAACTGTTGCACCTTTCTCTATTGTATTTGTTCACATTGCCAACATTATTGCACCTGCTTGCCAATAGACCAAAGACTAGACAAATCACAGAAACTTACCATATCTTTGGTCACAAGAAACAGTAGAAAGAATAGAATTTAGTGAATAACTTCGCGATTGTATTCATTCCAATTGGGATCAATATAGATATACATTTACTCGTAAATTCTATACAAAAAACTCAATAAAAATGACATTATTAAGTCTGTAGTCTCTGATAGACAAATCAGCTTGGTGTTTGCTCATGAGTGCTTCGTACTTCATAGTCTATGGATCTCGGCTTTAACTAATAGTTGATTTTTTTTTATTACACCAACAGACCAACTGCTCGTTTTTACCAATCTTTTTGGGTTATAATTTTCCACCCGAAAATTCCATTCATGAAATGGGCCGGCCAGACTATAGGGCCCAAATCAGACTGGCCCAATTAAACTCATATCATCGGAGACGGAATGAGGCTGTGACTGAGAAGAGAAGAGAAGAGAAGAGAGAAGAGAGCAAGCAAACATGGGCACTCTGCTCAGATGGTACAGACCCTTCTTCTCACTTCCTTACTCAACTCGGACGCTTCAACTCGCAACGCACCGTTTCAATCCCAAAAGGAGAACACGTTGCCTTAGTAGTAGTACTACTAGTACTTCGTCAAGCCAATCCCAGCCGTCGATTGCCGTCGTCGTCGGAGCTCTGGCTGCCCAACACAATGAGAAGGAAGAAGGAGCTTTTTATGCCCAAAGTTGAAGGCAAAGTAGGCATGTACGTGTGTGGAGTCACCGCATACGATCTCAGCCACATCGGCCACGCTCGTGTCTACGTCACCTTCGATGTTTTCTACAGGTCTATCATCTTCGTCTTCCTCCCCCCAATTTGAATCATTCCGACCTTACATTTGGATTCTTTCACTGTTTTCTGATACTCTTCTATTTTGAGAAATAGGCAGATATCTTAGGCATTTGGGCTATCAAGTCACTTATGTACGCAATTTCACCGATGTTGATCACAAGGTAACTTTATGGTTGTTAATTGAGCAATGTTGTCATTGTGTAGTGTAAAAAGTTGGATGCTGAGTACGATTTATTATCCGCATTGGTATTACAGGATTGCTCAGTCTGCACTTTTCGAATTAATTATGTAGATAATCAATAGAGCTAAGGAGTTGGGGGAGGATCCGATCGGTTAGCCGGCGTACTGCCAGGAGTTCAATCGAGATATGGAGTATCTACATTGCCTGCCTCCTTCTGTGGAGACGCTAGTGTCTTATCACATGCCACAGAGACTGCATTACTATATTTGAAGTGTCAGGCTTATGCTTTTAGGAATTTTAGCGCTTTTAGAAAGGGCAGTGCAGTAGTTTATGAGGTCCTTTCCTGCTTTCTAGGTAAGGATTCACGATATGTTATCGAGTATTGATGTGCTTTTTTGACAGATAATTGAAAACGGACATGCTTATGGAGTTGAGGGAGATGTATATTTTAGTGTTGAAAAATTCCCAGATTATGGACGATTGTCGGGGCGGAAATTAGAAGATAATCGAGCTGGTGAGCGAGTCAGTGTTGATTCAAGGAAGAAAAATCCTGCTGATTTTGCTTTATGGAAGGTAGTGTCTTGAGGATTCAAATAACTGATGCTAGCCATTGATTGTGCTCTCTTATTTTTGCTTTGACCAATTTTACTGTGGAAGACTAATGAATTTCTAATTTATGCTGTAGTCTGCAAAGGAAGGCGAACCTTTCTGGGATAGTCCCTGGGGGCCTGGAAGACCTGGTTGGCATATTGAATGCAGTTCCATGAGCGCTGCTTATCTGGGTTACTCTTTTGACATACATGGCGGTGGGATGGACCTTGTGTTTCCCCACCATGAGAATGAAATTGCTCAGAGTTGTGCTGCATGTAATCGGAGTGATATAAGCTACTGGATACACAATGGTTTCGTCACTGTAGACTCCGAGAAGAAGTTGAAATCTTTAGGAAACTTCTTTACAATTCAGCAGGTAAACGGACTACTCTGTGAAGTGGCCAGTCTTTCTCTTCTAAAGTTTTCCAGAACTTTTTTTTATGGTTGAGTTGCTAGCTTTAGAGTAAAATTCTCATCTGATTTGATCCTTATATGTAATATATAATTGATCTTTCAGGTTATAGACCTCTACCATCCACTGGCTTTGCAATTTTTCTTGTTAGGGACACATTATCAGTCTCCGGTCAACTACTCTGATGTGCAGCTTGAAAGTGCTTCAGAACGGATTTTTTACATATATCAGGTATCCCAACATCCTACTTTCAGTTACCATTACTCAAGCAACAAATGCAGCATGCAACCACAGCACACGTGCATGTGTTCAAAAAGAGTGAGAAACTCAAAATACATTTATCACAATTAGTATCTGTTGTATGGTCCAATATGTTTTTACGAACACTTTATATTCTTTGCTGATGATAGAAGATAAAGTTCAATATTGTTTGTAATTTGATTTATGCATGCAGGATTTAACAATATGCTTAGAATTTTTATCCAGAAAGCGTCTTTCTAAAAAATTTATATACCTAAATGTTCTTCAGTAGTTGCATTTACTTTGATATTATTTTTTGATCGGATTAAATTTTGGCTTCAGACATTACATGATTGTGAAAGCATCGTAGGCCAGCATAATGTGGCAACCTTGAAGGATGCCATTCCTCCTGAAACAGTCAAAAGCATCAACAAGTTCTATAATATTTTTGTAACATCAATGTCAGATAATCTTCAGAGTCCTGATGTGTTGAAAACTATGAATGATCTGCTACATACTCACAAGGTATCATGTACTATTCATGAAGTTTAACCTTGTAAATTATACATTCTCTTCATGAAGTTTAACCTTGTAAATTATACATGCTCTTATGGATTTTCTACATTAATTTAATTTAATCAGTTCTCCAAGGTTTATTTATCTTTACATCCTTTGTTATCTAAAATGCATCCAGGGTAAGAAGCAATTGTTAAGAATAGAGTCACTTGCAGCTTTGGAGAAGATGGTGAGAAATGTTTTAAGCATTTTGGGAGTGATGCCTGCAAGTTACACTGAGGTAAAGAAATTGGCCTAGGAAGACTATTGTCCATTGCATTACAAGTATATGAGAATATGACATTTCTTTGCATTATCTTTGGTCAGTATTTGTTTTAGAACATATTAACTCTGTATGCTACAGATTCTACAGGAGCTTAAGGAAAAAGCCTTGAAGCGTGCCAAATTGTCAGAAGAGCAAGTATTGCAAAAAATTGAGGAAAGAGCTGCGCAAGGAAGAACAAAGAATACGAAAAATCAGACATAATTAGAAAAGACTTGGCTTTTGTAGGAATTACTCTTATGGACAGCCCAGATGGGACAACATGGAGACCAGCTGTACCTCTTGCAATTCAAGAGCAGCAGGATCTAACAATATGAATGGCTTCTGCTGTTAATATAGATTGAGAATTTTCCTAGCATTTGATGATGTTTTGGCAGCTATATGTTTGTTGATCCTAGTTGACGGGTCATTAGTTCATCTTCCCTCTGTGTGCTATCAGTTTCTAGATGTATCATGTATGAAATCACAATTTTTGAATCTGAAATGCAGCAAGTAAAAGGAACTACAAACACTCTTGGAGATGAAAGAGACATGAAAAAAGGACCTTCAATATCATTGATCATGTAAAATTTATAACACAAATACAAGTTATCACTCTTGATCGATCCATCTATCACTATAAGAAATAATGGGATGAAAACATCTCCCTCGATCTTCACATGTAAAAAAATAATCTTGCTACTCCATCATAGCCCTTCACTGCAACTCAGCTCAACAAAGATGTACATGTGATCCGAACATTTTTCTGATGGCTCCCACAAAACTTGCTGAACAACCAGATAAGTTTACATTCTAGCAGAAGATCATCCCCCATTGATCAAGCCAATGAACAAACCTTGTCTGGGAAATTGGAAATGAGGGATAAGTACCTTGGATAAGATTCTAAAACTTAACAAAAACTGAGCATGGGAGTTACCTTGTCTAATGCTACTACAACAAAGGCGGTTGTCATCAATATACGTGGCTTGAATACCCATCATCCATGAACCCACTGATACATCATCATGAGCATAAGTCTTCAAAGATGCACTGCATATGAAAAACAGCTGAAATGAGATCCAGATTGTATTGAAAGGTATAGCCTTGTTAACTATCAAGCTTATAAAAGTTTCCGTTTATCATGGCTGACTCCTACAGCAACCTGTATTGCGTACAACCTAAGTACCAAACCATTTCATTATTTGAAACAGGTTATATCCAAAATAGCGCCCTTTTTGGCAGCATATTTGAGAACAAACCTGTTTATGTTTATGTACTGAGCCAAGTTATTGGACAGAATGAAGAGTGATGTACTAGCATGTCGGAAGTACCTGTGAACGGAAAAGATGAATGGAATGATACAATTGAAACAAAAATAACTATATCTAGGTCAAATATATTGTCCTTCTAACCACAAAATATACTAAATAAAGTTTAGTAACTCAATGTAGCATCTTAGAAATCACAGTTATATCTGACACTCAAAAGTCATGTTTTATTCCTAGATCTAAAGTGACTTGACTTGACATGAATATGAACTTTATATACAAACAACTTCTCTCTCCATTTACATAGAACATAGACAGAAAACACACAAAAGCTCAACTTTTTCTAGATCTTGATTGAAGCACTTAAACTACCTCCCTATTACGGCTCATTACTAGAGGGTAGTGTATTTGTGGGTGACAAGTGTATCAAACTAGTATCATGTATTCCATGCCTGCATTGGATGTTTTTTAAACTTCCACAGGAATGATCCACTTACGATTTCTGATCTCCAAACTTCCACCAGTCAGGTTCATACCAAGGCTTTCCCCTGCAAATCAAAACATTTTCTGGGATCAACAGCTACAATATTTTATCTATACAAGCAATTAAGACATACAAGAGAAGACCACAGTATGATAAAGTTGCAAAAAGGTTTAGGGTTAGAGAAGTATGTACTCTTCAGCAATCACATCTCCTGACTTCATACAACCAATATATGCACTATCTTGACCACGACGTTTTTCAAGAAGTCCAATTAGTCCCTCTGCATTAGGAAAAATAATTGTGAACGATATATCAAAAGTTCTGCTGAATCAGGTGGAACCTAGGATTGATAATTCTCACATTAATAGGAAATTTAGGTACGGCAACTTTACCAAGGTCAAGATCAATATTGTCATCAACTTTTACATAGAATTCAGCATCCCAATTTCGAACTGCAGTACTGAAGAAGAACTTTGCCTTTTTAGGCAACTCTTCTTGAGCCTCCTCATGACCTTCCTAATATAAGAATTAATACATAAAGACTATATATAATAGTATTGATAAAAAATTATAAGAAGTAAGCAACCAGCTATAGCTTATGATTATCCACATCAAGAACTCTAACTATGTTGACATTATTAAATATTGTGTATATGACTATATCAGTACTCTAAAAGTTAATTGGCAGTCTGCATAATATAAAAAAGATAAGTCTAGAAGCATAATAATAATACTGAGAGTTATTGCTTACAAGAATCAAGAAATCCTGTGTCGAGCTATTTTCCTTATCAATATTGCGATCTAAGCTATCACCTTTATTTGGACTGCAAGGTCAAAGTGATAATATGATCAGAAGAAGAATGTCATGTAATACCTACAGTTCATCCCAAGCAAAGAGAATATTAATATGAACCAGGCAAAAATATATAGTAGTACTGCTGGGATTAGAGTGCGAGAAAAAACCTCCGACCAATTACGAAACGTATGACTACTCCTCTTTCTTCAAGTTTCCTCAAAGCATCAACTGCAAATGCCAATAGGAATGTACAATAATGTGTCAGTGAACATGCATACAGATATTTTTTATTGTCAATTAGTAATTGATCACAACATATTCCATATTGCTAGACATCCTATACAACATCTTACGCAACAAATAAAGTGATACGAGAATGAAACTGATTTTCGTTCAACCAGGGCTAGACATCCTATACAACATCTTAAGCAAACAAATAAAGTAAGATAAGAATGAAACTGATTTAAACTCAACCAGGGTGCATGACCTCAGCCAATAAGATTGAAAGAATATAAAAGCCATGTAGTGCCTACCCTGCCCTGTAAATTCCTTAGTACATTGTAATCCAAACATCTATAAAAAGAAGAAGAAGAAGAACAAATTGTAAATTTGCAAAATCTTGCATCCAAATCCCAAATATACCTTTAGGCATCCAAGATCCTCTAAACCCATTTCGCTTCAAACGACTACCGAATCCAGTATAAACTCCAATAACTGCAAGCAGTCGGCCAGGAGAAGACACCTTTTGTTGCAACGGGTTCTTGAGGTACCCTTGACTCTTTGCCAAAGTCAAGTCCATCTCAGCCTCCACAATCCTCCTCTCTAGGTCCCTAAATAATCATGGCCATCAACACCAATGCTAACACTTTGTTACACTACTCAAATACAAATGCAAATAAAAATACGATTATAGAAAAAATTACTTGCATCCAAGGACTGCCAACTTATCCTCAACTGAAAGCTTCATTGGTCTCTGCCACGAATACAATTAAACAGCTCAGAAAAAAAAGACATCAAATATTATCAATTCTCACCATTTTCAGTTTGCTAAGCTAAGCTAAGCATAATCAGTGTCTTCCTAGGTCTAATCGTACTCAAATTCCGCACAAAATCTCTAGATTAAGATATCAGAACGAACCTGGCCTAAGTTCTCCTTAAGAAGATTAGCTAATATTATTCTGTTCTCAGCATCTTGCCACAACCTGCACAGAGTTATCAACATAACAATGACACACGCTTTTCAAATCTACATCAATCTCCAATTTGAGCTCAAATTAAACCAGAAAATCGTAAATGGTGATCAGAAAAATGAAAAACAAAGAAAACGACGACGTACCGGCCGGCGACGTAGAGCCAAGCGACGCAGGAGAAGAAGGCTAAGAAGAGCGAGGGCTTCGAAGTTTGCTGAGGCTGCTTCGATCTCCATCGCCGCTCCGATTTCGACGATGACGTCGTCGTCGGTAAGCTATCCATATCAAATGGCCAAACCAGTGTGGGAAAAGATTTGAGAGGAGATTCTAGGCGAGAAATTAACAAGTTAACAAATTGGATTCAGCTGATTTTGGAAGGAGGATAAATCCGGAGACCATTGAAAAGAAAAGACCGAAGCTTTTGCAGTTTCATTTCACATTCTTTTTCTATCAAAAGGAGAGTGAGAGTTGTCATTTTTGCAGGCCTGGGTTCAAGTGTGGACTTCTCATTGGTCCAGCCCATTTTGAGTGGGCTCAGAAGTCAGAACACTATCTTTTCCTTTTTATTATTTGTATCTTTTCGATTAAGAAAATAAATTTATTCTTTTTCAGCGTTCACGAATCCTAAAATTAATTATAAGAAAACAAGAAAAGGGAATCAGACATCTTTTGAACAAGTTTTCATCAGAAACGTAGAAATCAAGTTAACACTAAAAAATATGATTACACAAGCAAAAATGTATTGTCCGCGTTATGTTTTCTTAGCTTCAAAGAATAATTCTACAACAGCAGGTAAATTTGGTCGGCTGCAGCTCTCCTGGAACAAAATGAACCATCTAAAGGTATCATGATGCACAATCTTTCAGCTCCTGATCTAGAAAACACAAGTAATCTGCAGAGAGGGTTCCGGAGTTCTGCCTTTATGTTTAACTTCTCGCAGCAGCAGCAGCACCTGGTAACATGCTTGCAAGTCCTCCGCTTCCCATTGCTTCTTGAGTTCGCCTCATTTCTTCAGGATCTGTTTGCATAAAGGAGATAAGTTGCATAAGTAAATCAAATTTAAGCAAAAATTGTGATGGTTGAGAATTATGAGGCAAAACGACGATGCATATACAAACATAAGAGAAAGTAATTCCACAAAGTATTCCCAAAATAGATAAGTGAAAGATTGGCAGTTAAAGCTATCCTCTAATTCAAATGGCCAAACTTGAGCCATTCAAGAATTACAAAGACAATGAAGTGGCTATCAGGGCATGATTCGGCATAGGGAAGTGCCCATGGAACCGTGTTGGTGCAAACAAAAATCTTGGGAAAAAATCTGTAGCAAAAATAGATCACTTACCCATGTTCTCCACTAGCTTGGGCATCAAAAACACAACCACCACCATAAATCCAACCATCAAACCCATCGGACTCTTAACAATAGACATTATGGAGAAGGGTTCCCTTATCTGTCATCAGATGGAGATAGGATTAAGTGCAAAATCCATCATGATACAGAAATAGTGAACTTGAAACAACTTCATTAGAACCAACCTCATAATATTGTTCCTCTCTAAGTGGCTCTAGAACAAACTCAAGCAAACCCTTCCTATTCTCGGTCAATGCTGCCTGGACCTTGCCTGGGTTTCTGGCGCTAACATCAACTCGGACCTAGACATATTTGTGAAAAGTTGAATCATGGAAAAATTTCATCAAGTGATCATTCAAATATATTATTAAACATATGTAAGGAGATTTCTAAGTAAGAAGGCCTACCGGAGAAAAGAAATATCCTATTGCGGACACTTCGATTAGATGAGTCCCAGCTGGTACATTATGGCTTTCAGAATATAAATTAAGGATACACTGTATGCCAAATGTTAGCATTTCAATCTAACTTGTCATGAGATTTTAGTATATACCATATAACACATATGAAATAGTTTAATGAACACAATTTATCATAGTCAGAATTAGGATACAATGAGAAAAAACCGTCCGGTCTCAGGTAGGTAACACTTTGGCCACCATTTAGTACGACCTTGATATTTGATATTTTTCCATGAAGACCAAGTCCTTTCACACCCAGACCTGCAGAGCAAATTCAACAGTAATGTATGAGCTAGAGGGAATTACAACAAGAATGCAAGCACAAAATAACCTTTCTCAACAAAAAAGAAAAACAAAGTCAATATCCATGATCACAGTGTAGAGGTGATCCAAATAACTCTCCCAGAATATAAAACCCAACACTAGTCTAGCTACAGCACAAACCTCATTTAAAATATGCTTCAGCGAAACAACTAGAGTTTATCAATCTATTCTCCCTTTTCTTCATTAGAGGTTATTTCCTTAGTCCTTACCGTGTTCAAAAACCATGCATTGAGCATATCTGACTCCATGAAAGCTCATGAGGAGCATAACCAACAAAAGCTCCAAGTAATAAATTACAAATTTCAGAACCGCCTCCTTAAATTCAGTAAAAGAACCCCAGCGAGTT
The DNA here is from genome assembly GCA_946800695.1 of Geum urbanum. Classification (NCBI taxonomy): domain Eukaryota; kingdom Viridiplantae; phylum Streptophyta; class Magnoliopsida; order Rosales; family Rosaceae; genus Geum; species Geum urbanum. The sequence goes on along the minus strand of OX326998.1, from coordinate 13,020,498 downwards.
ACTAATCGGCCCTGAGAATCGCGGTGAAGATCCTCAAATTCTCAGAACATTAACCGATTTACTTGACCACAAAACCAGCCCTAATCCGATTTAACATGTACCTAGCCACCCCAACACATAAAGAATCCTTCTCGAGTTCATATCATTAGTCTGAGGTCATTACTCGCATAACAGATACAATTCCCATCGTTTCCACAAGTAAAGCAATCAAAAGTTAACCAATTGAAAGACTTACTTGGGATCTTCACTCGGCCATGAATGGTGTAACCATCAGCAGACCTACAACGAACAAATTCATTCAAGAAAAAAAATCTAAATCGTGAAAGCATCGTTGTTCGTTTGGGTAACAAACGTAAGTTTCCAATCTTACCCAGCCGCGAGTAGAAGGCTGAGCTGTATGAGAAGCACGAGAAAGATGGATCGGGATCGGCAGCTCAACGACATAACTAACAACGATGAACGATTAGAACAGAGAGTCTCACAGTGACTTGGTTTTCTGGAAGAATGAGTTCTGAGCGATCTAGTGTTACGCAGCTTACTGTATTTCCGAATCGTATACGTACACTGTTTGTATTGTACAAAACAATAGTCTTTTACTTTCACCCAAGTCAATAACAAACAAGTACAGCGGTCCCATTTTCCCAACGACTTTTACACAGAATTCCTCTCATTTTGCTTCTTGAGATTAAGATTTAGTTCCAGAGGTAACTATAACAAAATTACAGTATCTATTATACATTTGTTTACTTCCTCAAACAAGTCGGATTCTTGTTAATATCTAATCCTATCCTGCCATTACAGTGGCTGATGCTGATATCACAGTTCAGTAATCATCTGATATACATGGGGAAACCGTTGGACAAAAGTAGGTGAAGTGAGATTTTACTTTTAACCCAGAAATGTTGACTACAACACTCACAGCTGATGATCATGGTGAAAAAACAAGCATGATGCATGATACAGCATTTAGGAACTTTCTCTTCTTCACGGATAAGCAAACTCCCAATATTGAAGAAAGCTTTGACGTATCCGGTTAGAATGGTTCCGATCAAAGAATTTAAGGATTTCAAAACTGATCGTGCAGAGATCAACAAGATGCTATAAACCCAACTTCTTTGAGAACCAATCTGAAAGATTAGCAATTACAAATCCTGCGAATACCTGCAGAATACCACATAAGCATCACAACCAATTCATTGATACAACCACATTTGACTACTTAATTTTTACACTGAATCAGAAAAGTTTTATGGATGTAGTTGTAACTACTGTGGTACCTGTACAGAACCAAGGATATAAACTGCCGAATAATGACGACCATGAATGAACATGTCAGCCACCATAGCTAATGGGATAGTGAGTGACATGCCCAAGGTGGCCACTAGCGGAGTAGTCCACACAACGCATAATGCCCTGTAGATAAGTGGAAGTTTAAATCAAGAAGCATGCGGAAAGTAAGTGCATGAATCACTGAATGAAAAGTAGGGTTGTTTGACCTACCAAAAGTAGTCGGAAAGCACACTTCCAACAAAGCCATTGGCAAGAACAAGCTCATCTAATTTAGCAGAGTGGGGAATCATGAACTTGGGTTCAATCCCCATTGCTGTCAATGGCAAAACTGGATAACACAAAAACAAAAGAGACCAATGTGAATGGAGGACACATGAAGATGGCATAGGGATACCACACTTTCTTTGTGACCTTGGTGAAACTTAAAGCAATACTTACCCAGCCACCATAACGCTACTAGGGTAAACAATCCAATATACCCAAACAACTTTTGCATGTCAGCCTTCTCTCCTCCTTCACCACCAAATTTCTTAAGAAGAACTGCATTATTGAGATGGAAAATATATGTCAATGCTACTATAATATTGTAGTTTTAAAACAACATAACAGGCACCCAGAACATGTAAAGCCAAATAACATAAAGACATTGTCAAACCTGTAAATAGACCATAAGACATGGCTGATGCAAGGCCAAACAGATCTCCAACAAGGGAGTGTTTCCCATTGCTGCAAAAAAATATTCAATGTTAATGCTAGAAACATACATTACAAAGAGCAAGTTGATATATTTCTGAATGACAAGGCAGAATATCGGCAACAAACAACATTCGAGAACAGATTTTTTTTATCTTTCATCGAAAGAAAAAATTGTATGGTCAAGAAGTAAAGGTGAAGTAATAACTTACGCAGAACTCAACTGTGAGTCATCTGTTGCCCATGTTTTCCCCATAGTTGTCATGGCAACACCAGCCATGCTGACAAAGACGGCCACCACTTTTGCTACATTTAACTTATCTTGGTCCAAGAATGCACCAATAAAAAGTGTAAATAGTCCTGAAGTTGAGGATAAGACTGTTGTACTTGCAACACTCGTACGTGCGAGAGCAGCATTTGAGAAATACTGCAGCAATCATAAAATACCACAGTTAGAATTCTCCAAAGGTCTTCACTTTATGCAACTACTTTCATTGAATTTGCCTCATGTAACTAGAGAATGAATCTGGAAACATGATTATATGTTTTCAGGAAAGGAGGACATGCCTCTCAAACAACAACACCTCAATATCTGCCCTTTATGCTTCACGCGCTATATTCAAGGTTCTGGTTGAGCTTTACGCTTTACCCTAAAAAAATTTAGAACAGCTACACATGATGATTGATAAATAGGATTTCCTTACAGGCATATAACAAGATGCATCACAGAAAGTGTTTATCTTGGATAAGTAACTTTGGGAGTTCATACCTCTGTAAAGAACCAAAGAGGCGCAAGGTAAAACCCATACGTAGCGATTTCCTTTGGAGTGAGATCTCTTTCATGTTTGAGCACATTTAAGTTGTCTTTGAGTTTAGAAACCAAAGACATTTCTTCTTCAAAGGGTGAAAGATCCACATCACTGTCTTTTCTTGTCAAGGATCCATGTTCCAATTCGAACTCTCTCTGCACTCCATTGTGTTTTAGAGGTGAACTAAATCCAGCAGAATACTCATTTATGCTTTCTGCATTTTTACTACTTTTAGAAGAGCGACGTTTAAGTAAATTACACAACCAGTCCTTAAGGAAAGCTATTGGGAGGTAGACTACCATGAGAGAAGCTCCAAGATATGTTACTGCAAACGGTTGCTTATAGATTGTGTAAATATCCTGTAGAAATTATCAGAGTTAGCTAAGAGTTCAAGAGATATAAAGGTCCGGTGCAAAGACAATTGTATATATCCGTACCATCCAATTGAGTCAAGCAATATCAACAAAAGAAATCCCTATATTCATGTCAAATGTTATCAAAGATAACCACCTTACATGAAACACTAATCAATTGATCAAAGTCTGATCTGGGGTATCAGAAACTGTTTAACATGACACAATTAGACGCCAAAAAAAGATGGTATGAATTTCTTATTGCTTTCAGAAAGCAGCTAAAATTTAATCAGTTATTTCTTCTTTCATGGTCAGGATGATCAAGTAGTCCCAACTGATTACTATAGAATCTAGCTTGACCATTAACTAGCTTCAACACGAGAATCATGGTACTATTTCTCAGGATCATAAATTTAGGCCTGTTCAGTTGCAGTTAGTTACTGGTTATCAAAAAGAAATAAAACTCATTCATATTTAACCACAACTTCTAGAACCCAGCAATCATAATATGACTAGCATCTCATCATAAAGGTCAAAGACAAAGACTTTCGCGCTCAAAACAACACACAAGTAACTAAAATCCATATCAAGTTCCGATTTTTCCCCAACCATATAGCTCAATATACAAACTTCAGCAGAGAAAAAGACCAAAACAACAAACCTGTGTGACTTCTGCAGAAGTAACCCAAATGATAACCACAGCACCAATAAGCAACAACCCAGCTCTATACCTCCAACCCATAACAAAACCCAGATACCAAAACCCACAAAGAGCTTGAAAGATCTGATAAGTGGTCCTAGATCTTCAAAACTGGCTTTTGGTATTTCCCAAGTCACCGACATATAACAAAAGGCTTGAAGAGATCGATCTTGGGTGACAGGGTGTGCCCGAATTCCAATGATTGGCGTGTAAATTGGTGAAAGAGAAAGAGAGAAGAGAGGCCGGTTGGGGCGAGGCCTCAAACAACAAAAGGAAGAGTCGGGTTTGATGGTGGTGAAAACTTTAATGCTAAATTGCCAGAGGATCGGGAAGAAAGAGAAGCGGAGGCAAGTGGAAAAAGTTGAGAACTTGACGAATAAAGAAAGGAACTGCAAGCGTTTTTTGGTCTCTGTTACACATCTGTTTTTGGAAAGTTAATCCTGTCAGTAATTGACTAATTGTATTGGAGTTCATTTGACCATAAGAAGACTTTTGTGTAATAAAACTGCAGTTGGTTGAGGGGCTCTCTTCCTAAACCTAAAACATAACTACTTTGTAAAACCCACAGCTTGCGGTTATGTTTGTTTTTCTCTTAGCTAACTAGTTTAGGAACATTTTTCTGAATTCTGATCTGTCGTATTATTCATGCTAGTAGTATGCACGTGCATACGCGCTTGAGATTTTTATGTAGATTAGTTTTTATGCACGTGATTTGTACATAGTGCCGTTATAGTTTACTTTTTTGTCATTAAACAGATCAATTATCCATGGACAATTGACAGGTTTTTGAAAATTTAACCATAAACACCTTTTGCTTAATTAATTAAGATGTGATGTATAACGGTTATTGTTTTCGTTCATAACGGTCATTGTTTTCTTCTCAATTGTTTATTTATAAATAAAAAAGCATAATGCTATAAAGATAAAAAAATTATAGCATTTGGCAAATACTTTGGCGAACATTGATCGCAAGAACAATAGTGAAAGAGTTTGCAAGGATCTCTTTCTTGATGTTGCTTTGATTGTTCGATTCGTTACCTTTATCACTTCTCTATACACATAAATGAATTGGTTTCTTAAAAATCAATAAACAGCTCCCTGATGTCTTCAAATATAGTCCATAATTTCATGATTTTGTGCAAGAATCTCGTATGCATTTACGTATTTTTCTTATATATGTTCCATCTATAAGCATATTTTGATCAAAAGTCTTTCTTTCGTTTTTCGTTCGTAAAATGCTCAACACTTCATCATTCACTTCATTCAGATTTCCCGTTTCATCCATTTATTTCGCCTTGATATATAAAAGGGTTCTAGAATCATAGTGTTAATTAAATAATGCCTGTAGTAGTTGTGGTATAGTATGCGCATGTCCAGAAGAGAAATAGTTCTAGGTATAAATTACAACTAGCATGCGAAGAGAAAAAGGCATCTACACGAAAATACAAAAGTATGGCATTCCAAATGTACGTTGCAGGTAAGAGAATGTAATATAAATACTTGTATTCTTAAATAAATCCTTATGGTAATGATGTCCACAAATGATGATTATTTTGTGCATATTAAGCTAAAATAAGCACATTTTGAAACCACCATTGTCATGAGTATAATTGTATAAAGAATCCCTCACCTTGGATATTCTCGCATTTTATACCTGAAAAATCCAAGATCTTTTGCATCATCAAATATGCGCGATACTCGAGTCTCTCCCAATCCTTGCACGTCAATACCCAGCTGTTTTTTCGGTTATTATTATTCAATTATTATTACATCACGGAGGAATTTTTTTTTTCATTTAGTACTTAGATTATAGTTTTTTGCACATTTTGATATTTAAGTTTTAAAAAATACTCAGATGGTATCTGAACTTATAACATATGTCTCCATATAATACATATGTGACTTAACTATTTGTGTTTTACTCAATATGTCTCTGGTATACTAATGAATACTATAGGAAAGAAAAATACTCCCAAAAATAAAACAAAACTAGCCTTTGTTAGGTCATGAATTCACTTATAGACTTCAACTTTACTGATTTACTTATGCAGACAAACTCACTGCTGAATATTTTCTCTTTAAGGGTAACTTTTCTCCGAACTAAGTTAAAAATAAAATATACAAAGCTACTAAAATATAAAGATGCTTAGTAATAATAAACAACCCAATTTTTTCACTTTTTGGGCAGTAGTCCGCCTCCTAGGAGATCAAATGAGTATGAACAACAAAACAAGTATAAATAACTCACTTTCTTCCTCTTTTTGGGTCGTAGTCCGCCTCTCAGGAGAGTTTAATAAGTTTTTATGAACATATATGTAATGATTTGAAAGAAATTGTAGTGGAAAAGCATAACTTATTTATTTCAACAAAATTACAGACTAAACATCTAGAGCCTCACTCTCTGGTAAACAACTATAAGTTGTTTAGCCACTAATAGTAGTAGACATACTTACTTAAAAATAGAGAAGCTGAACAGGTTGCTTCGACTCTATCTCTCGACTCATAAACTCAACTTTCAGGCTTTCTACTCTCAGATAGACTCCTTCTATTCCGATTTTCGATGTCTAGAACTAAGACTGAAGGCTCCTTTTATAGGGAGTAGAACTCAAAATGAAATTGAAACACACATAATTAACAGTAGCTCTACAAAGGATAGTGACCCCATGCTGATCAGGTTTCTGCTTTTCTCTATTGTCTTCTTTTGGAAAGTTGATTTCTTCACGATAAGAGATGTTCCCCACTTAAGAAAAAGACAATATGACCTCACATGTCTTTACAGGCCATCGTATATTTATGAGTTTTCTCCAAGATAAGATTCTTCAAATTCAATTATCTTTCTTGTTCCATTCTCTTCCATATGGGTATCAATATACATCTTGTAGTGCATTTCTTTCTCGATCTTTTTGATTCACTGGGCACATGTAAGGGTGGAATCTATTTCCTTCCTCTTAAGTGAAACAAACAGATCACTGGTTACGGGCTCTGGGTGGTCATAGGCAGTGACAATTATTTTTTCTCCTGAAGCAAGAAAAGTAATCTCTTGATCTTCTTCGATTATTTTCTTGATGTATTCCAATGGCATTGCTTTCATCCATGGGATACTAGAGTTTGGAGCTCCATTGAATCCAACACAAGATGGTTCTAGGTACTGACCTTGGATGATCCTGACATAATGGTATGGAGAAATATACTCAGTTTCTCCAGGACTTCTGCACCCATTTTAGAGGTGTAGATCTGAACTTGAGTCTAAGAATACAGTTGCTCTTCCTTACATTCTTGACTGTATTGCAAATGATAGCTGGCAATCCTTTGAGATCATCATTCGCTTTTGTTCACAGATTATGAACAAAACCATTTTCAACCAGCCACAGTTATGCTCTTGTGGATGTTCACTTTGAACATTCACCACATATCTTCCTATGAATGGTCCTGGAACTATGAAAAGTGTATCAGGGAGAACTGATATGGGTGAATGTCTTCCAATGGTGTTATGAAATTTGAACCATTCTGTCTCTTTTAGTGCCTGAATCAGTACCCTCGCACTTGCATGTGTTCTGATATATAGCATCGCTGGTTCATTAACAACACTTTGATGTTTTTCCCTTTGACTCAGCTCTTCAGCTAAGGCATTCATGGTCTTTACCATAAGCCTTTTATTCTCCTGGAAGGCATACATTAAATTGTCTAGCAGAGTCTTCTGGTGAAATATTATACCTGGGTTAGTCTGGAAAACTGATTTTGAGAAGGTATTCAGTTGATAATTGAATATAGTTACAAACCCTGTAGGAAAAATTCTACTTTTTGGCAAAGTAGCAACTATTAACGATCTTGATAAATCTTCACCGTCTACCGTGCCAATCACCCTGGAATTAGTCAGTTAAGGCTAGCCTTTTAGGACACAGCAAAAAAAACTCTTAAGAACCTTTTCAATAGACTTCTCTTGTTGTTCAGTCTCTTTTCCTGGCCTCCTGCTTTTGGGATTCCGACATTCGTCGTCCTTTTCACTTCTTCTGAACATTGTCATTTCTCTTGTCAAAACGTCTGGAAGATAATTCTTGTTACGTACAATTAATTCAAAATCATAATCATATTAGTTAAGAAATTCTTGTCAATTTGTTAATCTTCCCCTGTTAGTAGCTTTATCAAGTTTGAAATTTTTGATATTTTTTACTCTAGCGCAATTTGTTCTCGCTGTAAATGGTTTTTCCAAAAAAGGCGGGAGATTTTTCAATTATTTTTTTCATTGCTAGAATTTCCTTTTCCCCTGTGGGATAATTCAGTTATGCAGAATTGAACTTTTCACTACAAAATTTAAAATTGTTCTCATTGTTAGTGTCTCGCGTTCTCGCTAGCACTACTCATGCCCAGAAGTTATTATTGACATCTGTTTGAAGAATGATCTCATCATTTTCTTCAGGTTAATGTAGTGGAGGCAAACTTTTGCACAGTTCATTAATTTGCCTAACGATCTTTTCATCATCTTCTGTGAATTTCTAAGCTCTCTTTGAGCTTGTTTTGGGGGACAGTATTTTTGTTAATCCAATAATCTTAGGAAGGAAATCTCTTCCATAGTTTATGACCCCTAAATATCTCTGTAGACTTTTAGCGTCAGAAATTTTATCTTGGAACTTCTAGACATTTTCTAAGATATGAGGTTAAAGCCTGATAACCCCATTTTTATGTTAATCCCTAAGAAGTCAATTTCATCTAGGACGAGAAAAACTTTCTTTTCCTCCAAAATGATTCCATGTTGAACTATGAGCTTGACTACTTCAAATAGAAGATTCATGTGTTCTTCCTTATTATTTGAGAAAACTAATATATCATTTATATAGACGACACAAAAGTTTGCCACTTGCTTGAATAAGTTATCCATTTTTCTCTGGAAAATGGATGGAGACTGTTCAGCCCAAAAGGCATTACTAGTCATTCATAGTGTCTCTGTGGAGTTCGAAGGCAGTATGAGGAATACTGTCATGATGCATTTAACTTGCCAGAATCCTGATATAGCATCAAATTTTTAGAACACTTTGACTCCTCTGAGCCTATTGATTAACACTTTTGCATGTGCTATCTGATAACCGTCTTTTATGGTTTTCATTGACATCTCTTTAGTCTATCACCATTCTTGCTTTCCCGTGAACTTCTTCAGCATGATTTCTGACATAGAAAGCTGAAGCATGATGAAGACTATTTGATGGTCTTATCAATCCTTTTTCTAAAAGATCAGCTATGTCTTTTCTGAATTCTTTCTGATCTTCTTCTTTGTACTGAGGGATTGCTTTTACCTGACAGATAGAATTCATGTCATGTAGCTTATACTCACAGACCACTGGGATTTTTTCCCAAAACTTCAGAGGATTGATGTCAATATTTTGTTTGAGCATTTCCTTGATCTCTCCAAGTGTATGTGTCCTCTGTTTCTCAAGCTTAGACTTAAAGTGCTTGAGATTATGTTCATGAATGAAGGTTGTTTCTTCATCTTCTTCTTCGTCCTCTGACGATTCTTCTACAAACAATTCTTGTTGTTGCTTGTAATGCAATATCGTTTCGAATTTTGGTGTATATCCACCACTATTCTGGTGTAATCTCTATTATTCGTCTATAAATCCTGGACCACCACTTTTGGTGTATTGCAATTTGAACTTTTTTGGCAGCTGTATTCATGAAAATTCTTTTTCCTTCTACAGTTTTTCCAATTGCATTCCTTTTTGGATTAGTTGTCCAGAGCTCTTCCAGTATAGCAAACTTTTTTGCTAGACTGAAACCAAAACTATTATCTATAAAGGCATGTAGATTATATTTCTTGTATCCTGAAAATTTTAGTCCAGTTTTCATGTAGTTACCGAATCTCTTTGTAGAAACAGTCGTTGCTTTGCACAAATTTTGTTTCGAAGAACTTTCTTCTTCTACCCTTTATGTAAAAGGACTACATTGTACTTCTTCACAAACTGAATTTTCTACGGTTACTACTTTTTTCTCAGTAGTAGTATCGAATTTCATTATTTCTAGATCTTTTTCTAGAATTTCTTATCTTTCTTCTATCTCATAGAAGTAATCTTCATTTTCTTGTTCAATAATCTTACTTATTGAACCATTTTTTTTTCTTCTTGCTTCAACTATGAATCATTCTTTGTGATACGTTTTTTTCGATGCTTCACAAAACATGGGAAGGTCATGTTTCTCATAGCAATAACAGTAGTCACAGACAAATGATTCGGGATTGACTTCGTAAGAAGAAATCTTTTCTTCTTCAATGCTTTCTTCCCAATTTTTTATTTCAAGGAGATAAACCCCTCTGGGTTCATATTCATCTTCAGAGTTTGTCTCTGATTCCTCTGACAATTCATCTTCTGTCCAGGATGAATAGACAAATATATTATCATCTTCATCTTCTGAATAGACTACCTCTTAACCTTTTATATTGGTCATCTCTATGACCTCTACATATTCTCTAAGAAGAGTTTTCGAACTTCTTTTATCTTTCTTGGGGCATTCGTTAGCATAGTGCACTTCGGTCTTGCATAACCAACACCTACATGTCCTCTTCTTTTTTGTTTCTTGAGAGAAATTTTTCTTCTTGAAGAATCATTTTCTTGGATTCTGTTTCTCTCTTCTATAATTGGAGATTTTCTTGAATCTCCAATTCTTCTTTTTATTTCCTTTGAAATGTTTATGGAAGTGTTTTCCTTTCTTTTTCTGCCTATTTTCGTCGCATCCCCAGTTGGTTGGAATATCGGCGATTTTAGTGCAAAAGTTGTCAATTCCTTTGAGTTGCTTCTTTGCAGCCTTTTCCCTTGTGTTGGCTTAGAGTATTTTGTACATCAATTGTCTGATTCTTTCCACAACTCATTCAACAGAAAACTTCTCTAGAGGTTTTTCTTCAATGTTTTCTCTCATAGCTGTTATCCAAGGTTCAGAGAGCTCTCTATGCGGGAGTCGTATCAAGTCGGTATTTTCCAACTATCATATCGTGCAGTAGTATTCTTGAAATTCATTCAGATATTACATAAAATACTTTATATTGCATATTTTGAAAGTATATATGTTTTTTTTGCTAACTCTTTAGTTTTGTCTCCAACATATGAGATATCTCCACAGAATTATTCATAGATCGAAGTTGCAAAAGTATATGGCGACTTGTCAGCCTTTATTCTTTCCAACTATTCATTTCCTCTGAAAGTTTCTTTGAAGGCAAAATAAAACTTTATTGCCATTCCCAGGAGGGTTGATTCATAGATTATTTATAAGTCTGGTACTTCAAACTTTTCATAGGTGGTATAAGATACCATGAATAGGCTAGCAACCCATTTATCTATGGATTTCTTCTTGCCTAGAGATTTTTCTAGATCAAACCATACCCCAAATTGCGTAATTGGCACATTTGATTTATTATCCTGTGAAATGATTTTTTGGAAACTTCTTTGCCCCTTCTTTCCAGTAGGATCTTTCATGTTTGGCAGTCTTGTATTTCCACCAACTTTGATGATGGTGGTTTCTGTGGTTCATGAAGACTCTCCTTCTTCCATTTTCACCTCTTGATAAGGAAAGACTTTTCTTTCCTTTTTGAATGTGAAACTTTCGATCTCTTTGATCAATTGTTCTAGACGAGATGGATCTTTACACTCTTCCTCTTCCTCATAAAATTTAAAGAGTTTTTCTGATTTTGATTTTTCAGAATTCAGCATGCTGATGTCTCTTTCTAATTCAACATCTAAATCTTCTTCCATTACTAGATTGGTTTCTTCTCTTATTGAAATTATGGTACCTCTAGTACCATTTTTCCTAGTAGAGTTGCATCCTCTTAAATATCTAGAGCTTTCACCTCTGAAGCTTTCGAGTGATACATCATTGTTTTTATGTCTTTCAAATTTAAGGTTAATGTCTCCAGTTCTTCTATTTTCATAGACCGTTGCCCTCACACTTTCTGGCTTCTCTTTAGGACCAGACATTTCTCACTCTAGTGGAAATGTTACCTCATCCCATGTAACCTTATGAATTTGCTATGAATGATTTTTGGGATTTGTGAGGAATCCAATAGTAAGACTTGAGATATTTGTTATCTTAGTCTTTGGTTCTACTATTGTGCTCAATAGTTTATAGTAGATTCTATAAACTACGGCAACCTCTTACATGCCACCTTTCATTGAGGTGTCATATGTTTTGACTCTCAATCGTAAACAGTGAGCAATATCAGTCAGGCTAGTCGAAAAGTTTGGGAAGCAGTTGAAACATGCAACTTGATTGCATAGCGAATCTTGGAGGGTTTCCAATAGACTTTTCTGGAAATTAATCAGTTTATTGTCCTGTAAGACATATAAAACTAAACAATTTATGTCTTCTTTGGCAAGTAATTTTATGCCAACTTGGATTGCTCCAATGTGCATAAATTTGTAGTTTCTTTTTTTGGATTTAACAACCTTTTCAGGTGTTACCAGAAGGAGATTTGCTTCTCACGTTGTTGCTGGAGTGGTGAATTCAAGGATTTTGAACTGATGATTATCCAACATATCAAAATTTCCTCTTTTTTATATCTGATTGAATTCAAACTTCGGGATCGAAGCATTTCGAACATTATTTTCAATTTCATTGAATTCAAACTCTTCTGAATTCAATAGCTGTACCAATTTCTTTTTTAAGATACTTAACATGTTCATGTTACGAATATCTTCAGTTTTGGATTCTCTAAATATGATACTTGATAGATTTGTCGAGGAATCTAGAAGAAATGGTTTTAGTGATAGGTTTTCTTTTGGAACTTGTAGTGATTTCAAGTCATTAGTTTTCCTAATGACTGTTCGAGGTGGATTGACATTTGACTTTTTATGTTCTCGGGCTATTCTTTGAACATAGTCAAGGATCTTCATTTGTTGAAGATTTAGTTCTTGAAATTTCTGTAACAAGCTTTGTTAATAGTTCTCTCTTGTTTTCCAGGTGATTTTGGATGTAATTCATTTTAGTTTCCAATTTCTGTAATTAGTTGCTAATCGCTGACAGAATTTTTATATACTCTTTGTATCTAGAGATCTTTGATAAAGATTCTTGATGCCTTGCATCAGACAGATCTAATAGAGAATCTAGTCTCTCTATTATTTTTTCAGATGTTGTTCCCATCTTTGGAAAATTGTTGAGATATAGCAAGCTCTGATACCAGTAACTCTGCAGATCTAACCAATAAGATCAGATAGATAGTTTATGCAAATGTTCTTGAAATTTGTCCTTATCTTTTAGACAAGCAGCTAAAAAAATTGCTCTAAAGCAATTTTTCTTTCAACTCTTGTTCTATCGTGAGGAGATAGTTTCCTTCTTAATTTTTTCTAAAAGTCTAATTTTTTGTTTGCAGTTGCTAATAAAGGTTTGAATTAATTTAAGTTTTCTTCCTAAATGACGAGTGATTCGAAAACGATAAATTTTTATGGTAAGAGATAACTGTTTACCTTTGAGTATTGAGGATAGATCTTTAGCTGCAGGTGTAAGAACAAATAAATTATGAGCCACTACGGTTTAAAAATACATGATAATATGTAAACATGCTAAAAAAGCTTAAAATGGCATTTTGACAATTTTACCCTTACAATTAAGGTACTATTTTGGGCCACTTTGCATAAGTACATGTACTTTCTAAATAGTTTTAAAATACCAGGTACTAAAAAGTGAATTGGGTGATACTCTGGGTACCATTTGAGGATTATTCCTCTCTACCGAATCAGTTTGTTTAGATAAAGGTGAGTGAGAAACTTTAGCAATACAGTAGGCCGTTTGCTTTTGAGTGAAATCTCAATCTATTATTAGTAACATTGAAGTGATTTGACAAGTTTCTTTTAGGAAGTTCTTGTATGAATCAGGTTCATCTTCAATTAAGGTAAAAAATTTAAAAGTAGCTAGAATTATCAACCATTCATGTGATCTGAACGGTAAGATTGAGAATAGTTCAAGGTGAACTAGTTCACCCAAGTCATCCCGTTTCTTTGATATAGATTAGTCTATAAACCTAAAACATCTTTCGTTCTTTTCAAGGGATTCAGATCTTTTTCTAACGGAGATATCCTTACGTCTGCCCGACAAGAGCAACTAGGCCATCAACTCTCATCCCAAAGCTTAGATTTACTTTAGCTATGTACACACACACACACACGCACGCACGCACACACGCGCACGCGCGCGCACACGCACACACACACTATATTAAAGCAACTCTAACAACATAACTTAAAATTTTCTCATTTTGTTCAATTATATAGCTGAAACCTGTTTTAGCTATGTATTTTCAAATTTTTGCTTCAACAATGTTACTTACAGTTTAGCTATATTTAGACGTATAGTTAATTTTGATTGCTTGATGAATTATTTATTTAGCTTTTAATTGGCTTTGCAACCTAGAAGGAAATAATTTAATGACAATAATAATTTTTACATTACCTATAATTTATATTTTCGGTATAGGAATAGGGGATGAAAACGTAAAATATAGGGATTCCCAGCTAATGAGATAAGTGATCTGCTGGAGTTGATTTTGCAGAAAAAACCTCATATTTCTACTAAAAATGAAATATAGGGTATTTGTTGAAGTTACTCTTAACATATAATTACCAAGCATAAACAAGATTATAACTTGAAGGCCAACATCGAAGCTACACATCCATGACCAAAACCATCGCCGGAAGTCATCCAGCCATGCTACCAAAGAAAGACTCATAGAATAGTTGATATGAAGCAAAGAAGAGAAGAAAGTCTCACACACGGAAATAATGTAAGGAGAGATGTATCCCTTAGTCTATAAAAGGAAGCCTTTCTCCTACTTAGAATCCATTCCATTCCACTACATCTTATTTCTCTTGTAGTCTTCTTAGGCCTGAATCACATTTGGGCTCGAGATCCATAGTGAAAATCCAAGTGGACTAGTCGAACTCGGTGAACCACTATACTTCTCGTGTCATTTACTAATTGCATTTTACTTATCGTTATGCTTATTTCTTATCTTGAATCCATCGTAATTCTTGGTACTTAACAAGTTTTTCTTTTCTTTTTTACACAAACTCGCACATAATTCCATCCTCCATTATTTCTTCATCTCTCTTCTTTTCTCCTTCATCTTTGACCGTCTCTTTTATCTTATACTCTACAATCTTATTTTACCTCTCCTTTCTCATCGCCACCGTGGCTGACCCAGAATCCGACGATAACTCCCTCGTACCTTCCAGAACTACCTCCGCATATCCACTCGGACCCTAACTACTCCGCCGTCAACGTTTACCTCGAAGCCCAGGCCCACTCCCAAACTCTCCAATTCGCCCCAACATGCCCCACTTCTTATGTTTCTTCTTAATTTGGATCCTATTTGTTTTCCGACAAACCTCTCTTTACATTAATCAAGGCAATTAAACAATTAGCTTTCTAGGTTTTGAATTGGTTAATTCACATTAACATTTGACAACAACATGACTATGACTTCTAAGTATCACTGTGGGTTGGAAGGAATTGTGTTCCAACTTATAGTAATCTTTAACTTGAAAGTTCTACTGACAAAGTAGATTTGGTTGTTATTTTACTTTGAAATCACTGTTGCTCAATAGAGCAATAAATTGTTTCAGACGTAAGATAAACACTAGATGAATGTAGGCCTTGGCAATAGTCGGTCTAGGTTTGAGCATAATTCCTCCATAATTGGCCGGGCCTGGTTTTTTTAAAATTTTTTGAAGCCCAATGGCCGCCATGCGCGGGGCTTTATGGGGCTTTTTCGACCGAGTTAAGCCCATAAAAAGGGTCAGCGGACTTTTTATGTATTAAATAAAAAAATTTGAATATTAAATGTGTTTAACAATCAAATATATCAACAATTACACATACTAGATAATATATAAGTCTCAAAAAATAATAATTTGTATATATGTAAATAATAGATATTAAGGTAAATTGATTGATCTTAAGATAAATTAGAGATTTTAGAAGTTTATAATGATAAAGTAATCTATATTATTTATATTTGATGGGTTTTACGGACAAGTCTCTATGGGTCGGGCGAGGCGGGTCTTGATGAGTCGAGCTTTTTTGAGCCCATGCACTCTGAGACCTCAGCCCGAACTCGAATTTATGCCCATAAGACCGGACTTTTCGGGTCTAAATTCGAGTTGAACCGAACTTGAGCTCAACGGACTTTTGGCTGTCCACAGATTTTTTGGACTTATGGGTCAAATGGTGACCCTAGAGGAAGGTATATCACCTAGAGAGAAATAAATTGGAAATCAGTTTGGACAAAATATAGAAGGAAGAAGAACAAAAAGAAACCGTGTGATTTGGGGGATATGTTGCAGTTTGATAAAGAGTAAAGAAGATAAAAGTGAATTTAAGCTTTCGAATGAGAATGGATGGCAAAGATGCTCTGGTTAGGCAGATGATTAGGTTACACTACCTACTTGCATACCATATACCAAAGCTTAAACCTTTACTCTAGTAAGGTGAAGAGCCCCACAGCACCTCTGAAACAACACTGGCAGCCTCCGCCTCAGAAACAGAGGCTTTTCTCACTCTCCTGAGTATTTCCAACTTCACAGCTCTCTTCTCACTCTTCTCCGGCCCTTCCCCAACTTCAACTTGCACTGCAAAACCTGCCACACACCCCAAAAACGGAAACTCCCCATTCCCAACTTCCATCCTCTGCAAATCCATCATCTTCTTCACCGAGTCCTCCTCAAGCATTGCCTCAATCACTTCCTCCCTTGCCAATATCGCAATCTCCAAAACGCAATTCATCGTCGCGGCTTTGATATTCATCTCCTCGGCGATTAGAAGTCTCATGATTCTCGGGATTTCTCCCTTGATGTCGTCCACCAGAGGCGTCCGGATGATCTTGACTAACGAAGTAAGTACTTGAATCGAACCAGACGAACCTGTTGAGATCAAAGCTTGGATCATCGGACCCATTAAGACCAGTCCCACAAATACGTCTCTGTTGAACTGAACCAGAGCCAAAGCAACAAGAGCTGCTAGGTCTTTGACCCAGTTCGAAAATAATGACTCACAGACTATAAATTCAACAATGGAGAAAACTCTAGCTTTCAAGATCAGCTCTTGGTACTCTTTACTAAACCCCCGGGACAATCGGGCTTCTAAACCCTTCAACGCTGCCACGATTTCTTCGTCATCTCCGGAGTCGTTCATCGTTTTCACGAAGTTTACGAGGTTTTCCCGATCAAGATATGCTTCAATCTCGGCTTCGACAGCGTACCCGACTTTGGAGATGTTGTGGTTGGTGACGTGGCGGCTCATGAGCGATTTGAGGCCGTAACCTTGTAACTTGTCGAGCTTTTCGAGGAGGATTTTGAGGTTGTCAAGGAGCTGAGAAAGGTTGGAGAGGCTTGTGTCGGTGGAGATGATCGAGTCGGCTTCTGAGGCGAGGTTGAGAAAGGATTGAACGGCGGCGTTTTGGTCGCAGTGGGAGTAGAGTGTGGAAATGGGGTTGGTTTGAAGGGCTTTGGAGGCTTGTTTTAGAGCTTCTAGAAGCGGCGGAGCGTGGTGGTTTTGGTGGTGGCGTTCGGTGGTTTTTGGAGTTTGAGTCGTGTGTGTTGTGAAGTTTGAGTAGAATTGAAACGGTGGCAACTACTAGTCAAAAGGGTCAGGGCTTGGGCGCTTAGCCGACCAAGTGACCAACCTTTCTTTCAAGCAGCATATATAATGTAATTTCCATTTCCAAAAAAATATATATAATGTAATTTCATGATGAGATATTTCGCAAGGTGTGACATATTTATACGCAAACATCATGAGATTCATGACTATTATAGTTGTCGATAGCTTGTGACCGAGTTGTTAACATAGATGAAGTACAATTTGTACATAAAGCTAGGTTTGATATGAACCAGACAAAACTGTAAATGACGTTCAATATGATGCATGGTGTAAATGAGGTCAACATTTAAAGATCGACGATTATGTGAGGGTCAAATTCTTGACCTCCCCGCCTAAGTTAAATTAACTCATACATGGAAGATTTCTGAAAATGTGTAAAACAATCTGAACTACGTTCATCTGACTCCATTAGTCCATTAAGAATATCTTTAAGCTTTGAGACATGAGTTATCTATTATGTGCAAAGAACGATTGCACAAATGTTCTTACCTTCACCTGTCATACAAAAAATCAGAGCCTCAACTTTAGCACAACGATGTCTACTTCATGGTCTTTGAGCAGATCGAGAACCACGGAATGTATGCTGCGCAACCCATTTGAGACTCAACGTTATCCTTCCGGATTTGGCAATGTCTAGGGGAAAGCATTCCTGACATTCTCCTTCCATTAGGACCCTGGTTAGTGTCATGATCACTCTCCCTATTCTATCCTGCAAGAAAAGCACTACTCATAAGTTTTTGAATACCACAGCAAGGATCGAAGCCAGAGATAATACCAAGCTCGAAGACAATACCTTCCCAAATGTGTCATGGTCCCAAACTTCCACCATTAACATTTCGTGTAATGTATCTGTTTGGATCTGAAATAAATATTTCATATTGGATTTGAAAGATTGAAGTCTTGGCGAGCGGCCTGGTTAGAAATAAAGTTTAGCGAGCAGCCAAGTAGGATAACAGAGTCCGTTTTCATATCGATTTAGGACTGTGGGATTAAGATAGCTGATCCGTACAGCTTAATGTTTATCGTGCATTTCTTGCTTCGGTTAAGTTTCCTTCATTAAAAGAATTGTGATAACATTGAAACTATATAAAGATAAGACCCGCGTGGTAGAAGACATTAGAGTTATATTGAGATTCAAAGAGCAAAAGACGTTCAAGAGAATTGAAAGACGACTATTGAGCATTATATAAGGAGAGTAAGAGCATTTGAGAAAGGGTCTCCGATCAAATACAAAAGCTTTGCTATACGCAAACACCTAGACATCTCGTCAGAGATTCTATCCTTGCAACAAAACAATTAAAGTGCTTGTCACCGATCGAGTGAGAGTATCGCGATAAAAGGAAGCAACGCAACTGGAAGATTGAAGGGCTTGTCACATATCGAGTGAGAGTTCGGATATCCAAGGAAGAAGTGTTCTCGACACATCGTCAAAGAAGTTGCTCTGCTTTGCACTTGTAAAGGGTAGTGTGAGGTATCTGGTTCTGCTAGAGACGCAAAAACCCCAAAGTCCTAGGTTACTAGGCAAGAAGGACTTATTCAGACGAGGTTGGTGCTCTCATTGTCTTAATCACTTAATCAAGAAGTCAAGCAGCTTTACACATTTCATATGCCGTTGAGAAACGGTGGCACGTCAGCACACAAAACACATACAGGATAAACCGATATCTACGGTCAAACTATCTGGAATCAGTAAAAGTGACAGTTTGCAAGATGATCTCTATGTGCTCCTCGCTAGAGATATTTTGGAGTCAAACATTTTGGCATGCCCAGTGGGACTGTCTTTTGTGTCTCTAAGTGACAATAGGGGATCCTTATCGAAGGGGATACCTTTAGTGTTGCAAACATCCGCAACCGACATACCGTGAACACACTTCTACTTGGTGTCGTTCATTAAGTAATCAAGCGGTTGATATTATCTTCGCTAAGGAATGTCACTCAAACATGTCATTTAAATCTTTAAACGAAGCAGAGATCATGGAACTTACGTTCCCAGGATACCTAGCTTAAGCGGCTAGGCGCGACGAACATCAGACTAACTACTACACGGCTCTTGGTGAAAGAATTGAACAACAAGCAACACTCCTCACTACTCAAGGCAAGAAAGTCGACTTGGCGTTAGCCAAAATTCAGGCGTTAAGGGTAGAACTCCACAGAGACCAGGATGAACGAGAGGCAATCGGAACCCAAGTAGCAAGTCTTGCGGAAGGTTGGGACAAGTTATGGATCGACATCATGTAAACCTTGGGAGCAAGTTTGGATGAATACTGCCGACACGCTGCGACACTGTCTCAAAGGACAGACAGAGACATAACGTCTCTAACCAAATCCGTTTCTGATCTTGCTAGAAAGACTAGAAAAACAGAGTCTTTCCCGTCTGCATGGGAACAAAGGTTAAATAGATTTATGAATGATTGTGACATACATCTCGCTAAGATGTATGAATCATATGAGACACCATTCCCTCCCATGTAGAAAGACGATCCAAACGCTTGGCAATGGCCAAGGTACCACCGACATCAAACCTTCCAGACTTTCTCTGGCGATGATGATTCCAATGCGACAACTCATTTAGTGTATTTCACACTGCAGTTAGGGCAGTTTTTCGATAACGATGGACTCAAATTGAGAGTCTTTGGATCATCTTTGTCAGGATCAGCCCTTGTATGGTATACGGGATTAGAAAATGGCTCGATCAACAAGTGGAAAGACATAGAGGCTTTGTTCATAGATCACTTCGGAACGAAAATACCTGAAACTAGTGTTGGAAAGCTAGCTTTCTTGAGCCAATTGGCGACAGAAAGTCCAGTTACATTCCTGCACCATTTCTGGTCAGGATACAATCTATGCAAAACTCTATTAGGCAAAGAAGAGGTAGTAGAGATGGCCAAGAATGGCTTGGAGGACACATACCACCAATTATTCTTGAATAGCAAGAACTTTTCCTTGAACGAGCTTATCACGGATGTAACTAAAGCTTACAGCACCATGCAAACGTGAGACAACAGAAGGAATGCGTTCAAGGGAACATACACTGCTAGGTCTTACGACAGACCAAAGCCAAAGATCGTGGCTTATATAGAAGACATAGACAACTAGGATTCAGACTTTGACGGAGACCAAGTGGGAGCAGTAGATTATCGACAAACAAGGTTTTGAAACCCCGCAAGCTTCAGAAGAGTAAGGGCCCCATTAAGCTTTCGACAATGGCTTTTACTGAGCCAGAGTTCGAAACATACATGTACAATGCTAATATGGCCCATGAGATCTTGGATGAACTCTACAACATGTGAGCTGTCAAAGCAGACTTCAGACCTCTCCCCACAGCCGAGCAGTAAAAAGGTAAAAAGTATTGCAAATTCCATGGAGCATGGAATCATATCACGAAGGACTGCATGAAGCTGAAAGATCAGATCCAGAAATGGATCAACGAAGGTAAGCTAGAATTGGAGGGAGCGACCAAGGCAACGGCATTAGTAGACTCAAAACCTTTCCTAACAACTCAAGTTAATATGATCGATATCGGTTGGTTGCCAGCTGTTAGCTGTATAGGAGGTGTTGATGAAGAAAATATAGCGATTTTTCCACATTATACCTTTCCACAGGATAAGGTGGAAGAGATCTTGGACAGACTGCATGAAATCAGCTTATCATCTATTGGCCAGTGTATAAACTGAAACATCTAAAGTATGAACGGCCAGCTGACCATTTCTGTAGGTTCCACAACAAGTTCAGACATCGAACATCAATGTGTTCAACATTGAAAGATAAGATTCAAGGCTTGATCAACTGGGAAGTGGTTAACATTAAGCAAGAAGGGATGGTAGCATGGCATCCTCAAACTCCATTGCCTTCCTCAGAAACATCTCTTTCTTGCAATGCATCTGAGCCCACACAAAGAAGGAAAAGATCAAGGCGAAAGCCTAAACGCAATGTTACATTTGTCCGACCTAGGCGAGCTGAGCTAACTTATGATGCATCCAGGCAAGAAGACATCTTTGAAGAGCTACTCCAGGCAGGGATAATAGTGGTTCCCGATAACTGGGGAACACCAGACCCACATCCTGACGATGTAAGGGGTCTACCTTATTACCGATATCATCACAGATGGGGTCACCATTCCATAAACTACTGCATTGACTTAATGTTTAGAATTCAGCAGTGGATTGACGAGGGAGAAATACTGATAGATATCGAGCCCTCGTCAAGTTTGGCGACCAAAGAATCATTTACGGTCGGGATGTTAGAACTAACTAGGGGCAACCCAAGTAAACGCAAGCAGACCGTCGATCTCCACACTACTGGCGAGAGTCCACCAAGCAAACAACTGACAAGATTAGCTCAAGGAAAAGAGAAGGTGGATCCAAAACCAGAGTCACTAGTAGCCCTTTGTGCTCATTGTAAACTTAAGAGCGGGTTGAAGATTTCCTATGAAGAATTGGCAGAAGCAGCTAAGGTTTTCCCAGCATTATTTTCAAATTCAGATCATCATTAGCCACATAGCCCACGAGGGGCATGACAAAGGGATTCCCTAACACTTAAGCGTTCGCGAGCGGCAGAGAAAGTTAGTGAAGCAAAGAAGTCCAAATCAGAGATAGTTGGCACGCTCGCCAGGCCATACATTCCACTAGCTTTAAGGAGTATTATTAAAGATAATGTATGGTACGTGAAAGAGAAGGGAAAGACCATCGAGGTTAGTCCAAGTAGAAGACGGAACCTTCAACGACGATTTGGAGAAGCCAAAAGAGCTTTGGAAGCTTATGAGATGGGCATTCTCAAAGAAGAAGAATTGGTCTGTTCCCCAGAGACGCTGCAGAGACAGTTAAATGCACTTGCAGTAAACCCTTTAGTGGTTTTTGGGAAGAAGTCTCGTGAGCCTAAAGTGCGAGCACAACGACCAAGTGTCTTTGACTGTAACCCAAAACTATGGTCCAGAGACAAGACACTAGAACCTATTCATGAGTTTCATCGTGAAGTCCTAAAGCATAAATCAGTGAGACCACGTCTCAGTTTTGACGATGGAGCGATAAAAGCAGTGGGGCTAAATACTCCACAAAAGGAAAGAGAACATGTCAAAGGGCATGTCACTTCAAGCAAGACTAAAGGTCTACAGTGGAGACCGAAGCCTTTGATTTTAGAAGAACATAAGAAGACCAGTCTTGAAAAGACTTTTTCCCCACTCCAAAAACAAAGTTCTCAAATATTCATGCCAACAACCATAGATCCTACACCTGAGGATCAGATGCAACAGGTTGCTTCCCTTGAGGTCATCGCAAACATGGATCTCGAGGAAGGGAAACCTGAAAATGACAATAATGAAGACGATGAAGAGTTGTTGGACTATGGTAAAGATGGGAAGAAGAAATAGAAGAATATCCAGCAGAGGTGGACACTAATATAAACATGATGTTTGTCTTATCTTCCAAATATGCCATATCTTCACAGAAGCCAGCATTGGTTAAGCCAGTCTTGCGGAGAGATGTTAATAATTTGGTAGCACCAGAGGATGAACCAATATTGACAGAATAGCCAGCGCTCGCCAAACAATTAGAGACTGATCCACCATCAACCAAGGAACAAATGATGTTCGCAAAGCCCACCTTGACATGGCCATGCACATGCAGCCACTATACGTGAGAGGAATGATCTAGGGAATTCAAATTAACAAGCTTTTAGTGGATTCTGGGGCAGCGGTGAATATCATCACGTTCAAAGCGATGGCCTTATTAGGCATTCCCAAGTCTGTTATCCAAGAAACAACCCTCAATGTCAGAAACTTTCAGGGTAGCATATCTAAATCTTTGGGAATTATCTTTTTGCAAGTAAACATTGGTCCAGCCACCAGTACATACACGTTCTTTGTGGCGGAGTGCACATCTCCATACAGTGTAATTCTTGGACGTGACTGGATCCATAGAAGCTATTGTATGCCTTCGTCCCTTCACCAGCAGATGTTACTTTGGAATATGGAATCTGGCGAGGCAAAAATTGTTGATGCAGACCCTCGTCCATATTCAGTGTTTGCCAATTCTTTAGAAGTCATTTATTACAACAGTGACCTCAGGCCACTGGAGGTATGTGACATTGACAACAAATGCCGCCTAGTTGGAGTTACAGCCTCTGAACTAGCTCAGTGGGGTATCATTCAAGCAG
Organism: Geum urbanum; assembly: GCA_946800695.1. Classification (NCBI taxonomy): domain Eukaryota; kingdom Viridiplantae; phylum Streptophyta; class Magnoliopsida; order Rosales; family Rosaceae; genus Geum; species Geum urbanum. Next base: position 12,996,877 of record OX326998.1, on the reverse strand, counting down.
ATCATGATAGTAGCAGACCCTACACCATTGAGCTACCATCCAAACCATCTCAATGAGTGGGTCTCTATCAAGTATAGAGGCCGAGGCTTGTTACTCTCTATACGAATGCTTTCACAATTTCTTGATAGAGAGTCACGCCTAGAAAAGGGTTCCAATGATTGTAGAATTGGAATATGTGGATGAGGATGTATTGAACAAATTGGACGAAGAGGAAGAGATCAAATTAGCAAAAGTGGCCTTAGATGATATACCTCCTAAAGTCAAAGATCCTATTGAAAAGGTTAATCTTGGGAGTTCAGAAGAGCCAATCTCTGTGTCTATTAGTACCTTCCTAGAGCCTGAAGAACAACTAAGGCTCATTGGATTGCTATAGGAGTAAGTTGATTATTTTGCAGAAAAGTACGATGACATGCCAGGACTGGCACTAGAATTGGTCTGTCACAACTGACCCATTATGGAAGGAAAGAAGTCGGTAAAACAAGAGATGTGTCCGATGAATACAAAAACATCAATTCTAGTAAAGGAAGAAGTAGAAAAAATGCTCAAGGCAGGGATCATACGAGTGGCCAAGTACAATGAGTGGCTATCCAACGTAGTCCTAGTCAAGAAAAAGAATGGTAAGATGCGAGTTTGTGTTGACTACAGAGACTTGAACAATACAACTCTGAATGATGCATACCCAATGCCAATAGCGGATTTGTTGGTAGACTCAGTGGCTCGTCATGAAATGTTATCATTCATGGATAGGACGGCCGGTTATCATCAAATATCAGTGGCAGAAGTAGACAGACATAAGACCGTGTTTCGGTGCCCGGGTTTTGCAGGAGTATTTGAGTACGTAGACATGTCGTTTGGACTCAAGAATGCAGGGGCAACCTACCAACGAGCAATGAATTTAATTTTCCATGACCTTATTGGCAAAACCATGAAGGTCTATATCGATGATGTGGTAGTTAAAACGAAATGCAGAGTTAATCACATTGAAGACTTGAGACCAGTGTTTATCCGGATAAGGCAGCATCAGTTGAAAATGAATCCAGCAAAGTGTGTATTTGGAGTCCAAGCAGGAGATTTCTTGGGATTCTCGGTTTATCAACATGGGATTGAGATTCTAGATGACAAGAAAGCAGCAATTCTTAATGCAATACCGCCAAAGAGTAAGAAGGAGCTACAACACCTATTGGGTAAAATCAATTTCTTCCGACGGTTTATTGTCAATGCTGCTGGAAAAACACAACCATTTTCCACGTTGCTCAAGCTTCAGAATTAGAAAGACTTTGTTTGGGAACCTGTCCATCAGGAGGCTTTTGAAACCATCAAAGCATACTAGGCAAACCCCCCAGTCTTGGTACCACTAAGGCCAGGGGTTCCTCTCAAGTTGTACATCTCAACTACTGATTATTCTATTTGGAGTCTATTAGCTCAGAACGACACATCAGGAACAGAACGTGCTATTTTCTATCTCAGTTGTACCTTAATAGAATGTGAAACAAGATACTCGCCAATAGAAAGGTTGTGCTTAGCTTTCTATTTTTCAGGATGCAAGTTGAGGCACTACATGTTATCCTTCACCACGTGTGTAATAGCACAAACCGAGTTGGTAAAGTATATGCTTTCAAGACCATACTCAGAGGAAGGATTGGGAAGTGGATTCTGGCTTTGTCAAAGTTCTCTTTGCAGTACGTTCCCCAAAACGCAATCAAAGGCCAAGCAGTGGCTGATTTTCTGGCTCATCATCCAATAAAGGATGTTCGAGAGGGGCCGGAGTTAGAACTCACTCATATTGATCTAGCACCTTGGTGTTTATATTTTCATGGGTCAAGCACGAGTACTATGGCTGGGGCAGGAGTGTCATTAGTCTCTCCACGCGGCCAAACGTTTTCTTTTTCTTTCAGGTTGGATTTTCGATGTACAAACAACCAAGCGGAATACGAGGCACTTATCATTGTCTTGGAACTTTTGATAGATATAAAGATTACAAATGTGCACATAAACGAAGATTCCCAGTTAGTAATCCGACAACTTGAAACCAAATATAAGGCTAGACCAGTATTAGAACCATACGCTAAACGAGCCTGTGAATTACTCAAGTTGTTTACCGAGGTAGAGTTGAGCCATGTTCCTCGCGAGAGAAATTATGCAGCAAATGAGTTGGCCCAACTAGCAACAGGGGTGAATTTGTAAGATGGAGTACGTGAACGTATATTAAAGGTTGAACGAAGGACCCTGCCATCTTTCATTTCTCGCCAAGAGGAAAATAATGAGTGGTACGTTGCTACCCTCGATCACATTGATGTGGATTGGAGACAGTCTATTAATTCCTATCTCCAGAATCCTAATGATCCGGTAGACAAGCGGATTCGTTTCTTAGCTCCTAATTATATACTCAAGGACGATGAGTTGTATAGAAGAGGGGAGGAAGGCATATTCTTAAGATGTGTCTTCGGACGTGACGCTAAGCGATTAATGAGGGAAGTCCAACTGGGGATAGCAAAGGCACACCAGGTCGGTTCAAAGATGATATGGTTGATACGACGACACAGATATTATTGGTCAGGAATGCTCAAAGATTGCATCACGTTTGCTAAAGGTTGTGAAGAATGTCAAAAACATGGTCCAATTAGCCACGTGCCCAAAATACCATTGTAGCCTATAATCAAGCCTTGGCCAGCTCGAGGATGGGCTCTGGACTTAATTGGAATGATTCATCCTCATTCATCAGACGGGCACAAATTCATCATTGTGGCTACTGATTTCTTTACAAAATGGGTTGAAACTCGACCTCTCAGAGTGTCTTCAACAAAGGTCATCCGCCAGTTCTTATTTGAAGATATCATTTGTAGGTTTGGTATTCCTGAGAGTTTTGTTTCAGACCAAGGGGCAGCGTTCATGTCTGGAGATGTAGATGAGCTTATAAAGGATTTTGGAATACATTTTCTGCATTCTTCTCTATATTATGCCCAATCCAATGGTCAAGATGAAGTAAGCAATAAGATCATCATACACATCCTCAAACGAATGCTTGCGAGCAATGCCATATTGTGGCATGAAGAGTTATTTAACACCATGTGGGCTTATCGAACAAGAAAAAGAACTCCCACAGGCACCACTCCTTATGTATTAATGTTTGGCCATGATGCAGTCTTGCCTTTGGAAATTAATGTACAATCTTTAAGGGTAATGGAACAAAACAATCTGATCAGTGAAGATTATGTGTAGGCTATGTGGCAGGAGCATGAAGACTTAGATGAAAAAAGAATACAGGCTTACGATAGTCTTTGTGCTGAGAAACGAAAGGTGGCTCGTGCCTATGACCGATAAACTAGGGGCATGCATTTTGCAGAAGGTGAATTGGTCTTGCGAGTAATATTGCCCGTTGGCGAGAAGACTGAAGGCCGAGGAAAGTGGTCAGAAAAGTGGGAAGGACAATACATTATCGATCGACTCTTAGGTAAAGGAGATGTTCGTTTACACGATCGAGATGGAACAATTCATACTAATCCTATCAATGGTCGTTTCCTAAAGAAGTATATACAACCAGTCTGGGAGTATGAAGACCCGCCAACAGTAGCTTAATCCAGTTCATTCATCCTCATTGGCGACGCTGGCATGATTAAACTGAAGGAGCAACACATAGAGATTATTTACATGTAGATAGCCTATACTTGAGGGTAAATTTAAAATATTTAGTTCTTTTAGCCTATACTTGTGCTAGATTTTAAATATTTATTTTCTTCTGATTAAAGAGTTCACTCTTGCCAACCATTGTGGCCAAGTTATTTACACTATCTGAGTTTACTAATATAAAAGTTATTTTTTGCATAAGGGAACTCTTTGCTTTGAACAGAAACAGATTACATTAATTAAAAAAATTACAAAGGCTTTGCGGTCTCAAGCTCTGATACCATATAAAAATAAACTACAATCAGCAACAAAACAGAAAGATAAATACAATTTGTTTTTCCAAATCTTCAAACAGTTGATAGCTGGTCCTTGGGTCCACATATCAGATATGTATACATTGAAAAGGGGGACCTCAAGAGACAAAAGAATGAGGATTTGAAACGCCAAGAAAACTAGTGTAGCAGATCAAAAGACCATTTGAAGCAGGCTTGGCGTTTGTTGCATTTCTCCAGGTTGAACTCTTTGTTCTTCCTCTCCAGTACAGCCGCGTTCACAGGACTTACAACCTCTATGCATTTGGAAACTGAGCAGGTGCTAGCGAGGAAGACGATGTGTTTTCTTCCTCGGGATTGTGGCTTCGTCACCCTTTAGATACTTCGGGTGAGTCAGCCAAGGCAACACCTGGACATAGATATCACTATCTAGTCTAGGTATGGACATGGATATCACTATCTAGAGTCTATAATATGGAGGTTTATCTAGAGGATATTTCAGATAAGAAAGCCAGAGCAAACATGAAAAAAGGGAGTTTATCTCGCGAAGAAGTTTGGAAGGTACGACTAGAAGCTGTGAACAGGAGACCTTTTATAGAAAGAAACTATACTGAACCGTAGCGGTAAGGCTTTGCGAGATTAAATGCACCCGTTAATAGAGGGCACGCGTCTACTGGAGATTGTGCCATGATACGGTTTATCTACCCCTAGAAGAGGGCATAATGAGTGAAAGATTTTTGGGCAGGTAAAACGTATTTTGAAGATTTGACGGTTGGAACGCTGCGATATGGATTTCAAGCTTGGAATTAAAGTTCATTTAATTCAGATGAACTGGGCAGGCGAGCGGTTAGGTTCTGTAAGCGGGCCTAGCATTGTTCATATAATTCTTGGAAGGCCTAAGTCTGAGGCTCAGCAGGATACTCAAGGCCCAAATAAAAAGAAAATACCAAAATATGAGCAATCAAAGGAAATATTTAAAAATGTAGATATATTTTAGGAAGTATCCTAATACAAAGAAAAGGCTTGATCTCTATGGCCCATTAATTATAGTAAAAGGTTGTTTACTCTCAATGACACCTTTGAAAGCTCAAGGTCTCTCCAAGATTGTTTATACAAGTGTAGAGCGCTGGTGGCTTCTTCTTTTATGTTCTGCAATAGTTGAGCCTGGCTCTCTCCTTCGACCATGAGCTGGCGGACGGAGGCTTGTTTCGAATGAGCATTTGAACGTAGGCGGTCCACCTCAGCTTGAAGGGCAGCTAATTCAGCTTCTTTGGCTGCCAGAGTTTCTTGTTGTGTTGATGTGTCTTTCAGAAGCGCCTGGATTCGCTTGTTCTCTTCTTGTGTCTGGCGAGCCAATGTCTCCACTGCCTCTTTTGTGTTTAGCTTCAAGTTTCAGATGGTGGTGGGATTTTCTTTGACTTAGGAGTTGATGAAGTTTTTCCTCAAGCTCGGGTTTGGTCTGGAGGAATTCAGCACGAGCAATGGCCTTTAGATTCCTGACTTGTTCCTAAATTTGTTTAATGTCTTGAGGGGAATATAGGCTGCCATAAATGATCTTTTAAAGGGAAATGTCAATAGCCGAATGGGAGCTCAATGCACTCAACCTAGTCGAAATCTCTCGTAAGATTAAAATTTCATCTTGAGGGTTGGGTGCTTGAGAGGAAGGTCTTGTTGATGAAGACAGAGCAGCAGTTTCTTCAGGAAAAGTTTTAAGTTCTTCATCGATAATCTTTAGTGAGCTAGAAGGCTGGTCCACCATGGCCATTGTTGAAGGATCAGGAGATTGAGGACTGATTAGAGTTTAAAGTTGGCCTTGCGAGCTTGCCTCTTTCTCTGAATTTGCATGAGACTCAGGAAGTATTTGGTTGTTATTCAGAGAAGCGAGTATGGACTAAAGGGAAAAAACAATATGTCAAGGCTCAATCAGAGGAAATTAATATATGGACAGAGTAAATGAATTGAAATATTACCTAAACATGAGACAAGTCTTTAGATGTAACCAATTGCTGTGGTTCTTCAATCGTTTGGACTTGGAGCTCTGGCGGGGGGGAATTTGTTCCTCTAGCCCTGAGAGGTAACTTCGACCAACTGCTGTGGTTCTTCTACTATGACTTGGAGCTCTGGCGATGAAGGAATTTAAGTGTCTTATTCTGGAATGACTTGGTCATTTTGAAAGTTGTTGTCCTCGCCAGAGGAGGAAGGAAGGAAGCAAGATTGAAATTCAATCTGTAGGTGTTGGAAGAGAACAAGTTGATCAACTGCCTTTTTCTTTTCTTCTTCCTCAAGTTCCCTTAGTAAGATTCTGGCCAGGAACCTTGTTATGAAGTCTTTACTGCTGTTTATGACTTCCAACCCTATTTCATGGTCCTCATTTCCAAACATTATGCTGGAATCATCAAACTTCAATATGTAGGCTTTGCGGCATCCTTCAAAAAGCCTTTCTCCCAGTGAGTCGATAATGTAATAGGCTTCAACCTCAACTTTAAAAACGAAGAAGTGATCGTTCCAGCTCACTAGGTACACCCGAGGCTTAGTGCTCTTGCCGATGTTTTTCCAGATTTTATCAAACGATGCAAGATCACTCAGGTTTGCAAACCTCTCTGGGTTGAAGTACCCAATGAAGGAGTCATCAGGAGAAACCTTTAGGTGCCTGATGTTTGCCTTCAAAATAACATCAAGATCAAAATGTTGATCAGGAAAGAAGCTGGTGAGGATCTCGTTCTTGCAGAGCTTCTGCCACTCCGAAGAACCTTGGACAATGAGGTCATCAAACTCGGGAACCGTGGGCATAGTGTCTAGATTTGAACAAAGCTAGTGAGCAATTGTGAAGATCAATGTTGAGCAAACGCTTGCCCCGGATACTTTTTCACTCCGTTGATCGAAAGAGACATGGAAGACGTTGGCTTGAAGCCTTGCCTGTCCATCTATAGTTGTCCAGATACCACTTGGGGGTGCTTCCAAAGCTAAAGGAAGCTTAGAGCATCTTGGCGAGCGGCTTTGGAGCCTCGAGCTTTAGATGTTTCTCCAGAAGAAGAGTCAGTCCTCTTGCGCTTTTGTGACTGATAAAGAATATGTGGGTCAGTTAAATTCTGTGAGAAAGCAGAAAACACAATTGATCTGGGTAAAATTTTTTTGATACTTATTGTTTGTCCAGAAGTGTTTGATCTTTTCTTCTTTGGAGCTTGCAAGGCAATGACCACGTCTGTTTTTTGGGCGTGCTGTTGATTAGAAGAAAGAGGAAGTTGGTTAAACGCTGCTAAGGAATTGCTAACACATGTGGCAAAGTTAAATGGAAGAAGTATACCTGTGGCCAGGGAGTTTTACTAGTATTCTTGTACAACTTCCCAATGATTGCCAAATCTTCTTCATTGGTGAATCTTTTGCTGAAATCACAGAAGATGTTGGCAAAACGAGCAAGCAGTCCTATGCATCGTATGTCTTCCTAAAGCTGAGAACGTCATACCAAGTATGTCTCGGTGATCGATTGAGAAATTACAAGTGGTTTCGACAAATCAGGAATTATCACAGTTGGGAAGCCAAAATGGGCATCCTGTTGATCAAGTATGGAAGGATGACCTGACCCTTGCCAAAGGCTATATCTGTTCAAAGAACAAGTGAGGGGCATGGGGGCATCTTGGGTAAGCCCGAGCTGTCTTGAAAAATAATTTGGAGCATAGAGCTCATATCCAGGGCTCAAGGAATCAGGGATTGGCAGGTCCTTGCAGGTGTGAGTTTGAAGGAAGAGGTTCCTTGTAAAGTCATCTTGCTCATGCGAGGGCATAAATCCATTCGCAAGGCTGCCGGGATGACGACGATTCAGAACTTCAACTGTTGCGATTGGAAAGTCTTTATGCAGGCAGAAGTAGTTGAAGTGAGATAGGACCATGCTTTGGTCCTAAATGGTGCTATCTAGTAGTTGGTCCTAGATGGTGCAGCCACTATGGTCTTTATCAGAATCACTTCAACTGCTCGATAGGACCATGCTTTGGTCCTACATGGTGCAGCCACCAAGGTTTGGCCCAGAAGTTTGTCCTCTTCAAAGGAAGGGATTGTAGAAGGGCGAAAGAATGGGAAGTACATCTGCAACCAGAACTCTACCATCCAAAGTGGTCCTAGTTGATTAAGGTTGAACTTTGAAATGACAACTCGTCTCAAGCCATAATAGATGTGGGCGAGGAGGGATTCAGCCAAGCCCAGGTGTTCACGATTGAAGAGGCGTTTGGCGAGGTTGGTCCAACATTTGTTGACCTTGGCGAAAGTAGGACAGAAGATTTACTTAGATAGCCAATATTCCAAGAAGGCTATGCCCCCTTGATCGGTGTCTTTCTCCTCTTGTGCAAAATGATTAACCCAGGCAGAGTAGGAGGAAGGTCGATTGGTAGAGGCTTGAACTGGCGTCCCGTATCTGTGATTGTGAAGCCAGATATTTTCAAACACAGGCACTCCAAATAAAGTATAAAGATCAAGAATTGTAATGCTCACATCACCACAGGGGGGACAGAAGCAGTTGGCGGAGCAATCCCAAAAACACATAGAGGTGGCGAACGGAGCTCGGTTTCCACCAGCAGGAAGTGAAAAGCACAAATCAATGAGTTGGGCGATGCCAGCCGTTTCCCATCGATCAATATAATTTCCGTGACGGAGCCGGTACCAAGCAAAGTCTTCTGCATTTGGGTGCAGCCATTTTCCAATTAAATAAAGTGTGTCTTTGTTTGTCCACTCTTTGGGTTCTACCTTTGGATGTTCTTGAAAGATTAAGGCTAAATTACAAAGGGGGTGGCGAAGAAGAGGAAAACGTTTTGGATTGATTAGAGATTCCAGAAAGGGAACAAGTAGGCCAGTGCCTTCACTTGAGTTAACATTCAGAGAGATAATGGCCTTTAGGTTTTGTCGACTGGCGACGGCTTTGAGGTGTCTGAAGAATTTTTTGGCGTTCCGTTCTGAGTATGAGATGATGATGTCTTTACGTGGAGGCATGATTTCTAATTGGAGAAGTTGAACGGCGGCAAAAATGAAAGTTTAGCTTTTGGTTAAGGAGGCTGAAAGAATGAAAGCAAGGCAAGCGAATGAGTTTTGTTGGGAAGTGAGATTTTGTTGATGTGGACTCATACTTTTATATTACATCATTCGAGTGACGTAACTTTTTAGAGGAGTTGTGTAACGTGGTGCTTGCATGTGAGGTTACCGTTTGGAATAATAGCGCGTCATTCGGGAAATATTCAAGTCTTTTCGCTTGCATAGGTAATTTAAGCTCAAGGCTTGAGGGACAATGTTTGGGCCTGAAATAAATATTTTATATTCGACTTGAAATGTTGAAGTCTTGGCGAGCGCCCCGGTTAGAAATAAAGTTTAGCAAGCAGCCAAGTAGGATAACAGAGTTCGTTTCTATATCGATTTAGGACCGTAGGATTTAGATAGCTGATCCGTGCGGCTTAATGTTTATCGTACCTTTCCTGCTTCGGTTAGGTTTCCTTCATTAAAGGAATTGTAATAACATTGAAACTATATAAAGATAAGACCCGTGTGCTAGAAGACATTAGAGTTATATTGAGATTCAAAGAGCAGAAGACGTTCAAGAGAATTGAAAGACGTCTATTGAGCATTATATAAAGAGAGTAAGAGCATTTGAGAAAAGGTCTCCGATCAAATACAAAAGCTTTGCTATACGCAAACACCTAGACATCTCGTCAGAGATTCTATCCTTGCAACAAGACGATCAAAATGCTTGTCACCGATTGAGTGAGAGTATCGCGATCAAAGGAAGCAACGCAACTGGAAGATTGAAGAGCTTGTCACATATCAAGTGAGAGTTCAAATATCTAAGGAAGCAGTGTTCTCGACACATCATCAAAGAAGTTGCTCTGCTTTTCACTCGTAAAGGGTAGTGTGAGGTATCAATTTCTGTGGCTTTGCTAGAGACGCAAAAACCCCAAAGTCCTAGGTTATTAGGCGAGAAGGACCAATTCAGACGAGGTTAGTGCTCTCCTTGTCTTAATCGCTTAATCAATAAGTCAGACAGATTTACACATTTCATATTCCGTTGAGAAACAGTGACATGCCAGCACACGAAGCACATACAGGATAAACCGATATTTGCGATCAAACAATCCGGAATTAGTAAAAGAGACAGTTTACAAGAGGATCTCTACGTGCTCCTCGCCAAAGATATTTTGGAGTTAAACAGTATCCTCCACCATAAAGTCGAATGTCAGATTCCAAACTGGATTCAAGTTATTACTTATGACCTGAGAAGTGAGGAATCATAAGATCGTGCAAGGGTTAACAAGGTATAGGAAAGGCCAGATGGATATGATGTGGACTTGGAAACTTGGATCTCACCCTGGTCTTTTGCTTAGCTTCACATTTCTTCAAAACAAGGACTACAAACGGGTCAGCCTTGCCCATAAAATCTACCACCGGAAGGTCTTCTGCAGATATAACTGTTACGGATAGGACTTTTACACTATAACAAACGATTAGCTTTTACTGATTAGCCTTACCGATAAGCCGAGCATACAATCACTTTTCGGAATGTAGAGAAAAATAGAAAACGATAGCTGCAATCAATCCATGCAATTGTGTTGTTTTCACAGAATATAAATAAGGTGAGAAGAAATAACTGCTCAAAGAATGTGAGAATGAATAACTGCTGACTGTGAGAGTTTTGGTCCTCTGTTTTACTTTTTTTTTTTTGCAATATTCTCAGTACTCTTTTATCTTTTTATCTTTAGTATATATATATTTTTTGGCAAACGTATGTAGTAAGAGGATGTTTTTAGAAATTTTAAAAGTTTTACATTCTCACTTTGGTAAGGCGAGTTCCCTTAATTAATAAAGATAATAATTTCTAAATCACTCACTTAACCGCAAACATAGCTGGTGATCGAGTGATCCGATGGTGAACGCAAACGAAAGCAAAAAAAAAAAGAACTGTCAATAACATTGCATGTGGTTTGTAGTAGAAGTGTAGAACGACGATCGAGTATGTGATCCCAAAGGGTATACTAAGGAATTAATTTATTTATTTCCAGAGAAATCGCATAGTGGAGGTTAAATTCCCCGTAAACGTTTCGCTCAGGCTAGACCCCCTGTGCTGCTGTCACTGTCACTGTCACAAATCTACAAAGCAAACCACTTCAAAGTTCAAACTGTATAAGTGATTATCACTTATACATCCATTCAAAATAATCAATGTATTAGTGATAATCATGGTTCACTTGTATATGGCATATATACTAAATGATAATCAATTTTATTTATGTGATCATAAATGTGTTATAAATATGATAAAAATTATATTTTTATTAGGAATGAAATTATTACTTATCTTATCATAATTTTATCACATATTACAAAAATTAATATCTTATTAATAATAAGTATTCTACATTTGGTAATTACTTCATTTAATACCTCCTTTTATTATAATATGAACCATTTGACAAATATAACTACTTAAAAATTAATAGTTAAAATGGTAAGGTTCATAATTATACTTAAAGATATGTTAATCATTGATGTTGTAATAAAGTTCTTCATTTGGTAATTAAGGCTACTAATTTGATAAAAAAAAATTAATTATGATATTTACATATTTGATTATGTAATTACTACGACGATCATAATTAATTTTGATCATTAGTTGTTATTTTAGTTTTACTATGATATAATTTATTATATTATATTCACATGTTATATATTTATGAAAAATGTTAACAATGTGAGAATAATGTGCTTCTTGATGTGAAAACTTATATTTCGAAAAAGACGCATGTCAACATATAATTGGTATAATTAAATTAAAATAATGAAGAAAAAATAATATTCCATACACATGAGTACCATAGACTGTCCCTCCCTACGCTACTTTGGTTATTAGACCCAGTCTTGATCGATTTAAATTTGCTTTATTCGAGGATTTGAGTCAAATGATAACACCTCACTACTTATCGATTCTACAAATTAGTTGTTATTTTAGTTTTACTATGATATAATTTATTATATTATATTCACATGTTATATATTTATGAAAAATGTTAACAATGTGAGAATAATGTGCTTCTTGATGTGAAAACTTATATTTCGAAAAAGACGCATGTCAACATATAATTGGTATAATTAAATTAAAATAATGAAGAAAAAATAATATTCCATACACATGAGTACCATAGACTGTCCCTCCCTACGCTACTTTGGTTATTAGACCCAGTCTTGATCGATTTAAATTTGCTTTATTCGAGGATTTGAGTCAAATGATAACACCTCACTACTTATCGATTCTACAAAATAGGTCTTACTTATTTTTTATTTAAAAAAATTGCTATAGTTTTTTTGTTCCAAATATTCGACTTTGTTTAAAATTTCATGGAAAGTTGGTCGAAAAAAAGAACAGGCCTTACACCCTTTTGGAATGGTAACAAAATACAGAGAAATTGAATATATAATTAATGGTGAAGAATTTATTTTCTGACATTATATAGGTGAGTTTTATGGTCAATTTTGTTTTCGTGATTAGATGAGAGAGCCAAGGTCTGGTCTTTTCAAGGTGCATTGCTTGTTTAGGGTGTGAAGCAATTACTAGCAACCTAGCTAGAAGAAACCATGGCGATGTAGAGGGTTTATGGATTCAAATTTCCCTATCATCATGATCTGGCCGTTGAGGGTAGCCAATGTAAAATAAATGCAATAAAACAAAATAAAATAGAACCCTTGATTTCGACGTTCATATATTCTAGGGTTTTATGATCTATGTGAAGGGGAATAGGGGATGAAAGCCATGTCTGTGAGGCTTGCTTTGTTTCCCAAGGTGCATGCCTTAATTCTGTAGAATGTCCAGCATGGTGATGTAGTGGGGCGCCATAGGCTTCAAGTAAATGTGATTTGCCTCTTCTGTGCTATACACAGCTGTGTCTCAGTTTTCACAGACTGCAGTATGCACTATCTTGATTGGTTGATGCATATATATTTGATTCATAAACGTTCTTCTTCGATTACGACTTTTAGAGACTTGCAGACATTTCAGTGTTCATTATATTGTTCATCTATAGCTGTTTGAGACCTTAGATTTCTGATTTATGGTTCTTATAAGTGTAGACATAGGAGACACCTAGCTGACTCTTTCAGAATAGTCCTTGGCTATAGAAATCATTACCCGGCCGAGTTCAAATTATTCCAATGTGGTCCCAGAAATCAACTCAGAAACTAAGCAAGAGGCATATCACATGTATGAATTTATGTACTTGCATTCATGTGGCTGTAAATATATCAAGTGCATATTAAAGGTAGACACCAATTTGGAAAATTGACATCATTTTCTGCTGCTTTCAAGTTCTTATAGGGTTGCCATATTTCAGAAAAGTTGACAATATGCATTCTAAAAGGTAAACTATAGTAAAGGACGACTTTGTTAATTTGAGCTAAAATACTTATTTTACAACTAAATTCTTACATGTATACTGATTAGGGTAAATGTGACGTTTTGGATCAAGAGTCATAAGATCATATTCACATCTATGAAAATGGTATTTCTCAAAGAGTATTAATTATGTTGGGTTTTCTGTATTAGGAGCCACGTAGAGATGGAGAAGCGATTTCGGATATGGCTGTACAAGGAAGGAGAGCCGCCCCTCTTCTACGATGGTCCGGTGAATGACATACTCTATCGAAGACAGTTCATGGATGAACTAAGTAGGAAAAGTCCTTTCGCAGCAAAAGACCCTAATGAAGCCATTGCGTTTTATCTTCCCATCAGTGTTGTCAACATCGTAAGATACGTTTACAGACCTTACACCAGCTACTCACGCGTACGGCTTCAGAACATCATCGAGGACTATATTGGCATCATGGCAAGGAAATACCCATACAGGAATAGAAGCAATAGGGCTGACTATTTTCTTGTATCAATGCCATGATTGGGTATGCATACGTCTCTCGTTTTTCTCACCTACGTTATATATGCAAATGCTTTCAAAGTCATGCTAGCGTTGCCATCCTTTGGGTTTGATTTCTTTGAGGCTTTAATGAGCAAGATATAAATCATTACCTACCTTATAGAGTTGAGGTGAATCCTAAGTTTTCTAAGCATGTGTCCATTGCATGTCTCGCACAGATAAAACCGACTTGCATACCAAGATTTTGTGTACATTTTATTAAGGTGTACCATCCTTTCATTATGAAAATGTGGTTTGTCTATAAGCATGATGAACCGGAAAAAAAAACTAAAAAAAAAAAAATACATAAAATGTGGTGCATCCATTTGAATTGGCAAGTAAGATGCCTAGAGTTGTATTTAGATTTAATTAGAGGATTGTGTTGCTTAACAATGTGTTAACTTTTGTTCAACTTTTCTTCCTTGATAAAGTTGATTCATATATTCTCGAATGTTAATGTTTCAGGCACCGGATGTTGCAGTTGGTAACCCTAAGCTCTTCAAGAACTTCATTAGAGTTTCCTTAACTCAGTCCAGTCCGAGACGTTTCCTTAACGGAAATTAAAATTCCTTTTGGGAAACTCGGTCTTCCCCTCCTCAACCACCCGCCTGTAAACCGCACAATCTTGGCCTTCTTTGCAGGCGGCGATCACGGAGACGTGAGAATGCGCCTCTTCGAGCATTGGAAAAACAAAGACGGTGAAATCAGAGTCCATGGCTACCTACCCAAAACCCAAAACTACACGGAGCTAATGAGTACGAGCAAGTTCTGTTTGTGCCCTAGTGGCTATGAGGTTGCGAGCCCGAGAGTGGTAGAGTCCATTTACGCAGGTTGTGTTCCGGTGATCATTTCTGATGCTTATGTTCTGCCCTTTAGAGATGTTCTTGACTGGAGCAAGTTTTCGGTTCATGTTTCGGTAGCAAAGATACCGGAGCTTAAGACAATTCTTCATAGAATATCTGAGCAGGAATATCTTGAAAAGCAAAAGGGGGTGATGCAAGTGCAGCGACACTTTGTGTTGAACCGGCCGTCGAAGCCGTATGATATGTTGCATATGGTGATGCATTGGGTTTGGCTCAGGAGTCTTAATTTGAGGTTGCCAAGATAAAAAATCGAATGAAAGCCTAGCTAGTTCATCATGAGGGTTTGTGTAATTTAGCTAGTTATATTTTCTTTTTCCCTGTTGAGTGTTGATCGAGTGTTTATCGATCCCGGAGGGTAGGTATTAGTTAGTACTTTGGTAGCTAGAGTTTGTGTGAAAAATAATATATGAGTCATTTATGTTATCTTAGAAGCAAATTGAGTTGTATGCATTTAGCAGAACAAGGGGAAAGAGAAGCAGAGTCATGTATCAAACACACCTTAACACATTATTGAGATTATTCGCAATGATTCTCTATGTTATAGTCGAAATTCATTTTTTTTTATCACGCTAGCTTCTAATAGTGGTTGTGTTTTCACTCTTTTAAACATACACAATCTTGGTAAAATCACTATAAGAAGTTGCACGTGAACAACATCATATACACCTATGATCTTGCTGAATGTTCTCGACTTCTCGTTCAAATTTCTATATTTTTTTACGCAAATTTACAAATCGAGTTAAACAAATTCGAAAATCAACCAAATATATATATTTATATATACACACACAAAAACACACACATCGGTGGATTGCTATCAAAGTAAGACATACTACTTCAAATATCAACGCAAAGTTATGATAGTACGGGCGGATCAAGAATTATCTTGGATTTTTTTTTTACAAGTCGATAGAAAATTATGAACTATTGAGAGAGGTTTGAACTTGAGTAGTGAGTGAGGACGCACACTGCCTTGGCCACTAAACTAATCCCAAAGACTCATAATTGAACAAAGTGATGGTATAATCGTGAAGAAAATAATTGAACAAAGCCTTTGGTATTTTTGGTAGGTTTGGGAAGTGATCGAAGAATATATGTTATGGAGGGGAAAATAAGAAAAAGGCGGGAAACTTGGGAGGGAAAATTTGTAACGCTACGCAGCGCCACGACTCTTCCGAGTCACGTGCATAGCTCACCGCCTCACCCGTTCAGCACATTTTCCCTACTCCAGCCCAAATGTCCAATAGCCCAAATGCTCTCTCGAGGATACTTCCGTAATTCCAGCACCCCCCCGCCCCTAGCCTGCTTCACGCTTACTAGTTACTACACTGTTACACTTCTCTTTCGCTACTAAATACTGCTTCAAAAACAGAATTCCAGACCATATATCAACAAAAAATAGAAACCCAAACAGTTCAAATTCCACAGAGAGAGAGAGAGAGAGAGAGAGAGAGAGAGACGACTCGTCCTTGGGGATCGATCGATGGAGAGTTTACGTTTACAGACTTCATCAGTAGTACTATGTCTGTGCATTGCTTCGATCGTCGCCGTTTTGGTCATATACGGCAACTACGACGATTCTCCGGTCAACGATTCCTCCTCCATCTCGGAAATCCAGTCGTCTCCGATTTCCATTCCGGTCTCGATTTCGATTCCGATGGTTCAGTTACGCAGCAAAGTCATCACCACGGATCATCACCCAATCAGCTTCAGTAGTACTAGAAAAAATGAATCTACTCCTCACTTACTCCCCAGCAAAACTCCACCAGTAATCTTCACCCATCTTTTCGCTAGCTCTCACGCTCTGTGTGTTTAATTTCAACTACAAATTTACCTTACATATTTACCGGGACGGTCAAATTAATTAAACGATCATTTTTCGGCGATGAATACAGGTCGAAGTGCCGAAACCGAAACGGAGGAGATATCGGAGTGAGCTGGAGGAAGGTCTTGCGCGAGCCCGAGCTTCGATTCGGAGCGCAGCTGCAGCTGATTCGGGGCCGGGCGATGACCCGAACCGCTCGTCAACAGCTGTAAACGACGTCGTTGTCTCTGGAGTTGTTTATCGTAACCCCCGCGCCTTGTATCAGTAAGCCAGCAGCTCTAAACTTTGATTACTGTTTTATTAACGTAGTCAACATCAGAGATTAATTCAAAAGAGGTCAGTTTAAATAAATTGGTGGATGTAATTAAATACTGAAATTAAGTAGGTAAATACGAAATACGTGTGCGTGGAGATAAATTAAAAGAGGGTTTAAAAGATTGTGATGACTTTGCTTCAAAGTTACCATTATATAAGGAAGTGTGTTGCTTATCGAAAAGAAAGTGTGTCTTAATAAGGTGAAGGAATAGTGCGCCACTCATTCATGCACTGCGTAGCGCACAAATATACTCGATTGCTAGCTAGCTACTCATGCATTGTAGTGAAACACTGAAACTGAGAGGCTGTCATCTTCTTCTCTTTTTGGTCATTCCCTTTTAGTTTATTACATTCCCTATAGTTTTTGTGTCAACATGTGGAGATCTGAAGTATGTAAATGGATTTGAGATTACCCCAAACGGAAAATAATTGATTATTACTTGGTGTGTTCTTTGCATCGATCCCAGCCGTTTCCTAAAATTGAAAAGGTCAAATGCACCAAAGTGTTATGAAATCTATCGTGCCTGTTTTTGTTCTATGCGTAGTTCTTCGTACATTGAAGATGTACATATATATATACTTCATTGATAGAAAAATAAAAGTCGATTTAAAGACTACAGTAGCTCATAAGGTACATTATTGTACGTATAGTCATTATGATAATTATGTTATCTATGATTAATACACAAGGGCAAGATTACTCGATATGATTGTAACACCTTCAAAGAGTATAATTTGAGCTAATTAAGCGTTCATCATAGAATGCAATTTTGACTAATCTATCCCTCATGCAGGAGCTACCTTGAAATGGAGAGGAGGTTGAAGGTGTACGTGTACTCAGAAGGTGAGCTACCTATAACACACGACGGGCCATGCAAAGACATATACTCGATCGAAGGGAGGTTCATACATGAAATGGAGCATGGAGAAGGATCAGCTCGTAGGTTTAGGACCAACAACCCTAAGGAGGCTCACGTATACTTCATGCCTTTCAGCGTGACTTGGATGGTCAAGTACCTCTACAAGCCCTTGTCCTATAACCTTACACCTCTCAGGGAATACGTATCCGATTATGTGAGGGTCGTGTCTGAGAAGTATCCATTTTGGAATAGGACTTCTGGGGCGGACCACTTCATGCTCGCTTGTCATGATTGGGTCAGTTTTCTCTTTCACTCACTCCCTCGCTCTGTTTTAATCGATATCTTTTTCATCTTCTTGTGTGCTCGATCACAGCTTTGTTCGCATGCCTGCTTGGATGGTTTAGTAACAGCGACGTTTCCCCACTATCCCAGTTCCTTGATCGAGTTTGTAACCTATTGAAGCATGGAGCTAGGCATGTTAAAAGTTGAAATGCTCATTACATGATGTTCCCTAACGTAATAACAATCGAATGTTATGGACCTATGGTCTCGGATAGATCATATGAATCGTATAAATGAATGAGATTTTCAACATCTAACTCGCGTCTGGTATCATTTTACATGTCCCCTTTTAGATTTGTAAAACTAATTTTACTGTCATATTTTTGTTTCAGGCTCCACACGCGTCATCTGGAAACCCGTTCCTCTACAACACATCAATCCGAGTCCTCTGCAACGCAAACACCTCTGAAGGCTTCAGACCTGAAAAAGACGTTTCTCTCCCGGAAATCCACCTCTACGGCGGCAACGTCTCATACAAACTCATCTCACCCCCGCCGCCCGACTCTCCACGTCCTTACCTTGCCTTCTTCGCAGGCGGGATCCACGGCCCAATACGGCCCATTCTCCTGAACCACTGGAAAGACCGCGACGAGAGTCTTCAAGTGTATGAGTACCTCCCCAAACCCCTAGACTACTACTCCATCATGCTCCAGTCCAAGTTCTGTCTGTGCCCCAGTGGCCACGAGGTGGCTAGCCCGAGAATCGTCGAGGCCATATATGCTGAGTGCGTGCCGGTTATCATATCCGAGCACTATTCGCTGCCTTTCGGTGATGTTCTGAGGTGGGAAGCTTTTTCTGTCAAGGTGGAGGTTTCAGAGATTAAGAGGCTGAAGGAGATATTGGAGGGGGTTTCAGATGAGAAGTATAGATGGCTCCAGGAGAACTTGAGGGTCGTAAGGAAGCACTTTGAGTTGAACCACCCCGCTAAGAGGTTTGATGTCTTCCACATGATATTGCATTCTATATGGCTCAGGAGAATCAACCTTAACCTTAACCCTAACCTTAAGCTTGCATAGATAATTCATTTTTTTTCTCTGTTTATTTACAAGTTTGAGAGAATGAGAGTATATTGTAGTACATAGGACCATAAGAGCAGTGTGCATAGGACCATAAGAATGTTGTGGCCCGGAATCACATGTCATTATAATATTAATTTTATATGTACACAAATTGTCACATCAGAATATTATAATACAACTTTATCCTTCATATTTTAATTTTGATTTATTATTACCTATTATCAATCTTTTTTACTAAATCAATTCATTATACTTAAAATATAGATTAAACCTAGAACACAATTATATGCTTATAGCAAACCAAATGAGCAAAACAGGTCTTTGCGGGTTTGCAATTTAGAAAATTGACGGTTCAGATTTTTTTAAATTAATTAATGAGAAAATCGATTTTTTTTTCAAGATTTTTTTATGAGTATTTTAATTATATATAGCATAAGTTAGGTTTAAACCTTTACCCCTAAACCCTAAATTTTAACTCTAATCTTAAATCCTAAACTTGATACATTATTGTCTAAACTGTAAACCCGCCCTATATACACTACCAGAAAAAAAAAATACTTTAGCCGACGAAAAAAATTCGTCGACCTGTTAGACATTTTCGTCCGCTAAAGTAAAAGCGGACGAACGTTCGTCGGTTATAGTATCGTCGGCTAAATGTCGTCGGTGATACTTTAGCCGACAACAATAGTAGCAGTTGTTGGTTTAAGTGTGGACTTTAGCCGACGAAAAATTTAGTCGTCGGCATAAAGTTTGGACTTTACCGACGACTTTGTACACTTTTGTCGATGAAATGTCGTCAGCCAAAACTTCCGCGCTGGTCAAAATGGTTGACCCGAATTGGACTTTAGCCGACGACTGGTAAAGAATGTCGTCGGCTAAAGTTTTTGCTCATCGTCAGCTTACATTTGAAAGTCATCGGCTCAAGTATGAAACTCTTCGGCTTAACTCTACAATTTAGCCGACGAATTTGACTATTAATTGTCGTCGGCTAAGGTTGGTGATTTCTGAAGAAAAAAAATTGCAGATTTTGGTTTTTATTCCTAAAACTTGCAAATTCCACAATTTTATTTCTTCAATAGCCAACAACACATAAAATGAAAATAAAACACCTATTCACTAACAAATTCACATAACACCTAAACTAAGGGTTATCCAAATCTATGTTCCAGAAAACATATGCACTAATTAACAATTCATCATTATATTTATATATATGTTTAAACTACAAATTACATTAATTCTTCTACTACTTAATTACAAATGAACACATACTATATATATGCATAAACAATTAACATATAATTATATATATTGATATATTTTCATCGAAATTAACTCAAAATCAACAATCAACACACACACACGTATCTAAATATATGTAGCGGGATATAGGTTCACCAACTCATTTTGGACAGCTTTCGGCAACACCCAACGATTTGAGAGTAATTTGTGTTTTTCTCCCCTTTTTTTTGCGAATGAATGAGCTTCTGCCTAGATCTATAAACAGAAAGAACTTTAGCCGACCATATCATTATTTCATCGGCTAAAAGACAAAATTATCGTCGGCTAAAGTCAAACTTTAGCTGAGGATTTTTTTCGACTAAAGCCGAGCCGACGACATTTTTTTTCCGTCGGCTAAAATACTTTAGCCGACGAGTAAAAACTTTAGCCGACGACGCAAACTTTTCGTCAGCTAAAGTATAGTATAGTCGACGGAAAAAAATTCATCGGCCTGTTTTGCTTACTTTCGTCAGCTAAAGTGTTTTTTCTAGTAGTGATATTATTAGAGTAATTCTTAAGCAACGAACTTTAAAATGTTTTATATATTATTAGCCTAAACCCTAAATCTTACTAAATAGAGTATAAAAGATTTAACTCTAAACTCTAAAACTTAAGTAATGATCCTTATACGCTTACTAAACTATGAGTGCGTACTTTAAAACCACTACGTACTAAACTTTTAATCTTTGTACAAATGATTATTCTTCATATCATTTGTATGATGAAAATGATATTATAAAGTGGATTAAAAAGTATATTAAGATACTTGATGAATGATTATATATGTTATATGAGTTTTTGTTCCTTTTTTAGGCTATGAAAACACATACTTTTTATATTATAATAGTACGTTTTAAATCATTAATATAATAGATTACTCCTATAATTAAGATAATGTATACAAAGATTAAATTAAATGACATATTATTTAGATATTCAATTCTACAAAATCAAATGTGTGACACATAATAGTTTTAATTACTTGTAAATTAATTCAGGTGTATTTTTAAAAATAAATCATTGTGTTCAATTGGTACATTAAAGATGATAACCCATTTAGCTAGTTCGTACGTTGTTCAAATGACATTGTTTCACTCTTTTTTTTACTCCTTTCTGAATCAAAAGTCTTGAAATGAGATAAAAGAAGGTAGAACATTCATTATCTCCTTTTTGGAGATACACATGATTTCCAACTGTTTGGTTAATTATCAGATTATGATTTTCTTCCATCTCTTCAAAATCACATGAAATAAAGAAAACCCATCTCACTAAACCCTAAATCTTACTAAATGGAGTATAAATGACTTAACTCTAAACCCTAAAACTTAAGCTTATACACTTACTAAACTATGAGTGCGTACTTTAAAACCACCACGTACTAAACTTTTAATCTTTGTACAAATGATTATTCTTCATATCATTCGTATGATGAAAATGATATTATAAAGTGGATTAAGAACTATATTAAGATACTTGATGAATGATTATATATGATATATATGTGCATTCTTGTTTGTTCTTTAGGCTATAAAAACACGTAGTTTTTATATTATAACAGTACGTTTTAAATTATTAATATGATAAATTACTCCTATAAGATAACATATACAAAGATTAAATTAAATCACATATATGTTATTTAGATATTCAATTCTACAAAATCAAATGAGTGACACATAATAGTTTTAAAATTACTTATAAATTAATTCAGGTTTATTTTTAAAAATAAATCATTGTGTTCAATTGGTACATTAAAGATGATACATTCATTTGACCAGTTCGTACGTTGTTCAAATGATATTGTTTCACTCTTTTTTTTATTCCTTTCAGAATCAAAAGTCTTGAAATGAGATTAAAGAAGGTAGAGCATCGACTGTCTTCTTTTTTGAGATACACTACCACATAACTTCTCGTTGCCGACGACTTAGAGAAACAAAGGCCGACGATTTTTGAAGTCGTCGACAATAGTGTACTATTGCCGACGATTTGTTGCAAAAATCGTCGGCAATAGTACTATTGCCGATGCTTTATAGCCTACAGGAGTTTTATACTATAGCCGACAACTTCGTAAAAATCGTCGACTATAGTCCTGTAGGCTATAAAGTGTTGGCAATGAGTATAACCGACAATTTTGTTGTAAAAATCGTCGACCTTTGTTTCTCTAAGTCGTCGGCAATGAGAAGTTATGTGGTAGTGATACACATGATCTCCAACTTTTTGGTTCTCAGATTATGATTTTCTTCCATCTCTTCAAAAATCACATGAAATAAATTAAGAAAACACATCTCACAAATATAATAATTAAGGAAGATCATTTCAAGCTTCTAAATGGAAAGAACACCTGTATTTGAAGCCTAGAGATATTTACGGGCCAAATCTTCATTGATTGTTTTTATTTTTATTTTTTCATAAATATAATAATTAAGGAAGATCATTTCAAGCTTCTAAATGGAAAGAACACCTGTATTTGAAGCCTAGAGATATTTACGGGCCAAATCTTCATTGATTGTTTTTATTTTTATTTTTTCATATTTATTATTTATCTAATTTTAAAGAAGATGTAGATAAACTTTTTTAATCATTAAATTATAAAAGATGTGATATATATTTAACAAGTATGACAATTTATATATATATAATTTGAATATAATGATGTGTAACACCTAAATTTATGACCACAAAAGTGTGAACATTCTTACGTTCCAATGTCATTTTCCTTATGTACAAAACAGTAAACCTAATAGCTAACAGCTAGCCGAGAATGAGAAATGGCATCTACAAGTTCACCACAATTAAACTATAGTCTATGTCTACATTTATTTACAAATTTAAACGTACAGTGTCTATGTTTTTTTTTTCTTTTCATTTTCCATTTACAATCTAACGGCCTAGGTAACAGCCTGCAATGGTAATTGCCTAGGTATGTACAAGCATATATGGATCATCGACTCTACATGATCTTAGCAAAGCCGCCATAGAAACGCCCAATATGAGATTTTCGAATGTCTCCAATATTGGAAAAGTAACAAGATTTTTTAAGTGAGCCAATTGGTGACCTGAGTTGTTTCTCGTTCTTGACCTGAAGGTCTATTTGATTTGGACCTTTCAATTCTCTCTTCATGGACTCAACAAAATCTACGTCGGGAACTACTTCGTTACCTCAAATAGTCCTGACGTAGAATGCGTTTATGGACTTGTGTCCTTGAGTTGCTACGTCTGCTCGAACAGCAAATCCTTTCTCTCGAAGAACCCTAGTAATGTCCGAAAGCAACCCCGTTCTATAGTCCGCACAGAGCTCTAGCCAAATGCCCTGCCAGAGTACGTATATATAATTAGTATCAGAAGACCATTATTTGTACCATATTTGCTAGATCACAACTGCATAGTTAATTAGGGCAGACAAAATATGTCACGTACGTACCTCGATCGCAAACTCGATGCTCAATAGCAGCCTCCAAGCATTTTATGACTCGTTCCTTCTCGCCCTCTGTACGTGTACAAGACGTCCCCGTCGACATATCGGATAAAGTACTCCTATATATAAAAACAAATAAAATAAGTTTAATCCCACATTACAAAGAAAAAATATATTTTGTTAAGAATTTGTAGCAATATGTGGTCATATTAGATGTGTATGTACCTGAAAGGCGTAACCTTCTTGGCAATGGGCAGAAGCGTGGAAAATCACATACTGCATGTCAGTTAGAGTGCACACAGTATCAAACATAAGCCTCGGTCGATCTTTACACTCTGCACACCATAGAATACCATTTCTCCTCACAACTCTCAATCCAAACCGCCGTCTTCCTAATCTCTCCCTCGGCAACCCATCCCAAAGGCGTCCTAGGAGAGATCGAGGGACCTGAATTCGACCCATCAAAATCTCTAAGTGAGAGCATTAGCTGGTGCAACCTTCTTTCGACATTAGTCTTGGTGCCTTGAGTGTCTCCGCCCAAAAATCCTGTGGTCATCACTACTTGGTTGTTGTTCATTCCATTTACACAGGGGCTTAAGGTAGCAGTGGCGCGAAGGACGGCGACGAGGTGGTCTTCATTGGTGGCGAGGCGTTTGGGGTCTCCGATTGGGGCGTCGGTGGATTGGTCACATATTTGAGCAACGCAAGTTAGGCGGTCGTTATGCGTCCATGTATGGGCTTCAACTACGTTGAATTGGAGGTCGGCTAGGGCAGCGGAGATCTCTGAGAGTAGACCAGGGCGGTCCGTTCCTGTCATTTGTCTCATTTCGAGGTGGTATGCTGGCTGGGGTTTTCTGATTCCAGAATATTGTTGGCATAGGCATCAGACCTGGTGGATTCCTGAGGACCTGTGGTTGTACCTATAGCCTGTTATCAAAAATAGTTTCATTTGATGTCATAAACTAAGTAAATTAAGGTTCTTTTCTACCCATTCATGAAATAGAACAAAGTACCTGCTGAATATAGTTGATGACATTCGGGTCTGTGAGTTTGTTGCCATTCTCATCATTAACGTGAAAAACTGCAAGCATGCATGCAAAGAATCGACCATGAATTTCTCTAGCTAATTAAGAAATGTAATTATTCGAAATAAAAAGTAAAACATGCAGTTCAATCCAACCAGTGTATATGTATATAGATACGATTACGAATCGAAGCATATCATCCATGAACCATCCTGCATCAGAAGATATGAAGCATTTAGTGATGGTGAGATTCATGTCTGTCAATACTTGAATCACTTCAAGAAGGAGGCCTTGCTTGTTCACGCTATCCACCTGCACCTCCACATATTAGATCGATCGGTTCGTGATTATGATATGTTTTTGACCCACATAATATGTCTATACATGCAGACGTACCTTTACTAATGTGCAATGCTCCATCGCTTCGTTGTCAATGGACACCCTACAACTGCGTGGAGAAGAAAATTAAATTTGTGCTAAATCGATCTTAAACTTTTCTATCAAAATATTTGATGGATCGACGATGAATCTATGAAGATAACTTGCGCAGGGCCATAAATTCGTTCTGGTAGATTATCAAAGTCAGGATCGAAGTAATGTTAAATTAAGATTAAGGGTTGTGGATATTAAATATAAATCAAGGTTATGAATGTGAAACTGTAAATTTGTGACTAATACAATCACACAAACAACACACATAGATCAATTAAGGAATAAGAAAACTTACAGATACCCATGCTTGTAGACGATATCACAACGCAAAAGATCTTATCCTCTATACTATCCTTAATAGTCGACTCTTCTATGGGGCAGAGTATTGAATGACTTCTCAATAGAATGATGATAGTTAGAGCAGAGACTTTATGCATTTAATTATATAATGTGTATAGAATTAATACCTCCCATAAAGATTTTTAATTCTAATATAACTCTGAATGAATAATGAATATAGAATTCATGTAGAACTTTTATTTGCACAAAGAAAAACACATTCCCTTATGGATTAATATAGTAGGGAATATCTTTCTTTATCAATTACTTAAGATTCAATTATAGAACTAACATGTTGTTAACGAACGTAATAGTGTAATGTCTATATTAATTCTTACATTATCTCACTTGGACATACATATATTACACAACATTGTAGTTGCTACAAAATTATACTAAGTAAATAATGAACTTAAGTGTGCATCATTGTGCACAAATAAACAAAGTCTGAATTTGAATATGAATCTAGCTATAACAGACCATAACTGACCATATTAAGCTCTAGAAAAACATATGTTTAACAATATAAAAGCACCCCAGAACCACTACACAGCAGCTATAACCCATAATAACTCTGAAAATGAAGTAATGAATTATGTGTTTCTGGATATGAATGAAACACATATGTATAGGTCTAACAAAATAAATTATGTGTTTCTGGATATGAATGAAACACATATATTGGTCTGATGAAGCATTCTGTATGGAACAGAATAATGAAGTAAGTTTCTTGAAGAAACTAAGGTATATAAATATGAAGTTATGAATTGTTGTATATGAATATCAATAACAGTATAAAACTGTAGAATACAACATATCTCATATATCCAAAATGTAATTGTAACGACCCGAACTTTGAGTATATGATTATCGGCACGAATTGTGGTTATCGCGAGTTTTTTGTACACATGTGGTTTGTTAACGACTAAATTATCGGACAAGAATTTAATTTGAGTTCCTTCGCGAAAATTGTAGAGGATTTGATTTTGAGCACGTAGGAGGTTTCGGAGGATTTTTCGGGTAATCGGAGAATATAAAATGAATATTTGAAATTTTTGTCGAGTTAGTCGTACTTATCTGTTTGTGTTGGAGTTATCCGAGTAGTGGTTTTGGTCGGTTCACAACGTATAAATATCGAATAGTCGTAAAAATTGGAAAATCACACATTTGGACCGAGTTGGACCGAGTTGACTCGGGTTGACCCGTTTTCTTGCCTCCGTCGGACCCGGCGATTCCGGTCACCTTTGGCCGTGTTCTTGGTATGGTTGGAAAGCTCCCTTGATTTTCTATTGTTTCATGTATTTATTTGTGAGATTTGGTTGAGTTTTGGGTGTGTTCGAACTCGTTGAAATTCGAGAATTTCGCCGGAATTGGGTGGCGGTTTTCGGTGAGATTCGGTGTCGGGTTGGTGGGGGTTTGGTTCCCCTCAACCCCTTGAAACTTTCTAGGCATTTTGTTTGGGAATTGGTTGAGGTTTGAGGTGGTCCGTGGTGGTGACCGGAGAGGAAAATCCGGTGGGATTTTCGAAGGGAATTAAGGCCGGTGTGGTGTGTTTTGGCTTTGGA
This sequence comes from Geum urbanum, assembly GCA_946800695.1. Taxonomy (NCBI): domain Eukaryota; kingdom Viridiplantae; phylum Streptophyta; class Magnoliopsida; order Rosales; family Rosaceae; genus Geum; species Geum urbanum. The sequence goes on along the minus strand of OX326998.1, from coordinate 12,969,771 downwards.
GGTAGAAGGAAAAAGTATTGGGCTTGAGAAGAGGAATATTTTGAGGTTTGGTTTGCCGGAGTTGGTCACCGTTGGTGCCGCGCCGCCGCCACCGGCAGCGGTCAACGGCGGAGCTCCGGAGAGGGGTTGACTTTGGGTTTTCAGAGATTTTTATGTCGTTTTACTCGTAATCGCATCCCGATCGTAGTCATGAGGTTTTCGAGTTGATTTTGGTGTGTTAAGTTGGGATGAGGGTTATATGGGTGTATTTTGAGAATTTTTTTATCCTCGTCCATATTTCGAGCGATACGCGTTTCGAGACGCGGGGTTCTTGACGTATTTGCTTCGTATGTTAAAATCAAATATGTATTGATCGTATTCCTATTATTCAGGTGATCGTGATCGAGTGTTTGGCGAGGGATCTTCCGCCGGGGATTAGGGCTAGCTGTTACCTGTGAGTGGACATTTTATCACACGTTGATTTTCATACTTTGATTTCCACAGTGGATTTGTGAGTCTTTGAGTATGCTTTACGATTATGCATTTACGAGTATGCATTTGTGATTATGTATTTTATGAGCATACATTGATTTGGAGGCACATTTGATTTGTTTTTACACTGAGTATGGATATATGACGCATCGATACTATGGCCTCTCAGCTGATCCCCGAGATGCTCTGGGCAGGTTACGACTTGTGAGCACCTGACCCGTGAATCACAGTACCGGGCGAGTTACGACTTGTGAGCACTTGACCCGGGCGTATTGTAACTTGAGGGAAACGTACTCAAGTTACTGCCTCCACACACACAATACCCAGGAGAGTTACGACTTGTGAGCACTCGACCTGGGCTTGTTTGTTTTGACTCGCATGATTTTATGTGCATTTATTGTGAAAAGCATGTTGGATTTATTTATGCGACATATTATGAATTACGTCCACTCACTCTAACAGTTTTATTATTTATATGTTTTTCTCTGGGCTTTTTGGTTTTCGCCGCACAAATTGCAGTATCTTTCCCGTGGTTTCACGTCATCGCAGGAGGCCTAGAGTTCCAATCACACTTTCTTTCTAGTAGGTTTCTGATGTAACCTGCTAGTCTTGTATATTTTGTAATTAGAAGTCGCTCTGAATACTTGTGTAGTGTTGTTCAGTTTGAGTTATACTCCTGAATACTTTCTGAAATTCTTGTAAACCTTGTGTTTTATTACATATGTGGATTTTGAGAAATCCGGATGGACAATGGAGATCCACGGTGTGTCTGAAAATTTATCTATAAAGTGTAATCTTCTTGCAAGTTTTTGGTTTGTACGTTTTATAGAATAAACTTTGGTAAAAATTTTGTAAGTCATGGTTTCGTTAGGACTTAATCTCGGTTTAGACAACTAAATCGGAGTTGTGTCCTTTAAGTAATGAACTTATTCATATTAATGTTTCACATGATACAAAATATGAGAAGCCAAAGTTTGAGAAAAATATATAAATATGAATAATAAAAATATGAAAACTAAAATAGATTCAAATTTTTACTGCCACTGATTTAAACAACTTTAAAAGCAGTCAACCAAAATCACACATATATGATTTCTGCGAAGATCGAACTAATCGATCTTTGCAACAAATTTATTCAACTCAAGGCCTGGAATAAAATGGTGAACACGCATGCAACTATATATGTATATATATAACAAGCTAGACTAGTATATTATATCTACTGGACCGGAGCTACATTTATATATATATAACTTTGCATACAACTCTCAAACAGTACCAAGCCCTCAGCAAATATATATATATTCATGAAATTCAATCTTTAAAAGAATTGACCGAAAGCTATTGCCCCATACAAATTTACTGAAACATGACCTCCTTGTACTTTAAACAAATATATGCCAAGACCGACAATAATTAATGAAACCATACTCACACGATTAGTTCATGTATCTCCACAATAAATTGCATATAACTTGCATGAAGTTCTAACACCAAATTCACACACGTGAAGACATACTTCGCACATATCATGCAAGTGACACATTTATATACAAGGGTGGTCTTGGTGGAGCCATTTTCGATGACCTTCATAAACTATCCTCCCACATCTATATTCTGAAGTCAGCTCATCTAGACAAATTGAACATGCCTTGTACCCTTTCACCGTTGACCCCGTAAGCATCTCTAAACCAGGAAAGTTGCTGATAGTTCACATCACCGCTGCCTTCATCAAGAATACCTAATTGTCTACTCGATCAAAAGTATGGACTCCAACGACCCATAAATGTATTATCTCCTCTATCATTGGCTCAATGAGTACACTAAGGCACTTTTCGGAAAATTTAGGGTCCGGAATCAACACTGATAGCATGTTATATTCCTTCTCCATGCACATTGACGGTGGTAGATTGTACGGCATCACAACAACGGTCCATGTACTATGCAAAGTTCCCATTGTTCTGAATGGATTGAAACTGTCTGTTGCAACTCCAAGGTGCACATTCCTGCAGTCCCGTGCGAAACCTGGAAAAGTTCTGTCAAAATGTTGAAACGTTTCTCCATCAGCTGGGTGGCTGAGGCTACCAGCCACGCATATCCGCTCCCCGAGCCATCGCATATGCTTGACAGTGTGTGGGAACATAAACAAATGCTTCAACCTTAGTGTTAGAGGGAAGTTACGAATCATTTTTTTGGGAATGTCATCCGCATATGGCTTATATCTTTCAGAATTACACACTGGACAAATCCTCTCGTTTACAAGCGCCCCCCTGAACAACACACAGTTGAACTCACACGCGTCAATTCTTTCGTAACAGAGTGAAAGATCACTCAAGATTTTTTTAATTCTCGAGTATGAACAGGGGAATGTGTGCCCTTTAGGAAGAAGTTTATTAATGTAAATACATAAAGAGTCAACACTAGTGTCCGACCATCCATTTTTATTTTTCATTTCCATTGCATCTAATATGGCACTCAAAACAGTTTCCCCACTGCCTTCATATAATGAGGTCTGTGACTCCTTCAATAATCTATCGTACTTTTCATAATCATCGTCTACCATGTCATTGAAGTTCATGCCAGAATTATCTTCCACAAATTATTGGGGTGCATCTGCATGGTATCCAGGATAATACGGATATGCATCATGTAGAATCTCCAACTGCGGGTTCACTGAAGAACCGACACCACTAGAAGGACTGACTCTGTCTTGAAGCCACTGTCTTCGTTGACTGAGCATTGCCGGTTTACTAGAAACTTCCCCGTGAAGGTGCCAGACAGTATAATCCTGACTCAAACCACTGTGTGACAAGTGATGATACATGGCATCCATAGTAACCTTGAACGGACCGTTCTTACAACGTTTGCACGGGCAGAAGTGATAATCAGCTCTGTTACTATGTCGCCGGGCAAAATTCATAAACTCGAATATGTTTGTGATGTACCTTGGATCAGCATGAGAATATGTCATCCAAGTTTTGTCTGGGTGTCCTTCCATGTTTCATGTCAACATAAACAATCAATATGAACAAAGTTACCACGCCACAGTTACGATTCAACCAAAACCTGCCCCCACACTTCTTCGCCTTATGCCTCCGGGTTAGGTCCTATCCCCTTCAGGGGAACACGACATTTGTCAAGCCTCTTGCACCCATGTGTTTCAGCTCCAGTTTAGAAAATTTTTGGCGGCATCTCCCTACAGTTCCCCGAGTGCACACATATCTAAACAACCTAATTTGCACTCGGGGAACATTGAAAGGAGACACTGTCGAAACCATATCCCAAAACTGAAACTGTAACCACATGAATAGCAAAAGGATCAATAAAGTCATGTTCACCTAAAGTGTCCAAAAATGGGACAATTCGAGAATCAACAACTCAACTCGATCAACTAGATGAGTTATTGATTCTTAAACGGGAGTTCTAAGTTGATAAATACCACAATTATATTTAACCATACACTCAATTTCATGATTAACCCTAATAACACCACTAATTGAGACCAATACACCTAATCTACACTAATCATCAAAAATTTCACTAAATTTAACCAAAGTTCAAACATTATTCATGAACCCATAACATAATTTATCACAATTCAATGATTCAAACACTAAAACTACAACATAAGACCAAATTCAATTCAACTTCAAAATTTCACATAAACTTTATTTTCACTTCTAAATTAACATGTATTATGGTCATAAAGAGGGATAAAGAGATAAAAATCAAACTAACCTTACTTAAGAATCAAATGAATGACAAGAACAACTTTCCTTTCTTAATTTCCTCAAATTTCTCCCAAAATCACACAAGAACAGCTCCAGAACGCGACTGAACTATATATTTTCCCAAAATTTCAACTTTATGAAGGGTTTGACTTTAAGAAGGAGAGCAGATTTAGTTTAAAAAAACTGGGGCAACGAAGATTGATCAATCTTCGTCGCCTCGGATCTCTTTGAGGCGACCAAGAATATCTTCGTCGCTTAAGATGTAAAAAAGTGGTCGCCTCATGGGATTGAAGCTACGAAGAAGTCGCCTCAGTAAAGTTGAAGCGACGTAGGTCATTTCTGAGGCTACGATTTCATTTTTCGTCGCCTCATTTAGATTGGAGCGACGAATGAACTTACCTTCGTCGCTTGAAAGCTGTCCTCCACTAGTGACAATATCATACATGTATTGTTCCCATGCAGTGTACTTAACGTCACCTTTTAACACACTTGGTCGACATGTATTTGAGATTGATATACATATATATATGAAATTTATGAATGAATGAAATATATATATACACACACGTTATTATAATTGAAATAGAAGAATTTAACGCAACTATATGTATGCAGAGTTTAGATATATATAGTTAAGATTCATATCAAAAACTCATATTTATGACTGAAAATAAGACATTAATAGGTTCCATCTCAATATCTTTGAATGAATTTTATGAATGAAATTTGCTTTGCCTAAATGGCCAATAAACAATTAATGTGAATTGTATGACCACAAAAAGGAAACAAAGTTTAGGTTAGCTTAAAAAGACGTGTTTATCTAGCTAAGTCTTCTAAACAATCTCTGAATATGATTTCAAATTTATGTCATACACTGACTACACCACTTATGTGATATATGAATATTCCTATGGGAATGATTACACGGCCTTCTAAATAGTAAGTCACAAGTCTTGGTGATTTAAGTTTGAAGTTCCATTGTATCTTGACTGCTATGGCAGCACCGGATGACAAAAGAGCTATGAATTTGTTAACATTTTCACCAAAATAGAAATCTTGGATTCTTATGAATGTTTCTTACTATTTTGATTTTGCTCAAAAATTTAAAAACACAGATAACAATCATAAGAATACATATATTCCAAGACAAGTTAAAATTCACCAAGTTCATGCATATGTATATAGAAAATTCATATATATATGAATTGCGAAATTTTAAGTTTTCCTATGTGTAATTCACCTTCTTCAAGTTCATATATTCTTGTGCTTGGTGTCACAAAATATTGATCCAATACACATGAATGATTAGAAAGATTTCTCAAAACACGACTACTATAGTAGCACCTAGTATTGAGAATACATAACTCACTCTAGATCAAGACATTGCTTTAATTTATTTTGTTTCTAATTAAGTATGCAAAAGTCATTGTTATTTAAACATGAAATGATATATGCAAGGGAGTAGATCAAAGTAAACAACGACGCATAACAGTCATCCAATCTGCAAATCCCACACATACTTAGAAACTAAAATCCAAAGACATCACAGAAAGTACAAATATGAATGCAGAAAATAATTTGCACTTTTCTATGATTAATGATAATATCTCTTCCCCCTAAAGAAAAAGATATATATATTCTATAATAAATGGGCGTACCTGGATTCCAAACATATGCTCTATGCCATAAAAATTCAGATAAATTTTCCACAATAATTGAAATAGGGAGAAAATCCATTTATGTGAGAAAATTTAAATTTATAAAGGCACATACGGGATGATGTAAATTAATTTAAGCCCGAGGAAATCCAGAATTAATTAATTTCGGGAAGAATGGATTTGATCCCGTCATAAAAGTAAGTAAAAGGAATACCACTGTATTAAGTCTCTCAAGTCGACAAAAAATATTGGAAGAGCAGACTATAGTCTTCAGCTTGGAGAATGAATTACAATCCGATTGAATCCATCAACAATTAAGAATTAAGAATATATATTAAAGGAGAAGTCGATAACCAAAACAAGATGATAATACACCCACTGAAGCTATAGCTGTACAAAAGTCGACAAAGACTAACCTATAATGGTTTCATAACAATGGTCTTCAAACAGATCAATCGTCCTCCTGCAAGCATAATTACTACGTACTCCTGGTTTTCATATGAATAAACCGATGACCGAGAATGATTCAAAACCCTGTTCCCCCTCTTTTAAGATTTTTTTTTGTCCTCTTAAAAAAAATTGTTATTTGATTCTTGATTGAGCTCTGATACTAAATGTTAAATTTAGATTAAGGATTGTGAATACTGAATGCAAATTAAGGTTATGAATGTAAAATTGTAAATCTGTAATCAATACAAGAACACAAACAAAACACATACATGCTTGTAAACGATGTCACAACACAAAAGACTTTCTCCTCTATATTATCCTTAATAGTCGACTCTTCTATAAGGCAAAGTAATAAATGACTTCTCAATGGAATGATGATAGTTAGAGTAGCTAGAGACATTATGCCTTTATATAATGTGTAGAATTAATACATCCCATAAATGTTCTTAATTCTAATACAACTCTGAATGAATAATGAATATAGAATTCATGTAGAACTCTTATTTGCACAAAATAAATTATATTCCTTTATAGATTAATGTAGTAAGGAATATCTTTGTTTATCAATTACTTAAGATTCAATTATAGAACTAAAATATTGTTAACAAACGTAATTATTATATAATATCCATATTAATTCTTACAAATAAGGCCAACAAAAGAGGGGGAGAGAGGCCAGCGGGAGTCATAGTACTACTATTTGGCATGCATAATAATTGATCAATGAACGTGTTATCTAAAATAGTAAATCTGCATGGGCGCGGCGCTTAATTGGCTCAACACCCTAAACCCATGGAATAAATTTGAGGCAAATTAACACTGTAAATTACGAGGATAACATACGGATCGAATATATAGTTTCTAATGCATGCAGACATATATGAAACGAAGCACGAATTCTAGATATTCCAATCACAGTCATGATTGAAGCAAACAATTCAAGACTAATGAAAGAATGGACTTATACAATAGTTATAATTATGTAGAGTTGACATTGATTGTATTGAACTTATGACTATATAATGAGAGTCTCATTGTAAAGTTAATCTTTGTGTAAATGTGAAGAACATATTTTGTTTGCATTGTAATAGGAATCTATTTTATGTACATATATGATCACATTTATGTAATCTGTGTGTGTTTGAGTGTAACAATTCATCTTTAATGGGCAAAGTTCTTGTTGTATCTCTATCTATATGTGAGGTTTGTCCCTCTTCTCTCTACGCATAATATACAACACCTAATTTCATTTAAGGAGCTTAAGGAGAAGAGAACAGAAAATAAACTCAAGAACAATGACAGTGTCACTAAACGTAGCTGGTAAGCCTCTGTTCTTCCTTCAACACCATGTTGATGTGTTTACATGACTTGATTGATCTTCAGTGTTTAGTTTTCAACCAAGACTATACTACATTCAGGAACCCATATACACGTCCCCAAAACTAGGGTTTAAGGATTGAAACGTTATGTACCTTGCACTATAATGCTCCAAATGCAACTTAGGTTTTCCTTCTTCACGCTAACTTTCGAGATGAACCGAAAGATCTATAAGGGTTCAACAGCAGCTAAGAGACGTACGGTAACTATGGACAAGCTCAGTTAATTAAGAATCATCCAATGCACTTATATAGACAAAGAGAGATACAAATTAACCAATAAGAAGATCTCAGTTCTCTCGGTTTGATAATCGACAACAATGTGCAGCAGAAATTTCTCTTTCGTGTATATATTGGGAAAATAGTCTGATCACTCAACTTTATCACAATCGACAATTTAATCATTGAAGTTTAGAAAATATTAAAAATACTACTAAATTTTAACTTTTACTATCAGTTTAGTCATTATACCCAATAAACAAAATGATCAAATTGATAAATAAAATTAAAGTTCAATAACATTTTTTATTTTTTTAAAATTTAATGATCAAATTATCGATTGTAACAAAATTAAATGATTATTTTAATTATTTTTTCATATATATGCAAGAGAAAGAGCTAGATATTAGCTTAAATTGATAGCGAAATTTGGGTGGATCGGAAGAGATTAGCTTGAAGAAAGATCGTGGAAAATTTCGTTTCTTATACATTAGATAAGTCAAATGAGATTTTATTCTTAGTTGGATCGTTCCTCGTCCACACTAATCCACATCGTAATCCTATGTTTTTGGCCGGGAAGCAATATGCGACACACGTCACCCAATTAATCGCAAGTATTCAATAAGCTACAGAAATTGGAGTTGAAATAATCAAACGATGTATGAATGCTGTCTTCACTCATCACACATTTCCGATATCCAATATTCTCTAAGCAAAAAGGGAATACTTGATGAGTGTCACCATCTCATTTCCATAGTTGTGCCGTAGTCCGGTAAGGTTGTCCCCCATTTTCAACCAATGTATTAAATTTGGCTACTGGTCGAGACAATTCAAATGAATAAAATGTGAGAATAGCAAGTTTGTCAGAGCATGTACAAAGCATGTTTGATCGTGCTTCCATTCTGTTAAGGTAAGGATGGCAAGTTTGTCAAAGACTGGTAACTCGGTTCCACTCGGACCATGGATATCATTATCTGGCCGAGTCATAACTGTAGCCATTGATTACTGGTAAAGAGGACTAAAGAGAAGCCTCAAATGGTCAATTAAGGACGTGATTAAACAAAACTTATCAAAAAAGCCTATGATTAACTTGGGGAAAAAAGAAAAAAGAGAAGGGTATTGGCACTTGAAACTGTTAATTCTATTGGAATCCGGTGGTCGCATTCGATAAAAAAAAAACCTCTACCATCTCTTCCATCATCTTATTCCTATTTCCATCTTTGCTCCAACAGTTCGAACAGCCAAAATGCCAATAAATAGCTAGAGAAGTAAAGGAAAAAATGAACTGATATCACCCAACTATAGGATGCCTACACTGGCACGCAAAAAACGCCATGACCCTAGACATCTAAGAATGGTTGAACCAGGGTCCAACGGCACCATTCACATGCCCATTGCTGTGAGTCCCATCAACATTTGGAATGAGTGAAGGAGGCACTCCGACGGCTATTTGGGAAGGTGGAGGAGGATATAACCCATGATTGTATGGGAGCGAGTGCGGACTTACAAGAGGACTGCCGCCTGGACCACTGTTACGTTGCTGAAGGGTATGGATCTGTCTGAGCCCTTCTTCATGGATACGAGATAGTGTCTCCAACTCCTTCATTGATAAAGCCTCTAAACCAGCACCATACAGAGGAGCATGACGGGACATTTCTTCGTGAAGTGAAGCCTCAAGGGTATGAATATATTGCTGCAACAGAGAAGGAGCGTGCATCAATCAAACCACATTTCTAGTATTGTGCTTCTGTAAAAGAAATAAGACATTAGAAGCCTAATGAAGATCCAAACTAGCTGTCCTGGTGAGAAAAACAAATGTAACTAGAAAACGAATAGGTGGACAGGATAATGAAAAGCTTTTTGCTATGCGGAGGCAAACCTGGCAGGCCTGCAGTTTTGATTCCATCCCATCAATATAGGCTTCACACCGAGCCACCTGCTCCTCCTTCTCCCGTTTCTCTCCTTCTGTTTGTCCTACTGTTTGCGTCAGTCTTCGTACTTCATCCTCAAGAGATTGACGAATTTCCTCTCGGGTTACCTTCTCTGTGGCATACCGTTTAAGTTCTTCATCAAATCGTTTACGTGCAGCTTCAGCACCCTTCAACCTCTCAGCTAGAGCATTTTTCTCCTTAACAACTTTCTGTCACATTCATCAATTGCAGTTAGGAGAAGGCATGGCTTAATACAAAATTCCACATAATTACTTTTTTATACAATCGTAGTGATACCACAAGGGGGATTTTGAAGTAGGGACCTCAACTGTAGGAAAATGCTCTTTACTTAAAAGATATGCAGATTATATAGACTAGAGATTGAATTGAAAGTCATATTTTGATAATAACAATAATCCACATGTAGCAAAACAGGTTGTACACAGAGAAAATGAAATACGTTTGACTATAAAAAGCACTAAAATTTAGAATACAAATACCAGAGCAGCAAGTGATCGAAGAGGGGAAAGAGAAGCCCTTCTCTGATTAAGGTCGAGAGATCATAAGCGATGACAAGATTAAACTGATACCATACCTTCAATTCATCACGTTTTCGGGACTTCAATTGAGACAGTTGTGATTCTGCATCATGAAGACGATCTTGAAGCACTTTCCTATCTGTCGTGAGCTTTTTAATTTCATCGTCCCGCTCTGAGCGGTGCCACTCAAGTTGACTCTCGACTTCTTGTATTTGTTCAGAGAGCTCCTTCTTTTCTCGAGCAAAACGGTCATTCTCAGCCTTCATTTCAGACTGCGACATCATAACATGCATCAATACTAATATTCTCCGAAAAGAATAAACAAGATGCGATAATCCAAGCCATAACACCAATTAAGACAACAAGTACCTTAAGACGACTGTTAGTGGCCTCTGATTCACTCAGTTTTTGCAATATAACAGCCTTTTCCTTAGCCATGTTAGCTGTTTCTTCTTTCTTCTCCTCTCGCATTCGAACAATCTCATCTTCACTAGCACATAACTGCTGCCAAAGAGTAGCCCTATCAATGTTTGCAAGTTCAGCAACCTCCCGCATCATACTGAAAACTGGTCTAATAATTTCTTGCTCCTCAGAAGCTAGTGTAACCAAGATATCAAAATCAAGATCCATTTCACGACAAGTATCTACAGTACTAGTGGCACGATCAACAAGTCTCTTTAGAATTCTCCCTCGATAAGACTTGTCAGCATACCATTTGAACAATAATGTATAGAGCATCTTCACAAATCCCTTAACACAAGGATCTCTAGAGAGAGCCAATGTTTCAGCAAGACCAAGAACTGAAGTAAAATCGTCTTGTTGGACTCTTCGCTGTTCGCTGGATTCCCCCTCCACGACTGAATTTGTCTGCTGAAAGCTTTCAGAAACAAATCTAGCATCAAGGTTCAATCTTTGAGCAAGGCGCCTTTCCAAAACCATGGCCACAGAATGCGCCACAATAGCACCACGAGCTACAGCTCTCTCAAAAGTTTGTGAAGCTTCTACAGCCAGACAAGGTATAGATAACATCTCAATTAAGATGTAAATATCAGAAAAATGTCGACAAGGCCAGAAAGGCTGCTCATCCACCATTTGAAACCGTTCAGAACCAGGCCCATGTTCCCCAAATAAGAAAATCCCAGAATGTATTGTCGAGCAACTATCACCAAAATCATCGTCACAATCAATATCCCTGAGTATAGTTTCAGCAACATCTCCCCAACTATTTACAGTCCTACTCAATAAATCGAGGACACAAGGAGAAACATCAACACCCAAATTCTTTAGCCTAACACGAACAGATCTGACCTACAATGATGAACAAAGATGTTTACATATGTTAAAGCAAGCAATGGCCATAATTAACCATAGTAAACTGCAATTACATAATGGGGGTTTTCTCTTCTATTACTTGCTGTATCTGCCATTATGAGAGCCTGATGTTCCAGGTCTCTTGAGGTTTTCTGCCCTCGGTTATTGAAGTATTTTCATCCCAAACAAAAAAACAAGGTTCTAAATAGAATGAATACTGTTAAATATATACCACTTCAGGTAGGTGTTGGCACTGGGATGCAGCTTTAAATATAAAATCAATGGTTGCAGCAAGAGGTTCATCATTTGAATCTGACAAGAACTCTAACGATTGAGATAAAACCCGTTCCCACACTTCACTGCTACAGTCTAGTTGACTCAAAGCACCAAAAACCTGTGGAACACAGTAAACATAAGTTACGAGTAGAAACATCTTCAGAATAGAACATATGAGCAGGTGTGCACAAGCGAGCTTGATTGTTTTCTGAGTAAGCTAAGATATACTGCGTACATAAGTGTGACCTCATAACCAGAATATACATTCCTTAAAAGTGCTAGTCTTTTGGTACATCTTGTATAAAAAAGCATTCAGGTAAAGACTATTTTATACTAAATGAATAAATGGTGTCAACAGAGAGAACCTTACCAGAGTCCGCAACGCAGGTTCTGCATCTGGCTTTTGCAACCGTTCAATAAGTGCAAAAGCAGCAAGTGGGTGCTCTGAATGTTCAACCAACTTGGGCACCAAAGACACTAGGTCAGGCTGCAAATTCTTAGGAGCTTTATCCAGTACAAGAGCGATCTTTTGTGCAGACTGAGGCCTCCGTCTTGGTTCAGGACAGCCTTGCGGAACAGCTCCATCTAAAGCTCTCAGTGAGTTTACAATTAATCCCAAGAGCTCCTCAGATTGCTCTGGCCACTTAGCCTACAATGCAAGGTTCTCAAACAGTAAGTACTACCACTACTACGACATATGTAGAGTAAATAACACTTCTGAGAAGAAGTACAATACCTTGGAACGAAGGGTCACATTTTCTGATGCCACAGCAGATGTTTCCGGAGGACAAGTTGCCTGCCCAGGAAGGGTTTTTCCAGGGATACCAACCTCATGCATGTCAGAACTTTGAACAGCCGAAGCACTTGTACTCTCATCAGCAGCGGCATCCAATCTCTCATACACAGGACAGTGCACATCTGTAGCTCCATTCTCTCTATCAGTTTGTACTGACGTAGCAGCTCCACTTCCCTCTGAAGTTTTTAAGTTCGCATCAGATAAATCACCATTACAACTCCCTTCTGTAGGTTGACAACATTCAACCATAATGTCCAGAAGTAAATCAATAATAGCCTGCTGCAAAACTTTAACTCCCATTAACAAATTCATCAAACTAGGTGACGATTCATCATTCTTTATGATCTTCATTCCATCACCGTTACCAGAAAGCTTGGTTGGTAGCAACAGGCGCTTCACTTTAGCAGGGTCATCAAGATAAACACGAAGGCCGGTCAGGAAACCAGCAATGGCACCTGCATCCATCAGAAGCTTTTCACGCAAGGTGACTCGTGGCTGTGAAGGATTATCTCCATAAGTGAGGTGAAATCCAGCTCTGGAAAGTAGATTTCTGAAGATATCTTCTTCATCGCCACCTATTCCTTCACTATCTTCAGAATCAACCAGTTCATCAGGATCTGTAGTTAAGGCATCCTGATCGTCCTCTGAAGCAAAAACCTGAGGCAGGATGCACATCAATAATGGCTTTAGTAAAATTATTTTGCCACAATAATACGCACTGAGATACTGAATTATGTAATTTGACTGATTGAAAATAGTACTGGAATAGCTTCCGATTTTCCATAGATGAAGACATATAACTGAAAGTGACCTTGTCTAAGAACGTTAATCATATCCACAAAGGAATTGGCATAGATACATTAATCCCATTTACCAACAATGACAAGTCCATGGATATTTCTAAGAACATGTGTTAGCTAAAGAAGCCAAATATTATATATAGATAAAGCAAACCAAGTAAAACTACCATGAAAATCTGAGGAAAAAAACACCTAGGCTAAAGACTTGAGATCCTATCTGAACAAAAACTCAAACCTCAGACAGACTGCCCTTTAGCATGATTAAGATAAACACAATCAATAGTTTACTGCAGAGAATGTTTAACACAAAAACGCTTATAAAACTGACCTCTAGATCTGAAAACTCAAACCAAGGACAGCAGTCCAAAATTTCACACACAAAAACAACAGTATCACGGACAAGAAACCCGGCATCTGTTTCCAACATATCTGAAACCTTCATGAATTGCAAAACAGAATTGTTCCAAGTCTTTGTACATATGGAAGACTCTTTCCATACAGTTTTGGCAGGATTCTTTTGATTCACAACAGCCATCCGGTACCTCACCCAGAAATTCTTGTCCAGATCACTACCAACTGACTGATCACTCTCCAAATAAATACATATGGTGTCAAACGATTCATATACCCCTGCATCAGAAAAAAAAAATTACAAAAGAATTAGGCAAAGAACATAAAACATGTTATTTTTTGTTTTTTTTTATGAAAAAGGCCTGACAACTGCTTACCAATCCGAAGCTCACATCCACCAGCCTGAAAGAATTTGCTAAATATTTTTCGGGTCTCCATTATTTCCTTAAAAGACAGGAAGTTCTCCACCTTCCATGTAAAAGAGCTCCGATTAACATTCTTGTCAATCTGAGTACAAGACTCAGTAACTGGATCGATCAAATCCTGCATAATTGATGTCTCCTTCAATATGAGGACCTCTGCAGAGAATAAAACAGTGTCCTGAACAAGGAACCCTGAGTCTTGATCGAAGAGACTGGTAAGCGTCACAAATTCACGCCAACCCCAATCCTTTGCAGCTTTGGAGTAGCGATTCTGAGATTCCTTTGTCACAGACTTCTCGTCCATCTTCTGATTCACAACAGACAAACGATGGCTCACAAAACAACTCCAATCACTGGCAGTGTTCCGTGAATCTGTAACTTCAAGAAACACCGATAGGTGGCATGGTGGCTGAGACTGCCCTGATACCACCAAAACATATGGCAAGTTTTCAGAACTCTATCGAGCACTAGGTTATCAATACTTGTAAATGATTATTAACATTAAATACATATATATGTGTGTGTGTGTGTGTGTGTGTGTATTTCCCCAATTAAATGTTAAATTTTATGACATGCAGAGTCCTACCAACAAGATGAGCATGCCCAACAAAGTCCAAGCAACATTGCACAAGGATCGGAATATAAACAAAAGATGCAGTCCATGGTGGCTTATGCAGTTACGCTATCATTGATAGCATTAATACATACCATATTTGCAGTCGCTCATGATGGCAAGTAACTACAGATGCAGCTCCAAAACGTTCAAGTGGTAGGATTATAGTGAGGGACATGTAAAACCATATTCAAATAGGATGATAAAGGTACTACTAGTCCTCAAAAATCTGTATGTGAACGACATCACATGATTTCATAACTTTGCAACACAATAAGTCACAAAACGAAAAGGTTATCGATTGTAACAACCAATTATTAAGAACAAGACAATAAATGATTGTCCAATGCGAAAACGATGCCTACCTCGGGGATAAACAATGAGCCGACAGTCCCGATTTCCAATTTGAAACCTCCTGCTCTTGATGCAAAGGCCTGTTATCTTCCTCTTCTTTAATATATCCTTCAATCTTGTGAAATTCTCTATCCGCCAAGTGAATTTCCCCATGTGTCCATCCATTTTCCTCGCCCCACTACCACTCCTCCCTGTTGTCAATCCCCCATTCTTCGAAAAGCTACTGAACTCCTTTATCACATGAAATGAGGTACTAAAAACTGCAGTGTCATCCGCCACAAACCCCGCCTCTGCTCCAATGAAATCTGACATCTTCATATAATCATTCCACCCCAAACTGGTATTATCCCCGCTCTTATTATCGGCAGCAAACCTTCCATACGAGTCCCTGTGAATATGATTAGACCCCGGCTTCTGGTTCAAAACCGACATTCTAAACAAACACCAACAGCTCCTATCGGACAACACCACCGTCTTATCAGTATCCTTGCTCTCCAAACACATTGACAAATACTCGACGGCATTTACCGTGCTCTGATAAACACTAATCCTCAAATTACATTCTCCGGCGGGGAACACCGGGCTCATTATCTTCTGAGACTTAATCATGTCCTTAAATAAACTAAAGTTATGCACTTTCCAAGTGAACTTGCCACTCAACACGTCTCCGATCGGGCTGGCCACGACGGATGATGACATCACCGAGCCACTGCCGCTGGAAGACGCCGACGCCAACAACGACGACTGCAGGTCATTGCTGTTGTTGTTGTTACTATTATCTCGCGTGAAATTGACGGACTCATTGAGTATGAGAATATCGGCGGTAATCAAAACGGAGTCTGTATTGAATAGATAACCTAACTTGGAATCAAAAACAGTAGAGGAAGGCGTGAAATCACACCAACCGTGAGATTTCTTCTTACTGGAGAAGCGGTGCCACGAGTCTCTGTGAATAGTTTTAGATTCGTCGGCGACGTTGACGATGGCGAGTCGATAGCTGGCGAAGCAGTCCCATTTCGACGACGACGTCCCACGCGGGTCCATGATTTGAAGGTACACCGAGATGTAGCCAGGTAGCGCCTGTGAATCACCTTTGGGGTATATTAACAGACGGCAATCGTAGCCTCCGACCTCGAAGTACTTGCTCCACAGTGCCCTAGCTTTGATTCGCGGAAAATTCTGGACCGTCCATCTGCACACGGCTGAGTATTCGCCTCTCCGATCGACGGCCACGCTCTCCTGCGCCGCCGCGCCGCCGCCGTCTCGAGACCCCACCGCCAGGTCCTCCGCCGCCGCCGGAACCGCTTTCTCCGAGTTGTTCGAGGTGGGGGCTGGATGCGATTGCTCCGTCACCGTCGACGAAGATGACGACGGCGAAGACGACGGGACCGCCTCGGACGACGATGACGATGAGGAGCTGGTGCTCTGCTGGTGCTTCATTTGGGTGTTTTGGTTTGTCCGTGCTCTCTCTCTCTCTGTCTAACACACACACTGGTTTTCTCAGCTTTAATTTCCTGTTTTAATTTTAATTTATTTAATTTTTTGGCTGTGGGAGAGAGAGGAGGAGGAAGACGAGGGTGTGTGGCGAAAGCCTTAACAAGAACAAGAGAGAAGCTTTGGACAACAAGCGGCGCATCATAGTTAACCTGCACCATCGTGGCATCGTCCTTATGTTTTATTCTTTTTCATTTTAGCTAATTTCTCGGGTTTGGATCCACTGCATCCAGGTATTATTGAGTTCTGTTGGACGTGGTTGTACCCCTCATCCCAGCCGTAATTATTGCACGTGCTAAGGGACCCGCGGGTAACGTGGACGAATGAGAAATTACTAGAGCACGTGCTCCGTGGAGAACCTGTGCGGGTAGGGTTGTGCCCTAGCTTTCCAGTCTTTCGGAGCAATCAAATCATGAGTCGCATGATTCTAATGCCTTTTTGCCGTTGATTTTGGGAATCACACTGTCACTAGCGGCCTAATTGAAGGCATCCTTGCCGTCTGATCTGTTTATTCACCTTATATAGTGATGCCTTCTTTCGTTTTCTTTTCTATTTTTGGAAATGGATGCTTATTCGGGTGATTTAATAAAAGAAATATAAATATATAGTTTTCGTTAGGAGAAAAATATATGTGCAATAATTACATACTGAAACGGTATATTTATCTATTAATATTTTATCTTAAATACAAACATTACAATTAATTATAATCAGTATCCCGGTAAATCAATTATTGCTAGAATCTTTACGTACTTCTAATCTAATTAGAACAAGACATACTCTCAAATATATGAAATGCACCACCACCCCCCCCCCCCCCCCCCAAAAAAAAATTTGTGTAGAACTCCTAATGTATGATGTATAACTTTTTGTTGTCTCACTAAAGACCTACCCAAGCAAAAAAAAACTTTATGGGCAAAAAAATAAATTTGGTCGAATGAAAAAAAAAGTACAACGCATCAACTACAAATGATACTACATGTGATGTAGATTCCCTATGATGTCTCCAAAACTAACTCCTCTTGATTGGTAACTCAATTAATCTCGGAGTTCAGATAATCGTTGCATGCAAATGCGACTCATATGTTTCACAAATGTAGATTTTGGAAGTGACTTGGTGAACGAGTCCGCAACATTATCCGTTGAACCAATTTAGCTCACATGGATATTCAAGAATTGTTGTTATTGTTGATTGGAGAAAAACTTAGGCAAAATGTGCTTCGTATTATCACTCTTAATGTAACACAACTTCAACTATACAATGCAAGCTATATTATCCTCAAAGATGCAGGTTGATGCTGATGTAATATATGGTAATCCAATAAACCCTCGAATATGGTGTATTATTGACCGAAGCCAGACACATTCTTTAACAGCTTCATGCAAAATTATGATTTCTGAATGATTCGAGGAAGTAGTAACAAGAGTTTTCTTTGTAGATCTCATATCTGGCATCAGCAAATCCTACCAAATACATCTTGTCGTGTCTCTAAATAAGGGACTACATGTCTACACTGAAAGAAGGTTCGGCGCTGCCAGCTGGAGAGTTCTTCAACGGGTCAAAGGTTTCCCTTGACAGGTCGAGTAACACTTGTTGATCCCTCGAAGGTTTCACTTGACAGGTCAAGAAAAGCTCTCGACGGGTCGAAAATCCCAGAATCAGAATGTTGTGTTTCAACCAACACTACCACATATTTAACCATTGCCGGTGATTTTTAAATCGCCGGCAATGTTTTTTAACATTACCGGCGATTTTTTCCCCAAAAATCGCCGGTAATGTCTTCTTCTTTTTTTAACATTGTCGGCGATTTTTCCGGCAAATCGCCGGCAATGTTAAAAAAAAAAGACATTACCGGCGACTTAAATGTACGTCGCCGGCAATGTCTTTTTTTTTTTTTAAATTACCGGCGGAACATTGCCGGCGATTTGCCGGAAAAATCGCCGGCAATGTTAAAAAAAAAAAAAAAAAAAGAGATTACCGGCGATTTTTGGGGAAAATCGCCGGTAATGTTAAAAATCGCCGGCAATGGTTAAATATGTGGTAGTGCAATCCATTTACCAAAATTTCAAGTCTCTCTCTCTCTTGCTTCTTTATAGGGAAAGCATAGTCCCAAATCAATGGATTCATTCAAGTACCTGAAGATATGTTTTACTCCATATAATATCCCGATCTTTTTATTTAATTTCTACCATTTGTGGATAATTCGAGTTTGATTTAGTGGTTGCAGTAAGTTATTTTACAGTCGGTAAATACTAAGAAGTCTCGGGTTGACTTTTTATTGAACTATTGAAGTTGGTTGATTTTGGGTTGAAATTATAGAATTTGTCGAGACAAGTTCGTAGACGCGAGAATCGTCAAAAACAGAATTATGGCGTAAAAGTTACGACTATTGGAAGTTTGTCACAAATTAATTATCATAAAATGGAAAAGTATAAAAGGGGTTTCCCTTTTTAGAAGGTCAGAAGGGTAAGGGGGTGGGTTAACTTTTGGTCAACTCTCCCTCCCGTGAGAGAGAGAGACAGTGTACAGGCGGTGCGGCGATCGTCGGCTGGCGTCACGTCGTCCAACCACCTCTGAACTCAAATTTGGTCAAAATCGTTTCCTTTCATCGTCCTCTACCCCTTTCTGGCTTGAATTTCGACAATTGAAGTTCAAGGTGAGAGAATCAAAAGGGAGAAGGTTTAAGGTTTCGGGTGAATTTCCATCGCCATCGCCGACGACTCCGGTCATGAAATCGATGTATTTTGATCATTATTGATGTCTAGATGGTATTTGTATGTTGAATTTCTTGGTTGTTGTGATTTAGGCGGTGAGGCTAGGGGTTTCGGTTCCTCTCCTCTCCCTAGTTCGATTGAGTCCAGCCTCGAGCCATGAAGTGGCTCGACAGCGGAGTTTTGGCGTCGGAAACATTTTCCGATCGAATGGTTTCAGAGCCGATTCCAGGAAAATGAGCTGGAATAAAGTGAGGTTTCTTTGAGATTTATTGTTGGACTTGTTGAGATATTTCTTTTGATAGGTTAACCTCCTCAACCGGCGGTAGTCGCCTGTAGTGGCGTGAGGGCGGCATGTGCCGCCATCGTCTAACCAGAAAATATTTCTGGAACGGATCGAGTAATAAGTCGTTAGGTTCGTATAGGCGATATGAACATAATGGTGAGATTCACTCAATGTTTAGTCTTCGTCGACTCAGTGGGTGGGTGGTGGCGACGAGGATCTCCACCAGTGGCGGTGCGGCCAACGAAGAAATTAAGTGTGCCTTATATCGTTACGACTATTTTTTCGTAACAAGTTTATCGGATATGTTCTTCGACTAAATTAGTCAATGTTGATTTTTTATATCGAGTACTTTCTCGATTTACCTCTTTTTATTTATTGATTTTGACAAGGGTCGGGTTGTCACACTCCATTAATGACTTTACGTAGGCTCATACTGAGAATGCAATGTCTGGAAGTGTACACCTAGCTAAATACAATAAGGTTCTAACAACACTAAAATATGGAATCTCAGCTCCCAAAAGTTCTTCATCATCATCTTCTGGATTGCGAATATGTAATATTCTTTTTGGGTTCCAGACTGCGAACAACTATTGATGTGCCAAGAGGCTGTGCATTTTCCATATTAAATCACATGAGCATCTTTTGGACATAAGTCTATTGGTGAATAATAATTCCACCAACTTGATGTTCCAGCTCTAAATTGAGGCAAAATTGAGTCCTACTAAAGTGTTTCATCTCGAACTCGGATTTCAAGTAGTCAACTGTCTCATAAACATAGACCACTATAAATCCTGAACTTGTTCGTTTAGTAAATATGCATGAGCATAAATTATCATTCTTGTATCATTTCTCAATCAAGTAGTCACTTAGAATAGTGAACGCCTCGATTTGATCACACGAGCACTCCATGGTTTAGAATTTTTTTTGGATTAGGTATAACTATGTCATCTAATACTCTCATGTATATCTCTGAATCAAGATTCTCATAGAGATATGTTGTAACCATATCTATTAGTTGCATACTCAGTTTTTTGGACACTACCAAATTGAACAAGTAGCGGAAAGTAATGATGTTCATGACCGGAGAATACGTCTCCTCATAATCAATACCAGGGCATTGAGAAACTCTTGCGCCACAAGTTTTTCTCATTGTGTTTCTAAAAAAAGACCAATTAAAAAAAGGCTTAACATTCAGTGGGCATAACACCACTAGACTAAAAACTTGTCTTTTAGTAAGATAGTCTAGTTCATCTTGGATTGCTACTTTCTATTTCGGCCAATCTGCTATCCGTTGATAATCCGCAACAGAGTGAGATTCCACTTCATCATCATCAATAATTTTTTAAGTGACAAAATAAGTAAATGCATCATAAACAAACATGGAAGAACGATCCATAATAATGCTAGCCTTTGTTTAACTTGTTGAGATTTGTTTGTTTTCTGACATCGTCATTGACTTTGGAGCATCCCCCAGTGTTTGTCAATGATGACTTTTGAACATAATTGTAGTATGAAACAATCTCATTTGTTGATGATGAATGAATCATTTTGTGCCTTGATGACTTGCCTTTTCAGCGACAGCTCATCAGTGGCTTTTGACCGACGCTACACCCCCACTATGGGCATGAGAAACAGTACATTTCCTGAATGTGGCGTTTACTTGCCCAATTCCAGAGTCTTCCAACCTTGCAGGAATGTTTGCAATAAGTATATATGATCTTGTCACTCTAGCAATATCAATAAAGGAGTCAGACATCAAATCTGCTACTTTATAAAGATCGAGAATAAATTGCACTTGTATCTCACTCTGAAATGTGCGGGGATCATGATGAGACATAGTAGGGACATACCACGTCAATCTATGATATTCAACTGGAATGGAATCATTCCTATCTCCCCCTAATGGCAAGAAGTATGTCTTATCTAAGTGTTAATATGCAAATCTAGCATTAACGAGATCTCCTATCAAAAGCTCTAAATAGCAGACAATCGTTGGAGCTTCATAATCGTCTCTGAGAACCCATTGTTGTACTCATTGGAGTCATAATAAATATATATATTGCGCAACCAAAGATGCATAAATGTGAAATCTCATATCCAGTTACTAACGGGTACACACTGAATGGTTGACGTGCTACAAGTCTGAAACGAATAAGCTTAACTGCATTCAAACTTGCAACACCACATGCATAAGATTAACTGAAGTCTCAAGACTTGCTTTCTTGTCATCTTCTAACATGAGATTGACATGATCGTCTTCTTCTATCAAATTGTCTCTCCCAGCAAAGTTAGTCTCTTGCGCCAAGTATTGGTTGTGCCTCTTGTAGATATTTTGAATTTCTTTGCTTGCACAATATTGCATTTGCATATGCTTAGTAGATCCACACTTAAAACAAGTGTAACTATTAGAATGAGCAGAGTGTGAAGAGTTGCCACCAATCCTGGAACCTGTTGGTTCTCATTAGAGTTACTAGGGTCGATGTCTTGGCGGTTCCAAATGAATTTTTGACTTTAGCCTTTACCACGACATCTGTCACGTCCTTCTCTCCCTCCACGAGTGTAAGGCTCATAATGATTTTTCTTTTATTCCTTATGGGTCTTCCCACCAGTGTTCTGATAACGCGTAAAACATGTATCAAATATTAACACAAAGTAGACATTCAACACATAGTTCACACGTATGCAATTTACAACCCTTCTTTGTAGATATAGCATTGATAAGTAGGGATCGTTCTTAACCAGAGATTGAGGGTATTAATGCATGACAACGCTTGTAAACATAAAATAAAAGGTATGGGGGGTTTGAAAGTTTGGTTTAATTAACTACAAAAATAAGAACAGAAATTGGTAAGCAAACATATTAAGAAATCCTAGATTCTATCATACTTCACTCATAGACAAGTAGAAAACAAACAAGAACAAAGAACCCTAAACAATTAGACCAAAAATAAAATAATAACTAATATACTTACAAGTGATCGATACATTATATCCACCTAGCCAATTCATGCTCATATTTATTTAGTGTCAACGAAATTCTTAATCTTCAACCTAAAATACATAGACATGCTTTTAAATTGTAAACGAAGAGCGCAACAACTTAATCATCTAAAGATCATACAAAACATGCAAGAGAGGAACGAAGAGCGTATCACCTAGCTTATTAAGAAGCTTTAAGCACATAAGCATGCATACGAATTAAAATTTAAAAACTAAGAACACATGGAAGATACTAAAATAAATCTGAAACATAAAACCTTTTGTCAAACTTTATTACAATCATACTTAAACAAAATCTATTACAAGGAAGAGATGAAGTAGAGAAGCTCATGGTTACACTTTTTGTTCCGTGAAGAGCACTGCAAACGCCAAGTGGTGATTCTCAAATGCAAGACGAAGAGCGCCGATTACACTTGATCCGTGGAGAAGATGGATGCTCGGCCTTGGAGGAGGAATTTGCTAAATATGAGAGGAAATGTGTTTGAGGCAGAGGTTTGGCTTCTATATTGTGTGATGATCTTCTTTGAGGCCGAGCTCCCCTTTATATAGGAGAAGAGTAGATTGTTTTCTACCATAACAAGAAGTCCACATTAATTTCGGAGAAATCTGACCTCCTGTAGTAAAACGCGATTTTTCTGAGTTATACTTATTCGAATTATGTGATTTTTGCGGCATTGGAAAGATATTTCCGAGGGCTATAAAATATCTTAATTAATCACCTCAATCGGAGTTGATATGCGATTTTTACAGCCTGTCAAAGTATGCTATCCTGTAACTTCAGATTTCCTTCCTTTTTAAGTATTAGGAATCACAATCTCATTAAATCTTGGATTTCTTGCTCTCAAATTCTTCTTGTCCGAAAATACCATTTTATTGCACATATTTTGGGCTTCAAATCAGGTATAAATAATATTCAAATATCTTCCATGACTTCGGCTCCAATGATCTCCATAATTTCGGCAATATTGCTCTTTCCTGGTTCACGCAGGAGAAATGTCTTCTTCCTCATTTGCACCATTTTGGTATCCATTTCATTTGTCAAATGGTTTTGAATTATTGACACCATGTGGGCATGCATTTTAGTAACCATTTAAAGACCATTTCTCGGACCATTTCTTCTCCATAATTAGGAACTTCCTCCTTATTGCGTTTTGAGCTCATTTCTGCCTCCTTTATGGATTCCTCCTTATTTTGTCCTATAAATCATAAAGTAAGTAAGATACAAAGATACTAAGTTCTAAACAAAGCTAACTGTAAAGAGAAAGACGTTAAGAATCAAGCATAAAATGCGTAGATCAAACTCCCCCACACTTAGACTTTGCTAGTCCCTAGCAAAAACAAAATAAAAGAAAAACTCAAAAATAAAACAAACAAAGGAAAATATACAAACTAAAAACTAACATACTTAGATATTTCAACATTTCAAAGACGTAAATCATCATGTTATTGTGTTTAAAACGCTGAAAACTCTAAGTTGACAAAAACACATCTAAGTCCTTGTCTCCAGAATTTTACAAAGTATATGGCAATGGAATCACAAGATTTCAACGTGAATGCTCAATGATTTCAAGAGATAATAGAGATATAATCATGTCATGAACAAGTAAGACTTGGAAGACAACAATGGTGAAGTTAAAGCTGTGCATGTTTCGAACAAGTTTAAATCAATCTCACATGGATGCACTCATCATATTTTGACTCATGAAAAAGGTTCACTCAAAGTGTATATGAATTGAATCAAAATCTCATGAATATGATGAATTACTTGCACAAATGAACCTAAACCATATGCTTACTCAACCAATCGAATGCCACTCATCTTAAGGATCATAAAGGACTTTAGAAAGGTTGTAATGAGGCTGAGGTTAAGGCATTCGATATTGTTGGTATGTGGTGATAAAAACATTCAAAAGACTTAGTCAACACTTAGGCAATTCGAGCTCCATCCTTTCTCATGTGTCAAACTTCAAAATGAGACCAATTTTCATCTTTTTGGGCCCTAAAATTATTTTTTCTTGAGCTTTACGGACAGAACAAATGCCACATTTCTTCATTTTTAAACCTTCAATTCGTGGTACACTCCAAATCCGCAAATATGGAGGACATTAATCCAAACTTTGACATTTAAAACACATTGCTAGAGAGCTTTTTTTTTTTTTTAGCTCTCGAATTTTTTTCTATCTTTTCTTTTCTATTCTCAGCAATTTACACACATATTTAAACTATTTGAACAAGTATTTCCCCATACATACATCTTTTTCTTTAAAATCTTCATCTTCATGTCATTTCCATGTACTTAGCTTCAAAAATCCTCACCAAGTCTTTAGAATAAGGGTATGGATATTCTACACTAGGTTAAAGTATTTAGATATATATGGCAATGAAAGAAAGGCTTAATGTGGGCTCATATGGGCTATCTATGGGTGTCGCATCTTGTGCGCACGTAAATGACACATGGCTATTTGGTTTAGTGGTGAAAGACCTAAATGCGTTTAATCATATCCAAAATCAGAGCATTTATCAACTTAAAAGCTTTGCAAATCCACATGAGTAAGTTCTAGTATTCTCTAGTTCATTGAAATCTATGGCAAGCAATTAGATAAGGCATGTATTATTTTTGAGACACATGCACGAAATTCACTCATCAAAGAAAGTATTGTAGGCTCAAAAACTCACTTTAAGGTTCGTATGATCTAAAAGCTTATTCTAGCATGCGAAATCTGTACCATGTTTATGCAAACCATATCCACTACATGTCATGACAATCAAAACATCTCAATTAGCACTTGAAATCCCATGCAACGCCATATGTTTATTCTTTTCGGTCCATTTTCATCATAGACTAATTAAGAGCATCCTAAAGACTCTTTAAAACACTAAGTTAAACAAAAAGACTCAAAACAATTTTTTTTTAGGGCATCATCCGCTGGAAAGTTTCATTGTCCACCCGGTTTTAACAATTTATGACTCAAATAAATTGTAAACCTCTCCCCCACACTTAAACTCTACATTGTCCTCAATGTACTAAAGTAAAACATAGAATCAAGCATGAAGAAAAGGATTTACGAAAAATCTAACTAAGAAAAAAAACAAAATCTACGAAAATAAAAAAAATAAGGGAAGAGAAAGCAAATCTTGTTTGTAGACTCCTTCATTGGATTACCTCCCAACAAGCGCTTGTTTTTAACGTCTTACAGCCTAGACGTGTTGTTTTGCTCCTTCTTCACTTGGGACTTCCAACATTCTTGACGTTTTCTTTGCATGTACATGTTGGTGCCATCTCCTCTAACTCTTTTAGCTCGTCCTTCTTCTTCTTCTTTACGAGCTTGTTAGGGTTCATGATCCAGTCAAAGATACATTAATTAGTGATCAATTAACTAATTAATCATAAATGTAGCTCATGTAGCATTTACAACAAGTAGGTTTATCTTTCGTCACAAATTCATTACAACATTGTCCCAATTGATTTTTCGCCAAAGATATATAATTATCACATGCATCTAGAATTTAAATTAAGACTTAGATGAATAAATTATGCAATGGCTCGAAATCCGTTCCACTCCTTTGGGCAAGTCTAGAAATGACCAGTTGGGATAGATGTAATGCAAGAGGTAGGACTAGTTTCGAGAATATTCTCTTTCTTACATCCAAATCCCGTCACGAGTCATAACCCTTCTAGTCATCATAACCGAAAATTTCTTACTAAGAGCAAAAGTTCAATACGATATTACATCAACTCTTTCAATCAAAATCCAACTTAAAAACTAAATACCAAGTGATAAAAATATAGCTAAGACTTATCATTTAACATTTTACAACAACATGCTCAAAATCAAAGAAACTGAACATAGCTACTTGACGAATTTATGCAGAATTAATCACATAGGAATTTCATGAAAATTTACGAGATGATACTAGACATATATATACATAATTCTGTAAATTTTCATAATTTTCCAAGACCTCCAACCATGTCAGATAAATCACACAAAATAGCACATACACAGTCCCGAATTGAAATTAACACTAAAACTAAAAGAATTATAATCACATTATACAATAACAATGATGAATATTTTTACAGAAAAATGACTCATCAACCTTATACAATTGACTTTTTGACCTGCAAAAAACATAAACAAAGTTACAACATGCTTGGAACTCAAGAACACATGAAAATTTTCAAATTCGCACAAAATTGAACATAGAAGATTGTCAAATTTTTCCAGAATTATTGGTTTGTCCGAATTCAATAAAAATTTACACGCATAAAACAACACATAAAACGAAACACTTCTGAAAATTTTCAGATTTTTCCAATATCTTCAGCTATGTCAAATAAATTGTACAAAACAGGTCAGTGAACAGTTTCGAAAACAGAGAAAGAAAAAAATTATGCACAAGTATAATATTTACACAATATGAACATATTTACACAAACGAAATCACACAATAGATTTTTCAATCCCCGGCAACGGCGCCAAAAATTGATAACGCGTAAAACATGTATCAAATATTAACACAAAATAGACACTCAACACATAATTCACACGTATGCAATTTAAAACCCTTCTTTGTAGATGTAGCATTGATAAGTAGTGATCATTCTTAACCGGGGATTGAGAGTACTAATGCATGACAACGTTTGTAAACATAAAATAAAAGGTATGGGGGGTTTGAAAGTTTGGTTTAATTAACTACGAAAATAAGAACAGAAATTGGTAAGCAAATATATTAAGAAATCCTAGATTCTATCATGCTTCACTCATAGACAAGTAGAAAACAAACAAGAACAAAGAACCCTAAACATGCTTGCTAGACCAAAAATAAAACACTAACTAATATACTTACAAGTGATCGACACATTATATCCACCTAGCCAATTCATGCTCATATTTATTTAGTGTCAACGAAATTCTTAATCTTCAACCTAAAATACATAGACATGCTTTTAAATTGTAAACGAAGAGCGCAACAACTTAAGCATCTAAAAATCATACAAAACATGCAAGAGGAATGAAGAGCGTATCACCTAGCTTATTAAGAAGCTTTAAGCACATAAGCATGCATACGAATTAAAAATTAAAAACTAAGAACACATGGAAGATACTAAAGTAAATCTAAAACATAAAACCTTAAGAGATGAAGTAGAGAAGCTCATGGTTAAACTTTTGTTCCATGAAGAGCACTGCAAACGCCAAGTGGTGATTCTCAAATGAAAGACGAAGAGCGCCGATTACACTTGATCCGTGGAGAAGATGGATGCTCGACCTTGGAGGAGGAATTTGCTAAGTATGAGAGGAAAGGTGTTTGAGGCAGAGGTTTGGCTTCCATATTGTGTGATGATCTTTTTTGAGGCCGAGCTCCCCTTTATATAGGAGAAGGGTAGGTTGTTTTCTACCATAACAAGAAGTCCACATTAATTTCGGAGAAATCTGACCTCCTATAGTAAAACGCGATTTTTCTGAGTTATACATATCCGAATTACGTGATTCTTGCGGCATTGGAAAGATATTTACGAGTGCTATAAAATATCTTCATTAATCACCTCAATCGGAGTTGATATGCGATTTCTACAGCCTGTCGAAATCTGCTATCCTGTAACTTCAGATTTCCTTCCTTTTTAAATATTAGGAATCACAATCTCATCAAATCTTGGATTTCTTGCTCTCCAATTCTTCTTGTCAGAAAATACCATTTTATTGCACATATTTTGGGCTTCAAATCAGGTATAAATAATCTTCAAATATCTTTCATGACTTCGGCTCCAATGATCACCATAATTTCGACAATATTGCTATTTCCTGGTTCGCGCAGGAGAAATGTCTTCTTCCTCATTTGCACCATTTTGGTATCCATTTCATTTGTCAAATGGTTTCGAATTATTGACACCATGTGGGCATGCATTTTAGTAACCATTTAAAGACCATTTCTCGGACTATTTCTTCTTCATAATTAGGAACTTCCTCCTTATTGTGTTTTGAGCTCATTTCTGCCTCCTTTATGGATTCCTCCTTATTTTGTCATATAAATCATAAAGTAAGTAAGATACAAAGATACTAAGTTCTAAACAAAGTTAACTGTAAAGAGAAAGACATTAAGAATCAAGCATAAAATGCGTAGATCATGTTGTAATTCTCAAGTATTTTCTTGATCCTAGCGGGTCATGAATTGTTATTAAGAATTATCTCATGATGTCCCTTCTTCTTAACCAGGAAATTCATGAGATCATTGGATGTTGTGATTCTTCCTTGCTCGTACTCAAGCAGGTACTGATGATCTAATATACTTATGGAATATGGGAAGGTGTCCAGAGACTTAGCGATCATGTCCTGATCAGTCTTGTCAACTTCACAAAAACTCAGATCAAATTAAAGCTCCAACTTAGCTTGGTTGTATGCATCCACCTTTGTATAATCCAAAACGTATAGTCTCCCATTTTTCTATCAATTCAGGAAGTTGTGCATCATGCACATTATTGAAAAGTTACTTCAGAACGTCCCATAAACTCTTGGGACCTGCCTTTTTTAAGTGTTGCTTCTTGATCAGTGTATGAATATGACGCCTTAAAAACATGATGACTTAAAATTGTTGCACTTGGGGCACCGACCACATTAGGGTCTTCTGGTGGGTAAATGGTTGCAACAACCTAGAATTTTAGATTATTATAATACAGTCCTACTTTGATGATCAATAAATTTCGTGGTCAATCACCATTAGATCTCCATCCAACGGCTGATAATAAATTATCTTCCAACTATTTTTTAATCACTTACCATTAGATGTAGATCTAATAGCAGTTGACCACAACTAACCACATAATTTACTGACCACCATATCGAGACTCTATTAGAATATATTAGTGAAATTTGAAAAAGAGTTTTGCTTGCTATATACAAGTATAGTTATATAGAGTTCCGTTCTGGTGGTTAATAAATTTTGTAGTCAGTTGTGGTCAACTGTCGTTAGATCTGCATCCAACGGTTGATAATTATACAACATTTGGCAGACAATTTAATATCATCTGTGGGATGCAGATCTAACGATAATTGACCAAGACTGATCACGAACTCATTGACCACCTGAATAGGACAATAGTTATATAATTAACTATATATGTTTAGTATATCCATTAATATAATTACTAGGTAATAAGTATATTAATGGATATATATATATATATGTTGCTATTTGTTGAAAAGTGTATTGCACTCTTGCCGATTGATTGGTCGGGCATCCCATCAAATAAATTAGCAGCCCGTCATATCTAAACTATTTATTAAGGAAACTCTCATTGTCAACCAAAACTAATTTTTTTTACATTAATACCCTTTAAATATTAAAACACAATAGAAACAGTTAAGGTAGTTAAGGGTTAATATGTAAAAACCAAAATAATTATGAAAAAAAAATTAAAAAAAGGAGGAATTATCCTTTTGGCTGGGCAACTAGCCACGTAGGGAGTAGTTTTTAAAAGAGATAACTGTCATCCCTCATTGCCTCTCCTCTTCCCCACAGTTTTCATTGATTGTAATGAGAAAAGTATCATCGACACAATATTGTAATCTTAAAACTATTTTTTTCTCTATAATCATTTTTGCTGATCCTTTCAAAATTATCATTTTTACTGAATACTTCAATTTTTACTAGGGAAGAGCACACACCGTTGTGTGTGTAACATTAGTTAAATAATAAAACTTGAAGTATTCAGTAAAAATGATAATTTTGAAAGGATCAGTAAAAAAGATTATAGAGAAAAAAATAGTTTTAAGATTACAATTTTGTGTCGATGGTAGTTTTCTCATTACAATCAATGAAAACTGTGGGGAAGAGGAGAGGCGATGAGGGATAGCAGTTATCTCTTTTAAAAACTACTCCCTACGTGGCTAGTTGCCTAGCCAAAAGGAAAATTCCTCCTTTTTATATTTTTCCATAATTATTTTGGTTTTTACATATTAACCCTTAACTACTTTAACTGTTTCTATTGTGTTTTAATATTTAAGGGTATTAATGTAAAAAAATCAATTTTGGTTAACATTGAGGATTTATTTAATAAATAGTATAGATTATTTAACTAATGTGTCACACACAGCTGTGTGTGCTCTTCACCTAGTGTATGATTAAGAGAAGCCCATGATTTAAGCCCAAATATAATAGCTAGTTGGAGAAAACTAGAAAGAACAATCATGTTGAAACCTCTCTGTCATTTGTCGTAGACGACATGAACACAGAAGTTTTTCCGTCTGTTCTGTTCATCGTTTTTCTCCTTCAGTTGCCGACGTAAATAGGTAGGACGTGTCAGCCAGTGCTTCACGAAATTGGTGGAAGAACCCTAGATTGAGGGTGGTGGCAAACCTGTTATGTACATGTAAGATTTCTATAGATTCTGAATTCAATTTCATTTCCTCCATCTCTATTATAATGAATCATTATGGGATAAGCAAGCATGCTAATTTGATCATACATTTCCTTAAATCTAGTTTATTCCAAATTCCCTTAAGATAAGAGCATCCATGGCAATGTAACTAACTCACCGACTTTGGAGGTTTGTTGTTTATGCATATTCTCCTATAAATAGGAAAGTTGTGTGTTCAATTTGGGTAAAAGGAGGAGAGTAGCTTAAAAATATAGATCTGACAGTGAGGAAGATAAGGAGAAAAGGGAGGCTGGAGGGAAAAATAAGGGATTGTGATTACTTACGGGATTAGATTTGGAAGATTAAGGTTTTGTGGCTTTGGTATGTCTCATTCTAATTACCTATTTATTATACAAGCTTGTTATGATATGAGTTTTGAATGATTTAGAATAGGAGCTGCAACATAGAAGATATTAGGATGATAAGAACCTTGGTGAAGTTGGGTGTCCTTAGTAATATTTAAGTTTGGAAGATGTGTATGTGAAGCTACATGTTGTTAGAGATGATTTAATTGTTATTATTCATGTTAGACATCATTAAGCTTTGAAAATTGTTTCTAGCTTGCTTGTTTAGAAGTATACAGTAGCCTCTTGTTTGGTTAATATATAATAAGGAAAATTATTTGGTGTTTGAATGAGCTGAAATTACTTGATCTTTTAATTGTGTTTGAGCAACCAAAACTCTTTGCCTAAACCTTGGTTTTATGAGCCATTTACATTTGTTTCAA
Source organism: Geum urbanum (assembly GCA_946800695.1). Lineage (NCBI taxonomy): Eukaryota > Viridiplantae > Streptophyta > Magnoliopsida > Rosales > Rosaceae > Geum > Geum urbanum. The sequence goes on along the minus strand of OX326998.1, from coordinate 12,937,838 downwards.
GTGCATGTTTCAGGCTTTTGATCTATATATTTTGGTGGGATTATATCAATATTTTGTTTGTTAAACTTAGACTAAAAAATGGGATTTTGGACTGCTCATATTGTTTCCCTAATTTTTTGACCCCGTAGCCTTTAAGTTCATTTCTGTACAAACATGTTTGTAATATGTTGATAGTATTTTCATGGAAGTTGTAGTTGACCTGTTCATGATCATGTCAGACTTGGTTTCACCTAAAAATGAGTTATCATGACTTGGTTATTGTTTTTCAAAGTTAGGAGTCTGTAACAGTCTAAACTGATTTTCTGAAATTCTAACCCTATGATGTTTTGGTTTGAAACTATAATTTTTATATTTTGAAGAAAGTGTGCTCATAAAAGTTGTAGATGACCTGATTATGATTCAATCAGACTTGGAATTACTTCAAATGAGTTTTCTATAAAAAGTTGTGACTTTTCAAAATTTGGCGTTTTTACGGTTTTAACTGAATTTTTGGATTTCTGACCTGTGATTTTTGAATGAAAATTGTACCATTATGTTCATATATTGATGTAGATGTCTTCATGAAAGTTATAGTAGACATCTAAAGAGCATCTCAGTGTTTGATTCATCTGAATATGATTTTTCTACATTTAATTATGAATTTCCAAAGTTTAAGTTTTACTACAGCTTTTTCTGTTGCAGTCTTTGTACTTGTTCTCTTTGTCAAAATTCATGTCTAATTATCACAATCATTAAGTACACATTACTAGCTTTCATATGAGACCAAGTATGCTATTTTATGAACTTAGATGATGCCCTAAAGCTCACTGTAAAGTTGGTTTTTCTAAGAACATATGCATGGTTACTTTGTATAAGTTTTCTATTCTATATCACTTCAATTTGAACCGGGAATCTTTGCATATTCTTGTTACTAGTTGTTAATGGAGTGTTTGTTTGGTTGTGAATAATAGTAGCTCTGTATTTTTACTTTCAATATTCATTATTATGCAGGTATATATGCAAATATGAAAATGCAAGTATTCAAAATCAAGGTTGGGGGATTTGGGGAACCTCTAATCATTTGTAATTGTTTGCATATATGTGTGTTGCTTGTTTGTCTATTTGTTTTCGTGTTTGTTTAATTTTTAAATTGACATGTTTTGTATAATTACATTCGAGTGATGCATCTATTATGAATTTTTAAACATGTTTTTCATTACATCATTTGCCTAATGTATATTACTCGTGAAGAGATAAGAAAGAAGATACAAAAATTATTAACTTTTGTATAATTAAGTCCATAACTTTGATAGATGCCACGCGACCATATATGTCAATTAAGGGAGAGCTACACAGGAGGCCATGCCCCCGTGACTTTTAAGATTGACTTGCATAGCACAGTGCAACTACAACTATGAGAAATATATAGTATATTCAAACCTGAGAAATGTAGTGCCGTCCAAAATCGATCAAAAGGAAAGAAGTCTGTGTATTGATAAAACTAAAGAGGCTTGGTCCACTCACTAACCATTAACTATTACAATATTGTTTTATAGAAAAAAAGTGAAAATTGCAATTACTACAATATATTATTGTGGAGACCCGTAATTATATACACCACTATTTAATAAATTTACTATTATGTTTTTCCTTATAAATAGTATATGGTAATGTAGCAGCTTATAATGTATTTTAACTTATTATTAGTTTCTTTACACTTTTTTTTTTATCAAAAACAATAATTTGATAATGTTGTAAAGAATCGTCTATACATATGAATACATGTCGAGTTGATGAATTATTGTTTATCATACATTCTGAAAGATATATCTAGATCTGTTACTATTGACGATGAAGTTGTTACAAAACATTTTTGGAATATATAACGTTGTTGACAAGGTCCTTGTACTTGATCATATATTTATGATTACACATTGAATATTTTAAATTTTTAAATGAATTTTATTTATTTATTTTTAATATAATTTTGGCCCATGACCATAAATTCTGAGTCTGCCACTGTGCCGAATAATGCGTAAAGTAGTATAGGAAATGGTAATTCAGGACTGACGATATGGGAATGGACAAGATGACTAACAAAATGGAGTTAGATGAAACTTGAGAAAACAATATAGATCTTGCAAGTATTCGATGAAAGTGAAGACTTACCGAATAACCAAAATTAGAAGAAACAAAGCTAGAGTAGTTAGAGATTTACCAACATAATATTAGAGAGAATCTCTGTGTAAACCTCCTTTGTACAAACTTTTATTTATAAGAATGAAAATGTTTTCCGATTTTATATTTTCTGTCAGATTTTTCATTTTACTCACACCTCAATTTTTGGGGCAAGTTATTTCTAAATTCATCCTGAAAATCGGGGCGTGACAATGGTGCTGGTGAATCTCTTTCCGATGAATGTGTTTTCTACATCAGAGACCCAGTGATGACTCTGTTCCTTTGGAATCAATGATGTCGAACTCTGGTCTAACCTGCTCAGTTGAAATCATCTATAAAAACGACAAGAGAGAATTAGTAACAATCGAAACCACAATCACTAATCTCAAATTTAGGGAATAAGAACATGATCCAAGATGTATAGTATCAAAAATCGATCATCGATAAACGGTGGCTTCATACCACACCTAGAAACCATGAAATCAAAATCAGTCACTTATATCAATTTTCCTTTCTATTTCTTTATACCGTGACTCCCCCAGAACCGCTACTAATCAAACTTTTTGATTGAAGAGGTGATGAAATCCTCTTCTCTCAACGTGTAATCTCATACTATATCAAAGCAATAATCAACCTAAATCGAGTCCCAGATCTAGGGTGTTGCGAAAATTAATTTACAACCTAATCTCTAAATTTGAGGAGGTTAGAAAATTTACCTAGATATTTCTTAGTATGGGTAAATATGGATAACAAGGAAAAACCTTTAGCTAAATGCGAGGAAGAAGACCAATCTTGAAGACTTGAGGAAGAAGCTTAGGATGTTGGCGATGAGAAGGATGTCGACGAAGATGGTGGCCGGTGGTGGTGCTGGATGTTTTAGAGTTAGGTTTTTTTTTTGTGGTGATGACTATCACCTAAGAGAGCTACTGATAACGTGTTGAAGGAGAAAAATATATGCAGTAACTGTATCTTTATTATTAATAGATGACCTTAAATATAAGGATTACAATTAATTACAATAAATATTCCGGTAAATCAGGGATTTTTAGAATCTCTACTTCTAATCTTATTAGAAGTTGTGGGCTATTGTATAGAAATAATTTTTCTTTTTCTTTTACCACTAATAATGATCGAGATATTTAGGTAATCTTTTGGTGTATGCACTTCACGTGCTTTGTGACTATGGTGGAGACGAGCTTTAGTGAATTGTCTCTTCTCTTTGGTGGTCAGATGAAACAAAGTGTTGATGTTTGTCGTCGGCAACATAGTAGAAAAGCTATTACAAATTGGATTTTGATGCATTGCTTTTGACTGCAAAGGAGTTTTACCCTTCTAGTGTTTCGTCATCTAAGGGAAGTAGTTAGAGTAGCTTATACTGCACTATCTACTAAATGGTGCGTCGTTGGTTACATAGTTATTAAGAAAAATTGTTCAAATGATCATCCAACTATGTCAAGATAGACACTATAAGTTACAGAGACAAAAGTTAAATGATCATTTTGATATATGTCAAACGATAATTATTAAAGTATTTATCTTAACATAATTGTGAGCATTTACACAATTTTTCCTAATTATTATATGGTTTTCTGTAAATAGTTGGAGTGTTAATACGGTGCGGTGTATAGAGTCTACACACGTGTCAACGGGTCGCGAATAGAATTGTGGAAGCTCCGTAATCCCCAGTGTGACTTCAACTCGCAGCCAAACTCGGAGAAACTGACTCCTCCCCAATTTCTCACACCGTTGATTTACCCGCCTCCCCGAGCCCGAGCCCGACCCGATAACTCGCTGTAAGATTCCCCCACTTCTCTCTAATTGAAACTCGCAGCACTGGATTTCAATTCATCATTTTTGACCTAGATTTCTACATGTTTGTATGCCCAGAAGAAAGTTCACAGATTTTCGTAATTTATTAATTTTGAAGAGGGGATTTTAATCGCATGAAATTGTAAATCTTAGTTGTTGTGTATGAATGTGTGGAGGTTTTCTGACAAATGCAGCATAAGAGAGATTAACTCAAAAGAGTTGAGTTGAGCTCTCTTATCCAAACCAGTGCTTCAATTGATTATTTCACTGTTTGTTGTTTTGCATCAACTTAAAGTCTAGATTACCCTTTTTGCAAGAGGAAGACATCTATTAAGAGGACTAATTTGAATACTATGAACAAAAAGTCTGTTATAGTTGGACTACTGGGTTATATATGTTCAATTGATGTACGAAGGAGTTTAATTGAACATTTTTTTGGTTTTGTGTGATCATGGACTAGCCTAAATGCTTATCAGAGCTTTGAAATGATTCGACGATAGAGTCTAGTATCAACGATATGATCATCGGAAGGAGCTGGGAAGGATAGAGTCTAGCATCAACAATATGATCATCGGCAATTTTGCTTAGAGATGGAGGTACTACCACCTGAATTGGTGCATATTTTTGAAGCATTTATGTATCCTTTGTTATCTGCAGCATTTCTCAATTTCAAATAACTCATTCATAGATTTGAAAGTTCAAGCTTTCACCTTCAGTGTTCAGATTGATGGGTGTAGCATGCATTGGTGGTTGTGACATGCTTTGGGGGTTGTAACACGCGTAATATGTGCTTCAAAGCTTAATATGAACATTCTACTTTTAGAAAGAATTTTTATTTTTTTATCAATACTATTTCAAAGTATTATGGTGTGATTGGGAATTGCAATTGTTCCTTGAATGCTGTCTTCTGTAGCTTCAAAAAACTTTTTTGGTAACAACCTCCAAACTCTTTCTCATGCATTTGCTATAGAGAGCCCAAATAGGTGTAAGATCAAAGCACGACTAGCTAAGATCGGGTATCAGAACCTTATATATTAATCTCTTTGTTTCTGTCTTCTCTGTTCATTACTGGAATTGAAACTTGTCTTGGTTACTGTAAATTGTGAAACTTGGAACTCTGATCTGCATGTGTTCTAAAACGTTTTTGTTAAACCATGTCTAAAATGTTCTGCATTGTGTTTTCCATTTCAGATGGAAGAAGTTCGTCTCAACAGTGAGCCAGTGTTTGATGAAGGCGACGAGTATGACTTGGAGGAAGATTGCACTGGGCTCGATAATGGGCAAACACAGAGTAAATTGAACCACCCAACACCTACTGTTGGTTTGGAGTTTGACTCTTTTGAAAAAGCCTATGATTTCTACAATTTATATGGTAAAGAACAGGGTTTTGGCATTAGGGTAAGCAACTCATGGTTCAGGTCAAAGAGAAAAGAGCGGTATAGAGCAAAACTAAGTTGCAGTAGTGCAGGTTTCAAGAAGAAGAGTGAAGCCAACAATCCAAGACCAGAAACAAGAACTGGTTGTCCTGCAATGATAGTCATCAAGCTGGTGGATTCCCAAAGGTGGAGAATAGTTGAATTAGAGCTTGAACACAATCATCAGGTGAGTCCACAAATAAAAAGGTTTTACAAGTCACATAAGAAGATGATTATTGCTGCCAAAAATGCACAACCACAACAAGAGCCTGTTACAGAAGTCCATACCATCAAGCTGTATCGAACACCTGCTATGGATGCTGGGTGCAATGGGTGCTCAACCTTGAGTGAAACTGAAGGTTTAAATCCCATTGATCATTCTAAGCACTTGGAACTTAAAGAAGGAGATGCCAATGCAGTGTACAACTACTTTTGTCGAATGAAATTGACAAATCCTAATTTCTACTATTTGATGGATCTTGATGATGATGGTCGTCTAAGGAATGTGTTTTGGGCTGATGCCAGATCCAGAGTTGCATATGGTTACTTCTGTGACACTGTAGCCATAGACACAACATGCTTGGCTAACAGATATGAACTCCCTCTGATTTCATTTGTTGGTGTAAACCATCATGGACAATCTGTGTTGCTGGGCTGTGGCTTCCTTGGGATTGAGTCAGTGGATTGTTATGTTTGGATGCTCCAGACATGGCTTGCATGCATGCTAGGGCGCCCTCCACAGGTCTTCATCTCTGACCAATGTAAGCCTTTGCAAATTGCAGTGTCTAAGGTGATCGCGGAGGCTCGCCATTGCTATTGTTTGTCGTATATCATGCAGAGAGTTCCTGAGAAGTTGGGAGGACTGAAGGGATATGAAGCAATCAAAAGAAACTTGCACAATTCCGTATATAATTCCTTGAAAATAGCTGAGTTTGAAGCTTCTTGGGCTGAAATGATCAAGCGGCACGAACTGGGGCATAATAAATGGCTTCAGACATTGTTTGAGGATCGGCAAAACTGGGTTCCTGTTTACTTGAAAGACACATTCTTCGCGGGAATGATCCCTATCCGCGAAGATGAGAGCTTGCCTGCATTCTTTGATGGTTATGTACATAAACATACATCTTTCAAGGAGTTTGTTGATAAGTACGACCTAGCTTTACATAGGAAGCGCATGAAGGAGGTGGTGGCAGATCTGGAGTCAAGAACGCTGAGCTTTGAGTTGAAAACAAGATGCTATTTTGAAGGACAACTGTCCAAGGTGTACACTAAGGAAATTTTCAAGAGATTCCAGTTGGAGGTTGAGGGAATGTACTCTTGCTTCAATACAAGGCAGGTGAATGTGAATGGGCCTATTATAACCTACATTGTCAAAGAAAGAGTTGAAGTTGAAGGAAAGGAGAAGGAAGTCAGATGCTATGAGGTCTTGTATGAGACAACGCAGGTGGATATCAGATGCATCTGCAGTTTGTTCAACTACAAAGGCTATCTGTGCAGGCATGCGTTGAACGTCCTTAATTACAATGGCGTGGAAGTTATCCCACCACGTTACATTTTGCCTCGATGGAGTAAAGATTTCAAGTGCAGGCATCTTCTGCATCAAGGATCAAGTGATATTGATTTGTATAATCCGGTGTACTGGCATAATCATCTTTATAAGCTTGCCCTTCCAGTTGCAGAAGTAGGGGCACAATCTGAGCAACATTACAAGACTACCTTGCAAGCATTGGAGGAGTTGTTACAGAAGTTTCATCTTGTAGAGGATACCATAAATGTAACACAGAACGATATATGATATAGAAAATAGGTACTTGCCAAAATACAAAGGTCTTCATCCTCCATCCATTTCACTTACCCGTATATACACACACACACAATCAACAGACAATGAGATTATGCATCGCAATTCTCATCGTATTAGTGTTCACTTGTTCAGAAATAAGTCGGATCGTATTCAAATAAAAGCTTCTACTGTACTATAAGGTTCACAACTTACAAAGGTCTTCCTCCGTTTCGCTCACCCGCATAAATCACACACAAACTCACAAGTGATGCATCCAATATAGATAATGAGACTGCATCGCAATTGTCAATTTGTCATCAAAGTTTAGTAGAAAAGAGGACTCACTAACACTAACTGTTCAGAAGTAATTCTGATCAAATAAAGGCCTCCGTTGTACCATAAACTTCATATGTATGTTTCTTCATTTGAACTCTATCAATATGTTACCTACATCATCAGATTATAGAAGAACTGAGCTCTGCTCTTTGGTTTATTTATCCATTTTGACAAACCAATCAACAGTAAGGTAATTTATCCATATTAACACCCGACACAAAATCTTCTGCAGCAGAACTTTATATAAACCTCTCAATAAATGTGAATCATCAAGCTATCGTCTCAACAAACATACAGCCTTCTTTTGGCCAAAGAAGAACAAAAGAAAAATACAACCTGAAGGAATTCCAATGGCTACACACACAACACTTGACACAACTTGCATCGGTGGAAGTTTAAACAGAAGAACCCGATACGCCAAGGGGGACGAAAAATTGGAAGGGGAAAAAGCAAACATCCCAATCTGAACTTAAGTCTCACTCTCAACCCAAGCAGCTGGGTAGTAACAGGCCATTGCAAACAAAGGCCATCACGATATAAATTACCACTAGCACAAGAAATATCAAAGCAATCCTGCAAAATTCAAAGCATTCATATAAGTCAGGGCATGCATTGCACAAACATTACAAGTTCAAATTCATTTCACAATTCTAAATTCAACGCAAGCAACCAACAAAGCATCACTCTGCTATGTAAACAAATACTCCAACAACTGCACTATACATTAAGGATTATAGTGCATACGTGAGCTTAACATTTCTCCACCAAACAGTGCTTCTGAATCGTCGAGCCTGTTTTCTGAAACGGAAGGTGTTTCCTTGCATATTAGCAGTTTTATCAACAAGCAATTCCAACCGATCACCTCTCTCTAACACTTTGTCAATGTTCTCAATCATCACATTCCTCACCTAAAACATACACAACCTCACAGAAAATCAAAACTCTAGTATAATAAACCGGATCCATAGACCGAAATTCAAAAGTCAATTTCCTTTTTTCTCACCTGGCTCATTTCGCCTTTGAGTCTATTAATTCTGTCAGCATTAGGATCGTTGGAGTAGTACTCCATTTGCTGACTCAAAACTCTAGAAAACTCGTCGTTCATGCCGTAGGCCTGCGCCGAATGGACGGCGCGGCCGTAGCTCCTGACGAATCGCTGGTGAATATCCTCGAGAAAAGCGAAAGGCATTCTTCCTGCACAGCCAAATCAGACATGAGAAATGGAAAAATTGAAATTGTGTGTGAATCGAGAAAGAGAGAGAAAGAGAAGCGAAACGACGACGTACTGCCGGCGGTCTCGTCGGCCATACAGAGGACGGTGAGGCCGTCGGTGCGCTTGACGTGGAAGATGTAGCGATCTTGGGAGTAGGAGACGTGAGTGTCGCCGTCGCCGGTGATCTTCTCGAGAATTTGGCGCGAGATTGCGCTGGCGTTGGTCGCCGTGGCGCTGAACTCGGCCAGCACCATCGATCCACGGGATACTAAAGTGTACAGAATCGCCATCGCTGCCGCTCAAACGACGTCGTTTTTGGATCAGCTCGGGATATTTCTGATATCTTGTCTCTCGCTTTCTCGCTGGAAATTGTAATAACGAGACGAGACTTGGTTTGAAGAAGAGCTGTGATGGGATGCAGACCGTGACTTTCTGTTTGTCCTTGTATCCGCTTTCACAGCGGTGAAGTTTTGATGTCGGCCCAAAATGGTAAAATAAGTTTTTATAGTCCGGTGATTTGAGTTGGAATGGAATTGAATTTTTGACGAGATACTATTGGATACAGAGTGGCCGTGACGTTTTTCTTCTTGTTTCGTTGACTAGATTGGGGACTTTTGTTGTGGTGGACGATTCAGGACCGTCGATTTAAATTGGTCCCCACACCAACCTAGAATCGCAAGACGTCGACGACTATACATTTTTATAGAGTTTTTAACGGTGGTATGGGCTGCTCTTCAAAACTTCAAACTTGTGTTACCAATCCATGTTTGGATAAAAGAGTGAAATTCTTAGAAATTAGAAAGTTCGATGATGACCAAAGCGACAGACCAGTCACGTCCTGAAACATTGGCACACCTAATTAAATACATAGAAGAAACTATTACGTACTTAGCTAATTAATGATTCAGACTTCAGAGACTTAATTGGGGTGAACCAGAGAGGTTTAGTATGTAAGTTGCTGCGGAAAAAGCCGTCGGAGAACTTGGGAAGTGGCCTGACGTTCTGGTCTGTCAAGGAAAAGACTCCAACGTCCATCTCTCTCGGTGGCGCTGTGAAAAACCGAGATGAAAAGTTCTCAAGGGCACGCGATGATCGATAACACCAAGGTTGTCAATCTCCAGCCATCGACAACGTCCTCAAGTATTATTATCACATGCATACTCGAGTTTGAACACTCGAAATCCTCGAGTCTTAGGTGGAATGACGAAATTTTCGTGGTCTATGATCACAGACCAAGGCAGTTTAGGATCGTTCTCCAATTCAAAACTATTCTCCCTAAGAATCATAAACAAATCTTTCGACGACGTAGAATCCTTTGCCAGGTTAACATCTTCACGCACAAAACTTGTTTTCATTTGGTCTGTTTCGTTTTTAGGATCGGGGAGGGGATGGAGCATCACCAGCCTTTCAACTGCATATGTAGGAGCATCTTGGATGTGAAAAACCATCAGAAACCGACCCACCTCCCTTGTTGCAGCATATAGTCTCCCGTCGATGATTTCTATATCCACAAAACCGAACACCCGGTGATCAAATCCCTCCACTCGATCAAGAGTCCACGACCTGTCACTAGGTCTACAAAATGCCAATCGACCGTCCGAGCAGATTGCAGCCACTAGACAATTGCTGCTTGTTGGTAAACAAGAGGCGATTACCTTGCGGAAGAAGGAAGGTCGATTGCTGTTGTGACATGAAATGGTGGATTGCGGAGGGCGATCGACTCGGGAACCTGACATTGGATCGAACAAGTAGTTGACAGTAGTGAAATTACTAGTAAAGTTTTGATGGAGTAAAGAGTAGTAGTATGAGTCCCCAGGAGTCATAAAACCCTCGGGACGCCATAAAGCATTATCAACCACGATCAACCACCCCTCAACCGAACCAACGCTGTTCCGTCTGCTGTCGGCGGGACATGATCTGTAAAACGTTTGCTCATCAAGTATGAATATAGAAAATAACCTATGTGACTTTTATGGTCTGTTTGGTATTGGGTTGGATGGTCTCACATCGAAATAAAACAAATTAAAATACAACTTAAATGTAGGTGAATTATTCTTAATTATACCTGTGATACCCTTTTTTTTGTAATCATTAATATTTATAAATAATTTGAGTTCGATTTAGTAGCTGCGGTAAATAATTTTTTCCGTCGGTAAATGTCAAAATGTCAAAGGTTGATTTTTTATAAAATTGTCAAAGTTGGCTAACTTCGGGTAGAAATAACAGAATTTGTCGAGACGAAATCGTAGAAGCGGAAAATGTCGAAATTAGAAATATGACGAGGAAGTTACGATTAACGGAAGATTATCGTAAATTACTTTCTGTAAATGGGGGACTATATATAGGACTTTCTTTATCAGGAAAGTTAGTTTTAAGGTAGAATTGGTTGACCCGGGGTCAACTTTCTCTCCCCGTGGAGAGCGAAACCGAGTTATGGCGGTTTGGTGGAGGGATGGCGGTGCGACGTCGTCCGACCACTTTTCGGCAGTCCCACCGGTCGGAATCGAATTGGCTTGACGTTAGGAACCTATGGCTAGCTTCAATTTTATGGATTGAAGGATTGAGGAGAGCAACTCGATAGGTAAGGTTTTAGGTTTTCTAGTTGTAATTGTCGACGTCGTTGGTGAGGTTTCCAGTGGCGATTCTTGTCTCAGTTGATTGGTTGTTGTTTATGGGTTGTGTTGGTATATTGGAAATTGATTTTGTTGCACGTTTGGCTCGGCCTCAACGCCGGAGTTATGCGCCGGAAATTTTTTTTGGCGAAGTTGGGATTCACCGCCTTTCGGGACAGTTTTGAGGTAGTTTCCAGCCGAATTGGCCATAGCTGTAGTTAGATAGTTGGTTGGGCTTCCCAAGAGCTTTCCAACGGTGGGTCAATCGCCGCCATCAGCGGTGGTCGCTGGTGGCACATGAGCGGCATGCCCCGCCGTCTGTGGCGGCGCGACTGGAAAATATTTCTAAAATGTGTCTTGTTATATATCATTAGATTTGTATTGACGTGGCGAGCGCATTTATGAGGTTAAAAATGCATTTAGGTTTTATCATCTCAGTGAGTGGGCGGTGGTGACTAGTGTCGCTGCTAGTAGCGGTGCGAGTGATGGAGAACTAAATTTACCTTATATTATTATCATCGTATTATTTTATTGGGTTTGTCGATAAGATTTTTCAACTTGTTTCGATTGAGTTTAATTTTAATCAAGCATTTACTAGAATTATTTATTATTTGACGCTTTTCGACAAGGGTCAGGTCGTCAAAAGTGGTATCAGAGCATGGTTCAACACTCGAACCAAGCTCCTATTGCGCATTATGTATACGAAATTGTTGTGAATATATTGTTTTAATATTTGATCGATGATTGTGTTCTTATTGAATATTGATTTCTGACATCGATGATTTGTTCTTGTTTTTGTCGGCAAACTTGTAAATTAAACCTCTACAATCATCGTGGGGACGAAGGATCGAGATGGTTGATGGAGAATCAAGGGAAAGAAAGAAATCAAGGGGACCGATTCAAGATAAATATTTTTCATTGTAAATGAGGTACGCCTTCTTCCGACTTATGTTTAAATGTGTGTTTATTTTTATCGATATGAAATTAAATACATTTTTGATCTTGAGTATCTATGCTGTGCTGCAAAGAACGTAAACTGAGAAATTACAAATTGAATATGTTAGAATTGGTTCTTGAAAATTTTTCATCGATAGGAAAATTCTTGCATTTTATGACATCATGGTTATACATATTGTTTTTGTGTAATTATAGTTATTTAAGAATCAATTTCTTGTACTGATCATTATGTGCTATATGTTTTGATTTGATTTAACTGAGTATAAATTTGAATAATAGTAGTTATGTGTATATCCTGAGCATGTTATTGTAGTTTTTTCTTGTAAATTACTTTGCAAATATAAATTGTGCATGAGCTTCTTTCATCGGAGAAGTGATCTCAGGATCTGTGATGCAGGTATGACTCATACTTGGTTTAATTTGATTATATTGTGTGTTTTACTGATTTTGTTGATTTGTTGTGTAACGGGATGTTGAATCTCGATTCTATTAAATTTCGGATATCCACGAAGTAGGGATTGTGTCCCTGGGGTGAAAGGCCCAAAACCCAATTAGGGTTCATTTGGTACGAGTGCTCATTTGGAACAAACAAGTTAAGTAGGGATTGTGTCTCCTTGGGGTGAAAGACCCAAAACCTGATCAGAGCCCTTTGGTAGGGCAACCTTTTGGTGGGGTAAGGATATCAGATCTAACAGATGAGGGCGAAGACAGAAAGAAATTGCAATGACCTAGAATTTTATTTATTTTATTAGAAAAAAGTTTATCTTTTTATTTTTATTTTATCTCTTTTATAATTAAAATTAGTTATATATATTTGAGTATATATGTGTGTGCGTAGTGGGCTTCAAATTGGTGATCAGTTGGTTAGTCAAGTACGGTTGAAGTGCATAATTAAGTCCAAATAGAGTGGGTAGTCAGAGGAAAAAGAAAGTGGTAAGCCCATAGTTAAGTCCAAAGTCATAGTTTGGAAGTCATATATAGTTAGTCGGGAAAAAAATAGAAAAAGAAGAGAGAGGGAGAGAGCAAGTCGCAAAGAAGCTCTTCGCTGTCCGCCGTATTGATGAACCCAGAAAAAGCTAGAAAATCCAAAACATTTTAACTCGAACCATTGTCTCGTCTCCTCATCGTTTACTCCTCTCCCATATTCTTTCCTTAGCTAAGAAGCTCATAAAAATAACTGAATCCCACAAAACTTTCATCCAAATCCCTAACTCATTTTAAACAAGCAGGAGGTGTTAATTTCAGGTTGAATTAGAGTGACTCATATAAGCTATAACTTGGGAAGAAGAACCCTAGAACTAGGAGGTGGAACCCTAGACTAAGTAGGTGTCAAACCTACCATCCATGTGTAAGTTCTATGAGTTCTCTGAATCCAGTTTGTTTTCTTCATGCTTATCATAAATTGAATGTTTACCTGCTTAGGGAAACACTATATATAGTTGAGATTAGAAGTTTGTTAGGTATAATTTTGCAAGTTTTTTCCTAGCATAAAGTTAGAGTGTTGGAGAGAGTTAAGTAGGAGAAATTGTTCTATAAGGAGAAAGACTAAATGTTAGTTCTCTTGTTCAAATTTGGGTTATAGTTTCTGATTTGGTTATGCTTTGAATCATTGTTTTTCTTTTGTTAGAAGAAATAATGTTGTCTAAGAAGTTGTTTAGATCTACTACTTGTTTACCAGAAAAAGAATTTTAGACTTTGTTTAGTTTATGATTTGTACTTCAAATTACATGTTTTGGGACAACTAAACTTTACAAGAGGACTTTGAATCTTAGTTCTCTAAATCAGCAAAATGTGTTACTTGAATCTTTATTTTGTAGAAACTTTGTAGCACCTTAATTCAATTGTTCTAACTCCTTTTTTTGTGTGGTTTGTTTTGTTTGAAACATGAAAGTGTCTAGTTTCTATCTATGTAAGCCTTTTTTTTTTTCAGATTTCGAAATGGTTTAGTAACACAAAAAGTTTGCAAAAACTGGTTTTTAGTGTAGTTTTTCCCGAAACAGAAATAGATCTTCGAAAAATCATAACTAATTGTGGAAAACTTATTTTCTGGAAAGTCTAACTCTTAGAGTTTCATTGGTTTGTCCTCTGTATTTTATTAGAAACATTGAAATCAGATTCTGCACCATTTGGTACAGTTTTTACGTTTTATGCTTCTGGGTCAGAAAAATTGCAGGATTTTCCCAGTTTTTTGGATAGTCTTTCTTTGTTACATATTGGAGTATTCACTATATGTTTTCAAAAATACTATACCTTGAGTGTTATGCTGAAGTATGTGACTTTCAATATTAGAAACTCAAGTTTGCTGAAGTAATCAACAACTGTGGTAAAAGGTAGGGGGAATACATGGGGTGTCTCAACTTATGTTTATCGAAAATCATTGATGGTTTGATTTTATGTTTTGGTTGCTGACTTGTGTGACATTGCTGATATGTTTGTGTGAATTATTGGCTGAAAGTTTGTGTTGTTCTAATTAGTCATGGAGGGATAGTAGTGAAGAAGAAAAGTTACTTACTTTTGTATAGTTGAGTCCATAACCACGGCAAGTACCACGTCACCATGTATGCCCACAATAATGTGCAAAGTAGTATAAGAAAGGGTAATTCAGGGCTGAGGACAGGAGAATGGACAAGATGACTAGCAAAAGCGGCTAGAAAAAATAGGTTGAGAGTTAGTTCATATCGTAAAATGTTTAGAGTCACCCTTGTGGTAAAATACGTAGTATGAGACATGTACGCTCTTTAGATTTTACTTTATGAATTAACTAGTGTAGAATGCATTTAGATAATGTTGTTATGCATTGCTTGAGAGGCTTTTGCTCCCTACTGGGCTGTATATGCTCACCCCAGTCCAAAATTTGCAAGTTCAAATCTTGAAGGCTAGAAGCAAAGGTGAAGACGATGATGTGTTTATTGTTTTACTTTCAATTGTGTGCATTTTCAATTTTGTTTGAAATAAGATTCGGCCTACCATCATAGTTGGTAGTTCATGATGTAAATAAATGTGATTTTGTTAATAAGAAACTTTCCATCATAATAGTATTCTATCCTTGTTCTATTTCAATATTTTTCTTCATATTTCAGTTTTTAGACTTTCATGTCTATTACCGAAATATGAGTTGCACCTCAAAAAAAAAAAGTTTTTCAAAAGTTGGGGTTTGACAGAAATGGATATGGAAAGATGGTTGGCACGAGCAACTGACATGTGGTACTCGTTTGGTACGAATATGTGATGCTTTTTTTGGCACGAGCATATGAGATTATTGAGCTCGTTTGGGATGAGTGACTGAGTATATTGAGCTCATTTGGTATGAGCTAACGGCTTGGGGTCCGTCTGATTGATGATTGATCAAATGTACATATTGAGTTGTGAATCGTACCGGGTCGTCAATATCATATGAGAATGCATTTGATGAGTTCATGGAATTGGATGAATGATCCAATGGGCAAGGTACGTTTATAACCTTATCGATTATGATTGATGATAAATTTTATTGGCTATGATTCTTGATATCAGCTAGATTTCACTACAACAAAAATTTGATTTTGTCACAGAAAAATGCCGTGGCAAAAATAAAATTTGCCGTAGCAAAAAGTTTGTGCGACGACAAATCAATCTTTCGCTACAACAAATTTTTCATAGCTTTAGGTGGTGAAGCAATTGATAACGACTACGGCAGGTGCCATAGTGTTTGAGTTGGTATTGGCGATGACAAATTACTACAGTCCATGCCGTAGTAAATATACATTTAGCGATGGCATGAATGCCCATTTGCTTCGGCATGAATAACCATTTGCTATGGCAAGAATGCCGTGGCAAAATTTATAATTTTAAACAAAAAAAATTGATTTTGTATGCAAACATGCATGCCAAAATCAATTTCTCCCTGTCTCGTATTGTAGCACTAGTTTTTACTCTACCAAAAAGGATAAACTACATTCACCATCCATATTATCATGATCTATAAGATACACAAGCAGCAAAAACCATATGAAAATGGGTTTAGTAGGAAAACGAGTACCAAAACAGTAGAGATACACAAGCAGCTTGCACTAGATATAGCAAAGTGGACCAACAGTTACATAATCCATCTCTCAAAATTAATCATGAAATGGCCCCAATAAAACAACAACTAAAATTTTACAGAGGCATCTCATGTTAAAAAGGTGCAACAGCCAGGGGTCAAATATACATTACTGCAGAACAAGATGTTCTGGTTGGTATTTTGGATGATCAAACAGACCCCTCAGCACACGAGGAACAAGTTTAAAAGAATATCTATGCTACTACTCAGACGTGGTGATTATAGGAGCGACCAATAAGTCTGCACTGTTAGAGTAGCAAAGAGAAAATGACTTGCCCGTTAAGTGGAAAAAGCTCCCCATCAATCCCACAACCATTATGGGTGTGCTTTCTTGATGCCTTGATCTTCACTGACTTTACCTATAATAGGAGACCAAAATTATAAACAGTTTATGTATTTCTTTTTCATCTTCTTATAATTAACCACATGCACACACAATCAAGTCTTATGATCTTCCCCTTAATTCTTATCTCCTGAATATAGCCACAAACAGAGAAAACAGAGTGCAGTCTCATAACTTTTACCAGTGATAGAACGTGATCTAGAATATGCCATAGCTCTAACTAATGCGCACTCAACATGCAGCTTCACGGTCTCAATGCATGCAGTTATCTGAAAATTCGAGTACAAAATCATTGGAGTAAATGGCCATACATTCACATTTTCTACGTATGGAAGTGAAATGTATCTACCCATCTCCAGCAGCATGAAAAATCTCAACAGCCTTAACCGCCCACTTTCATGAACTAACAACAAATCTAAGGTGTTATATGTGGTTCATTTTCACCATCGCTGCACAAAGGTTTAAACCAGATTATTAATCATATCCTTCTATAGAGATATCTAGCTAGAAGATACCTGAGAGATACCAAAAAACTTTACCTATTATTTAAGATGGAATGAATAATAGATGATCAGGTATAATAAATCACCACATTTCGGGTACAATAGGTTTAACACATTCTCAAGAAGGCTTAGGAATGCTTGCACACTAATTACTATGGTATCAAGAAAGTAACATATATATATATATATATATTTCATTGTTGTTTCCACTTTGATAGATAGTATAAGTTTAACATTAATTAAGAGGAGAAACTAGATGCAATTCTGAGAAAGGTTCCTCAAATATACTTAGAGGCAAAATGGTGCTGCCTGCATACACCATTTCAAAACCCACTATGAATCATTACACGAGAATTAAATTTTAGCCAAAAAGCATTCATAAACGTATATCACCTGTGTTCATCCCAGTTTCAATAACACCAATCACAACTGCATATAGGAACAATAACCCTTAAGCTGGCCCTTCTAACTGATGGAGGACATACTGCTATTACGATCAACCACAAATAGTTGACTTCTGGTGCATCTCAGACCTATGATATATGCAAGGATTTCTATGTTGACTATCAAGTTATCTTTTATAAATAGTAATGAAAATTGAATTGGGATTATACTGAGCATTTCCAGTCAATTGAATATCATGATTTCTAAAAAATTATGCAAGAACACAAATATCTCAAGTTGTGGCTTAGTCATGGTAATCTGGCGGAGTGAGTGATCAACGTAAATATTTGTACCTGGGGAAAGGAAAGAACACAGAACAAGAAAAAAGAAAAAATGAAAGGGAAATACACAGATTTAATACTGCAATATGCTCATCAGTTTTTGCACTATTCTCTAACAGTTACCAGAAACTCTGTGAATGTTGTATTTCGTATTTCAAATTCCTTACCACTGCATTGGCACTCTCCATTCTATGTTACAAAACAACCATTCACGGAAATAGATCCTGAATATCAATTATATCAGCAAAGACACCAGCAGCTGTAGTATCATTGCCAGCTCTAGCTTCTTGAATAACCAGAGGCAAGTCATTATAGCATGGTGGTAAATCTGCAGCTGCAATTTTGGATAATAAATAAGATATTCAAGAATCATCCGGTTATTGTAAACATTACTCTAATTTTAATTTGAAAAGAAAGTGGACGAATTAACGACAAATTAATACAATATCTACAATCATTTCAATATAATGTGTATCCTATTAGCATCTTTATCTTGCACCTCCAACAATTTGGAAAACTTGCACTGATCATCTATTTTACTCATGTTTCCCATCCTTTCTCTCAAAAATTACACAACGGCCACTGCGATCTCTGACGGCGAGGTGACCGCCACTCTTGTCGAATCCAATTGTAGATATAACATCAACTACACAATCAAAAATCACATAAAGAATCAACAACACCGATTCTTTGTATTTTTAAAGCTTTGTATCAACATAATTAATATACACAACTATCTTTACCTCAGTTGTGCCGGTTTGAGTCCTATAGAAGATAGAAACCCTAGTCTTGCTGGAGCTGACCTCAAACTCATATTCTTCCTCCTTAATCGCTACTAACTTAGGCACCACGAGCGGCTTCACCTCCCGGCTCCGATCAGACAATCTCCTCACAGCACCACCAAAACTCTGATTATCAAAGCAATTGAA
Source organism: Geum urbanum (assembly GCA_946800695.1). Lineage (NCBI taxonomy): Eukaryota > Viridiplantae > Streptophyta > Magnoliopsida > Rosales > Rosaceae > Geum > Geum urbanum. Next base: position 12,918,975 of record OX326998.1, on the reverse strand, counting down.
GTTGTCATCGAGCCTCCAAACGAAACCCCCAGCTCTGACTCCAACCAACGCCATCCACCGCCCTATCACCACGAATGAGAACACGATGAGACAAAGAGGTGAAAATGCAAGAGAGAGGATAAGCTAATCGAGTGTGTGTGTGTGTGAGAGAGAGAGAGAGAGAGAGGGAGAGAGGCTCTGAATTGGGGCAAAGTTATTGAGAAATGTGAGTTGGACTGTAGAAACAAACTGACTAAGAAACCTAGCACGTGACTTCACTGATTTTGCGACGTCAAGTTAATTGTCGTCGCAAATGCTACAAATATTTGCCATGGCGTGAAATTTCCATAGCAAAAGCTCATCGAATTCGCAACTATTTTTTTGCTGTCGCTATGAATGCCGTCGCAAAAAATCGAAGCAAAATCAGTTTTTTGTTGTAGTGTTTGATTCGTATATATACGTGTGAATGAGGATTGTTATAATTTCAGTGTGGATTCATGAAATGAACGTATGTACCTATATGATTATTCATGTTTTTACGGTGATGTTATATTTGAATTTGAAACTATAATTATTGATTTTAGCGATGATATGTTGAATATTGTATTGATCAAAATTCTGTGCATAGTTGAGAAATTCGGATGGGCATTGGTGGCTCACGGTATAGGTTGGAAATTATATCATTGAAGTGTATTTGGATATTTGCAAGTTTTTTGGTTTCTTAATTTTAGGGGAAATTTTGCCCAATTGTTTGCAGAAATATTATATGATCTTTAGTTTGTAATTTCGAGGGCAAAATTATTTTATCGGGGGTAGATTGTGATATCTTAACTTTTTTTATAATTGTTAATATTTATAAATAATTTGAGTTTGATTTAGTAGTTGTGGTAAATAATTTTTACCGTCGGTAAATGTCAAGAGATCAAAAGTGAACTTTTTATCGAATTGTCGAAGTTGACTGACTTCAGGTAAAAATCGTAGAATTTTTCGAGACAATATCATAGACGCGAGAATTATCAACATCGAAATTATGATGAGAAAGTTACGATTAACGAAAGATTATCATAAATTACTTTTTGTAAATGGAGGACTATATATAGGAATTTTCTTATTGGGAAAGTCAGTTTTAAGGTAGGATTGGTTGACCCGAGGTCAACTTTCTCTCCTCGTGGAGAGATAAACCGAGATATGGTGGTTCAATAGTGGGCCAGCGGTGTAATGTCGTCCGACCACTTTCCGACGGTCGCACCAATCAGAATCAAATTGGCTCGACGTTAGGAGCCTGTGGCTAGCTTCAATTTTATGGATTGAAGGTTTGAGGAGAGCAACTCGATAGGTAAGATTTTAGGTTTTCGGGTTGTAATCGTCGACGTCGCCGATGAGGTTTCTGGCGACGATTCTTGTCTCAGTTGATTTGTTATTGTCTATGGGTTGTGTTGGTATATTGGAAATTGATTTTTTGTGCAGGTTTGGCTCGAGAAATCGAATGATTTCCGGCGAGCCCAATTTTGATCTTGGTCGAGAATGGTAGTTTCCGGTAGGAATTAGGCGGCAAGTTTAGAGGGGTTTTTTTCCCTCTTCCTCCCGAGTCGATTAGGAACGGTCGTGAGCCCATGGGTGGCTCAACGCTAGAGTTATGCATTGGAAAGTTTTTCCGACGAATTTGGGATCCGTCGCCTTTCAGGGAAGTTTTGAGGTAGTTTCTCGTCGAATTGGTCGTAGCTGTAGTTAGACTATTGGTTGGGTTTCCCAAGAGCTTTCCAACGGTGAGTCAATCACCACCATCGGCAGTGGTTACCGGTGGCGTGTGAGCCATAAGTGCTGCTGTCTGTGACGGTGCGTATGACCGAATTTTTTTTCTTCTGAAATGTGTCTAGTTATATATCATTAGATTCGTATCGATGTGACGAGCATATTAGGTTAAAAATGCGTTTAGGCTTCGTCTTCCCAGTGAGTGGGTAGTGGTGACTAGTGTCGCTGCTAGTGGCGGTGCGGATGACGAAGAACCAGATGTACCTTATATTAGTATGATCGTATTATTGTATTTGGTTTGTCGATAAAGTTTTTCAACTTGTTTCGATTGAGTTTAATTATAGTCAAACATTTACTAGAATTCTCCAAATAATTTATTATTTGACGATTTTTCACAAGGATCAGGTCGTCACAATACCGAGGCATTTTGAGATAAAATCTAACTACTTAAACGTAGTTAAGTAGGAACAATATATGTATTATAACAGACCCCACGTGTCACATTTCAACATTGTGCAATATATGTATTGCACAATATATGTATTATATTGTATTATATGTATTATATGTATTATATGTATTTGTTATTTCAACATTGTGCAAACTATATCATTTGTATACATTTTATTTGTTATTTCAAAATTGAGACTACTCATCTTATAAACTATTTAGTGAAGATCAACTCTACAAAAAATGAATTAAAATGAATATCATTTGGGTATCCGATCTTATGAAATAAATGAACAGTTATAGTGAATTTTAGTATTACGATAACAAATGATATATGATTTGATTGAATTTTTGTATACATACATCTTTAAGAAATAAACTATTTGTTAAGTGATCTCGATTATCAAATCACAAATTAAAAAATATATAAAAAAGAGTAATTTAAACAAAATTGGTGTTTTTCAAATGAAATCAACGCAACATGAACGAAAAGCACTACCATGATCCTCAACAATTTTTTTAATCAAGTTACAAACCATAGGTGTCTTTGTTTTTACAAGTCATAAATTAAACTCTTGAAATTAACGCAACATGAACTAAAAAGACAAGACACTACCTTGATTTTAACAAAATGTGTATGAAGCCACTACCATGATCCACAACAAAATATGTGTGAAGCCATTAAATAATGACAAGATATAAACCAATGAAAACAACACAGCATAAACGAAAAGACAAGACACTACCATGATCCTTAACAAAATTCGTATGAAGCCACTGTCATGATTCTCAACAAAATCTGTATGAAGCCACTGAAGAAAGGTCGCTGTATAATCTCTCTTAATTAGCATGATGCTTTAGGTTGTTTAGGGTGTTATGCTCACTTCCTATATAGATTACATTGTTACACAAGGTCTAGTATTACTTATCCCTTGTTGGTGGGTGTAAATTGTTGAATCATGTTGAACTCTACCCTCTTGCTAGTACAAGTGATGTTTCAATTTTAATTGAAAAAAAGTTTTGATTCCTCTTCGCTCATTTTTTTTCTTTAAAAAAGGTACTCGGGGATTAATAAATGAAAAATGCTTGAGATACAGATGTTTTATAGAGAAAACTCATACCAAATGAGCTGACACCTGCCACCTCATGCCAACTTTATTCTAGGTGGAATTCATTTATATTCTGCTTATTGACTAAAATTCAATTCATTTAAAAGAAAGATAGTGCCGACATGAACTCCAAAATCAGGCGGCGGCGGCGGCGATGGGCGAAGACGATGGTTTTTGCTTGGCTTCTTCGGTGACGGCGACAATGTGGAGGCATCTCTCTTTGTCAGTGGCCTTTTGTTTCTTGTGTCGTTCCATGGGTTTGGCCGCGATGGTATTCTTCAATTGGTTTAGGAATTTGGTTTCTTCAGCTTCCATTAAAATGATGAAAAAAATGAAGATGACGATGATATCTTATAACACGTAGAGGCTGGAACAACATTCTTCTTATGCTTGCTTGAATTAAAGAGTTAGAGACCGAAAGGTCATCCTGGATTAAGCCCAGCAAACACGTCAACCGATTCCAACCCTTTTCTTTGTTTCTCAATCCTCAAAGCATTACCAATTACATCACAACCAGATCAATCAATACTCTACCCACTATTATCCAATTCCAATGATTACGATTAAAGAGTCGACCGAGACTAAAATTGTGACGCAATGCAATTTGGGGATTCTTTGACCTTGGCTTTTCACTTCAAATTGGTTTTGGTTGTGAGTTTTTGAACGGCTTGAACGAGGGCACGGTGGATGACAGCGATGAATTTGACGACGAGATTGTGGTCGGCCGCGATGAGTCGGGGGACTAGCGGACGACGGTTAATGTTTTGGGGATGCCAATTAGCATCGGCTCAACTTCTCTTTTGGATTAAGGAGGAAATTGGTGATTTTCTGTTTAAAGATATAATTAAATTATGATGACATTACAATTATCATGTCATTTTATATTGAATTTTTGTATAATTTGTTTGTATGTATAGTATTATTCTAAATAAATATCACGATGAAACATTGAAAATAGTCAAAATACTATACAAATTATTATACGGTATTAACATTCCTCCACGTGCAGACGCACATGCAGAAATGTGTCGCGCTTGCGCGTGTAAATTGTCGAATTTTTTCTTTTAAAGAATGAAATTATATAACGCACGTATAAAAGTACATCGTGCTCGTGCGTCTGGAAGTGCGTCACGCTCGCGTGTGCGAATTATCAATATATTTATTAAAAGTGTGAACTTATTATACAAGAAGGCTAGCTAGTACTATTTTACACAATAAATAATTCAAACATTGCTAATTCTTTGCTCTCAAATCCTGTATATAAATAACTGCTTGTATGTAAAATGAAACCAAAGACATACAAAGAGAATCTACTAAATGGATAAAATAAAGTCGAGAAATCCAATGTCATCGGGATATTCAATAAACACGTATGGTAGCACCTTGATCTATTTTAGTTGTTTCCATTAGAAGAAGATCGAAGCGATTGGAGTGCAATATCTACAGACAAATAGAGAACAAAAGAAAATTATTTAGACAATGAAATAGATAGAGATTACCACAAAATATGTAATTGTTCATACTTGTATATGGATGAAGTACCTATGAAGATGCATCATTACTTGTGTCTGAATGAAGAAGCACCTTTTTAAATATTATATTTCTGGTCTATACTCCATCTTGGCCAATTAATGAGCCATTTTTTACCAGTATCTTTGTAGTTGATCTTGAAACTCCTCTAGACAATGCGACATACAATTGACCATGGCTGAAAACATGATCTTGAAGTTAAACACTTACGTGGAGAATAGTTTGACCTTGAGCCTTGTTTATGATGAGAGAAAAGCTTAGTTTCACTGGAAATTACTTTCTTGTGAGTACAAATGGTAGGCGAACATTTTCTGCCTGTTTCAACGGAATTCGAGGTAGAAAGACTCTATTTCCGACAAACTGTCCACTAATAATTTTAGCATCTATTAAGTTATGGTATAAACCACGACATAACAATCTCATACCATTACATAGACCTAGGTTTGGGTCGATGTTTCTTAGAAGCATGATAGAAGCAACTATTTTCAAAGTTAACTTGTGTGGCAGGAGACCTCCTACAGTTATTGTGTTTAAGAATTCTAGTTGGTACAAATTCCTGGCATCATCTTCCACATAGTCAAAGGAAAACAAAGTGATTAGCTCTCCCGGAAACATATTGATTATCTTTTCATTCAACATGTCTACATCATCATTTATGGGAGTTTCACTCCACCATGTATCTTACATCATTTACATGATCTCCCAGGTTGGGAAAGACTTTATCGATGATTTGGGTAATTGATTGCTCTCCTTGCCATGGTACTACCATGGATCCTGGTAACTTTATTATTTCGTCTTCCACGACATGTTCATTTTCTTCTCCAACCCTTAGTAAAAATTTCAAAAATTGTGGATCATTTATGGATCTCATATTGCGTCGCAACCTTAAAATCTTAGTTAGTGGCCAGAATGTTGATTTTATAATAGATGCTTCAATGAGTTCGGACCTTGTACCTTTTGGAATAACAGGAAGCACTTGACGGAAATCTCCTTCGAAAATCATGATCTTTCCCCCGAACGGTAACCCAACATTTGTTATGTCTCGCAAAAGTCGATCAACTTCTTCAAAGGCATGTCTATGAGTCATAGGTGCCTCATCCCAAATGATTGCGGTTGCATTTCTCATTAATTCGGCGAGATCAGATTATTTACTAAGTAAACATGGGAATGAAGCATCTGCGTTAACTGGTATCTTGAATCTCGAGTGAGTTGTTCTTACACCGGGCTATACTGTTTAAGCTATTTCGGATAATGTCGTTGCTAAAATAATGCGATTCATTCTTTGTAAGTTAGCTAACAACTCACGGTATAAGTATGTTTTCCCAATTCCACCAGGATCATCAACAAAAAATAGAGCATTATCTTGTCTCTCCACAACATTTATTATGGTGTTAAATGTAACTCTTTGGTCATCGTTAAGTTGATCTATTGCATCCATGTCTTCTTGACAAACTTGTCTAGAAAGCTCGTCTTGAATACATCTCAGCATGTCTGAACTTTCATCCACTTCACTTGATCTTTTGGGAAGATCAAAATCTCTAATACCCTTATTAAATTGTTCCAACATTTTGTTTAAATCTTGTAGAAGCTTATTTTTACAAATAGAATCACTGGATGGAGGATAATCTTCAACCATGAAAGGGTAAAATTTGTCCCACAATCCTCGAATACCAGTTGGTTCACAGTAAACTAAGATTGTAGCGAATAATCTTCTTAAAGCAGATGGCATCCTGATTGTTGAGGCCTCTAACAAACAGCCTCGAACACTGTTATCATTCTCTAACAAACCTGCTTTCTCAGCTGTTTGCTTAAAATTTGGTTACAAAATACCTTGCATAGTGATCAAATGACGAAATGATCTTGATCATCTTACATGATTAAGAAGAACACGCAGATAAAACTTTTCAGCATCAAATGGTGAAACACTATAAGTTCGGCCAATAACCTTCACATTGCTTCTTCGTTTTGCCTAGCATTTTCTGTGGCCATCCCACCTATAATTTTCTGGAATTTCTCGATACAAATATGCTCTTATTTCATTATCCATTTGATTTAGAGTGAAGAATTCAGTAAACATTGTCTTTTGTGCATTGACATCAGCTAAAATGTCTTCTATATTTTCATCTGCATTGAATGTTACTTGTTGCATATTGGGAATATGTATTTGCAACCGTTCTACTGTTGGATACTGACGATTTAATCCAAATTTAAATATCCTCCATAAGGCCTCAGGTGCACACCCACCTAGCAACAACAAATTGTTTGATTTCATCATGATTTGGATCTGCCTGAAGCTCTAGTGCCACTTTATCTGAACCTTTGTAGATATATTTTTTTATGTATTTGACACTTTTTATGCTCCCGCAAATTTCAACATTAATGTGACAATTGTACCGTAGTAACAACCATGGGTTGTAAGGAACTACCCAACTGTTATCGGCCATAACATCTCTTCACCTTTGCAAGGGTACTGGTACTATATGCTCATCTTCGATATACTGGATAGGCTTCATTCCCTTGGATGGTGAAATTTGCAAAAGATTTTGGGTATTCTTATGTACAACGTCCATTTTTCATACAGGAAAGGTTTTGATTAAATCTTTCACATAGACCATGAATCATATGTGTACAGACTGCATCGTAAAGTTGAGGCTCCGCATCCATATATGGTAGTTTTTCTCTAACTATGTGGTCATTTTCATCTACAGTGTAAAGTTTATCGCTATCTTCTAGCATGACCAACATATGAACATGTGGAAGACCACGTTTCTGAAATTCAACGACAAAAGCATGACCAACAACTCTTCCCAAGACTCCCTTTTTGATGATATCTTATTTCAAATGCTCAAGCTTAGCATGAAACACCCTTGTGACTATATCAGGACAATCTTGAGCAGTTTGTCCAGGGATGAGTTCTTTTTTTACTTCTTCCCAATTAGGATTACATGTCATTGTAATAAAAAGAGCTGGTCTACCATATTTTTGAACCAAAGTCATAGCATCTTGATACCGTTGATACATATCACGCGGGCTTCCAATAAATGATGAGGGAAGAATGGTTCTAATTCCAACGTTTCCTGATAACTAATTATTTTTGAATTAACAAAAATATTCAAATACAACATTCTTACACATAAATAGGACTTTAGAAAGAAGACAAAAGATTATAAGTACCTGCATTATTTTTTCATGCATGTAGAGTCTTGTAGTCCTTGATGAAATTCTTTTCTGATTTTTTCTTGCTCAAGCCTAATATATATTAATCTTTGTGCCTCAAGCCCGGCCCGTTGCCGACCTCTAACGGTAATGCAATTATTAGTGGACAAATTTGGGCCTTCTGTAAAAGAAAAATTAAAAATTTGTACATTCAATTCACATACAAAAACTCGCGTGAATATAAAATTTATATTCATGAAAAAGTATTGCTAATATTATGTACAAAAAATTGAATACCTCAAGCTGGAAGTATGGAAAAAGATAGAGTAATATATAGGTTTTTTTAAAAGAAAAAATAACCTGTGAATTGTTCTTCCATATTGTTGGGGTTTCTTTGAAGGCTGTGACCATGCACTCTTTCTCCATCATTCAATCGTATCATTGGTATACGTGCTCGATGCCTTATGTGATTTAAATGCATTCTTGTAAGCTCTTCACCGTTATTCACATGATTCTCAGTTTGTTCATTTTGAAGGGTGTGGTCATGTACTATTTCCTCATTATTTATTTGTATTCCTGTTGTTCGCGCTTGCTGCCTGATGTGAGTTAGATGCACTCTTGGAATCTCTTCATCATGGTTGATGTGATTCTCATTTTGTCCTATTTATTGAAGCATAAATACATCAACACTATATATATACATACTTTGTATGTATGCACTTTAACATGTATCAAGATATGTATATACTGGTAGGTTGTTCTTTCATATTATCTCGATGTGTGTCGGGTTGGTGATGACTACTTTCTAGCATTGGTCATTTTCCTCTCGCATGGTCTCGTCATCGTGCCAAATAAGCTTCATGTTGCTCATGACTCATTAAGTGTCATCATTGTGTATTGCGTGAAGCACCTGATGTGTTTATTTGGTCCATACAGTTTTCGATCTGTTAAGGCAAAAGAATACAAATTTTAAATACTCTGTTTGTTTGCTACATAGTGACTTATCCATGAGATTCTCCAAAAAATAAAAATGGAGATACATAGACAGTAATACACAAATTTAATAATTCTCACCATGCCCACAATTCCTCCCAACCCTCCTCATCACATTCAAATCGTCCTCAATGTAATGAATTTTGAATCTCTTCAGCAAAAATTATAGTAATGGATGATTGTTATTTTGGGATCTTTATATGGATATTAAAAATGATATAATATATAAATGGAAAATTGATTGTGAAATAGCTCATGACCGCCAAACTGTACGTAAAACCATATAAAGAATAGAACAACTTGAATATTAGTTTTCTAATTTTGTAGGCATGAACATGAACTAATTACATGTATGAACGGTTAATCGAAAAGCTATTAAAAAGAGTTATTAGTTTATCTTATAGTTACATGATACGTTTCTTTCGTGCAGTAAGCCTCCCTCCTTGAAAGTAGAATGACCTATTTGATTAGTGTACGAAGGAACACCTGCAATAATGCATATAGAAGCAGTGATGTCATTGCAAAGAAAAAATAATAGAAGTGCACCAATTTTTTTAAGTTGGAGAGATCGGTTACCAGTGTATTGGTTACTATCTTCAATCTTAATGTATGGCTTGAAAGTTAGTCGTCCCTATAGATCCTAGAAATTATATATCAAAGCACGTCAATTGGTAACTCAATAGAGTTTATAATCAACCTGAATTATAGTGAAAATCTCCCACCATTACGTCAATATTACACTATCTTGGCGATGCATTATTCTTCGCCAGTAGTCAATTCTTCTGCAAATCATACAAAGAAGAAGCCATGAGTAAAACAACTTCTATCAATAGCCAAAAACCGAAAGCCAAAAGCCAAAAGCCAAAAGCCAAAAGCCAAAAGCCAAAAGCCAAAAGCCAAAAGCCAAAAGCCAAAAGCCAAAAGCCAAAAGCCAAAAGCCAAAAGCCAAAAATCAAAAGCCAAAACAACTTCTTTCAATAGCCGATAATTAAGCGATGATACCTTCACCTTGACTGGGATCTTCTTCCTATTTATTTCGAATAACAAATAGCCGAAAGACTGAAAAAGAATTCAGCAAAAAAAAAAAAACTGCAAAAGGAGATGTTAATGACATTTATCAGTTTACGTAAATAGTTGAAGGGAATAGTTACAGATATGAGTAAATCATCAATAAATGAAGCATCAATTATGACAAAAATCATCAAGAACCTAGCAAAACTTCATTAGAATAGCTCAACTTAGAACATCAAGTTGCAGATTGATAAGCATGCCTAACACTAAACATCATTTCAGAAATGTTCATCTCTTTCTAAACCATTAATTAACTGATGAACTTTGTAAGATATAAATTGAATCCGAAATGTAAAGTCTATAAGACAAATGCATTTTTTTACCCGAATAAACTAAAAATCATTATGTACAAAAAAAAGGGTAAAAAATTTGCTGAAATTGGAACCCAAAGTCTATGAGCCAAGTATCATAGACTTTTGGATAGATCAAATCTTTTAAGAGAGTACAATTTAAAAATCAATTTTTGTTGGGAATGTCTTATCGCTGAGAAACAACCCACTATGATTGATACTACAAAAGTCTCTCGAGAAGAATTGCTTTAACTTGTTGTCAAAAGATCAATTGATTCTAACAAATTGGTGATGTATGAAGGACAGTAGCAAGTCGTCCATACACTTCAAGACACCCAGATTAGTATGAAGGACAGATAGTGTCACTGATGCATGTATATTTCAACGTTTAGTACCAACAATATACTCACAATGTTATTTGAAGTTTGGTGATCATCAAAATGCTAAATCTGACATATTACAATCTAAAGCATCTCACATGCAAGCATAGCCCTACTATATACTAAATGTTCATGAAGACGGAGTCAAAACTCTGGGACCAATTTGTTAGAATACATATTCATGCTTATGCCTTCAAGAAATTTTCACTTGCATCAAACTGAATTAGATTAGAGATAAAAGTATCAGTAACCATTCAAGCAGGTTATATAAATTTAGAAGGAAGAAGAAATACCCTCTGAAAGTTGACCATGCCACTTGATATACTAATTGGTTATACCTAATTGACAAAAGGCTAAACACCCTACAGTATCGATCATACATATGGATCGTTGAAAGCATACATGATACATGGCTAATGGCTTCTACTAAATACACATGACCAATTAATCAATGGTTGTTCTCAATTTCAGTCATTGACACCAGATAAATAACATAAAAACATAGGTGTTTGAATTTGGCAACAACTACAATATGTGTATGTATCGGTCTTATGGTGATAGCACACACGTTTTAGTAAAGTCAAGTTGTTAAGAGCAACAATAGCACAAACAATTAAACTAGGAACTAGTAGCCGGTGAATTCCAACAAACAAAGGGTGGGTGAAATCCAAACAATGATTTGGTAAGGAACCTACACACTACATCTAATGCAGTATACCAAACATCAAGAGTTTCAAAAAATTTTATATGAAAATAGTTTTGCACTCAAAAGAAATAAAGATAGATGTCTAGTCCGTATGCAATAGAGAAAATAGGGTTTGTCTCAATATGCCAATCTAGAACAATTAGATACAACAATAATTACATCAGATCATTCATGAACGATTGAAGACATTTTCTCAATTCTTTCTTTGCATTGAAATTGAGTCGATTATTGTGATAAATTGAGGGCATGTGAAAAGGCAAGGTTGCTCGTCCATTAGCACATCATTTGTTGTCTACGCAACCACCATCGCTGCGACCTACAGACCTAACGACAAGAGAACTGCTTTGTAGTTTTTGTTTCTCGTGAGGAATAATCAACCGCTCGCTCTTTACTCTTCTATCTCTATTTAATCATCTGTTGAGTTAGAGAAATAGAGGGATAAAAAAAGGGATTTAGAATGTTTTACGTTAACCACCCTTGTTAATTGTCAAAGCCACAACTCTCTTAATTAATAGAGATTAAGATTAATTACTGTAAGTTTTACCTAGTTTCTGTCTTTGGCCCCGCCAAGTCCTTTTTTCTCGTAACAAAATTATCTTACACGAGGCGTACATTCATACACTCAAGTCTCGTTTGGTTTCACTACCAGAATTCTTTTCATAAAGTCGTCGGCCTTTCACCAAAATTCGTCGGTTATAGGCATACCCGACGACATGTCGTCGGTTATAACGTCGCCGAAAACATGCCGTCGGTGGAAGTATAGACGACGAGATGTTGATTAAATCGTCGGTGATAATGCAACGTATCACCGACGACACATCTGAAAGGACCCAACCCCGATTTAGCTCCCTAAATCGGAATCGAACCCCTTCGAAAACACGAACCAACAAAAATCTTTCGAAATTTTGGCATAGTTTCGTTACTAACATGAAATTACCATTACCTGCACGTGGAAAATACACTTCATCCTATGACACAAAAAGCAAACCGTGGGAACCAATCCCATCCAGATTTCTCAATATATCAACAGTAAAGTAAACCAATAAATATATCTATACTTTACTGAAATCCGGTGTAAAATCGTATAACATAATCAACAGATTTCTCAGAGCGACCTCTAATGTATAAACATATAAGTATACCACAGTAGGTAGAACAATAAACCTACTGGAAGAAACAAGGTAGCTCGAGCACTATGCCTCCGACCACGACGTACGACACCAGAGCCTGAACTGCAAACTGGGCACGGAAACCGAAAAGCCCAGGGGAAAGACATGAAACACGTTAGAGTGAGTGGACGAAAATAAATGTCTTTCACCAAGTAATATATACGTATAAAATCATATGCGAGTCAAATGCATAAATAAAGGAAATAGTACACGAGGGAGACTCTAACTCCTCACGCGTACAGAGCATGCAACGTAAAATATATCGCGGAGACTCTCATGGGCTTCCACGCGATAGCACAGTCTGAATCACGGGATCCCAGACCCACACGTGATTCCTAGCCAGAAAGGCCTCAGGTCAGGATATCTGTCCCCCCCCCCCGGAGCGTACTCGGGGATCAGCCGAGAAGCCAATGTGTACCGATACCACAACATATACTGAGACTGTACTCTGTGTAAACCAAATCATAAATCCTTTCCATGCACATGCATAAAACATAATATGTACGTATGTATATATTCGTATACGTATATTCGTATATGCATAATCGTAAAACACATGCTCGTAAAATCATAATCAATCTGCATGCTCAAGTTCGTAAATCATTTATAAAAGACTCGCAATCAATCCGTGAAAAGAAATGTCCACTCACAGACTTGCGTAACGCGATATGCGTTAACCCGTGATCCGGCGGAAAGTCCCTCGCCAAACAAACGATCACGAACCCCTGAATATTCACAAAATTCATTTCTTAAAGTCATAACTCGACAATACAAAACAAATCACGAGAAACCATCGTTCTCGGAAACACATAATCCGATTACGACAAACTGTCGGAAATCCAGAAATCACACCTCAATACCTCACTGTAATTTCGGACGCTCAAATCAAGAAACGAACCTCCCCACTGCGATCGGGGCGCGATTTCGAGTCAAATGACATGCAACTTGTTGAAAATCCAAAAAAGTCAAAGTTGACCGTCGTTGACCGCCGTTGACCACCGCCCACGGCGGCGCCGCCACCTGACCGGAAAATTTCACGGCGGAGCAACCCCTATTCCACTCAAAATTACCCACTGAGCAACTTTGTCAACTGCAACAAAGGCCAATTCTCACTCTAACTAGGTCAATTTCACGATAAAACGAATTGGTACCAAATTTTCCAATCCAAAATTCTCCATGTACACATCGAATTGAATTACCAAACTTACAGGGTAGCATCAAGGGGATGAGAGCTACAAAGTCCAACCAAAAATTCAGCTTGAATCGGTCTAAATTGAGCAACCCGAGTCACCAAGTTTCTCTTGAATTTTGGCCGGATCTCTCTTCCATTTCCGGCAAGCCTCGCCGTGAACGGTGGCCGAGGAAGGGACGAGGAGGTTGAGGCGCTTCGAACAGGACCAACCCCGTCCCACGGGGTGGCCGGAATCCCTCGCCGCCGTGAAGTCGCCATGGAACGCCGTGAATCTCCTTCTCCACCGTTTGACCGAGTCAACCATCAGTCAACCCATTAATGCCTCACATTGACTTTCCAAAATAGGTAAGTTACTATTTATAGTTTGCCCAAAAAGGAAACTCCCATATTTATCCATTTCGACGAACATCAAACCCACGTAACTTTCTTGTCGTGATTCCGATTCTAATAATTCTCTCGACCACAAACTCGTCTCGACGTACTCTTCAATTATCATCCAAAGTCAAACACATCGACCAATCAGATAAAAAGTCAACCATTCGAACCAACACATATTTAATCGACTAAATAACCAACAATCGGAAATATTCACAACTAAATATTTGTAACTCGGAAAAATGCTCTGGAAGTTCCCACAAGCTCGAAATTAAATTCTGAACAACTTCCGTGAAGAAGCCGAAACCAAATTCTTGACCGGTAATTTAGTCGTTAAGTAACCCACCATTTAAATCCGAACTTCAAATATTCATAATTAATTCCTCGGTCGTCCAAACAACGATCCAGAACTGCCCACGAACTCGAAATCACACGTACAACGACTCTCGAGAAGAGACCTAGCTCCAATTCTTGGCCAATAATTAAGTCGTTATCAAATCCGGCAATACAAACGACTGTCGGAAACCTGGGACAACGCAGTAACTCACATACATAGCTGATCATACTGGTGATTCTGGTCCGGGTCGTCACAAAATCATCGCCGACCATAATTTAAAAGTATCACCGATGACGTAACTCGTCAGTAATGAGTCTCCTCCGAGGTTAAACTGTTGACCGCTCCAGATTATGGCCGACGATTCGGACAAGAACATCGTCGGCTATAACGTACCAACTTGCCGGAAATGTTGGAGATTATTGCCGACGAGATAGTTTCTTCTCGTCGGCTATACCTGGTGACATTTTACAAAAAACTGCAAATTCTGGATTGGGCCCAATTCCAGAACCTGCAGTGAACAACACAAACAGCACAAATACACATCCAACAGTACACACATATTTGTCCATCAGTACAAACACCAACAATACAAAAATAAAATACAACTACACTAAGAGTCGGCGAAATCCATGTTTACGAAATCATTTGAACTCCAGCGGCTACCCTGGTCTTGCTGCGACGGCTGCGGCTGTGGAACACTGGGGAACACAAGCATCAGTGGAGGTGTAGGGACTGGGTGTCCGGTAGTCTGGCACTGGTACATCGTCTGCATCCATGTCATAATTTGTGCCTGCTACTTGACCATAACTCGATGTTGCTCGACCATCGTCCGGTGCTCGGCGTTTCTGGCTGCCTGCTGCTCGACGTCTCTGGCTGCCTGTTGCTCGGCCAATTGCCGCATCTACTCCACCACCCTCCTTTGCTTCTCCAACTCCCTCCGCATCCTCTAGAGCTCCGCTGCTAGGTTAGAGTTCCTAGAAGAAGTTCTTGACCCGTTAGAGTATTCCGAAGTGTCTTTCAATACCCATTCGCCCGCTGAGCCCATTATCCTGCAGTAGTGGATATTCCTCCTAGTCCCGCACGCTTTTGCCATGATCTGAGCCATTATAGGGCGATCAAACGTATCGATCTGAGAGGCATACTGGGTCACTTCCTCCTTCGAGCAGTCAGGATGGTCCTTTCGAGCTATCTTCATGGTGACCTCTGTGATCGCATCCTCCACTCTCACCTAATTGACAAGGAAATATGAATAATGTATTATTAAACAAAAAAAATTAATAGAGAAAAATACTTTTATTAACACATATGTGAACTAATTAATGAGGCCAAAGACTTACCGCTTCTTCAAGGCACTGCAGATAGAACTTCTGATGAACAAACACCAACGGGGTGACTTCTTGCTGTTTCTGCGCCCTACGCGACCAACCCAAATAGTTGAGTGAACCTCCATGATGGGACTTGGTGTTTCTTAATCTGTTCTCACTGTTCGTCTTGGAAATCGCCTTGTTGGATAAACATATGTCCAAAAATTAGTAACTAACTATTTCAATGTGATACGATACATTAGGGTTGTAAAATATATTCAGGATGTATACCTTCACTTTGGGGTACTCGAAGTGGGCTACTACCCATAGCCACTCGTACTCCCTAAACCGAAGTTTGCTAGGGGTAGCACCTCGGCCTAGATCCTTGTACTTTGTGTAGTGTTTTGAAAGCTCGTTCTTCCACTCTTTATACCTATATTAACGCCGAAAACAAATGTTAGAGATATTAAAACACTTGATAAACAAAAATCTAACTCGATATATACTCAAATAACTCGAATCACATAACCTGATATGTAGTTGACGCTATGCCTACGTCTCAATAAGGCATTCATCCACGTCAAACCACAGCTGCAAGATGGATATATAAATGGTAAAAATGAAAGGACCCAACCCCGATTTAGTTGCCTAAACCGGAATCGAACCTCTTCTGAAAACACGAACCAACAAAAACCATCAAAATTTCGGCAGAGTTTCGTTACTAACGCAGAATTACCATTACCTGCACCCGGAAAATACACTTCATCCTATGCCACAAAAATCAAACCGTGGGCACCAATCCCATCCGAATTTCTCAATATATCAACAATAATGTAAAGTAGTAAATATAACTATACTTTACAGAAATCAGTGGAAAATCGTATAGGAATATACATCAGAATACTCAGAGCGACTTCTAGTATACATATACAAATAGTAGGCCAAACCAAGAACCTACCATAAAAGAAACATCGCTCGAATACTATGCCTCTGACCACGACGTGCGACACCAGAATCTAAACTGCAAACTGGGCACCGAAACCGAAAAGCCCAGGGGAAAGACATGAAAACTGTTAGAGTGAGTGGAGGAAAATAAATGTCTTTCGCCAATTAATATATGTTATAAAAACATATGCGAGTCGGAATGCATAACTAATCAAATGGTACACGAGGGAGACTCTAACTCCGCACGCATACAAAGCATGCATAAAAATCTCACGGGGTCGCTCGTGGACAGATCCGTGCTAGTACAGTCAGAATCACGGGATCCCTAGCCTACACGTGATTCTAGCCAGAAAGGCCTCAGGTCAGAGGTCTGCCTCCCCCCGGTAAAGGCCTCGGGTCAGGAGTCACAGCCTCCCCCGGTAAACATCCTCGGGGATCAGCCGGGATGCGAGTGTATCGATACAACAACATATATAACGACTGTACTCTGTGTAAACCAAATCGTAAATAGTTCGATGCAAATGCATGAAACAGTATATAAGTGCATATACGTAATATATACTGGTATAGGCATAAACGTATAACACATGCTCATGTAAATCGAAATCTCGTATGCATGCTCAAGTTCATAAAACGTGTATAAAGACTCGCAATCAATCTGTGTAAAGAAATTGTCCACTCACAGACTAGCGTAACGCAGTTCGCGTTAACCCGTGATCCGGCGGAAAGTCCCTCGCCAAACAAACGATCACGAACTCCTGAATAATCAGAAAGTTCATATCTCAAAGTCATAACTCGACAATTCAAAACAAATCACGATAAACCACCGTTCTCGGAAACACACGATTCAATTACAACGAACTGTCGAAAATCCGATATTCACACCTCAATACCTCGCTGTACTTTCGGATGCTCAATTCGAAAAACGAACCTCCCCACTGCGATCGGGGCGCGATTTCGAGTGAAATGACATGCAACTTGTCAAAAACCCCAAAAAGTCAAAGTTTGACCGTTGACCGCCGTTGATCACCGTCGGCGGCGGCGGCGCAACCCGAACTGAAAATTTATCGGCGGAGCAACCACTATTCCACTCCAAATCACCCACTGAGCAACTTTCACAACTGCATCGAAGGCCAATTCTCACTCTAACCAAGTCAATTTCATGATAAACCGAATTGTCACCAAAATTTCAAATCCAAAATTCTCCATACACAAGTGAAATTGGATCACCAAACTTACATGGTAGCTTCTAGGTGATGAGAGCTTCAAAGCCCACTCCAAATTGTAGCTCAACATGGCCAGAATCGGAATCCACAATTAACCCCAAAATTCTCAAACTTTGGCCCAAGATTTCTCTCTCCACCGAGAGCCTTGCCGTGGAGGGTGGCCGGAATTGGGACGGGGAGGTCACGGCGAAGAGAAAGAGACCAGCCCCACGCCTTGGGGTGGTCGGACGGCGAACCACCGCCGTGGACTGTCGGTCACCGTCGTGAATCTCCTCCACCACCGAGTTGACTCAGTCAACTCGGTCAACCACATTAATGAACCATCTTTGACTTTCTAAAACATGCAACCCACTATTTATACCTTCCCAAAATAGAAACTTCCGTAATTATCTTTTCGAATAACTTAAAATACCCGAAATTTTCTCGTCGTAATTCCGATTTCGATAATTCTCGCGGCAACAAACTCGACTCAACATATTCTTCAATTATCATCCGAAGTCAAACACATCGACCAAACCGATAAAAAGTCAACGGTTCAACCCAAACACATACTTAAACCGACTAAATAATCAACAATCGGAAATATTCACAACTAAATCTTCGTAACTCGGAATAATGCTTCGGAAGTTCCCACGAGCTCGAAATTAAATTCTCAACAACTTCCGTGAAGAATCCAAAACCAAGTTCTCGTCCGATAATTTAGTCGTTAAGAAAACCACCATTTTAACTCGATTACATCGAAACTTCAAATATTCATAACTTATTCCTCGGTCGTCCAAATAACGATCCAGAACCGCCCACGAACTCGAAATCACACGTACAACGACTCTCGAGAAGAGACTCAGCTCCAATTCTCGGCCAATGATTTAGTCGTTATCAAATCTGGCGATTCAAACAACTGTCGAAAATCTGCGACTACGCGCAAACTCGTAGATTAAGCTGATTTCTCATACTGATTCTGTTCTGGGTCGTCACAAATCCACCCTCCTTAAAAAAAATTTGACCTCGAAATTTCTGAGTCTGTCGACTAAAAGTAGGAGCACTGCCTCTGCATACTGCTCAACTCTCCAGTGACAACGTCAACTGAACAACTCTGACAACAAACTCCACAATAGGAGATAGCTCTGTACTGAAATCTCTGTACCCACAAATCTCGAATCCAAAATGGCTATACACAATTGCCAAGTGTTCCTGCAGAAGGAACATATAGGGTACCCAACACGTAATAAACCTGAAACATAGTTCCGCCACACGGAACACAACACACACAAAAGCCAACAATATAGGCGATGCCGAACTATACGGCACAACACAAACTCGCCTATGACCACATACGGATCAAAACAACATGGCAAATCACAACTCAGTCTACACACATCAACATAACTCAAACATCGAACTTGGGCACTATCAACCTGTTTCTGCTAATCTGACAGTCTGTGGTAGCACATTCCACAAAATTCGAATCAAATGTCAACTCAAACTCAAACTCGCTCCAGCACAATGGAGTACAACATCATTCCTCAAAACGACATCATGCAACATCAAAATCATAGTAGTCAACAAACTGGTACTGCATACAATCTCAAACAAGTGAAACTGCTGGTCCCAAGTCCTTGGTCGTCCAAATAACGATCCAGAACTGCCCACGAACTCCAAATCACACGTACAACGACTCTCGAGAAGAGACTCAGCTCTAATTCTCGGCCAATGATTTAGTCGTTATCAAATCTGGCGATTCAAACAACTGTCGAAAATCTGCGACTACGCGCAAACTCGTAGATTAAGCTGATTTCTCATACTGATTCTGTTCTGGGTCGTCACAAAAAATTATATATTTCTTCGGACTTAATTAATAAATGTAAAATTTACGGAATGAGAATACGATTTAACTCACCGTCAGTACATTATGCACTTGCAACTTCATGTAGCGACGCACAACACCCCAATCTGGCCAAAGCATTGGGACCTTGTCCCGCACGACGGCCCCGAACATGCTTGCATACTTTCACGTGGTGTTTTCTGTCTCGATCATCTCATCATGCTCATTGGCCTTAATGATCGTTTTCTTTCCCTCGGTGGTCTGCTCAAGATTCTTCCCGCTTACGGGGCTGTAGTCTTTCGTTTTCCATTGGCATTAACGAGATTGCCTAATAATACAATGTCAAAAAACTGAAATTATTAATTGATAATATTTATAGTCTTAAGTAATAATTAAGTAATCAATCTTGTTAAATAAAATTTACCTGTGTCGTCCGTCTGCTGGTTCACGCACCTTGCACTCCAAAGATACACGGGGTCGAACGGCTTGAACACATACGCTTCCTCCATGGTCAGGAACTCCGGTTGCCCTTCAATAAAAATAACCCTCCCCTAGCATCAAATTGAGGGATGACAGGAATCTCATCGGGCACGAAAAGACCGGACGACAGAGATAGATGAGGCATGGACGATGAGACACCTGAACCATCTGCCTCAGATGATTGTCGTGAAAGGGGAGTAGGCACCGGCCCAATAGGGGGCATTCAGATCGAGGGAGTTTCTGATGCGCTCACCTGAGTGTCTGCTGCCTGAGGGTCGAGGCTGGACTGGGGTTTGCAAGGATCCGGATCCTGCAGCTTCCTCCTGTTCTCGCGCATGTAGCAAAACTTATGTGCGAGCATTCATTATAGGGCCACTGCGCGTGTTGCTGATTGCGGCAGAGGATGCTTGACTACTGCTCCCTCCACCATTTTCGCTCTGGGATCTCGGTCCGGATCTAGTCGCTCTCCGTTTGTTGGCCCCAAGCCAATTTGCCGCAAAACTTCCTGCACATCCAACAAAACAGCAATATTCAACATGTTGATAGCAAACAATTAAACACAACAGCAACAATTCAACAACCACATCCGTGACAACAACAATAACAAAACAACATGTTGATAGCAAAAAATATGCTTATATATATAGACCTTTATACATCAAGTTTATGCAAAAATAAATTGCCAACTAATTAAACCAGCAGTATATACATGCCAAAAATATAGTCTATATGCCAAAAATAAATTCTACATGCCAAAAATATACTATAGAATATATTCTACATGCCAAAAATATACTACAAAATATATTCTACAAGCCAAAAATATATTCTAACCAATTCTTAATTAACCAACACAAAAATATATACTACAAAATATATTCTACATACACCAAAATATATTCTACATCTCACAACTCCATCAACAATATTTAATTAACCAAAAATATATTCTACAAATATATTCTTAATTATACCAACACAAAAATATATACTACAAAATATATTCTACATACACCAAAATATATTCTACATCTCACAACTCCATCAACGATATTTAATTAACCAAAAATATATTCTACAAAATATATTCTACAAATATATTCTACAAAAATATATTCTACAAAATATTTTCTACACAAAAATATATACTACAAATATATTCTTAATTATACCAACACCAACTTAAAATGCCTTAAATAATTAGGAGAATTTCATGTAAAATTGAAGATGATAAAATCGGATTGAGAGAGAGAGAGGGGACCTGTCATTGTGCGTCAGTGAGAGAGAGCGAATCAGATTGGCAAGAGGCAGCGGCGGTGCTTGATTTCCGGCGGCCGGAGGGAGGGAGGGGTGAATTTCAGATTGGAAGTTTTTTTTGGGGGAGAGGAGATTTGGGGTTTTTTTTGGGGGAGAGGCGAGAGGGGAGGGAGCGGCGTCGTCGGGGAGAGGCGAGAGGGCAGGGAGCGGCGTCGTCGGGGAGAGGCGAGAGGGCAGGGAGCGGCGTCGTTGGGCGAGGTCGGCTGCGAGAGGCGGATGGGAATTGATTTCTAGGGTTTGAAGTTTATGTCGAATGAAGTCCCTGCCTCGTCGAGCTGGGGATATATGGCCAGAATTATAGCCGACGAGTTAGTAAGAAACTCGTCAGCTATAATATGTTAACTAGTTGAAAAATTTGTGAACAGGGCCTCCAAATTGCCATTCAAGCTGATTATTTGCTGTTTAAAACATGGCTATTTGAAGACGTGAATTTTCCATATATATACAGCATAACAAACATACATGCATGTTTATACTCAAATACATCATTAACGTACTAAGGATGATAATCAGAATCATCTTCATCACTTGAGTCTGGCTCGGTTTCATAGTTAACCTTTGGCAATATGTGCCGCTCATCGTCATCTGAATCATCGTCTGCGTCATTTTGATTAACATCAAGAAGTTCTACTCTCCGATCTCACATTATTAAAGCGAATCGTAGAGGATTTTGAAATGTCAAAAGCGTTCGGCTCTTGGTATGTAGTAACTTCTTCATCATATGCGGTCTCACCAAGTGTGGCAGCACTCTATATGTTTCTATGAGTAACATGGTTAACCACTTTCCACGGGACTTTGTTCATAAGATCGTCAAGGTAAAACACTTGTTTTACTGATGTGGCAAGAACGAAAGGGTCTTCTTTATACCAGCTTGTAGCAGTATTCACCGAAAATATTCTGTACTGATCGGTCCTTGTGTTCTCCGGGATAATATCAAACCATCTACACTTGAACAAGTACACTTTCATGCGGTTCCCATAAATTAGTTCAACAACTAAATGAAGGACACCGTAATAGTCAACGCCATCCTGCCCATTATGGACCATCACCCCACAATTCTGTGTTTTCAGTCGGTCATCTCTATTTTCACATATAAATTTCACGCCATTAACCTGATACATCGAGTAAACTTTTGAAGCTATCGGTTTCATCGCCAAGAGCCTCAATTCGTTTGACTACTCTGGGTAACCATCATTTGCTACATGGTTCATCTGAAAAAGATAAGAAAACCACACAAGAAATTATGAACATAGAAAAAGAAAACCACACACATGCTATATAAGGATATAAAATATATATATATATATATATACACACACATCTACCCTTACCCATTGACTAAAGTAGTTTGCAAACGTCCTATTGTGGAACTCAAGATCATCGGCAATAGTAGGGCAGTGAAAATGATCGTTTTTCCAATATTGAACTTCTGGACAGTTAATCAGTACCGACTAGTGGGAAATGGCTACCTCATTTCCATCCAACTTCTACGACTTTGGCAAGCTTCCCTGTACTACCACGTCATTGGAGATGATAGAAAGGTTGAACTCGGGTTCATCTATTAACATATGTTGTTGGGGGTCCTCCAGCACTCCCGAATACAACTTGGTGTACGTTACACACTCGTGTGCAAGATATGCTTCAGCGATACACCCTTCCGGTACAGATTTATTCTTCACATAGTCCTTGTAGTCTCCCAATTGTCTACAAGTTAACAAGTTCATGTTATGATATTTAAAAATAAGAATTTACATATAAAAACAGAGGCAAACACAAATGTATGAATCATTTGTACCTTTCCATGGGATACATCCAAGTGTAATGTACCGGACCGGTAAGCAACAATTGTTCGGGAAGATGGATCATCAGGTGAGGCATGATGTCGAAGAAATTTGGGGGAAATATCCTCTCAAGCTTTCACATGATAAAAATGATGTCATCTTGCATCTCCCTGAGGTCTGATTTTTTAACTTCTCTGGTGCATAACTTCTGAAAGAATCTTGACAACGCCACCAATGGCTCCCACCACCTATTTGGACAGATACCCTCGAATGAAAACAGGGAAAATGTGTTGAAGTAGTACATAACAGTCATGACTCTTTAATCTGTACATCTTATTGTCATGGAAGTTAACACACTTGCTTATATTTCCTGCATAGCCATAAGGATACCTGCATAGCCATAAGCAACAATAATATTTCTTGCATAGCCATAAGCAACAATTATATTAATTTCCTACATAGCCATAAGGATACCTGACATTACTCATCCACCCAAAAATTTCATGCTTCTGGTTAGCTTGACGGTGTAAGGAGCTTGGGGCATTTTTTTTTTACCATCTCTCAACCACAAATATTTCCGCAGTCCCATAGCTTTCAGATCAATGCGTGCCTTAGGGATGTCTTTTGTTTTCCCCTCCCAATTCAGAACTGTGCCCACTACACTTTCGCACACATTCTTCTCTATGTGCATGACATCTAGGTAGTGTCTGATAGGCAACCTGAGCCAGTACGAGAGTTCCCAGAATATGCTCTTGTGTGTCCAAAACTTATACATTTCGGGCTTGTCTGGAATTGACGACACTATCTCAGGATGATTGCTCAGCTGGCCAAAATCATATTCATTCAGCACTTCCAAAAATTTCATCCCCTGTCCATCGCCTGGGTAGCACACCCGTTTCCACAGTCCCATCAAAAGCGTCTTGATCCTGCCTAAATGGGTGATCATCTGGAAGCCAACAATGGTGACACATATGAACAATTTTCCTGGAATGAGGACTGCAACAATCAACAGTCATGCACTCTGAACAAGCCTTGTAACCCCTGGTAACGTTGCCCGACAACATACCACGGGCAGGAAAATCACTGATGGTGCCAACAAGCATGACATGCATCTTGAACATCTCATTTTTGAACCTATCGTAAGTAGGGTGGCCACGGTCACTCAGGTACTTAAGCTCCTCAATCAAGGGTCTCAAATACACATTGAGACACTTTCCTGGATAACCTGGGCCTGGAATTAACTGAGTGAACATATTGTATTCCTTCTTTATGCACATCCATGGTGGAAGGTTGTACAGTACCAAAATAACTGGCCATATACTGTATTGAAGACTCCGTCGGCAGGGTGTATAAGGGTGTCATCGTCAGGCAAATTCCTCTCAACCCACCATCTCATAGCTTCGGTCGTGAAAGCATACATGAACAACCGCTCCAGCTTATCAATTAGCGGGAAATATCGAAGTATCTTCACAGCTTTCTTGTTGCCTGCAGGAGTCAACTTATACCTTTCTGTAAAATATACAAGGCAGGCTTCAAGGTCTTCAAGATCTTTCCCCCAGAAGAGAATGCAATCATATCTGCATGCAGGGATTTTGAAGTAGGAAATCCCAAGATCTTTCAGGATATGTCGCACCTTATGATGAGTGGTAGGAAGGCGATGACTGAGTTACAGTAGCGAAGAAGTCCACTTCAGCCAAGAATCAACAGTTTTGACAGTCATTTTGTTCTCCATTTTGAGCTGCATCACTCCCATGACACTTCCAAGAATAGTCTTACTACAACCGTTGTACAACGGAGTCTGTTGTAATGTAATCAGGTTGTTGCACTTATCTATACCGCTTGTGTTGACATGAGCTCCAGGTAATGGCTCGACTGGCTCAATATGAGGGAAACCATCAACGACGGGAGGGACATTTGGTGCTTGATCAGCAAATACACCGCTCTCACGAGGAAACATATCATTGATCAACATCGTTGTTGGATCATAGGATGGACTTGCCCTCTTAGCAAATTGTCCATGATCATGCGGACCCGCTAACGATGTTTCACCGTGATAAATCCAACAAGTGTACTTATCCCAAAACCTGTATTTACTCAGGTGCTTCTGGACTTTATCAATGGGAAAACGAAATCGATCGCTGCGACACTTACATTCTTTACATGGGCAATAATGAAATGTAGTGTCTCCACAATTAGCCTTTACAAAATCCACAAAACTCCTAATTCCATAGTGATATCTCACATCCCATCTTTCAAGGCTCATTTAACTCTTGTCCATCCTGAAAATTCTAACAATATATATATATATATATATTTATGTATATACATTCACTACTTAATTAAAAATTTATCATTACATCTATATATATATATATATCGATCATTAAACTAGCTACACTAATTTAATTCTTTGTCTATATATCTCCCTAAACAAAAGTTGACCCATATAAAAAAATATATACATGTATATATATACATATTAACAATTAATCACAAAATAAATTTATATACATATATATATACACATGCTTATTTTCATCGAATTCATCTCAAATCAACTTAAAATCAACGGTTAATCACTCAAAATCAACAATATATCAACTATATCTACATATCAAACAATTAATCTCAACTCTAAATGAACACACATATATCTAAATCAACACACATCCACATATATATACGTATATATACGTACCTATATAGCTTCACGAACGGGTTTTGGACGGCTTTTGACAATACCCAACGATTTCATAGCGTTTTCCTTCTTTCTCACCGGATTTTTGTAAAATGAATGAGCTGTTGCAGAGTAGATATGATATAAGAGTTATAGCTGACGATTCAATAACTTGTCGGCTATGGACAGAATATCTAGTCGGAATTTCGGCCGAACCGTCGTCGACCATACTTGACATTATAGCCGGCGACGAGAAGGTAAATGCCGACGAGTCGTCAGCTATAATATTATAGCCGGTGACGAGGGAAAAAATGCCTGACGAGTGAGCTTTTCGTAGGTGATACTAGTTATAGCCGACGATATAGGACTTCGTCGGCCTTTGTTTTCTTCATTTCGTGGGCAATGGGTTGTACTCTGGTAGTGTTTCTGGAAAAAAAAAAAGGTAAAGTGTTTACTTTTCCTTTCATTTTTCATAGAAATAGAAACAAAAATATTTTTATCAAGTTTCCTATATAGTGTTTGACAACCACGGATAATAATCTTGAGAAAGAAAAAAATATATTTTACATAGAAGAATGATTTTGACACACAAATTAAGGAGTTGCATCCCATTTAGATGATTAAATAATTATAAAAAATAAGAGAAAAACAAAATTTTAAGAGATTTGGGAGGACTTTCCTCCCCATTTTCCCTTCATCATCGAACACATTTTTTTTGTCATTCCAAACACATAGAGATATTGCAATCGTAGCTTACTTTCCTCTTTTTTTCCCCAATTCGATCATGCCAACCAAACGAGGCTTCATATTCACTGCACTCCAGTCGCGCACTCGATCGGTCAAAACACAGTGAAGCATGGGGCCATGGGGGGTATTCTGGGGAAAGTGAAGAACTTTTTTACTGCGGCCAAAGAAGCTGGTGGTGGTGCCAGCGCAAGTGCCGGTGCTGTGCATTTAGTTCAAGCTCATAGACCCTCATTTTACGGTCGCAATTCTCTCTCTGGGAGGTCTTCTCATTCTGTACCCGAGACCGACTACGCAATGCTGACGTCCATGCTGCTGCTCCTCCACGTCCTCGGCATTTCATATATGGTAAGAATGGTCGCCGTCAAATGTAATTTGGAGCGGCTGGCCGTTATGGTGCTTTGATTTCAGTAGACTGGCATGGGTATGGAAACAAAGTTGGATTTTGAGACTTCTTTCAATGCGGTTGTTGTTAATTTCTTTTTTATGATTACAGATTTTACTTGCTTGGCATATTTGTGACGACCCGAACCAGAATTAGTAGAGTAATCAGCATGATTCACGAGGTTATGCGTAATTGCGGTTTATCGATAACTGTGTGGTTTGCCGGTTTTGTTTACGACTTGATTATCGGTCGAGAATTTGAGTTAAATCTCTTCTCGCGAATTGTAGTACACGTGATTTCGAGTTCGTGGGTGATTCCGGATGATTTTTCTGAAGACCGGGGAATATAATATGATTATTTGAAGTTTCAGAATATCGACGAGTTTATCCGTTTGTATCGAGTTTATCCGAATCGTAATGGTTATCTGTTTTGGACCGTCGATCGTCCCGAGGCGCAAGTATAAATATCGGGAATAGTCGAAAAATTGTCGAAAACATTGTTTGGGAAGTTTGACCGTCGTTGACCGAGAGTTGACCGTTGACTTTCGTTGACCGGAGGAGAAAAACGGACCGTTTGGCTTCCGTCGCCGGACCGGCTGATTTCGGCCATTTCAAGCCACGACCCTTGAAGGTAAAATGTTCTCCTCGTGATTCTAAACAGTTTAGAACCTGGAATTGCTTGATTTGGTTGAAATTTGAGGGAGATATTTCGATTTGAAAATTTGAGATTTTGGCCGGAATCGGCCTCGACGGAGGGAGGTGCTCCGATGACTTTCCGGGGTGGATATTTGGTGGGTTTTGTTGGGTTTTGGATTATGATCATTTCCCCTTTGGTTTGGAGGGACGAGGTGGCGCGACGGCGTCAGAATCGGTCTGGGAAGTTTTCCGGCCGGTTGAACCACCGTGGCTTTCGAGCTGGATTCCGGCCACGGTGGTGGTTGGATGGTGGTGGTCCTTTTATTAAAGTTGTTCGCCTTGTTGTGGAGATCATTGTGGCAGCACGGTCACCGGGAAAACTCTCCGGTTGACGGCGCGTCGGAGCTCGTAATCGGTCGATGGCGGCGGCGGTCAACGCTGGAGCTCCGGCGACCCGTTGACTTTTTGGATTTCGATGTTTTTAATGTTGTTTTTCTCGTAATCGCGCCCCGATCGTCGCCTTGAGGTTTTCGAGTTGTTTTGGGTATCGGATTTTCAGTCGAGGGTTTCGAGTGGAGATTTCGGGAATTTCTTCGATTATTTTGCACAGTGTTATATATTTCCGGGAACGGTTGGTTTCCGAGGTGTGGTACAGTGTTGTGCATTATGATTTTGATCAGATATATTTTATGACTATTCAGGGGATCGAGATCGTGCTTCGGGCGAGGGATCTTCTGCCAGACCACGTGATTAGTGCGAGTGCGCGTTTTGCTCATCTGTGAGTGGACATTTCTTTTCACGGATTGATTGCGAGTCTTTTATATACGTTTTATGAGCATGAGCATGCAGTTATGATCATGATTTAAATGAACATGTGTTTTACGATTATGCATTTACGAATATGCATCTGTGAATATACATACGTATATGTTATGTTTTATGCATATGCATGGAAAGTATTTGTGATTTGGTTTACACAGAGTACAGTCTCAGTTATCAGGCTTGTATCGATACACATTGGTTTCTCGGCTGATCCCCCAGTACGCTCCGGGGGGGGGGGGGGGGGGGGGAGGGACAGATATCCTGACCCGAGGCCTTTCTAGCTTGGAATCACGTGTGGGTCTGGGATCCCATGATTCAGACTGTACTAGCGCGAGGGAGTCCATGACTGACCCTGCGGTATTTACAATGCATGCTCTGTACGCGTGAGGAGTTAGAGTCTCCCTCGTGTACCATTTGATTTTTATGCATTTAGACTCGCATATGTTATTATAACATATATTATTCGGCGAAAGACATTTATTTTCGTCCACTCACTTTAACGGCCTCCATCTACACTGCCTCAAGCCCAAATCTGGCCAAAAATGCAAGTGGATGAAACTCAGGGGTCAGTGTACATCCTACACTGCGCTGCACGTCATAGATGTAGTGTCTCGAACTCTCTGATGATAACACAAGGACAGTTACACCCAAATCAAACTCCGGATACATAGCTACATAAGGTTTCCACTGTCAGAAATCATGAGCCACCGCTCGGCTACACAACATTAAAACACAACCAAATCTAAACCTCGATGCATCGCCATAACCCACGAACTCGTCACGATCGTCAGGTAAGGTCAAAACCGAAACAACGATCAACCATCCTGCAGGAGTAAGTAACTCTCCTCGCGTGCATCGAACCACTCGACTTGACGCCTTCTTCGTCAATCCGGAAAGTAGAGTGGCAATCCGGGAAAATCCTGCACAAGCCGTCGGTAATAGCCTGCTAACTCAAGAGACCTCTGATCTCTGGTACAATGGTAGGGCAATCCCCAAATCAACACGGCTTCAATCTGGTCAGGATCCACGCCAACTCCCTCGGATAACATCTCATAGCCCAAAATCTTCGCGCTAATCGGCCAAAACTCACATTGGCTAAACTTTACAAACAGCTAATCGTCTCGCGAAGTCCGCAAAACCGCTCGTATTTGCTTCAGGTACTGGCTCACACTCCTGGAGTAAATCAGGAAGTTGCCGACGAACATGACCACAAACTCGTCCAGAATCGTCTGAACACCTGGTCCATCAAGTCCGCAAAACTACGGGACATTGGTCAACCAATAGCGTGACCAAAAACTCATGATGCCCGCACCGAGATCCGAAAACTAACATAGCCACATCTGACTCACTGATCCACAACTGATGGTATCCGGGCCCGTAATCAATCTTCGAAAAGACTGAAACTCTCGCGAGCTGATCAAACCAATCGTCAATCCGAAGTGGAGGATACTCGCTCTCCTCTGAAACAAATCAAGCTTCGGTAGTCAATGCACCACCTCATTGAAGCATCCATCATCCGTACAAACAATGCAAAAGCACACCACGCAAATACACGGGATCGCACAAAATCTCCTAAAACCTCCTCTAGCAACTCCTGGAATCGAAACTGTAGCTCCATCAGCTCCGCTGGCTCCGAACGATAAGACGTCGGTAAAATGAGTCCAGCGCCCGGTACAAGCTCAATGGTGTAGTCGATCTCCCGAACTGGAAGAACACCTGGTATCTCCTCCGAAACACACCTGGAAACTCGGGAACCACCTCAATGTCACCAATGTCGGGTACAGCAACCATAGTATCTACAACATGGGCTAAGCAAGCAACACAATCCGCCTCCATCATCCGCTCGACCATCACCGCGAACAATATCTCGGGGAAATCTGGTCGTCGAAACACAACCTCCTTTTCGAGGCACTCGAACACGGCCAAATGCATCGTCAGTAAGTCCATACTCACAATTTTACTAAAACCACGATGTCCAGCTATAACAGATCCGCGACTAGCCCATAACCTCCAACAAGGATCTCGCGACCTCCGAATGGATGAAACACTCTCCAAAACCTCGGAAGTGGAGATGCAGGTACAATAGCCATGGATGTCCAACAACAGCAACCTCGGAGAAAAGTCTGTCCTCAAACAAGGTCATGGAACGAACTCCAACAGGCCCAACTAGCTGCCCACGTCAATTGCGACTTGCTGAATAACTCATCTAAAGGATACATTAGTCCAACCTCAGGAACAACATGAGGATCTCCTCGTGAACTCTGGGCTGCCTGAACCGCTAAAACAGCTGATTGATGGCGCTCCCTCGTAACGTGACCCTCCTGGTCACCAAAACAGCAACTGAAAGTGCCCCACAAACAAAAGTCACCGCAACACCTGCTGCGTGAAAGGATCACCCAGACTCATGCCACAGGAGCAAGTCCACTACACTGTGATCTCCGCCATCGCCAAACGGATCCTCTTCGTCTACCTAAATCGGAATCAAACCCTTCCGGAAATACGAACCAACAAAAAATTTTCAAAATTTTGGCAGAGTTTCGTTACTAACGTGGAATTACCATAACCTGCACGCGGAAATTAACACTTCGTCCTATGCCACAAAAAGCAAACCGTGGGCACCAATCCCATCCGGATTTCTCAACATCAATATAATCAACAACAGTAAATAAACTGTACTATGTATATATGTATATCCGTGAAAATCCGCACAACATGTATCAGAATGTATCAGAGCGACCACTAGAGTAAAACATATACAATATGTACATCAGTAGGCGAAACAAGAACCTACTGGAAAACACAGATAACTCTGATCACTAGCCTCCAAACCGCGACGTGAAACACCAAACCTGAACTGCAAACTGGGCACGGAAACCGAAAAGCCCAGGTGAAAGACAATAAACACGTTAGAGTGAGTGGACGAAAATAAATGTCTTTCACCAAGTAATATATATGTTATAAAAACATATGCGAGTCCAGGTAAATAGAAACAATAAAGTACACGAGGTAAAACCACAATCCTCCAGCGTACTGAGCATGCAAGTAAAAATCCCACGGGGTCGCTCATGGACACACACCGTGCTAGTACAGTCCGAATCACGGGATCCCGGACCCACACGTGATTCTAAGCCAGAAAGGCCTCGGTTCCGGGGATACGCCCCTCGCCGGTCAGGTCGGGGTAACGCCCCGCCTGGGATGCCTACCATCGGGGATCAGCCGAGAGGCTAAGTGTATCGATACAACAACGTAACCAAGACTGTACTCTGTGTAAACCAAATCATAAACATTTCGATGCAAATGCATGAAACAACATATAAGTGTATGTATACTCGTATACGTATATTCGTATAAGTATATCGTATATCGTATAATCATAAAACACATGCTCATATATTCGAAATCTCATAGGCATGCTCAAGATCGTAAACCATATAAAAGACTCGCAATCATTTCCGTGAAAAGAAATTGTCCACTCACAGGTGAGCAAAACGCGCACACGCGCTAATCTCGAGGACCGGCGGAAGATCCCTCGCCAGATGCTCGATCACGATCCCGATCTCGATCTCCTGAATATCCACAAAAACGTAACTGATCAATAACGTGATCCACAACACTGTACTGATGCACGGAAACCAACCGTTCCCAGAAATACGAAATACGGTACAAAATGTATAACGGAAATCCCAAAATCCCCACTCGAAATCTCGACTGAAAATCGGCTAACCGAATCAACCCGAAAACCTCCGTACGATAACCAGGGCGCGATTACGAGAAAAATGACATTAAAATCGTCGAAATCTGAAAAGTTGACTTTTCTCCGCCGTTGACCGCCGTCGCCAGCGGCGGCGCGCTGTCAACGGTGGAATTCCGCGGCCAAAATTTCCAGATCCCTAGGTCTCATCAAGGCGAGCAAGATTCCCTTCTACCTCACCAACCAATTCCAAGCCGAACTAACTCAACCCACTAAAATCCGATCGAAATTCCAATTCCGGCAACCCATTCGGGTTCACCGGAAAACACCTCCTCGAACTAAATCTCCCACACCACAAGCATCAGTGATGATAGGCGAGCAAAAGCCCCAACCACAACACCACCATACCTCTCCGGAGCACAGCTCCCCGTCACCGACGAACTCCATCAATTCGGCCAACTTCAAACTCACTCAAAACTCACTCAAATTCCACAAAATCAAACACTAACCAACTCGAAATCACAAGAGGAATCGATCTATACCTATCCCGTGGTGGATGGTCGCCGGAATCCGGTCGCCGGAAGTTGACTTCCCAAAACGGCAACTTTCCCTTTCGGTCCGATGGCTCACTTTCCAAATATGGAAAGTCAACGAAATTCCAGGTTGGTCAACGCCCAAAATGAAGTTTTTTTCGATATTTATACTCGAGCCTCGGGTCGATCAACAGTCCGAAATAAATATACAATGTGATTCGGATAAGCTCGAAACAATCGGATAAACTCGTCGGAACCCGAAACTTCAAATAATCATAAAATATTCCTCAGTTATCGGAAAAATCTTTCGAAACCGCCCACAGGCTCGAAATCACGTACTCTACAATTTCCGTGAAGACACCCAACTCAAATTCTCGACTGAAAACATAGTCGCGAATCGAATCGGCAAACTACACAATATCGTAAAACTGCGACTATAACCAAATCTCGAAAATCGTGTCAAACACACAACTGATTCTGGTTCGGGTCGTCACAAATCTACCCCCCTTAAAGAAATTTCGACCTCGAAATTTACGTACCTGTCAGGTGAACATATGAGGATACTGCTCCCGCATACGCTGCTCGGTCTCCCAAGTGGCCTCCTCAACTGAATGGTTCTGCCACAAGACCTTCACCAGCGGAATCACACGGTGCCTCAACTCCTGCTCACGACGATCGAGAATCTGCACTGGCTCCTCAACATACGATAAGTCCTCCCTGATCCGCAACTGCTGTGGAGCTATCACATGTGAAGGATCTGAGATGTACTTCTGCAACATCAAAACATGGAAGACATCATGTACACGAGCCATCTTTGTCGGTAACTCAAGTCTGTAAGCAACAGCTCCAACCCTCTCCGTAATCTCATATGGACCAATGTACCGCGGTCGAAGCTTGCCACGCTTCCCGAAACGCACTACTCCCCTCCACGGAGACAGTTTTAGGAAGACCCAATCGCCAACCTCGAACTCTAAGCTCTTCCTCCTCACATCCGCGTAACACTTCTGCCGATCCTGAGCAATCTTCAGTCGATCCCGAATAACCTGAATGTCCTCCATCGTGGTTTTCACCAAATCAGGACCAATGAGCCAACGTTCGCCCACCTCACTCCAACACAATGGAGTGCGACACTGCTTCCCGTACAGAGCCTCGTACGGTGCCATCTCAATACTGGCCTGATAGCTGTTGTTGTAGGCGAACTCAATCAAGTACAACTGCTGATCCCAGTTTCCACGAAACTGCAACACACATGATTTCAGCATATCCTCTCGTGTCTGAATGGTCCGCTCGGACTGCCTGTCAGTCTGAGGATGAAAAGCTGTACTAAATCGCAACCTCGTGCCCAAAGCTCGCTGTAAAGCCTGCCAAAACTCAGAAGTGAACTGACTATCTCGGTCAGAGACAATCGACACAGGCACACCATGCAAGCGAACAATCTCGGATAAGTACAACTTAGCCAATCTGCCCACTGATACCTTCCCTGGAAGTGCAAGAAAGTGTGCGGATTTCGTCAGTCGGTCAATAATAACCCAAATGCCAGTGTTGCCCGCCGAAGTACGCGGCAACTGATAGACGAAATCCATCGTGATATGCTCCCACTTCCAAACTGGAATCTCTAGTGGCTGTAGTTTCCCTGCAGGTTTCTGTCTCTCCGCCTTCACCTGCTGACAAATCAAACACCGACTCACGTACTCGGCAATCTCCCGCTTCATGTTGCGCCACCAATAGTACGCTCGAAGTGTACAAAACATCTTCGTACCACCGGGATGCATCGCATACGCTGAACTGTGGGCCTCGTCCAAAATATCCTTCTTCAAGTCCTCGTCCCTGGGTACACATAGTCTGCCCCTGAACAACAACGTACCGTCGTCGCTCAAACGGAACTCTGTAGGCACACCATTCCGAATCATGGTTTTCTTGCCTAGCAAGTAAGGATCTGAATCCTGTGCCTCCCGTACCTGATCAACCAGTACTGGTCGAACCTGAAAGCTGGCCAACAAGGCTCCATCATCATCATACCCAAACACAGCACCCGTAGCTCGAAGCTCGGCTAACATCGACACTCTGGCCACGCACATGTGAAACAACGAAGCTCCCGATTTCCGGCTAAGTGCATCCGCTACAACGTTGGCCTTCCCTGGATGGTACTCGAAAGTGCAATCATAATCATTGATCAACTCCATCCATCGGCGCTACCTCATGTTCAGATCCGGCTGCGTCCGCAAGTAGGTGAGACTCTTGTGATCAGTGAAAATCTTACACTGAGCACCATACAAGTAATGTCTCCAACTCTTCAACGCTAACACTATAGCGGCCAACTCCAAATCATGCGTCGGATAGTTGACCTCGTGCGGTTTCAGCTGTCTGGAACCATACGCCACGACTCTACCATGCTGCATCAACACACATCCAAGGCCCAACTTCGACGCATCACTGTATACAACAAACTCACCACTATCATCTGGCAACGTCAGAACCGGTGCGGTAGTCA
Organism: Geum urbanum; assembly: GCA_946800695.1. NCBI lineage: Eukaryota > Viridiplantae > Streptophyta > Magnoliopsida > Rosales > Rosaceae > Geum > Geum urbanum. Next base: position 12,883,633 of record OX326998.1, on the reverse strand, counting down.
ATCTTTCCTTCAGGAGCAAATAACTCTCCTCGCACGCATCAGACCACTCAAACTTAACGCCCTTCTTCGTCAATCTGGTCAGTGGTGTAGCTATCCGGGAGAAATCCTGTACAAACCGTCGATAATAGCCTGCTAACCCCAAGAAACTCCGGATCTCCGGCACAGTAGTGGGTCGACTCCAATTCAGCACGGCCTCGATCTTGTCAGGATCAACACTAACTCCTTCGACCGAAATCACGTGGCCCAGAAACTTCACACTATCCAACCAGAACTCACACTTGCTAAACTTCGCGAACAGCTGATGGTCCCGCAAAGTCCGCAACACCGCTCGCAAGTGCTTCCTATGCTGGCCCACACTCCTCGAGTATATCAAAATATCATCAATGAATACAATCACGAACTTGTCCAGGAATCTTCGAAACACCCGATTCATCAAGTCCATGAAAGCTGCGGGGGCGTTGGTCAACCCAAACGGCATAACCAGAAACTCATAGTGCCCATACCGCGTCCTGAATGCTGTCCTGGCAACATCTGAATCCCGGATCCTCAACTGATGATATCCGGATCGAAGGTCAATCTTCGAAAAGACTGCTGCTCCCTTGAGCTGATCGAACAAGTCGTCAATCCGTGGCAACGGATACTTGTTCCTCACTGTAATCTGATTCAGCTTCCGATAGTCGATGCACAAACGCATGGACCCGTCCTTCTTCCGCACAAACAACACTGGAGCACCCCACGGAGAAACACTCGGTCGAATGAATCCCTTCTCCAACAACTCCTGAAGCTGAATCTGCAACTCCTTCAACTCTGCAAGCGCCATCCGGTACGGTGTCTGGGAAATCGGTCCGGTACCCGGCAACAACTCAATGGTAAAATCAATCTCCCGCACAGGGGGTATACCAGGTAACTCCGCTGGAAACACATCCGGAAACTCAGACACAACCTCAATACTACCAAGATCTGGCACTGCAGCTGTAGTGTCCACAACATGGGCTAAGTAAGCAACACAACCCTTCTTCATCAACCGATCCGCCCTCATCGCGGAAATCAAACACGGTAGGGAAGTGTTCTTCTCGCCACGAAACAGTATCTCAGGCAACCCTGGTCGTCGAAATGCGACCTCCTTCCTGTGGCAATCAAACATGGCCCAGTGCGACTCCAAAAAGTCCATACCCAATATCAGATCAAAATCCACAATATCAAGCAGTAACAGATCAGCGGCTAAACCATGGCCATCGATAAACACCTCACAATTTCGGTAAACCCAAACGATGCTCACAACCTCACCTGACGGATACAACACTCTCCACAACCCCGGAAGTGGAGATGCAGGTACCGTAGCCAATGATGACAGTCTAAATGATATGAATGAATGTGTGGCGCCTGGATCTAACAATGCAACTACTGGAATACCAAAAACATGTAACGTACCGATAACGACCTCCAGTGATGCTCTGCCCTCATGCATAGTCATAGCATGAACTCTCGCCTGTCCGGCTGGTCGTCCCCGCTGGGGCTGTCCTTGCTGTCGGCCCTGACCTGCAAACTGTGTTGGTCGCGCTCCAGAAGTGGCACCTCGCTCTCCTCCGGAACTCTGAGCCGCCTGTCCGTCACCGCCATATAACTGAGGACACTCCCTCACATAGTGACCCACCTGGCCACATCGGAAACAAGTGACAGGACCTCGCTGACATGGACCCACATGATGTCGACTGCAGAGACTACACAACGGGTACTCCCTCGGTACAGCAAATGTGCCACCAGCACGCCGAGGATAGCTAGAACCGCTAGAACCTGCACTAGCCTGTGGTCGCTGCGGTCTATCTCTCCATCTCCTCGGTCTCTGTCTCAATACACCAGCTGGTGGTCGATATGATCCACCGCCTGAAGATGAAGCTGAACCGGAAGTATCAGAACTCTGCCTCTTTGAAGGCCCCTGACTCGGTCCACCCTCCTCGAATCGCCTCGGCTGGTACCTCTGCTGTCTCTCCTGCTCAATATCTTCGCCTCGGAGTGCAGCACTAACAAACTCATCAAAGTTGTTCCTCGGCATTGTAGTCAATGTCGCCTTGATGTTCAGATTCAAACCCAGCTCAAACCTGCGACACTTGGCTTCCTCTGTAGCCACCATATCCCACGCAAAACGAGACAAACGAGTAAACCGATCCCGATACTCAAGTACAGACAAACTGCCCTGCCTCAAGTTCGTAAACTCCTCGTACTTGCGCTGCTAGGTAGCCTGATTAAAATACCTCCGCATAAACAAGTCACGAAACAATGTCCACGGAGTATCCACAGGAACTCTGTCAGTGCTGACCCACCAAAAGTATGCATCACCCTCAAGTAAACCAACTGCGGCTACTGTCATCTGCTCAGGTGTAAACTGCAGACGCTCACAAACACGCTCAATCTGAACCAACCATGCCTCGCATATCTTTGGATCAACTGAACCCGAAAACACAGTAGCACCCGCAGTGCGAGCCTTGACCACAGGGTCAAAACGCTCTTCCAAACGCAGCACTCGCATAAGCAAGTCGCGCGTTCGGCGATCCTCATCAGGATCATCATCCCGGTCAACACGGGGACCACGTCGAGGAGGCATCCTACTGATACAAGACAAGCATTAGGCACAAGCAGAAAGAACGTAATCATGAAACCGCAGATACTTGAGGACATACAACACCCGAAGTATTGATGAGTACCGCTGGCCAGTCGGGTCATCACTCCAGTCATGCTGTATCAACTCAAATACCCTAAGCGTCACAACTACAAGAGTCTACAGAATCTGACAACCTAATGCTCTGATACCAAGATGAAAGGACCCAATCCCGATTCAGTTACCTAAATCGGAATCAAAACCTTCCGGAAATACGAACCAACAAAAATTTTTCAAAATTTCGGCAGAGTTTCGTTACTAACGTAGAATTACCATAACCTGCACGCGGAAATTAACACTTCGTCCTATGCCACAAAAAGCAAACCGTGGGCACCAATCCCATCCGGATTTCTCAACATTAATATAATCAACAACAATAAATAAACTGTACTATGTATATATGTATATCCGTGAAAATCCGCACAACATGTATCAGAATGTATCAGAGCGACCACTAGAGTAAAACATATACAATATGTACATCAGTAGGCGAAACAAGAACCTACTGGAAAACACAGATAACTCTGATCACTAGCCTCCAAACCGCGACGTGAAACACCAAACCTGAACTGCAAACTGGGCACGGAAACCGAAAAGCCCAGGTGAAAGACAATAAACACGTTAGAGTGAGTGGACGAAAATAAATGTCTTTCACCAAGTAATATATATGTTATAAAAACATATGCGAGTCCAGGTAAATAGAAACAATAAAGTACACGAGGTAAAACCACAATCCTCCAGCGTACTGAGCATGCAAGTAAAAATCCCACGGGGTCGCTCATGGACACACACCGTGCTAGTACAGTCCGAATCACGGGATCCCGGACCCACACGTGATTCTAAGCCAGAAAGGCCTCGGTTCCGGGGATACGCCCCTCGCCGGTCAGGTCGAGGTAACGCCCCGCCTGGGATGCCTACCATCGGGGATCAGCCGAGAGGCTAAGTGTATCGATACAACAACGTAACCAAGACTGTACTCTGTGTAAACCAAATCATAAACATTTCGATGCAAATGCATGAAACAACATATAAGTGTATGTATACTCGTATACGTATATTCGTATAAGTATATCGTATATCGTATAATCATAAAACACATGCTCATATATTCGAAATCTCATAGGCATGCTCAAGATCGTAAACCATATAAAAGACTCGCAATCATTTCCGTGAAAAGAAATTGTCCACTCACAGGTGAGCAAAACGCGCACACGCGCTAATCTCGAGGACCGGCGGAAGATCCCTCGCCAGATGCTCGATCACGATCCCGATCTCGATCTCCTGAATATCCACAAAAACGTAACTGATCAATAACGTGATCCACAACACTGTACTGATGCACGGAAACCAACCGTTCCCAGAAATACGAAATACGGTACAAAATGTATAACGGAAATCCCAAAATCTCCACTCGAAATCTCGACTGAAAATCAGCTAACCAAATCAACCCGAAAACCTCCGTACGATAACCAGGGCGCGATTACGAGAAAAATGACATTAAAATCGTCGAAATCTGAAAAGTTGACTTTTCTCCGCCGTTGACCGCCGCCGCCGCCGGCGGCGCGCCGTCAACGGTGGAATTCCGCGGCCAAAATTTCCATATCCCTAGGTCTCATCAAGGCGAGCAAGATTCCCTTCTACCTCACCAACCAATTCCAAGCCGAACTAACTCAACCCACTAAAATCCGATCGAAATTCCAATTCCGGCAACCCATTCGGGTTCACCGGAAAACACCTCCTCGAACTAAATCTCCCACACCACAAGCATCAGTGATGATAGGCGAGCAAAAGCCCCAACCACAACACCACCATACCTCGCCGGAGCACAGCTCCCCGTCACCGACGAACTCCATCAATTCGGCCAACTTCAAACTCACTCAAAACTCACTCAAATTCCACAAAATCAAACACTAACCAACTCGAAATCACAAGAGGAATCGATCTATACCTGTCCCGTGGTGGATGGTCGCCAGAATCCGGTCGCCGGAAGTTGACTTCCCAAAACGGCAACTTTCCCTTTCGGTCCGATGGCTCACTTTACAAATATGGAAAGTCAACGAAATTCCAGGTTGGTCAACGCCCAAAATGAAGTTTTTTTCGATATTTATACTCGAGCCTCGGGTCGATCAACAGTCCGAAATAAATATACGATGTGATTCGGATAAACTCGAAACAATCGGATAAACTCGTCGGAACCCGAAACTTCAAATAATCATAAAATATTCCTCAGTTATCGGAAAAATCTTCCGAAACCGCTCACGGGCTTGAAATCACGTACTCTACAATTTCCGTGAAGACACCCAACTCAAATTCTCGACTGAAAACATAGTCGCGAATCGAATCGGCAAACTACACAATATCGTAAAACTGCGACTATAACCAAATCTCGAGAATCGTGTCAAACACACAACTGATTCTGGTTCGGGTCGTCACACCTCTGCTTGATCTGATGTCCCACAACATAATCGATAAGATCACAGCCTGATGAAGTCACTGATCTCGAGGTGCCTGAACTCAACCTCATCAAAATCTCGACTAAGTGCACTTTCCTCAAACCATCACATCGAAAACCGCGTACATCTTTCGTTCTCAATAACCTCGCCTCTGAGTGCAGCACACTAAGCTCCTCACGGAAATTTTGAGGCATAACAATCAAGATCCTCTCTGATGCTCAGGCTCAAACTCATCTCGAACCTCATGCACTGCTTCCTCTAAAGCCACACAACTCGTGCAAACAGGGACAAACATATGAACAATGCATCTCTGCCTCAGGTGGGTAAACACTCCACATTTGATTGCTGGGTAGCCTGATTAAAACCATTACCGTATAAACAACACCCTGATTGTAGGCCATGGAGTCGCAACAGGAACTCACACAATATCAGCCCACCAAATACAATGATCTTACTCAGGCACACATCAATTGCCACAATTCTCAACTCTGAGGCAACATGTAGACGCTCACACACACAACCAGGCAAACTGTGCCACACAAATCCCTGAACTCTGAATAATCATACAAACCCATAATTCACTGACGAATCGCGCGTCGATTGATCCTCAATAGGATCCACAACCGAAACGACACGGAAAGCACGTCAGGAGGCATCCTAATGAATAAAACATCGTTAACAACAAGTGGAACGTAATCATGAAACCGCAGATATTTGAGAATACACAACACCCGAAGTATTGATGAGTACCGCTGGCCAGTCGGGTCATCACTCCAGTCATGCTGTATCAACTCAAATACCCTAAACGTCACAACTACAAGAGTCTACAGAATCTGACAACCTAATGCTCTGATACCAAGCTGAAAGGACCCAACCCCGATTTAGCTTCCTAAATCGGAATCAAACCCCTTCGAAAACACGAACAAACAAAAACTTTTCGAAATTTGGGCAGAGTTTCGTTACTAGCGTAGAATTACCATTACCTGCACGCAGAAAATACACTTTATCCTATGCCACAAAAATCAAACCGTGGGCACCAATCCCATCCGGATTTCTCAATATCTCAACAGTAAAGTAAACAATACATATAATAGTACTTTACTGAAATCCGGGTTTAAAATCGTATAACATATTCAACAGAAAACTTAGAGCGACCTCTAATACATAATCATATAAGTATACCACAGTAGGTAGGACAATAAACCTACTAGAAGAAATAAGGTAGCTCGAGCACTATGCCTCCGACCACGACGTGCGACACCAGAGTCCGAACTGCAAACTGGGCACGGAAACCGAAAAGCCCAGGGGAAAGGCAAATAAAAACGTTAGAGTGAGTGGACGAAAATAACCATATGCCTTTCACCATTTTATATACATACTCAATGTAAAACAGTGCGAGTTCGGAAAACACAACAACAACACATATATATATGGAGGTTGTCGGGCGAATCTCTCAAACCCGACGTCAGGTGAATCGCTCAAACCTGACGGTGAAAGGCCAGGGGAATCTCTCAACCCCGGCGGCACTCAGGGGAATCTCTCAACCCTGCTTCAGAGTAATCTCTCAACTCTGGGCCAGAGGAATCTCTCAACTCTGGTAGCATCGATGCTATAAATGCCATCACCCATAAACACATAACAACACCTCTGAAATAACATATATCTCAATCATCGTATAAAATAAATACGAAAATCATAAAATCCACGAACTCGCAAATCAACAGTAAAAATATAAACTTGTCCACTCACACGCTTGCGTAACGCAGTTCGCGTTAACCCGTGATCCGGCGGAAAGTCTCTCGCCAAACGAACGATCACGAACACCTGAATATTCACAAAATCCATTTCTCAAAATCATAACTCGACAATACAAGACAAATCACGAGAAACCACCGTTCTCGGAAACACATAATCTGATCATGATAAACTGTCAGAAATCCAGAAATCACACCTCAATATCTCGCTATACTTTCGGATGCTCAAATTGAGAAACGAACCTCCCCACTGCGATCGGGGCGCGATTTCGAGTGAAATGACATGCAACTTGTTGAAAATCCCAAAAAGTCGAACTTTGACCGCCGTTGACCGTTGACCGCCGCTGTTGATCACTTTCCACGGCGGCGCCGCCACTGACCGGAAAATTTCACGGCGGAGCAACCCTTATTCCACTCAAAATCACCCACTGAGCAACTTCCATAACTGCACCGAAGTCCAATTCTCACTCTAACTAGGTCAATTTCATGAAAACCCGAATTGAAACACAAATTTCAAATCCAAAATTCTCCTTCCACAAATCGAATTAGAACTTCATACTTACATGGTTAGAATCCTTGAGAGGAGAGCTACAAAACCCAGTCCAAATCATAGCTCGAATCGGTCCGAATCCAAGAACCCGAATTCACAAGTTTTTTCTCCTTTTCTCGCCGGAAATTCACCTCTCCACAGCCACCCACGCCGTGAGGGGTGGCCGGAGACATGCTCAGGACACCGAGACGCTTCGATTAGGTCCGGTCTCGGGCTCGGTGGTGGTCGGAAACCACCTCGCCGTCGGCGAGCCGTGAACCACCGTCGCAGCTCACCTCACCCACTCGGTCAAACCGAGTCAACCATGGTCAACCTCAATAATTTCAGTTTTGACTTTCCCTTTTAGGCAGGTTACTATTTAAAGCTTTCCCAAAACGGAAACTCATAATTATCCATTTCGTCGAACTTTGAACACCCGTAACTTTCGCGTCGTAACTCCGATTCCGATAATTCTTGCGGCCACAAACTCGTCTCGACATATTCTTCCAATATCACTCGAAGTCAAACACATCAGCCAAACGAATAAAAAGTCAACCCTTCAAAGCAACACACATTAAATCGACTAAATAATCAACAAACAGAAATAATCACAACTTAAACTCCGTAACTCAAAATCATGCTCCGGAAGTTCCCACGAACTCGAAATTAAATTCCGAACAACTTCCGTGATGGATCTGAAGCCAAATTCTCGTCCGATAGTTTAGTCGCGAACAAACCTGCCAATTAAATCCATTTCCGTCGAAACTTCAAATATTCATAACTAATTCCTCGGTCGTCCAAATAACGATCCGGAACCGCCCACGAACTCGTAATCACACGTACAATGACTCTCGAGAAGAGACCCAGCTCCAATTCTCGGCCAATAATTTAGTCGCTAAGAAGCTTCGGCGATTAAAACAACTGTCGCAACTCTGCGACTACGCGCAGGCTCATCGATCAAGCTGATTCTACTGCTAATTCTGTTATGGGTTGTCACATCTTTTCACATCGGTTGACAACATGGCGTCGTCCGGCCATCTCCGGTCACCAAATTGGTCTGGTTTGATTTGTCTCGTCATCATCTTCCTGATTATAGGTTTGGTTTAGGTGATTACGGTATGCGGAGAGAGAATCGACGACAAGAGTTTCTAGGGTTTTCACGATGAAATCACCGTCATTGCCGGTGACATCTCTGGCCACCTTCGGTTGAGTTATGGTATGGTTACGAATGATTTTTCTCTCCTCTATTGAAAGGTGTTGTCAATTATGGGTTTGTAGGTGTGTGAGGAGAGATTCGAATCGATTTCTCCTCGGATTCGTTGCCATCGTGGATAAAGGGGTTTTGCTCCCCTCTATCTCCTAAGTCGATTGATGCAAGCCTCGAGATTCAAAATACCTCGACGACTAAGATCGGTGCTGGAAAGTATTTTCGGCCTAGTTATTTTCGGGGCCGATTCCGGCCAAACAAGTCAAAATCTTCCTAGAGTCTTTTGAGACAGTTAAATAGGCTTAGCGAGAGCTTTCCAATGATTGGTCGATTGCCACCATCGGTAGTGGTCACCGATGGTGCATAGGCTTCATGCACCGCCTGTGGTGACGCGTGACTAGATTTTTTTTTTCCAGAAACTTGTTAAGTTATATACCATTAGGGTTTGTATCGATAATACGAACATAGTCGTGAGTTTCAATTTGCGTTTAGGCTTCGTGGACCTAGTGGGTGAGCGGCGGTGATGAGTGTCTCCACCAGTGACGATGCAGGTGACGAAGAAATTAGGTTTGCCCTATATCATTACGACCGTTCTGTCATAACAAGTTGTTTGAATATGTTATTCGACTCGATTAGTCGAAATTATTTTTTGATCGAGTGCTTTCTCGATTTACCTATTTATTTATTGATTTTGATGATTTTTGACAAGGGTCAGGTCGTAACAAGGGAAAAACTCTTGAGGAGAGCCAACCTAGACCCAACATAGAGAAAACTAAAACAGAAAGATACCATTGACACTAAGTGCCGATGCACCAATTGCTTGAGCAACTCTTCCAAAGAGCAAGAGCAAACCAAATCTACAAATAGAAAGTCAAATCTTTATTTGAATGTATCAATATACCAAGTGCAATAGTATTTACTATTTATCACATTAAAAAATGTTAATAAATTATTTCTCCGATTGATTTTTGTCCAATAACAATGTGACATGTGTCATTGCCACCTTGTTTCCTTTTACTCATTGCATCTCATTGGTCTAACTGGACTCATTGTCGACCATGTTGCTTTAAGATGTCTCATTCACTTCCTCGTCACCCAAATTGATAATTGAAGATGATTCGGTAATGAAAGGAGTAGCTTCAAAATTGCTTGCATACGTGATAGGTACAAAAGCACCCTCAAAGATACCCTATTATTATGTCAAGTTTTTCAATGTAGTTAATGGAAAATAAAGGTCATTATTCGTTGAGGATTGGTGAAACTAAGCCTTTAAACACAAGAAACACAAAAGATGCGAAAGTCAGAGACCTGACAGACTCGACCACTAGACAAAGACTAATTTACAAACAATACTGACACTAAACCAAAAATCACGAAAAATTAACAAAATACACTAGACTCAGTGATGGACTATCACACACAAATTGAGGGTGTTCAGAGTAAGTTAGTTTGTGGTAATAATTTGGCGAAATTACAGCTATTGCAGAAAAATATCAATTTCAGAAAAGTAAATTGTTGAAGAAATCAAATAGAGATGAATATTAGGAACTTCTCTCCGCCCTAGACAACCTATAGTTTATCCCAAATCTAATCTAGATAACCATGGATAACTGACTCCCACAATCGAGCCAATGTTGGTAAGACATCGATTGTATTACACTCTCTTACTGGCCATACTAAGCAGAATGTCGGTACTAACTTAACTTGATCTTTAACTGGTATATTAGTACATATAGACGTCCTAATCTAATCAATTAAAGTCACTAAGTTCTAAGAGTATTTGAAAGCCACCAAAGCAATGAAGGTCAATATAGTGGTCGCCTTAACATCACTAAAGAATTGTTACACACAAGAGCTTGTTTTGTGTCTTTTGAATATGCATTGATATAGCGGTCAATTACACATCCTAGACTCTAGATCCTAAGCCATGCAACTAAGTTTGCAACCAAAGTAACATGAACATAGAATTCATCAATAAAAAAGTAGTGAAACAAAACTCTTCTAAATAGTCATTAAGATTAAAAGGGGTTCAAATCGTAAACATGTATAAGGTTTCGATCAGCCCCTAACTAAGGAAGTTTAGCTACTCATAGTTGAAATTATAAAATAAAAAAATATGATGGAGAAGGAAGAATAAACCAAAACCCCTAGAATTCTTGGATGCTTCAATTCTATGGGTCGAGAGCCAGGTCTCGAAGAGTCGAAGGATAATGGCTGGAACTCCTTGGTTGCGACACTTATTCTCTTCTTAGGCTTCTCTCTCTGAAATTCAACTACCCTATTTTCTAAATCAAAAGATGCTTATATAGATATGAGCTTGGACCTCTCCTCATCAATCTAAGGTTGACACCACATGGACTTTCCACATCATCAATCCTGATTTGAATATAATTCTCCTTTTATTGCTCCTTTTTGTACTTTCCTCCAAATAACCTAAATAAACAAAAACATAATTAATTACTGAAACTAAACAAATAAAACAAATATTTTTAGAATAATTAAGCACAAGAGAGTTGTATATTTATGTAGCTATCAATACGGAGACGGAGTAGTTAGTAACACCGTAACGTAAGACGGATGATCCTTAATCGCTTTGTAACATGCAAAGTGTGTAAACAATTTTTTTTGGCCGCATAGTAAAAGACTTGAGTTTGCTTGATCTAAAATATAATAAATATTAGCTACTTCACAATACTACATATTTAAATAAATTAGATTTATCAACTACATAATTTATTTCATATAATCAAATCAAATTTATATCATATCTGACAAAAGAATAGAGACTTACATAATCCATATGCAAAGTGCCGCTAGCTATATGCATCCATGCATCGTGCAAACATTCGCTCCATTTTTACAAGAGTAGCTTGAACTTATTGTAGTAAGATGAAAGCATGACTTGGGTCCTAGGCTCCTTTGGAGTAGATTCACCTTGTTGTTGCTCCCAATTTAGCAAATAATTGGCATGAATTGTCTCCCATAATTTATCCATCTTTTGTTTGTAGTCGTTGTATTCATCAACGCTATGACGTGCGAAAGAGATTCACATTTGTAAATCTTACGAAGGAAGCCAATGGGTGCTCTTTTTTGTGGAAAAAATGCTCAAGGAAATGAGAGAGGAGATAGAAAAGGATGTGAAATTTGTTGTGCACAAATTGGTGTGAGTTGTGAATAAAATGTAATATTTATAAGAAAAAATGGGGTGTTTTTTGCAATTTTTAGAGATTTTTTTACAATTTTTTAGGGTGTATTTTGTAAATATTTTCATTTTCCCCATTTATTTCCGATGAAAAGTTTGACTAGCCGTTGTGTATGAATCAAGACCGTTGGACCAAATTTCAGATTTAAAACCAACGGCCCAGACGAAGTGGACCTGTGGAAGTAAAAAGCAGCCAACCTAAGACACTTGTCAGCTATTCATTCGCGAGAGAATTTTTTTTAATTGGTTTGCTGGCGCGTGCAATGCATGCGCTTGAAATAAAAAAAGTTGATCACACGGCAGAGCAAAATCGATCGAGCTTTTGGTCAAAAAGCAGTCATCCCCTCCTTTTCTCCCGCTACATCACCGATTTGGTTTTGCTCTTGCTCCTCTCGGTCGAACCCACGATTTGCTCGAGCACCATCACCTCCAGTGTAGATGCTCTAACAAAAAGAATGGACCAAAATAATAGACCCAGAACATGCCCTAGATGACATTAGGAGGCACTAGTACAAAAGGTCTATAAGACAACACAGATGACACGATAGAAGTCCAATTTTCTGTCATCCAGGATTATCAAACGACAGAGCAAAATTGATTTGTTGTTTGAATGTATCTTAAAATCCGACAGTGGTAGCTTGAAAAGTTTGAATGAGATCACACGACATAACAAAGTTTTTTATGTTGTATGAAGTTTCTGAAAAATTCATCGCACAACATAATACAAATACTATGTCATATGATTATTTGGGTAGAAATGATCACGCAACATAAGTTTTTTTTATGTCATCTGATTGAATTGTGAATAAATATTCAGGTAACTACAACTTTGTTATGCCATGTGATTAATTGAGAAGAATATCATAAGAAGACAGAAGAGTGTTTATGTCGTTTATTTGAATTGGGAAGAAAACCATTAGATGACAGAAGGTTTGTTATGTTATTTATTGAATTAAGAAGAAAATATTCAGATGATAGAAGATTTGTTATGTCATCTAATTGAATTGGAAGAAATCATCATATGCCTGATTTTTGTATGTCATTTAATTGAAACTGTTATATGACTGAATATTTGTTATATCATCTAATTGAATTGATAAAAAGTCATCAAATGACTACGGATGACTGAATATTTATTATGTCAAGTGCTTGAACTAGTAAGAAACTTTCAGATGGCAAACTACTTGTTATGTCATTTGATATATAGTTGGTTCTATAAAAAACAAAGCTTATAAAGTAAATTGCCTAAACATAATCATTTTCGGTAAATTTGACCGTTGGATAGGATGATCAGAATAATGTTAGGACGCTCTTAAAAAATTAGAAATTTTCGACTTGAGTTTAACATCGATATATGCATCTCACTGTTGTGACCCTAAGGCTCTTTAAACTTAAACTCGATTTGCGGCTTCATCAAAAATTAATTTGAGACCAAGTTCCACATACACATTCTCGTGGAGTTCATATATATCTTACCATGTCAACAAAAATGATAAAAGTGGTCGATTTAGCTACTCCCCCATAGGAGAATGAGCATAATCTTTAAAAAGGTTATTTTAGTCTTTTGGTAATATTTGACCTCATTGACCGAGATCTAAATGAACCTCGATGAGGCTAAGTTTTTCGCAAGATCTCTTTTATCACGAGGTTGACGCATGTATGTGGTCACATTTCTCATTAGACCATTTCACTTTCTCCTTTTTCTTAAATTCTACTCATATATGACTACTAGTACTATTACATTGTTGATTAGTGATATGGAAAAACAAACTTTTATAAAACTAAATCACTGATAAATAATTATTTTTAAAATGTGACCTTTGGATGAGATGATTAGATCAATCTAAGTATGATGTAAAAAAATTAGAACTTTTCAAATTGAATTTGATCCAATCGTTATGACCATATTGCCTTATGAATGAAATACAATTTGCCGCTTTGTAGAAAATAATTTGAACATAAATATCTCACACACATTATTGTGGGACTTGTATCTATCTATCTCATTATGCAAAAAATGACCAAAACTATGAACACCAAATTCTAAATCTTAACCCCTAAAGTCTAAAAGAGTAATAAAAAAATAATAATTTTGACTATATAAATTAGTAAAGTCAGAGTTGACTTATTAGGTTATCTGGCTGGAAAGAAACCTAATGTAGCCAAGGTGAGTTGTGCCTCCTTTGGAAGACGAGAAGAAAACAATAAATAGAACGTGAGAGAGAGAGTAGACGAGAATTTGGGGGCGGAGGCCGATTGAACTCCTCCAGCAGCCGACTATGGCGACGCGCACAACCAAGCCGGGCACGATCTGACCAGTCACGACCTTCTCTTCCTCTTCTCCATTCCCTTTCATCTTCTCTGTTGGTGGATTGAACGAGGACGCCAAGCGGACAACGAAGTGACGATGGTGGCCAACCTAAGCGCGACAGAGCAGGTGACTAACGACGTGTGGGCAGCTTGAGCTCGGCAGGTAAGGGTTGCCTTCGTACTTTATGTAATGGATTATGTGGATTATTAGGAAATTGATTTGGGATTTTGGACTGAGTGAATGTCTTTACTGTGAGGCTTGGAATTGGTTAAGGAAATTGGCTTTGGATTTGATTTGATTGTTAAGCTGCTTAAGTCTATGTCTCTCACAATTAGATTTTAAGGAGGTGAACGTGTTGGCTTATTGTTATTGCAAGAGGTTGTTCCATATAAAATCGGTGCAGTGGACTATGAGTATTGGCTTTCTTAATTAGCTAATCCTTAATTTGTTGAAGTTAATTACGGTTGTGGTGATTTTGATTTTGATTTCTCATTCACTTGTCGTTCCCTAAAATTTGATTTTGATTTTGATTTTGATGCCTGTTGGTTCTCAAAAGTTGTTGAAAAAGCACCTCAGTCTGTTCAAGTCCTCACTCACTAAATATATAACCTTGTTTCAGGTATACTGACCTAATTAACTACACTTCTCTTATATCACTTTCCTTTCATTTGCTTTCTGGCTATTGAATTTGTTGACATACACTCACCTTATGTAATTTTTGTTCATATTGATTTAAGGTAATGCAACAAATCTTGTTAACAACATTGTTAATCCACCTATCATTGATGGTGTTTCCCAAACCTGGACCAACTTTAAAGGGAAGCATCTTATGACACCAAAACATATTGCAGACAAACATTGATTGGTGGTAATTATGCCTCATTGACATCAATACCTTTCTACCAAATCCTGATTATTACAGGTCAGTATATATCATCAAGACCAACAATATCATCTTGATCAACATTGCAATGAAGAAACCATCCTCATTTGACAAATGTGTGTTTGCCTTTACAGTGCTCTTCTGTGGCATCGTCTAATGGAAACAATGTTCTGTCAACCAAGCTTTTCAGGGACAAAGAAACTATGCACTTACGCTCATTGCTCCTCCAAGAATACTGTAAGTATAACAATCTAAGAAATTAATAGTTCACTTCAGCCTATAGAAGATAAATGTTCTTATGTTATATATATAACAGTTGGGGTGTAACGAATATCTTTGTAAGTCATTTAAATTTCTTCATTACTCAATGCAGCAAGGAATCACAGTGTTGCGTGTTACAGTAATGAAGAAAGTTAAATGAGCAAGAACAAGTGGTATATACGGCACTGCTATATATTGTTCTTGGTACATTGTTAGACTTATGATGATACATATAGTTTAAAGTTGTCTAGCAGCTTGGTACCTGTAATGATGTGGTATTGTTGGAAGAAATACCACATTGTAATTTATGCAAGCATTGTTGGAAGAAATGGACCAAGCTACGGGTCAAGCTATGGGTCAGCCTCCTATAATTGATGTAAGTCTGCTACTTTACTAGTTAGATGTATATCACAAATCACTAGATGCAATATATACAAGAATAGAGGGTTAAGAATATGTCATTAGATGCAATATATCATTATTTGATTGTACTTCTTTAATAGGAGTCTTTCGTCTAATATGTGGTATTGTTTACAGTTTGGGTTACAAAGGTTGTGAATTAACTTGTGTGGAACCCTGGTTTCGAATACGACGAGGAAGTCTGATGCTGCATCCAGAACTAGAAGCGGGCATTTGATCTCAGTATGTCCTCCTCTTTGGTGTCAAAATGTGTGTGAGTTTGGTTCTGTGTGCAACTTTTAATTGATGTTAGTGAAGTTGTTGTGACCTGTTGATATGTTGAGCTCCTATAATGAATGGTTAAAGTTTGCTTAATAATCACTTTGTAATTTATGTAGACTTGTTGGAAGAAATGGATCAAGTTACGAACCAAGCTTGGAAGGAAACGTCAAGAAATTGTAGTGCGAAATTCACTAGCTTGTTACGTTTTCTTTAAACATATTTTATAGAACTATAAGATTTAGGAATGATCAAGTATGAATGAAAATGTTCTTTTGTTTGCAAATGAATGAGATTGTCGTATTTGTGTGTTTTTTTATGATTTCAACGGCAACAAAAACAAAAACAAAAAAATTGAAACATGAAGGAAAATCAGACAATTACGAGTAAGCATCAAAGAACTAAGAGTTTTTACTTGTCA
Organism: Geum urbanum; assembly: GCA_946800695.1. Taxonomy (NCBI): domain Eukaryota; kingdom Viridiplantae; phylum Streptophyta; class Magnoliopsida; order Rosales; family Rosaceae; genus Geum; species Geum urbanum. The sequence goes on along the minus strand of OX326998.1, from coordinate 12,867,278 downwards.
TCTAAATGCATTTTTAGTTATATTTTTTTAGTTGATTTTGTCATCTGATGTGTAGATGACTAATTTTTTCCAAGGTGTCATCTAAATGAATGAAGTCCAAAAGATTGACCATTTTTTACCAAGTTGGACGATGGATGTTATTATCTGTCATTTGAGTTATAATTCCACAACAAAATTTAGTCAGGTGATGTTGATGGAGTTTAATTCAGAAGACGGTAGATTTCCTCTTCTATCGTACAAGTATCTCTTACGTTAAGAAAAGAGGCCCATTTTCCACTAAAGTTAGACAGAAATTTTTTTTTCTCTGTTACCTAAGTTTATTTTTTATGACAAATACCATGTGTCGTCTGAGTTCATTTCATACGGTAAGCTTGTAGATGATGATCTATGTATTTTATGCTTGATTCTTAATGTATTTCACTATATATTTGGCTAAGTTATAATCTTAGTATTCTTATTTCTAACTTCTTCTTTTTTTATTGTTTTAGGTTCAAAATAAAGAAGGAAGAATAAAGGAGGCAGAAATGAGCTCAATACATGCTAAGAAGGAAGTTCCTAATTCCGAAGAAATGGTTCGAGAAACGGTTCCAAAATGGTTTCTAAAAAGAGTTTTCCAAATGTATCAAGAATTGGAAACCAAATGACAAATGAAAATGGTGTTAAATTGTTCAAATGAAGAATGAAGTATTTCTCCTACTCTGACTAGGAAAAGAGGTGGCGGATCAAGCAAGAGGAAATGACTGAATCATGTGTATCAATTGAATCTCAAAAATTTCCGATTTGAAGATTAAAATATATTGCAAGAATAAGACAAGATTGGCCTAGATATTCCTTGGAGAGTAAGATGAACAAATCTAGAAAGTGAATATCTCATCATTGCAATAGGGAAAGAAAATTAAAGCTGTAGACCTGTAACTTCAAGAAATCACCGAGGATGCAAATGAATTCCAAACATAGTGATGTTATACTTATTTGGAAAGCTTATGAAGTCATCTTTCCAATGAGTCTAAGATCTTAATTTTCTGAGCTTTACAACTCTCGGAATGCTCGTTTGAAGACATGCTGTAATGTTTACCTGGGTACACTAGGAAAATATAGTTTTGGAAGGAAAAGCCTAATCTTCACCTATATAAGCAAGGGCTCGGCTCTCTATTCATCATCTTTCATCTATTAGCCAAACCTCTGCCCAAGAACACTTCCTCTCCTCCAAAGTTCCAGAGTTCTTCAAGAAGTCGTCGTCCTCCACAGAAGGCATTAGGCAATCCAAAGTGTCTCCTACATTCCATAAAAGGCCATTTATATTAGTTATTAGAGCAATCTCGACATAAAAAGTGTAACATAATTTCTTCTATTTTTTCTTTCTTTTTGTATGAATTTCTAGGTTTTATAGAAGAATTTAAAGAAGTCTTTTAGTTATATGATTGTAACAAGTTTCTGTGATTTATTATATGACTTGGTCTTTTTTAACGCATGTGTCTTCTATGTTTAATGCTTGATTTTGGTGCGAGCAATCTTGGCCTAGGTTATTGATGTGTTTAAATGCGGGCAATCTTGGTTTAAATACTTAATTATGAGAGATGCATGAAAAACGCAGTAAATGACTTAGATTCTATAATAGATTGCATATAATATGCTAGGTTATAAAGAGATAGGTAAAAGAATGAGATGATCACTTGTATATATGTTATATAGGTTTTATTTTCGGCTAGTAAACATGTTTAGAGTTCTAGGTTCTTGATTGTTTTGCTTGTCTATGAGTTGAATCATGATAGAGTTCTAGGGTTTCTTGATGTGTTTGCTGCCATATTTTGTTCTTATTTTTGTAGATCATTAAACCAAAATTTCAAACCCCCCATACTTTTAATATTCTGTTTATAAACGTTGTCATGCTTAGTACTTTCAATCTTTGGTTAGAATGATCCATACTTATCAATGCTACATCTACAAAGAAGGGTTTTAAATTTCATACGTGTGAGATATGTGTTAAATGTCTACTTTGTGTTAATATTTAATGCGTATCAGACGACAACTGCAAATGGTTCAAATAACGTTTGTACGACCGTCATCTAATGAGATTTTGGTACTAATGAGGGTAGGGAGACCATCACAATTCAAGACATTCACAAGGGAGGTTGGGGCGGTTGACCCATACCGAATTACTCAACCTCGATGAAGCTAGCTGTACGGCTGCATCAACAGCTCGATTGGCTTCTCTAGAAATCAAGTTCCAAGAAATGCTTCTGAAGCAGCTTCTAAGATGGTGGCAATCTAGAAAGAAAGTGTAGATTCTCCAGTCCACTTTGTCAACATCCTTGTTAAGGTCATTAACCAGTTGGAGGGAGTCACTTTTGATGATGATCCATCCAAATTAAGATCTCCTGCAAGCTCCAGGCCATACACTAAAGCAGCAACTTCAACCTCAATTGTTGAGCTGGTTTTGAGGGATTTTGAGCTGGTAGCTCTATGTCAAAAGGGAAAGTATCAACTATCAAGTAATCGAGCAACAACTATGCCTAGGTAGCCTAGCTTGCTATTAGTGTTGAGGAGGGAATTTGCACTTTGGAGTACATTTGTTAAGAAAAGTACTTAGAGAACATTGAATGAAGTTTAGTCAAACTTGAGGGTACTATATATTCATGGCAATGATTTAAGTTACTAATGTAAAAGCAAACCTTTCCTATAAACCTTTGTACCACACTATGGGGGTCAAACTAGTCCAGTTGGGGGCTGGTGAGTGGTGACCTTGTGCTACTTCCAAGCTTGATATCAAGTCTTAGGTTTAAGTGTTTAACTAGTCTTGTATGGTATGAGGCTATTTGCACTAATGGTCATATTGCTTAGGAAAAGAGAAATTACTGGAGTTAAGGTAATTTACATAACTTTAGAGCATCTCCAATGGAATTCCTTATTGAAGCTTCTTAGACAAATAATAGAAAAAAGTTAAATATTTCAACCACATTCATGCTCTCTATTAGGCTCCTAAAATATGGAGACTCTTAAGAGCTCCTAAATTTGAGGAGAGAGAAAGAGGCTTCTAAGGTTTTTGGAACATTAATTGAAGTAGCTTACATACACTACAAGAAAATCACACTTAGACGACGAAAATAAATTTCGTCGGCCAAGTGACAATTTCGTCTTCTAGTCTGACTTTAGACGACGATATTTATTTTCGTCACCTAAGAAATGTCTTAGACGACGAAACAAATGATTTGACTTAGACGATGACAATAAATTTCGTCGTCTAAGTACAAAATCTTAGAGATAGTTTCGTCGTCTTAGAAGATGCAGTTAGACGACGAAAACAGAATTCGTTGTCTAAGTTTGCACTTAGACGATGAAATCCTAAGAACATATCCTAAACCAAAATCCTAACCCTAAACCTTAAACCTTTTCCCCTAAATTCGGAAAATCTTAGGCGATGAAACCCATTTTTCGTCGTCTAAGTAGTATTTAGACGACGAAATTCTACCACTTTCATCGTCTTAGAGTTTCAGAATCTGACATCTAAGAGAACGATCATGTATACCATCTTAAAATACCCTATTTTTTCCGTTGAGGGCATAAAGTAAAAAAATTTTGGACTGTGAAGGTTTAGGGTTCAAAAATCAGAGTTACAAAGATCGTATATCAACGTTTCCGTTTCGTTGAAATTTTAGTTTTATGGTTGACTATGCCGATCAAACCCTTAACGAACTTCATTTTGAATGAAAATTCATCCACATGCATATTATCTTATGATGAATATATCAAATGGTTGTTTTGTCTAAATTAAATTTCTTTAATGTTGATGTGGAGTGAATATAGACATACGAGCACTTAAGTTATACAACATTAGTAGATATATAACAAAGTTTTAGTCTTAAACAATTTTTTTTATATCAAATTTAAATTAATTTATATTTCGTTGTTAAATTAAGTGTTTACGATAAGACAAACACCCGTAACTTCGGAAACGGGTTTACGAGTTATTTTTTATGATAGTTTTCGACTTTTAACTATTTTTCGATAATCACTAAATTCATTCGATCGAATCCTAAACTAATCCAAATTAGGTTGAATTTTTTTGTACAATATTGTATAAATGTAATGGTTACATCTGACAGTTGATTTTTGATGAGTTTTAAGCAACTACCCAAAATGAATTTGCATATATATTTTTAAAAAAAAATTCAATCAGGCAACAAAAACTATTAGTTTCGTCGTTTAAGTGAATTTTATATATATAAAAAATTCACTTAAGTGACGAAGATAAATAATTTCGTCGCCTAAGTGAAATTTGATTTTTTTTTAAATTCACTTGGGCGATGAAACTAGTAGGTTTCGTCATCTAAGTCCAAAATTTTGGCATTTTTTTTTCGCCAAATTTTTATACTAAAAATTCAAAATTCACTTAGGCGACGAAACTAGTAGGTTTCGTCATCTATGTCAAAAATTTTGGTGGTTTTTTTTTGACGCCAAATTTAAGTCACTTACGCGAAGAAATATGTTGGTTTTGTCGCCTATAAAAAAATCTATCCCTTATTTTTCACACTCTCTCAATCTCTCTCTCTCTCTCTCTCTCTCTCTCTCTCTCTCAAACCATACACACTACCACCACCACCACACACTGCCACCACCACCACGCCACCACAACTACCACCACCGCCGCCACCACCACCACCTCGATACCACTACCACCACCACTTCGGCACCACTATCACCACCACCACCACCACGTACACAAACGCTGTCGCCACCACCACCGCCACTGCTACCATAATTAAGTTATCTCCTAATTACAATTTTTGCATTAATTAATAATTAATTAATTTTTATTTATTTATTTGAAAAAAAATCACTTAGACGAAGAAATCAATAGCTTTGTCGTCTAAGTTGTTTATTTATTTATTTATAATTAAATTTACCACTTAGACGATGAAAGACCTTCGTCGTTTAAGTGGATTTTTTATTTATTTTAAAATTTGACACTTAGGCAACGAAAATCCTAATTAAAATTTCGTCATCTAAGTGATAATATTTAGGCGACGAGTTGTGAGTTTTGTCGCCTAAGTTCTCACTAAAACGATGAAAATTTTCGTCGTTTTTCTGTTAATTTTCCGTCTTCCAAAAACCTAGACGACGAAGAACAATTTTTTTTCGTTTTTCTAAGTACTTAGGCTTCGATTGTTAGATGACGAACCTTAGGCGACGAAAAAAGCCACTTAGAAAACGAAAATGCTTAGTCGCCTAAGTGTATTTTTCTAGTAGTGATATGATTAAAATGATGATTATTACAATTCATATAATTTAATTTATTAAATTTCTATTATTTGTATTTGGGTCAAAAATACATTATTTGTGTGACTACCCGAACCGGAAATTGTATGTTAATCGGCTTGATTTGCGAGTTTCGCGATTAGTCGCGGTTTTGTCGTAATTGGTCAATTTGGCGGTCTTGTTTGCGACTAAATTATCGAGCGAGAATTTGATATGATTCCTTCGTGAAAGTTGTAGAGAATTTAATTTAGAGCTCATACGAATTTTTAGGGAATGATTCGGATAAGCGAGCAGTGTTTTATCGAGTTTTAAAATTGGTCAGTGAAATAGTCGAAAATGTTGATTTAATCGTGATCGTCCGATCTTGATCAGATTGAACCGTAGTCATTGATTTGGGTCTGTATATGTATGGTATAATTGTATGGTATAAATACGTGATATTTCGGGAAGTTTCCATTTTGGGAAACCTGGGTCGTTGACCGAGTTGACCACGGGTTGTTTTGACCCGTTTTGGGCCGAGCCTTTGTTGCCGTCGATGTGCCATTTTCCGGCCACAATTGGCCGTGGTGTCTTCATGAAACTTGTTGGGCGCTTGCTCCTCTTCGATTTGATAGGTGGATCACTCAATTTGGTTGCCGGATGAAGACGTTATGGCTTGTTAAAGTCTGGGGAATTCTGGCCAATTTCGCCGGCGGTGGAGGTGGCTGAGTTGGAGGTCAACCTTGTAGGGGTTTTGTAGCCCTTAGGGAGAGGAAACTTTTAGAAGTGGTCTTGCACCTTTCCGTTGCCGGTGGTGGCGAATCGGAGGTGGAGAATTCCGACGAGGGTTTTTGACGTCAAGATGAGTTTTGGGTGTTTTCCGGTCAAAATTGGGCTTAGCATTGAACTACAAAGTTATTAGAAATGACGATATATTCAAATCCATGTAATGGTTGCAATTTTCTGGGCCGATAAGTTTTCCGGCGGCCGGTGGGGAGCGGCGACGGTCCCACGAGATAAGTCGTTTTGCTCGGAATCGCGCACTGATCGCAGTGGTGAGGTTTATAGTTTGAATTGAGCATCGAAATTTGTGGCGAGGTTTTATAATGTGTTTATTGTGATTTCGGTTATGCCCATCGAGATATGAGTTTGTGTTTTCCGGAAATGCTTGGTTCTCGCCACATGGTTCAGTATATTGAATTATGATATTAATATGATATTTTTTTGTTATTCAGGAGGATCGTGGTCGTGTTTTTGGCGAGAGATTTTTCGCCGGACCACAAGAATAATGCGTTTAGTGTTTTTCTTGTCTGTGAGTGGTCATTTCTTTTCACTGTTGGTTGTGAGTCTTTTATATACGTTTTACGAGCATGAGCATGCAGTTATGATTATGAATTATACGCGCATGTGTTTTATGATTATGCATTTACGAATATGCTTTTATAATTATGCATTACGAGTATGCTTTTACATTACGCTTTATGCATTTGCATTGAAACCTTTATGATTTGGTTTACACAGAGTACAGTCTCAGTAGTAGTTGTATTGATTGATACACTTAGCATCCCGGCTAATCCCCGAGGATGTTTACCAGGGGGGGGAGCAGTTACCCTGACCCGAGGTCCTTTCTGGCTGGAATCAGGTGAGGATCAGGGATCCCGTGATTCAGACTATACTAGAGCGGATGTGTTCATGAGTGACCCCACGGGATTTCCAATGCATGCTCTGTACGCGTGAGGAGTTAGAGTCTCCCTCGTGTACCATATGATTTTTATGCATTTAGACCCACATATGTTTTATAAACATTTATATGTATTCGGCGAAAGACATTTATTTTCGTCCACTCACTCTAACGGTTTATATGTCTTTCCCTGGGCTCCTTGTTTTCAATGCCCAGTTTGCAGTTTGGATTCAGGTGTCGCACGTCGAGGTTGGAGGCTTAGTGTTCGAGCCACTTTTTCTTTCTCAGTAGGTTTCTAGTTTGGTCTACTGTTGTGTATATATGTAAATACTAGAGGCCGCTCTGAATACTATTATGTTTATATTTTCACATGATTTTCCCGGATTTCTGTAAAGCTACAGTTTTGTTTATTGCTTTACTTTATGATATGTTTTTGAGAAATTCAGATGGGATTGGTGCCCACGGTTTGGCTTTTGTGGCATAGGATGAAGTGTATTTTCCGCTGCAGGTTAATGGTAACTACGCGATATAGTGAAACTCTGCCAAAATTTCTATGATTTTTGAAAGTTCATGTTTTCAAAAGGGGTCTGATTCTGGTTTAGGAAACTAAATCGGGGTCGGGTCCTTTCCAAATAAATCAAATAATTTTCAACAAAAATATTATAAATTCAAACTTGTAAATCTACAATTTTCAAACAAAATTATTATAAATTTATAATTTGCATATTTAATGACGATGTTAAACATGCTAAATTGCGACTAAGAGAAGAACAAGAGGAGGAAAGATTCACACTAGTCAACACTACATGGATATCTCCAATTCTAGTAAATTATTATGAGACACGTCAAATCGAATTCATTGCAAAGTCAAACAGATGTAACATGAACCAATCAATGTGACTTTTCTAAGTTGTAAGATTTATCGAATTTTGGTTATATATATGTCCCCCCGATATTTTCTTTCCCTTAAAATAAAGGTCATAGCTAGCATTTAGCATAACTTAGTAGTAGTCTTAATTAACTAATAAAAACTATATATGAAATTATTTCTTTGTTTTTTTTGTTAAAAATAAATAAATTAAAATTTTAGTGAAATTATTAGAAAAAATATATTAAAAAAAATTGATGCATTAAATGTGGCTCCCTATTTATTTTGTTTGTATGGTTGAAGCACAACTTTTTTGGTTCCCTAAATATTTAAATTTTAGCTATTTTTTCAACAAATTTCTTAAAAAAAATAGAGAACATTATTGTAGATGCTATTTTATATGTTCCAGTTTTACTATTAGTTTTGTACTTTTTGCCCATAAATCCCATTAAAACGGAACTCAATAAAAGCATAGTGCATACATGCATCGCTCCGACATACCACATGCATATTTCTCTAGTGGCTTGTTCTTTGATTACAGATCTGTACCTGATAAGAGGCTCATGAAGCAATGGCCTCAGGTCTATTAGGAAAAACTAACCTTATACTGAATTTTATGTTGTTAATACTTTGACCGCATGAAATCAGTACCTTTATTTTTGTATGTGAACATTAAGTTTAGAGGGACACATATTTTAGAGTTCGCCTCATGTCTAATAATCTCAAGTCCGACCATGTTTGCTTACAGATTGCCCCGACCTACATTCTATCTATTATTTTAGCATGCATGTGTGCGGTTCATATTTAATTATTTATATTTTTGGGTCAGAGGCATGTTTGCCTATCATATATATTTTTGGGAGAACTTCTTCATTTAGACCATTATAATGAAGTCTTGATGAGTATCTTTTAATTAATAGTTGTAAGAGTCATTTTCAATAATATTTTACAAAGTTAACAGTTAGATGTTTAAATATTGATGAGTATATCATTTCTACAAATTTTCATTCAAATTGAAAATCGTTAAGGTACAAATAAGATCAAATCAATGGACGAACAAAAATTATTAAATGTAAATTGTTCATAAATGAAATTTTTTGATTATGCATGACATAACGATTTTCAATTTTGGTGAAAGTTTGCATGAATGCTTTACTCATCATTATCTATCTAACCAATAGTGAATTTGTCAAAATATATATAGAAAAGTAGTTCTAATAAAAATTTACTCACTAAAAGATTTTTAATGAAAAATTTCCCATATTTTGGGGGCTTCGTTTCTTTGCTTATATAAATCGAATGCAATCATGGTTAATATTTTGTTTGGACTTGTGACCAAGTAGAAGACGGGAAAAACAGGGATACTCCATGTTCCCTTTTCTTTAGTCAAGTAGTCATCGAATGAATTCTAACTTCTAACCTGTAGATGTATATCTGTCGATCAGATTGTCAGAACGTGCAATACATGGCCTAGCAAGGGTGGGGTTGGGTTCCCCTCAGTTTACGTGGAAAAAAAATTAGTATATTATTATTATATAATATAAATATTATAATTTATTTGAAGAATATTTAAACTTTAATGATGCGTATGAGTATATAACTAATTCAAATTTGACGACTTTGTAAGAATATTATTATATTTTATTTCAATAATGAAGTCCAAATATTAGGTCAGTTAGAATTCACTCTCTTACCAAGTTTAGGATTTTATGGTATTTTTTTCTTTATAAAATCTCTACCGTTCTTGAGATTAAAATACAATCATTTTATTAAGTTTATTAGATATGGAGAGATACTTCAAAAAAAAAATCCTCTTCTTCTACTCTAACATCAGATGAGCAACTACCTACGAAAATTCAAAAGAAGAATAGTAACAATATGAAAAAGTCTCGTGCTGGAGATATTACAGAAAAGTATCCATCGGATCCCGTTAAACGCCCGTCAATTTCAAGTTATCATTCTAACATTCAAGAAGAAGTTCGAAAATATTATCTACAACAAGGCCCTTGTCGACCTAAAAATCATACTTTTCCTTTCACAGAATTCGGGGAAAAAAGAAGAAAATAAGGTTTATTCGTGATTGATTTATTGAATTTCCATATTTGTTAGAGTACAGTATTAAAGAGGATGCTGCATTTTAATTATGTTGTTATCTTTTCAAACCAGCTATTGGAGAACAAGGCGGTGGTGAAACTTTTGTTAGTGCTGGTCATGGATTCAGTATTCGGAAGAAGAAGCAAACGCTAATATCACATTTTGGAGGATTAAATATTACTCATAATCAGGCTGCGAGTAATTGTGATGCTTTATCAAACCAAAAACAACACATTGAGATTGTTTTGTCAAAATATATAGATCAAGATCCAACTGACTACCTTAATTAAGACTATTTTTTAAGCTTTTCATTTAGACCCCCCTAACCGAGAATCCTGGATCCGTCCCTGATAGTTCTGTACGAGTCGTGCTGAGTATTCAAAGGTTAAATAGAATCGGGATGCAATGAGCGGAATCGTCGGGCTTGAAGTAAGCTTTCGATTGATGTATGGATTCCACACATCAGAGCAAGTCATATTTCGGCCACAGCCGGTAGTTGCAGGTGGGCCCTACTCGTTGTCGTGCACGACAAAGCTCCGGCGACCAAAAACCTTAAATTTTCACGGGAAGTTTTCTACGCTATTTTGTAGCCATTTTCGTGTAATATTTTGTAGTACGACAGATTTCGTAATGTTTCAGCTCTAATAGGAATCGTGGTGTCTCGACACTTTGAAGCGGGTGTTCATTGTGTTACGAGTCGAGAGGTCTTAATGAACGCATGTATCGACAACTCTCCGAAGCTATCCCGGATGGTGGGGCACGTTTAGGAGAAACTATTAAATGTGAGCTTTTGATATGCGTTTCATTTCAGGTCATTTTATTCACATTAGTTGTGCAATCGAACAAATATTAATTTAGCTCGATCTTCGATTTGGCTTAGGAAGGCCGAGTATGATTTACAAGTTAGCGGATCGATTATGATTCTTTGGGCGATATAGGTGAGTGGACATTTTATTTTCATTGTCGTTAGCGAGTCAATACTATTTTATTTACTGTTGTGCAAGTGTTTCATTTTCAATGTTCAGTTTTCAGTTTTCTAGTGTTGAGGCTTGTGTGCATATTTACATTTATCGCATCGATGCATGGCTACTCGGCTGATCCCCGAGGACTCCAGAATGGGTTATTAGCCTTGACCTGACACTTATATATTAGCTACTCGTTTTCGAGGGCTCCAGAATGGGTTAGAGGCTCTGACCTGGTATGCACATACTGATATCGTCTCGGATTAGAGGTCCTTAGACGATGCCTCCACTTCAATTGCACATCGAAATTTTACTTTGACTCACTTAGTATTGCTCTAAATAGATCAGTATCGGTAGAAATGCATATACACATTTCTTTTACGTTATCATGTATACTCGAGTATTGTATTTCGTTCACTCACTCTAACGATTTTTATGTTTTATATGCATTTCCCTTGGCCATTCAGTTTTAAATGCCCAGATTTGCAGGATTGTTTGTGGAGGTAGGGAGCACACGTGGATCGAGGCATAGCTGTACCCATCGTAGGAAAAGATAGTGATCCTACGAGTCTATAGTTTGTTCAGTATGCCTAGCTTATTAAAAAATTACGTTTTGAGAATAAATGATCGTAGACATTAAAAGGTTTTTATGGCTTAAACTTGATTTAGACATCTAAATCGGGTTTGGGTCCTCAAATATACACATACTGTCTATGTATGTATGTATCTGTAAGTAATTAATTATGATCGTCCATGCACATTAAGTGAAACTAAAATCGAAATGTATTACTGCTTAAGCTAGCTTGCACATCAGACTATGAACTGATCGAAGCTCCATATACTTAACTTGTCTCTTCGATCGATGATGAAAATCGGAAGATGGATCTGTAGTAGTCCCCAGCACCTGACATTTAATATCATCGCCATGTGATCGAAACTTAGCGATCAGGATCTTCCACCGGATTGATTTACAATAATTGATACATATAGTCTCATTACATAACAAAATACAACAAAATGTCAACACCAGAAGCCAAAGCTGTTAGCTTCAGTGCTTCATAATATATTTGTCTCCACCTGTAGCCACAATCTGTATTGCAACAGTGATCCCCCAGTGCAAATTTGCTCTCTGTTACCGACTTATTACGTCATTTTCCTGCACATTGTGAACCACCGAAATCGGAGTTAATCTCTGTTCTTAATTTGATTCCCTTCCATGCATGGCCGTCGTCCCGTCGTAGTTCCCTTTTCTGGTGTTTCAGTAGTTCACGATCAAACCTCTCAAAACTAGACACGTTATTCTTGTCAACTTATCTATCACGAAAAAAAATCCATGCGAGTTGGATGCCCTTACGTGTGAGATGAATTTGATAACGAACCCTAACCTTCGATGAAACTATATAGCATATATATAATAGCATTGTTAAGATGAACACTGAGATTAATACGTGCCTGTTGCATCACCTTTGATCGATTGATCATGGTGCGTTGTTAATAAATTAACTTCAGTCCTAAAACGGGTATTAGGAAACTGAGTGTTTCTATTATTAGACCATATTATACATGATAGTTAACTAGCTTGTCGACTAAGATCAGAACATATGTCTCACATGGCTTCACTTGATCGACATGCACTAACTTACAAAGAACTTCATGCGTTCCGGTACGTTATCATTTATCTCTGAACATTTTCATCACTCTCTTCCAATCAATCGGTTTTCCTAGAGCAGTAACCTCACAATCTCCTGGCCTTTAAAACCAGGAACTCCCTTCCATCAGTGAAGCACCCAAAACATCCCATTGGTATCTCACTTCGACCTTATTGCAGCAATGGCTTCCAGTGCCAAGCTCTCGGCAACCATTCTCGTGTTCTCAGTCCTTCTATATTCTTCAACGTTATCTGATGCACGCGGTGCATGTAAGCCTGGAACTAAGCCTGGATCTGTAGCACCAACACCAGCAGCCATACCACCAACACCGGCATCAAACTCACCAACACTAGCACCTACACCAGCATCAACATCACCAATACTTCCACCTACACCAGTATCAGTAACACCAATTTTGTCACCTACACCGGCTTTCGCATCACCCACTCTTAGTCCTACACCGGCAACAACATCACCAATATTGGCTCCTACACCGGCATCAACAACACCAACACTTGCACCAACACCGGCATCATTATCACCAATATTGGCACCTACACCAGCATCCACATCACCATCACTCGCACCTATACCGGAAACAACATCACCAACATTGGCTCCTACACCAACATCCACAATACCTACAATTGCACCAACACCGACATCCTCATCACCCACACTTGCACCAACACCAGCATCCGCGTCACCCACACTTGCACCAACACCAGCATCCGCGTCACCCACACTTGCACCAACACCGGCAACATCATCTCCAACACTAGCACCTACACCATCATCCACATCACCATCACTCGAACCTACACCCGGAACAACATCACCAAAATTGGCTCCTACACCGACATCCACTTCACCCACATCACCGAGACTTGCTCCAACGCCAACATCATCATCACCAACACTGGCGCCTACACCTGCATCCATATCACCATCACTCGCACCTACACCGGCAACCACGTCACCCACACTCGCACCTACACCAGGATCCATATCATCCACACTTGCACCTACACCGACATCCACATCACCCACACCTTCACCAACATCGGCATCATCATCACCAACACTGGCACCTTCACCTTCACCGTCATCCACATCCTCATCAATTGCACCTACTCCGGGATCAACATCACCAACATTGGCCCCTACACCGACATCAGCAACACTTGCACCCACGTCGGCATCCACATCACCATCTCTAGCACCAACACCGGAATCATCAGAACCGTGCCCACCAATAGCAGCACCTACACCGGAATCAACAACATCAACACTTGCACCTACGCCAACATCCAAATCACCATCTCTAGCACCAGAATCATGCCCACCAACATCAACACCATCATCATCCATGGAAAAATGCCCAAAAAATACATTGAAGTTAGGAGTTTGTTCAGACCTTCTCGGGCTAGTAAACGTTCAAATTGGATCCCCTAGAATTAGCCCTTGTTGTGCATTACTCGAAGGCTTGACCGATTTGGAGGCTTCTCTTTGTCTCTGCACCGCGCTTAAAGCCAATGTGATTGGTATCAACTTGGATGTGCCAATTTCTCTGAGCTTGTTGGTTAGTGCTTGCCAGAAAACTCTTCCTCCTGGTTTCCAATGCGAGTAACAAAATTTGTCCTTCTTAATTACATTTATTAAAAATAATTGTGTTAGGGTAGTAATGTCCAATTTAATTTGGTCTAATAACAAGGCAACTTGCCTGCCTTGATAAATTGTGTATGTAGTGCTTGTTCCAATCTAGTGGTATGAAATTTATGCTTCTTATCTTGTGCAACAAATTAATTGAGACGAAATCACTCACGCACATACCACAACAAATTCATGCAAAACTCAGACGTTGGTATTGCATCGAGTTATTTGATGCAGATATAATGGTATTTATTTTCCTAAATTTGGAGTAAATTTTAGTTTTCCATTACAAAATCAATTAATTTCACAAAAGGGAAAAGTATTATTATCAGGGCTGCCAAGAAAATTTGAGTACACTTTACGAGTTACTACACAATCTTTTCATCGGATACTGATATTGTCAATCGTTAATATTAGTTATGTTTAAGAAGATTTATTCTCCGTAACTTTCGGTGTATGTCTTGTCCTAATTAGATAAAGTTTAGTATAGATAGAGTTACACATAATCTCTGTTTATAGAGACAGTTATTGTAACAGATTGTATCAGCCTATATATATGGCATTCTATCAATAAAAGAGTTTCAGTTCTCAGTTTACATATTTTCCTTCTCAAACACTTTATTAGCACGCTCTGAGTTGATAGCAAGTAATCACCACAGGAAAAAAAACTAACCCTAAAACACTAAACTCCCACCGCTATAAGCCCTTCCTTCACCGCCGATCACCACCAATCGGCGTCTCCTTCTCCTTATTTTCGAGCCACAATCATGACTGTGTAGAATATCCAACTTTGTTAGAGGATTGCGGGTAGCTCAGAATGAACTAGAGAGAGATCTTTATATGCACGGAAAGTCCCAGATGTCTAATTTTCAGAACATCCTTCAAATTGTAATTTGGATATATCTAGAGAACATTATGGCCGATTAAGTGCACGAAGGTAAGTCTGCCAAAAAGAAGAAAAGAAGAAGAAAAAGCCTAATTCTTCCATTGCCGGAGCACATCGCCAGATTTCTTTTTGTGATCTTTAAACTTTTACTATACAGTTTTCATACTGAGTATAACACCCTCGAGGTAAATTTTTTAAACCATCAATCTCTAGATCTAGGAATAAAACTTGCTTCCTGAAAAATCTTAGATCTTAAGATTGTAATATTTTGATATTGTGATTATTGAATATCTGTGCCCTAGTTCCTTTGGACCTATATCCATAGAGTATAAGTGACGGTCCTGGGCGAGTCACAGTTTAGAAAAATAAAAATAAAATAAAATAAAAGAAAGGGAAATCAATATCATGTGATGGTTCATCATGGTTTCTGGATGTGGTTTTGAGCCACCATTTATTGATAATCTATTTTTGTGACCAAACATCATTAATCATAGTTCTTATTCTCTAACCTTAATATTAGTGATCATGATTTTTTGATCAGTAAACAAATTACATTTCTTGTAGATGACATCAATTGAGCGGAATGACCTGAATTTGATATCCCTGATCTTCAAGGAGCAGAATACCATCTTTGGGTGTCTGATGTTGAGAACGTGCTTCTCGCTATGAATTTCACAGATACAATCCAACCACCTAGTACCGAGCCATTAATTCCAGCTCGCAAAGCTGAAGCCCTCATGTTTTTGAGGCGTTATATACATCCAGTTCTAAAGAAACAATATTTGTTAAAGAATGACCCCGCGGTTTTGTGGGTGACTTTATAAGATAGGTTCAATAATGTGCATAATGCATAACTTCCTGAACTTATGAGAAAAATGGGATTCAATCCAGTTATTGGATTATTCAAATATTAATGTTTTTAATTAAGCTATGTTTGAGCTACAATCAGAGTTGAGTGTTTGTGGCATTGTAAAGACCGATTAGGCTATGATCGAGAAGTCTTTAAGCACCTTTACTACTTCCATGGAAAACCTTGTGCACCAATATTGCATGGATTTTACGCAAGGACGACTTAGATTATTCAGTGACCTCATGAATGTGATGGCCAAGAAAGAGCAGTTTCACGAGATTCTTCTTATCAAAAATGTTTGGCCAGCTGGTACTAAAAAAATATTCATGAGTCATACAACACTAGTGGGAAGGTACGTAAGGATAGGAGAAAAAGTCATTATGAGCCTTACAATAACCATGGTGGAAGAGAAGGATGTGGCAAATTTTTTGGTAGAGGATATAGTCTGAACTTGACTTAGACTCACCATGACAATAGCCATCCAGCAAGTATCATTCCGGTCATAGGAATGGAAGAAATTCTTTCAATTATGCTTCTAATTCGCGCTTGTCATATTGCTATAAATGTGGTTCTACCAAGCACATGCACAAACAATGTTGTGCATCCAAGGATATTCAACATGCCTATAAGAAGTGCAAGCAATATCTGACACATGAGACTTAACTTCACTAAAGTTTATAAGATGGAAGATTGTTGTGAAGCAAATCTTATAATAGTAGACAATACGAAAGCAAGTCTGGAAACTGCACTTTTTGAATAGTCTATGAATTAGGTTGATGTCTTTGCTATGTAATCAAGTTTTGTTTCCTATTGACTTGGTTTCAGTCATGTTTTGAGACATTGTTTTAGTCAGTTATGGAACAAGATATCTTTTTTTTGATCATTCATCTTTGATGTAATTTTTAAAGTTGGTGATTAATGGAATTTTCTCTATTTTCGGTATATGTGTTGAGAATGTTATATTTACATCAATTTAGTGTATGGTTCGATGTTTACATTAACATATGACATATTGACACAGTAAACACGAGGCACAAAGAAGAGGATGTTATTTTGAACTCGAGGAGCCTTCGATCCATCAAGAGATTGTCCCTCGATCCATCGAAGCACTCCCATGGGTCGATTTCTAATATTTTCGATCCATCGAAGACTATCCTCAGGTCCTTATGTTGCATTTTTTGCTCCATCAATTTTTTTTCCGATCCATCGAAGAAGTGTCACGGGTCAAGCTCTTTGATCCATCGAAGATTTTCTTCGACCCATCGAAAATTGGTATTGGAAAATTAAAATTTATTTTGGGTTTCTTCGACCCATCGAGGAATTATTCTTCAATCTATCAAAGGTATCCCACTAGGTTTGTGAAATTTTTGATCCATCAAAATTTTTGTACTTCGATCCATCGAAGGTTCTACCCAGTTTATGGTGTTTTGATGTATTTTACATCGATTTTATTGAAAAATGATCAGAAAAATTTCGACCAACATGGGATTCTACATCAGATGCGTTTTTACATTGGTTTTTGTCATGTCATGGGACTTAATCTACAATGGTCATTTTGACCACTCATATGTTGTTATACATCCGTTATTTTTAGATATTATCATACCACATCAGCACTCTATAAGGGTTACACCCTTTGAAATCTTAAGTATTCACTTAAAGTGTTCGCCATGTCTTGAGTTCAAAGACGGATTGATTGACATTGTTTTGTTGATATATGATAGCGAGATTGAGTATTATATACGCCTAAAAGGCTATTCAAACGTTACTCAGATTTAAAAATATTTGTGCCACTGATTTTCACTTGGAATAATATTATGAGAATGAAAAAGAGTTTTATGTCCACCCGTTTTTTATTCACCAGTTTGCTTATGTCTAAATCAGGCAATGGACAAAACACAAAATTTTAACACACAAATTGTAGTTTGCAATCTGGAACCCAAAAGGATCCGTTTCATCTTGATGATGATGGTAAAGATCTTTTGCAATCTCAATGCGGTTAAAGCTTGGTTCAAATAGCTTGGTGCACACATCCAGACATTGCCCTCTCGGTATGTGCCAACGCAAAGTTATAGAAATGGAGTATAGTATACCTTCTGGTACATGAAGGTAACCATTGACTTGAGATTATTCTTCCCTTATAAAGAATACAGAGAGAAATTTGAAATTCTCAAAAAAGTGATGGTTGAATCACAATATGCAAGTTCCAGAGTCTTCGACCCATCGAGTGATTCACTCGATGCATCAAAGGTTGCTATCTGGATTGACCAGAATCATGCCTTCAAACCATCGAAGAAATTGTTTGACCCATCGAACATTGAATCTGCTGTGAGCAGTTTTACTATAGTCTCATATTCCTAAACACTGGTTGATGTGTTGGTTGGATTTGCTGATCTTGGGCACCTCTCTGACCTACATAAAAGATGTTCCCAAACAGGTTATATATTTACCATGAGGAACATGTCGATTTCTTGAAGAACAACAAAATAAATTGTTGTCACTACTTCCTCGAACTATTCTAAGATTAAAACTCTTGTCTAAATTGACCAATCTGGAACTCTACATCATATGTCAGTTTTTGTCATGTCATGGAACTTAATATACAAGAGTCATTTAGACTGGTAAGATGTTGTTATACATTGGTTGGTTTTAGGTATTACCATACCATATCAGTACTCTATAAGGGTTACACCCTTTGAAATCTTTAAGTATTCATTTAAAGTGTTCGCCATGTCTTGGGTTCAAAGACGGTTTGATTGACATTATTTTGTTGATATATGATGGCGAGATTGAGTGTTATACGCGCCTAGAAGGCTATTCGAACCTTACTCAGATTTGAAAACATTTGTGTCAACGATTTTCACTCGGAACGTTATTGTGAGAATGAAAAAGAGTTTTGTGTCAAATCTCTGTAGGATGCTGCCAACGGCGGAATTTGGAGAAGTTTATGAGGATTTGTAGTGATTTATATCTTACTACGGTTTGGATCATTGAATCTAATGCAGTCACTTATATTACTATGTGTGGCTTAGCTTCATATGAGCTTTTGTATTTTGATAATCAAGCTATTGAAAAATTCTCATGGTCATTTGTTCTTAAGAGCAAAGAAGTATGTGAGAATATCTAAAACTATCGGTTTAGATGGGAAAACTGAGATTACTTCACTCGGTTCAGGTTCGGTCTCCAAGACGAGTGCAGCATAGTCCCAGCAAAGTACCGCCGTGGAGTCGTACGTTATCTTACCAGATTCATATGTTGCAATCTTTGATGCACATTGCTCAATTTCCAAAGCTTGTTTATGTCTATAATGCTGTTTACATGCATTGCAGTCTTTTGTTGCAGACACAACTTTCATTCCTCCACAAATTCTAAGAATCTATTTGTGAATCAATCAAACTGATATGCGGACTATTTATATATGGTTTTGATTACTGCATCGATGTATAGGTCACACGTCTTTGGAATCCACATGGTACGCTACATTTAAAAAAATCCTAGCATATATTATAAAGCTTCGGGATCACCACCCGAACAACTGAATCATATCATTCAAATTGGTTTAATACAAGAGACCTTACATCAAAATATTTTGTTGATTATTGTATGTTGATTGAGATTATTGTTGAATATCCCAGTTCTCCATGTTCATTCATAAAACGAATTAGCATAGGCACAAATTAAACGGTTAAAGCTTGTGGCCAGAATAATGATTATGCATACTAATTTACCAGTATCTGCTTGGGGATATGCAATATTACATGCAACTATGCTTATTTGCTTGATGCCCATAAACCGCCAACCATTTAGTGCGTACAAGCTGGTAACTGGATATGAGGCTGATATCTCACATCTACGCATCTCTGGTTGCATGGTATATGTGTCTACTACATTTCCAGTATGTACAAAAATGGGTTATCAAAGTCGATTAAGTATCTATGTTAGTTGTGAATCTCCAACGATTGTCTGCTTTTAAGAACCTTTGACAAGAGATCTCTTTACTGCATGTTTTTGCAGAATGTCACTTTGATGATACATACTTCCCGCCACTAAGGGGAGAAATGAATGGTTTCATTTTGGTTAAATGTTGGAAACTTACATGATATGTCCCCACTATGTCTCATCACGATCCCCGCACATCACAGTATGAGATTGAAGTACAATGTATTCTTGATCTTCAAAAAGTAGCAGAGTCTATGCCTGTCTTCTTTACTGATATCATGAAAGTGATGAGATCAGTTATATATGCTATAAATCCTGCAAGGTTGAAGGTCCCTGATATTGGACAAGTTAACACAACACCCGAGCAAGGTAGTGTTTCTCCTGCCCTTAGTGGGGATGTAACATTGGTCAAAATTCACTGATGAGTTGTCAGTGAAAAGGCAAGCCATCAAGGCACAACCGTTCATCATCAACACATGAGATATATTGTTTCTTACTGCAATTGTGCCTAAAAGTCAATGATGATGTCAACAAACAAAGAAATCTCACCAAATTAAACAAATGCTAACGGTATTATGGATGGTTCATCCAGGTTCGTTGATGATGCATTACTTATTCCGTCGCTCAGGAATTGACGACAATGAAGTGGAACATTGCTCTATTTCGGATTGTCAACGGTTAATGTATAGCAATTTGCCGATATGGAAAGTTGTAATCTAGGCTAAACTAGACTCTCTTACAAATGACAAGTTTTTGGTATGGTAGTGCTATGAGCACCGAATGGTAAGCTGGTTAGACACACAGGAGTCTTTCTTTAGATGCACAATGAGAAGAACTTATGGCACAAGAATCTTCTCAATGCCCTAGTATTGATTATCAAGAGATGGTTTCTCCAGTCATGGAGATCATCATTTTTCGTTACCTTATCAGTTTGGTAGTGTTCAAAAATACTGAGTATGCAGCTTATAGGTGTGGTTATATTATATCTCTATAGGGATCTTAATTCAGGGATATACATAAGAGTGCCAGTTAGCATAGTTCTACTGAAATCAAGTAACTCTAAACCATGGAGTACTCATGTAATTCAATTGAGATGTTCACTATATAGATTGAAACAATCCAGTAGGATGTGGTATATACGTCTCAGTAACTACTTGATTGGGAAGGGATACAAGAATAAAAATTTATACTCATGCGTGTTCAGTAGATGAACAAGTTGTTTGAGATGATTGACCTTGGTAAGACTCGATTAAGTCTTTTTTTTGAGATGGTACATCGAGTTGGTTGAATTCTTATTCATCAGTTTGGTTATGTCTAAATCAGGCAATAGATAAAACATACCCTATTAACACACCAATGGTTGTTTACAATCTAGAACTCAAAAGGATCTATTTCATCGGGATGATGATGGTAAAGATCTTTTGGAGTTGAGATTCTATATCTTAGTGCGCGATTAGAGCTTGGTTAAATATAGCTTGGTGAACACATCCAGATATGCCTTCTCGGTATGTACCAACGCAAAGTCATTGAGATAGAGTATAGTACACCTTCTGCTTCATTAAGATAACCATTGACTTGGGTTTATTCTTCCCATACAAAGAAAATAGAGAGAAGCTTGAAAATCCTGAAAAATGGATAGTTGAATCATAGCATTCAAGTTTTGGGCATTTTGACCCGTCGAGTATATCTCTCAACCTGTCGAATGCAATGAACAATGATAATCCAAAGGGGTCTTTCGACCCATCGAAGAATGGCTTTGACCCGTTGAAGCCGGTGCCCTGGATCAGACCGAACCATCTGTTTGACCCGTCGAGTGAGAATTTTGACCCGTTGAATTTCTCCCCTACTACTAGCAGTTTTACTGCAGTCCCCTATTCCAAAACACTGATTGATGTGTTGGTCAGGTTTGCTAATTTTGGGTAGCTCTCTGACCCACATAAAGGACGTCCTCAAACAGGTTATGTATTCACCATAGGGAACATGGCGATTTCTTGGAGAACAACAAAATAAACGCTTGTTGCTACTTCCTTGAACTATTCTAAGATTAAAAGTTTTGTATGAATCGGTTGATGAGTGTGTATGGTTCAGGATGGTAATACACCATATTCGAAAGTATAGTGGATTACCATATACTACAATAGCACCAACTTGCATCTTTGAGGATCATGCGATTTGCATTGAACAAATGGAGTTGGGTTACATTAATAGTGTCATACTTAATTCATTTCGTCAAAGTACTCCTACAATAAGCAATAGCAGCGGTTATTGATTATATATGTGAACCAGGTTGGTTCGGCCGATAATGCTGCGAACTTGTTTACCAAGTTATTACCCAAATCTATATTTGTGAAACAAGTAAGATGCATTGGAATGCGTAGGTTATTTGAACTCCATGACTGAGTTTACAGTCAGGGGAAGTTATATTTCAGTAGACATCAGGGAAAGTCTACGTCACATGTATTAGCTTTTATAGTTTATGCGATATACTCTTTTTCCCTTAGACCAAGTTTTTAGTTTACCCTTGAGGTTATTATTTTCTTGGCAAGATTTTTAGTGAGACAACAAGTCATGCATCATCCTTTAGGTCATCGATACAAGAGGAAGTGTTTAAGGAGATTTATTCTCCTTAACTTCCTATGTGTCTTGTCCTAATTAGATACAGTTTAGTATAGATAGAGATATAGAGAATTTTTTTTGTATGAATAGTTATTGTAACATATTGTATCAGCCTATATATACGATATTCTATCAATGAAAAAGTTACAGTTTTCAATTTACATATTTTTCTTCTCAAACAAGTTACTATTTCCAATTTTTCGGTCAGAGACATGTTAATTTTTTTGCAAGTGACTAATTAACTATCACATGCGTACGTACACTCCTCACACAAATTGCAGTAGATCCATTTCCACACAACACAAGAAATTCGTCGACATCATCTTGCAATGATTCAATTATGTCAATTGTCAAATGTTGTGAATTATAGATGTATACATTATATTTAGTAATTAGATTTCAAGATCGACATGATTACATTGCATATATATATGTTCCATTCATCATACGTTTAAATATTGGAGAAAACCGAGATTTTCTCTACGAAGTGGTAGAGATAAAAAAAATTGATTGAATATATATGCTTCTAACGACTAGCGAGTGTCACTACTCCAATGCATGAGGTGGTGCAATGCATATAGAACTCTCGATTTGCTCTTAATAAATGGCAGAGGCAAACTTTCAGGCACAGACATCGCGAGATGGACGGTATCTATAGTCATTTGAACACTTTGCTCGGACTGCCTCTTACTGAGCAATATCGTCCAGAGTACAAAACCCTCTCGACGAAGCTGGATTCTGTTCTCTTAGCTAAGAGTGATTATTGGAAACAACGTTCACATGTTACTTGGCTTACCCTTGGAGAGGAGAATACGAGCTACTTTCATCGACGAGCCTCTAACCGAAGGTCTAAGAATAGAATTATGACTTTAGTTGATGAGTATGGAACCCAACATACTTCTCTAGAGGGGTTAGAAAAGGTAGTTGTGGATTACTTTGCAGCAATGTTCAAGGCAGGAGAGAGCTCGACTTCTTTTGCTGGAGTGATAAACCTAATCCAACCTAAAGTGACACAGGAGATGAATACCATGCTCAATGCCGCGTATAATGATGAAGAAGTGAAGAAAGCACTTTTTCAAATGTACCCTACAAAATACCCGGAACCAGACGGAATGCCCCCTCTGTTCTTCCAGAAATATTGGGATACCATTGGTTGTAAAATAACAAAGGCGGTAAGAAGTTTCTTAGAAACTGGTGTTCTTCTTGGTGAGATGAACTATACTCATATTTGTCTAATCCTTAAAGTTCCTAAACCAACGAGGATGTCAGACCTTCATCCCATTAATTTGTGTAACGTTCTTTAAAAATTATGTTCCAAAGTAATTGTGAACAGGTTAAAGAAGATTTTGGATAAGGTGATTTCCCCATTCTAGAGTGCATTTGTACCAGGTCGTCCTATTTCCGACAATACCTTGATAGTCAATGAAGTCTCTCACTACATACACAACTGTTAATCTCTCACTGAATGTGTTTTCTCTTTAAAACTTGATATGAGTAAATCGTATAATCAAATGGAGTGGGGCTTTTAGAAGCTGTTCTAGTTCGGCTAGGGTTTGAGAGAAAGTGGGTTAACATGATCATGCAATGTGTAACAACAGTACGTTATTCTTTCCTGGTGAATGGACAACCTAAAGGGTACTTGGCGCCAACAAGAGGGATCCGGCAGGGTGATTCTCTATCTCCCTTCTTATTCTTGCTTGGTACAGAAGTCTTCTCGGCTTTATTGGAGGCTAGAGTGTTGGAAGGCAGATTACAGGAGGTTACTATTTGTCTTGAAGCACCAACAATCCATCATCTTCTTTTTGTTTGGTAAGGCATCTTTTGGAGGAATATAAGTCAACCTCAGGAAAAAAAGTAAACTTTGAGAAGAGCAGTATTTGTTTCAATAAGGGAGTGAATCCCGACTTACAAATGGAGCTGGCGGCCATTCTGGGGGTACAGGTAATTGCTAAGCATGATAAATATCTGGGGCTTCCTACTTATCTTGGCAGGAAGAAGGTCGCGATTTTTTCCTTCAATAAGGAAAGGCTTAGTAAAAAACTTGAAGGTTGGCAGGGCAAAACACTGAGTAGTGCTGGTAAAGATCTTTGATTCGGGTCGTAGCGCAATATCTTCCTAACTATGCTATGAGCTGTTTTCTGTTACCATTGAATTTTGTGAATCGTTGCAGCAAATGTGTGCTAAATTTTGGTGGGGAAGTACTCCAGAGAATAGGTACATTCATTTGTTATTATGGAACAAGATGTATCTTCCTCGTAAGAATGGAGGGTTAGGATTCAAAAACTTACATCTCCACAACCTTGCTCTCCTAGCAAAACAGGGATGGCGTATAACTCGCAATCCAAATTACCTTGTAAGTCGATTACTTAAAGCTAAATATTTTTCAGGGTCTTCTTTTTGGGAAGCCTTACATTCGGACTCTCCTTCCTCTTGTTGGAGCGAGATTTTTGAAGCACGCAAACTAGCTTCTTGCCAAGGGAGTGATTTGGAACATAGGATCAGGATGCTTCATCAATGTTAGACATGACCATTGTATCCTTATACAAGGATGGTTCATGCCCCTATCTCTGGCTGCCTTACAAGATAAAGTTAATGATTTTATGTCGTCTCCTGGTACTTGGGATGAGACTCTGGTGCTTTCACTTTTTTTTTTCAGGAGGAAGCCGAGGCCATTTTATCTATTCCTCTTAGCTCTAATGGAAGATATGACAAGGTTGTTTTGTTCTATGATAACAAAGGGCGCTTCTCAACCAAGTCGACCTACCGTCTGGGGCTTCAAACTTTAATCTGTAATGAGGATTCACCCGGTAGCTCAGTCTCTCCAACATCCTCTTGGTCTTCTTTGTGGAAGCTTCCTCTTCAGACGAAGATAAAGATTCATCTATGGCGCGCGTGTAAAACCATTCTTCCTACCTCAGTTATACTAGCCAAGAAAACGGTATCAATCTCTACATTATGATGTTTATGTGAAAATGATATCGAAACCATTGAGCATATGAGTAAGGATTGCGGATATGTTAAGGAAACCATGAAACTATCGCCCACGTTGATAGGTTGTTTTCCTTCCTATCCCTCCTCTACCTTTGATGGCTGGTTTGGTGGATGTTTGGAGTTACTTCTGAAATCAATTGTTGCATGGCTAGGTTATTTACTATGGTCAATGTGGAAAGAAAGAAATAGAAGATTCTGGACCAACAAATGCCTTCCTGCCCACAGAGTGTTCTACCAAGCTAGTATTGCTTTCGAAATCTATTGATCGATAAAGCATGCCCCGGTAGCTAAGCTGAAGCGTCTGCCTCAAGCTTGGTCTCGACCACCACTAGGCTGGATCAAAATCAATTGTGACGGAGCTTGGAAAGAAAGTTCTAAGGATGGTGGTATTAGAATGGTTTGGCGCAACGATACAGGATCTATTTTGGGAGGTGTTAGTATCTCGAAACCCAACATGGCTAACCCTTTGTTTGTAGAAGCTCTGGCTCTCCACAAAGCTTGCGAAAAAGCAGTGGAACTTGGGTTATTCCCTACACTGATTAAGACAGACTGCCAAGTTTTTGTCTCGAGATTGGAGGAGGTTGCCGATGAGGACTCCCCTATTAGCAGCGTCTTGGAGGACATAGGTACGCTTCTCTCACGATTGCTTGGTTCTAAAATAGGGCATGTTTATCGGGAAACTAATATGATAGCTCATACTTTAGGGCATTTAGCTTTACATGATAATTATAATATAGAATAGCAAGGACCTACTCTGCCCATCTGAGGAGTTATATCCTCCCATTGTGGACTTAAGCTCTTTGCTATCAAGCCTATCGTCTATTCCTCAAAAAGAAAAAAACAATGGAAAATGAAAAAGATGGTCACAGCTAGATTTGGTTGTTAATTATATACGTAGCTAGCTAGAGAAACACAATTTGTGAAATTAAATTGTTTTAATTTCGTGGATGTATAGGAGAGTTCGGAATCTGTGCAATAGTTACCTTGCACGTAATATATTGAGATGAATTGTTAAGACAATTATTTATCAATTTATGACTATATTAATCATCTGTAACTTGGTTGTTTTTCTTAACTACATGCATATCAGTCTATGACTTAAAGCATCTCCAATGATGCTCTTTATATTTTTAATAGATTTGTTGAAAATATAGCTAAAAGTTAAAATTTTAGAGAGCAAAAAATTTTGTGTTCCAAATGTGCTAGAAATATAGAGAGTATGAATTCAAGTTTGTGGTAAGGTTATTGAAAAATAAACAATAAAATTAGTTAAATTAATTACAAAGGGTTTTTAGGAGCTAGCCCATTTCTCTTTCCTCAAATTTAAGATCTCTTAGCATCCTCCCTAGCCTATGAGTGCAATAGAGAGCATGGTTGAAGAGAAAATTTAACTTTTCTCTATAATTTGGCTAAGGAGTACTAATAGGGAGTCTTATTAGAGTATCTCCAATGATACTCTCTATAATTTCGATAGATTTATTGAAAATATAGCGAAAAGCTAAACTTTTAGGAGCGAAAAAAAATTATGCTCCAACCGTGTTAACAATATAGGTACTACAAGAGACTTACTCATAGGGCGAAAACCTCTCGCTCAGAGAGAGTAAAATACCTAGGGCAGCGGTGACTGTTTTCTTCCTTTCCTCTCCCTTGTCTAACGGTGGGCCACTGAGGCTAGCCGTTTTGGCCATGTCTTAGTTTTGGTTTGCTGCCGGACGGGAAGTCGAGGCCCAGACTGCTCCGTAAAGTTTTGGTTAGGTTGCTGGGTTTTTTTGCAGATTCTTCTCCGGAATTTGGGTGGTGGTGCGGTACCTCTTGTGGCCAACAGTGTGCGGCGAGGGTGTTTTGGTTTCGGCATTAGTTTAGTGTCGTGTCTAGATCGATTTTGTCGGTGGGAAAGTGTTTTGTTTGGTGGTGACTGTGGTGCGGTGATTGGTGTTGCATCTTGTTGTAGGAGTGATGTGGTATCATGGCACCGTACGCAGTAGGGATGGTGGTTGTGGTGGTGGATGTTGTTGGTAATTGGGTGCAGCGGCGATGCTCTGTTTGTCGGCGGGAGGGTTTTGTTGTTGGGCCAGCAATTTTGGCCAATCTTTGGGTTGCCATGTTTCAATTGGTCATCTTGTTTAGGACCAAGAGTTGGGTACTATTAGTAACAGAGCTTAATTATTTGCATCCTTTTGGGACTGCGTAATTCATGGGGATGACATACTTACTACAATTGCGTGTTTAGGGGTATGTTCATCGCTTTTAGTGTGTCTTTCATCTGTCTTTAAAGATGTAAGTAAGCTTGACTATGTTCGAGCTTAGCGTTTTAATGAATAGTATTTGCTCTGATTAGTTTTTTTTCTCTTTATTAGGAGTTGAGATGTTGGTCAGCTGTGTAAGTATTGTTCTGGTTAAGAAGATTTTAATGAATTCTTCTTATTTCGAAAAAATAAAATAAAATATAAGTACTACAAACTCATGTTTATGGTAAGTAAAATGCAAAACAAACAAGAAAATTAGTTTAATCAATACACAAAAAGTCTTAAAAGCTCATTTATCTCTCCTCATATTTAGGAGTTCCTAAAGTTCTCTATATTCTAATTTCCTAATAAGGAACATGAATATTAAAACAAAATTTTAATTTTTTTCTATTTTTTATCTAGAAACTCCAATAAAAAATCCTATTAGAGACGCTCTCAGTTATTACATATATCTACACCTCGAAGAAAATGATCGAGAACACCCGAAGAAACGGGATTAGCTTCGACTTTATCTCAACTCGGCCACAAGCGCCGTATGCCATAAGTAGTAATACCCTACTTGCAGTATTTGCTTTCTATTACCGACTTAATACGTCATTTTCTCGCAGAACCACCCAAATTGGTATTGCTATTGTCTCATATTGTTCCTATACCGATATTCCATTCCGATATTGGATTCCGAAATTTCCGTATCAGGTTGTAAGTAGTCTTCATGAAGAGCTTCCATTCACACGGTGTCTTTCTAGAGAATAATCGGTGGATAGGTCATTGGTAAGGTGTAGAAAAATACAAAATAGTATGATAACTATATATTAGTGTTATAAGATGTTGGAAATTAATGATTGATTTTATTTACACATCCATAATTATTAGATACACATTTCATTATTAATAGACCCGTAACTAAATTTATTATTATCAACAATTATTAAATACACACCCTCAAATATCTAAATTATCTTTATTAGTAAAATAATTAATCTTGTATTTCTTCGTCAGATTAAAAAAAATTGAGAGAATCACACTCTCAATTTTTGTTATTTTTTTTTTTGAAAGGAAGGATGGTGCGACAATTCTCAAGTCTTTATTAGTGAAATCGTTGAGTACATAAAGGTGAACATAAAACATAAACCTCATATTACAATGAACACATATAGAACATCCCGGATAGTCACAGAACATCCTACAATAATTATGTAATCAAACATGCACCCGTTAGCAAAGAATGTCATACAAGCTATTCTATCCACTTCACAAATTAATATGGCGATATACTGAAAATGTCAAATTGTTGCTTTCCTCGTGAAAGCATTCTATCAATAACCATTTAGAAGCAATTTGATTTTTGTTATAATACATCACTAAATTGAAACAAAAGCATAGTGTAGCTTTTAAATTTTTCATACAATATAAAGAAGCTAATTTCACATTGTGTAGCTTTTCCGTTTCTAGTATTGCTTTTAGAGTATCCATGACTTCAAAATTTAAACTCAAGAACTCATTTAATAACACCCTTCGAAAGAAAAAAAAAAGTGCTATTAAACTAGCAGCAAATATATGTAACGATTGAACATCTAATGCCATTTACTTTATTAAGTTTCTAGATTTTTTTTTTGGGTTTATAACAACTAAAGTGAGAAAAACCCAATTCACAAAGAGCTAGCATTGCAAACTGCATATATATTCGAAGAACAAGACTTCATAGACAAAGAGATCAGCTTTGCACGAAAGAAGAAATTAAGTGAGAGAGAGAATTTGGTTAATTATATTCTCTATTTTTAACTATAGATGTCTATTTTTGTAAGTTTATCTACATTGAAATTTGAAATTTAATGTATAAAATATGGGATGTGTATTTAATATTTTGGGACGTGTGAATAAAATTTTCCGAAAAACAATCACTTGCTAGATATGTGGTACATTAGGTTGTGTCACAATATGTACCAAATATTCGTTACAAATTAACTTACAAGTCTATTTCTTTCTTCTTCTTTTTGAAGAAAAAACTTACAAGTCTACTTCATCCCGTGATATCCAAAGCTTTGTATTCGTTCCTTGTATGGATAAGACCTATGTTTTTCTACGACTTCATCCTGTGAAATATCGTGTGGCAATATGTTTTTAGATGTTTAATATTTAGCCAACTCGGGGCTTCTTATACATAAATATTTAAACAAAATATATTTTTGCCCCTCACTCTACACTCGACATACCTCAAACACCGTACGCACCTAACCTAGTTCACACCTCAAACACCGAACTAAACTATCAACTCTTTGCATTCTGCTTTCATTTTGTTTATTTTCTTCTTCTTCT
This sequence comes from Geum urbanum, assembly GCA_946800695.1. NCBI lineage: Eukaryota > Viridiplantae > Streptophyta > Magnoliopsida > Rosales > Rosaceae > Geum > Geum urbanum. The sequence goes on along the minus strand of OX326998.1, from coordinate 12,837,292 downwards.
TTTTCTTCCAAATTTAACTATTTATATTATTTGTTTGGTAAACCGTACGTAGACCTGAACTGTTTCGTAGAGGTTCGGTTCCTCATACGTTCCTTGTTAAAAGCTACAAGAACCGAATCGAAAAGATATTGAAAATATTTATTTAGGTTCCCCCGAATTTAGTCAATGCAAGAACCAAACCGATCCCATACCTAATCGACGCTCTATCAACCCGGCTATATATTTTTACAGATCGAAATGAACAAGGTATAGGTAGCGGCCCTAGCATCGATCATGTCTTTTCGATCTCACTGTAATCAACCTGGATGACGTTTAGGGTTTATTGAATTTCATAGGCTATATTTTCGATCATTCCGCCTCCTAAGTGTTGTGCTAGCGGGTTTACAATTAACTAGTTGTATATAAATCCAGATTAGTTTCTCTATCACATACGTGATGCGCACACCATCGTTGATTATTCTATCATCGCGCTTTGGGAGGAAATATCAATCTTAGAAAGGTACGTAGCAGGAAACCGAGAATCTCTACTATGGGATCGGTACGTGATAAATCGATCATATATAACAAACTAGTCGACTAAGAAAAGAACAAAATGCAATTACACTTCCCTTGAATGTTTCCTACTGGCGTACACTAGCTTACAATAACTTGCTGCGAGTGCATGTTCATTTTTCTCTTAATTTCAATCTCTTCCACTCAATCGGGTTCTCAATTTCAAACCCTATAAAACAAAGGCATCCTCCTCTCTTAGTGAAGTACCTTAATTCCGACTTTACTTTTAGCAATGGCTTATTCTAACAAGCTCTATGCAGCCCTTCTCATCTTCTCATTTCTTCTCGACTCTTCAACATTCTCCGATGCTTGTAGCACATGCAAGCCTGCAATACCACCCCCGTCACCCCCAGCATGCCCACCACCCCCATCGGCAAAAACACCACCAAAAGTACCGTCTCCAAAGCCAAAAACACCGACACCGTCTCCAAAGCCAAAAACGCCACCATCTCCAAAGCCAAAAGCACCGACACCATCACCATCTATGGAATCTTGCCCCAGAGACACGCTGAAGCTAGGTGTTTGCGCAGACCTTTTGGGGCTTGTGAACGTTCAACTTGGTTCCCCAGCATCAAGTCCCTGCTGTACATTGCTTGAAGGCTTGACTGATTTGGAGGCTGCCATTTGTCTCTGCACTGCACTTAAGGCCAGTGTGCTTGGTATCAACTTGAATGTGCCGATTTCTTTGGGCGTACTCATCAGCGCCTGCCAGAAAGATCTCCCACCTGATTTCCAATGCAAATGATCGAGATAATTATCGATCGACAGCCGTGTGCTTTGGTCAATCAAATTATACTGGTACGTTTATGTTGTATTTGTTTGCACTTTCGTGAGTTTCGTCTTTCCTTGATTTCTTTGCCTATTTCATTCCGCAAGAATAATTAATTGTGTCGTGGTGTATGGCAGTGATGCCCAATTATCTATGCAAGTTATTAACAAGGCAAGCCTGTTTGCCCTTGATGAATCTTGTGTAATGCTTGTTGTTAATGGTATATATATGAAACATGCTTTAGTTTTAAAATAAAAATAAAATGAAACATGCTTTTACGTAAAAGAGAGACATGCAGAGATATAGCTAGATATATAGGTACGTCCACCAAGTCAGTGAGTCCCATGCAAATTTCGACGTGGAATTAATATATGCTCGTGCACCAATTGCTTTTGGAAATTACATCCTTGTACGTATCATCGCGGCATTCGATACCATCTCAAAAGTTGATTAGCAGCATTAATCAGGAGATCGATTCTCATTTCTCAGCCTCTCACTGAGGGCCGGGTCTCTATTATCACCCGAAAAATCTATTAAAGGAAAGAAACATACAAAGAGCGGAGACGAAGTCAAGATATATGTCTTTAGTGAAATATGTCAATTAGTCAATTACAAAGAAGCAAACTAACATCGAAGACTTAATTTTACTAAATTGACAGGCCAGAATATCTACACACTCTCTAGCTATGGCCATCGGCCTATTTGGTACACCAAATTCAAATCTTGTGTAATTATTTGTTTGAAAGGAATTTGGGATTGATCCGCCTAATTAATTACTTGGGAGGTTGATTAAAACTTAATTTCGTAATCCTAAAACTTGATCACCATCTAATTCTATCCCTTACTAATTAGATATATACAAGGAGTAAAATATCGGATATCGAAGATATATCGACGGTCTAAAATTTGGATATATCGACGGAAATATCGATTCAGTGAAAATTCTGACTGAAATGACAGAAACTAATAAAAATACATAAAAATTTATAATGAAACTTTTGGAAGTTGTTATATGATCAATTATTTATCTTATGTGAAAAGAAAATATTGATCAAGCATCAAGACATAAGAATTTGTTATATTATTATATGAATTAGTACGTATTAAGTGCTGATAAAAATTAAAATATAATTTAATATTTCTATTTTTATTTTTTGATGACTAAAACTTAATAGGAGGCTAGGCCATCACATTTTTGTACAATATGTTACACATCACACATCACAAAATCAAATATATAAATACTTTAAAACTACGTAGAGGACCTATGAGGTTCGAAATTCACACTATTTTCTTCATCTCCCTGTGCAGAATCATGTATGTATTGTGAAGAGTAATCATTAAATGATTGCTCTCCCATCTAATTCTGCATGTATTGACTTACATGCCAATCATATGGGTCATGGTGCAGTCTTTGAGGATTCTGAATCTCGTAGTATGAACCAGGCATTGCTCGACTTTCTTCATTGCTATCATCATTTGAGGCATTTGTTTGTGATTGTGACGAGGAGTTGCCACTTGTTGGAAGACCATAAGGCATAACATATGAAGGATAAGGCATTGCAAAATTTTGACTATAATAATAGCATTGGTTATTATCATCTCCAACACCTATCGAGTCAAAAATGGTGGATTACACATCTTCAGCATTCCTCGATAAACTCCCTCGACCCCTTTATCTTGGATTGTATTCACTTCTTCTGCATCTTCCACCATATTCATAACCTGTTTTTCTATCTCCATGGTCTTCATCTTGGGTTGAGTGTGTAAAATTTTGTTCCTCTGTGAAGTAAAATGGTTCATCTCCACCGTAACCACCGCATCCACTGCCACTACCACCGACTCTAATACTCTGCATTCCGCTGTCTCCTCCTCTAGTGCTTGATGAGCTTCCAGATCACGTACCTGGGGTATCACTCGTCAACCATGGAGGTTGGGAAGCATGTGAACTTCTAAGTTTTGGATTGGACATTGAGCATGTGAAGATTGCATATTTACCAAACTAAATGTTAAATTTGAAAAGTTTCTGAAAATTTTGAAAATTTCGGGAAATATCGGGGATATATCGAAAATATCGATTAAAATTGAGAAATTTAGGGATATAATTAAGGACTTTTCAGGTAAGTCCAAAAAATTGAAATATCGACAAAATATTGCCCATAATATCAATTTTACACTCCTTGCATATATGAGATAATTAAGGTTTGGCTCCTGGGCCCTTGTGGCGGATTGAGCTCGCGTATAGTTTGTCTTGAGTTCTCACATCGAATTTGCTCCCAAAAAAAAATCACATCAAAAGATGGAACATTGGACATTAGAGCATAAGCAGCGGTGGCCGGATTTTGGGACGTTCTCCCTGGGGGTCCGCCGAAATATGACGTCTGAAGTCGATTGTTCGTGCTACGGTGAAGAAATGGCGCAGTGACCGGACGTTGACCGAGAGAACGTCCTCACCGGCGTCTTGCAATCGATCGAGTAGGAGAACGTTCTCCCTGGTGGTCCTAACGCACGTTGGGTGACGCCAGGGGGGATGTTTTTTTTTTTCACCCTAGCGCGTATAATACACACGTTGGTAATTCTGTAAAAAAAAATTATTGAACTAATCACAGCGTGACATGTGATCAGGCTGTCGGCATCGGATCTATCAACGGATCTTTGAATCTGGGCCGTCCATTTTGAATTAAAAAACTGATCTGACGGCCCTCATTTAATATTTGTAAATAAAACCCCAAAAAATACAAAAAAATCCCAAAAAATTATAAAATGATCCCCTACACTTTTTCTATAAATGCTACTTTTATTTCATCCATTTCTCACACCAATTTGTGCACAACAAATTTATTCTCTCCATCCCTCCATCTCTCCTCTCAATCCTTTGATTTTTATTTTTTTTTTGCAAAAAATGGCTACCAATTGGCTTCTTTCAGAAGATGTAAAATTGTGCATCTCTTATTGTCGTTTCAGTGTTGATTCCATCACCGGAAACAAATAAAATGTCGACAAATTGTGGAAAAAGTTTTATGTCGATTACAAGGAGAATTGGGAGCTAGGTCATGGTGAATCGAGGCCGGATGCTAGGACCTAAAATGCATCATCCTCTCGTTTCGCAAAGTTGAAGCCAAATTTGAAACTTTGGGGTAGTGCTCTTGCTTTCGCACGAAGGAATGCACCATCCGGCTCAAACTTTAAGATGAGGTAAGTTTGTCATCTCCCATTTTTTAAAATTTTGTTCTTATTAAATACAAGTTGTTTATATCATATTGTTTGAAATTAGTATGTCTATTTTTTTTTAAAAAAAATTTGTTCTTATGAAATACGCATTGTTTATACCATGTTATTTAATATTAATATGTCCATTTTATTTTATGAAATACTAGTTGTTTATGCCATTTTATTTGATATTATTATGTCATAGAAATTAATTATTTTTATTTTTGGTTAGATGAGACATGCTCAATCATTTTGTGTTGCAAAAAAAGAAGAGTTTAGAGACTTTAATTGTTGGGAAGCGATGAAGAATCATCCTTACTTTATCCATGTCGAACCTAGTACACCTCCGCCTTACTCATCATTTACTCCACCTTACTCATCATCTACTCCTGCAAGCTGAATGCCTCCCACTGTCGACTTGGACGAGGACGAAGTGATTGCTACACCAATGAGTAACCAAGGTCCCTCTTCTCCGGTTAGACCTATGGGAGTGAAAGTGGTCAAGGAAGCCAAAAAGAAAGGAAAAAAGATCATGACTCTTACAAATGAGATAGTCGAGGCTTTGAACAAAAATGTGGCAAAACAACAAATTTTTATGAACAATAAAAAAGAAAGTGATGCTCTTGAGGTTGCCTTTCTGGAAAAGCAACTCGCCCTTCAAGAGAGAGACTACAAATCAAGGGCTTTGGCATAGGAAACTAGGATTATGTCAATGGATACCGATACTATGACTCCTAAATTAAAGAGGTATTTCACAAAGAGGAAAGCCGAAATCCTCGCTCAAGTAGATGGGGTTGAAGGAGAAGCTAGTGAGGAAGCATTTTCAAATTGTTATCGCCATCTTTTTCCAAACACTTAAATTATGTAATTTAATTTACAAGCATTTAAATTATCGTTTATGTAGTTTAAGTTTCCAAGCATTTAAATTATGTACTCTGTAGTTTCCCTTTTCAAGAAATAAAAACGCACTTTATTTATTTAGATCAAGTTCACATGTCATATGAGGCCACTGTCTCTAAGATGATAGTGGGACGACCATTTCTCCCTGAGTATGACCTGGACCAAGCGGTTGGGCAGTTCTTCCACTCTCAATGCATGCAATCAATGCTTCCGATCATACCAGGAAATCCTCGCTGTCTGGCCCTTCTTAGAAGTCAAGTGATGTCTCTCTGATCTAGAGCGCGGAGATAACGGTTACCATAAAGCTCTACAACTTGGGTGCACTACTTCTTCATGCATTTTAGAGTTGTTGATTCCCCCATCCTTGTGATTTCAGCACACTGATCTGCAGCTGAGCCGTATGCCAACATTCGTAGAGCACCGGTAATCTTATGTTGGGGAAGTAGTCCGAGCATTGCAGTGGTGTCGGCTCGTTGATACCAAAATTGGTCGTAGTTGCAGAGATCCGTCATTATACAATTGAATATATTCCGGCTCATTCGGAACCTCCAGTGAAAGTCGTGGTCGTTAAAACCCGAGAGTTCGATAAAGTAAGCTTCCATTATATTTTGTCCCCTAGACTCCCTCATCGATCCTTGGTTGATTTGCACGGTGGAGTGGTGGTTCATCATCAGATGTTGCATCCACCGAGATCGCGTTGGTTACGAATGCATTGGCAATTTCTGCATTTCGCTGGCGTTGTTGTCGCCAGTGTTCTAAACAAGGGCCACCTAGGCACCGATTAATCGGAAAAAACCATGTTATGGCCTAATTTTGGTCCTGAGCGGGGTAGTTAGGCGGGAACCGACTATGAAAGGACCCAACCCCGATTTAGTTTCCTAAACCGGAATCAAACCCCTTCTGAAAACACGAACTTGCAAAAACCATAGAAATTTCGGTAGAGTTTCACTATAACGCGGAATTGCCATTAACCTGCACCCGAAAACACACTTCATCCTATGCCACAAAAGCCAAACCGTGGGCACCAATCTCATCTGAATTTCTCAAAATCATATCATAATGTAAAGTAGTAAGCAAAACTGTACTTTACAGAAATTCGAGAAAATCATTTGAAAATATAAACATTAGAGTATTCAGAGCGACCTCTAGTATATATGTACATAAATACACAACAGTAGCCTAAACAAGAAACCTACTGGAAAAGAAAAGTAGCTCGAATACTAAGCCTCCGACTGTGACTTGAGACACCAGAATCCGAACTGCAAACTGGGCATTGAAAACAAAGAGCCCATGGAAAGACATATAATCCGTTAGAGTGAGTGGACGAAAATAAATGTCTTTCGCCGAATAATATATGTTATAAAAACATATGCGAGTCTAAATGAATGAATATGATATAGTACGCGAGGGAGACTTTAACTCCTCACGCGTACAGAGCATGCTTCGTAAAATCCCGTGGGGTCACTCATGGACACGTCCGCGCTATTACAGTCTGAATAATGGGATCCCAGACCCACACGTGATTCTAGCCAGAAAGGCCTCAGGTCGGAGGTCTGCCCCCCCTCCGCCCGGTAAAGGCCTCGGGTCAGGGGTTACAGCCACCCTTGGTAAACATCCTCGGGGATCAGCCGGGATGCAAGTGTATCGATACAACAACATATACTGTGACTGTACTCTGTGTAAACCAAATCATAAATAGTTCATGCAAGTGTATTAAACATAATGTAAATGCGTATTCGTAATATATAATTATATAAGTATATTTGTCGATGCATATTCGTAAACGCATAATCGTAAAGCACATGCTCGTATAAATCATAATCTCATATGCATGCTCATACTCGTGAAACGTATAATAAGGACTCGCAACCAATCAGTGAAAAGAAATATGTCCACTCACAGACAAACACAGCGCGCAAACACGCTAATCCCGAGATTCGGCGGAAGATCCCTCTCCAAGCGTACGATCTTGATCCCCTGAATAATCACAAAATATCACTGATCAAAATCACAATTCAATACTCTGAACCATACCTCGAAAACCAACCATTTCCGGAAACATATAACTCGAATACAAAATAATCTCCGAAAACCCCAAAATACTCCACATAAACCCTCGACTTAAAATCCGGCAACCAAATCAACTCGAAAATCTCAAGGCTACGATCGGGGCACGATTACGAGCAAAACGGCATAAAACTTGTCAAAATTCAAAAAGTCAACGGATCGCTGGAGCTTCGCCGTTGACCGCCACCAGCGGCGGCGGCGCGCCGTCACTGGAGAGATTTTCTGGCGAGGAAAGCCCAGATTTCCTCTCCTCCTCGAGCCCAACACTTCTCTCCACTACCACCACCCCCAATTCCGTCACAATTCACCAGAAATCAGCCTGAAACCCATGCCAGATCTCCTCCTCCGGTCACCGTCCCCAAACATCTCAAACCTCAACCAAATTCACATCTAAATACCCAGAAAGCATCGTGGAGTTGAGGGAAACCTTTCCCCCCACAACTCCGACACGGAATCTCGCCGGAATCCGCCACCCGGTTCCGGCGAAATCCCCCAATTTCAAGCTCATCGTTCTCCCTCAATTCGTAATCAATTTCCTCCAAATCAAGTTCTAAACAGTTACAAATCACAAGGGGAAGCCATACCTACCAAAACCGTGGCCGGAGGTGCTTGGAAACGTCAAGTCCAACGGCGAGTTTCAAACCAGGTCAACTCGACCCACATAGCCAACGGGTCAACTCTGGTCAAACGGGTCAAAATGCAATTTCTCGATAATTTTACGGCTATTCGGCTATTTATACATCGCAACTCAACTCTATCCGAAATTCGGATAACTCAAACTCGAAAGGATAAACACGACTAACTCGGCGATAATTTCAAATATTCATTTAATATTCCTCGATTATCCAAAAAATCCTCGAAAAGTTCACACGGACTCGAAATCAAATTCTCTATATTTTCCACGAACAAACCCAAATCAAATTCGTGTCCGAAAATTAAGTCGTGAACGAAGTTGCATATCTGATTAATTACGCTAAACCACAATTACTCGTGAAACTCGCAGATTAAGCCAATTAATATACCCATTCTGGTCCGGGTCGTCACAAATCTACCCCCCTTAGAAAAAATTTCGATCTCGAAATTTACGTACCTGCTAGGTGAACAGATGAGGATACTGTTCCCGCATACGTTGCTCGGTCTCCCAGGTGGCTTCCTCAACTGAATGATTCTGCCATAAGACCTTCACAAGCGGTATGACTCTGTGTCTCAACTCCTGTTCACGCCGATCAAGAATCTGTACCGGCTCCTCCACATATGTCAAATCTTCCCGAATAGGAAGCTGATGTGGTGCTAACACATGTGATGGATCTGGAATGTATTTCCGCAATATCGAAACATGCAAAACATCGTGTACTCGAGCCATCTTGGAAGGCAACTGTAACCTGTAAGCCACGGATCCAACCCTCTTCGTGATCTCATACGGACCAATATACCATGGTCGAAGCTTGCCACGCTTCCTGAAACGAACTACTCCTCGCCAATGAGACAATTTCAGGAAGACCCAATCGCCCACCTCGAACTCGAGACTCTTTCTTCGCACATCTGCATAACTCTTTTGGCGTTCCTGGGCAATCTTCAATCTTTCTCGGATAATCTGAATGTCCGCTGTGGTGCTCTTCACCAGATCAGGTCCAATAAGCCATCGCTCGCCTACCTCACTCCAACATAATGGAGTACGGCACTGCCTCCCATATAAAGCCTCATACGGTGCCATGTCAATACTGGGCTGATAGCTGTTGTTGTAAACAAACTCAATCAAATGCAGTTGCTGGTCCCAATTTCCTCTAACGTGTAATACACATGACTGCAACATATCCTCGAGGGTCTGAATAGTCCTCTCAGACTGCCCATCAGTCTGAGGATGGAAAGCTGTACTGAAATGCAATATGGTACCCAAAGCTCGTTGCAAAGCCTGCAAAAACTCTAAGTAAACTGACTGTCTCGGTCAGAAACAATGGATACAAGCACACCATGCAGACGAACGATCTCCGCCAATTACAGCTTTGCTAACCTGCCCACAGAAATCTTCCCAGGAAGTGCAAGGAAATGAGCGGATTTCGTCAATCGGTCAACAATAACCCAATTACCAGTATTACCAGCCGAAGTACGCAGTAACTGATACACGAAATCCATGGTGATGTGCTCCCACTTCCAAACCGGAATCTCCAAGGGCTGTAAATTTCCCGCCAGCTTCTGTCTCTCTGCTTTAACCTGCTGACAAATAAGACATCTGCTTACATATGCAGCAATCTCCCTCTTCATATTTCGCCACCAGTAATAGGCTTGAAGTGTACGAAACATCTTCGTACCACCTGGATGCATCGCGTATGCAGAATAATGAGCTTCGTCTAAAATCTCTTTCTTCAAACCCTCGTCCCTGGGTACATATAATCTACCTCTAAATAGCAATGTACCATCATCATTCAACCGAAACTCTGTTGGCACACCATTGCGAATCAAGGTCTTCTTGTCCAACAGATAGGAATCCGCATCCTGAGCTTCCCGAACCTGATCAACCAATACCGGTCGAACCTGGAAGCTAGCCAACAAGGCTCCATCATCATCCCACTCTAACTCAGCTCCCGTAGCTCGTAACTCTACTAACATGGAAACTCTGGCCACACACACATGAAACAATGAGGCTCCAGATTTCTGACTGAGTGCATCAGCAACGAAATTAGCCTTCCCTGGATGGTACTTAAAGGTGCAATCGTAGTCATTGATCAACTTCATCCATCTGCGCTGCCTCATATTCAGATCTGGATGCGTGCACAAATAAGTGAGACTCTTGTGATCTGTGTATATCTTGCACTAAGCTCCATAAAAGTAATGTTTCCAACTCTTCAAAGCTAAAACAATAGCAGCTAACTCCAAATCATGCGTAGGATAATTAACTTCATATGGTTTCAACTGCCTAGAACCATACGCCACCACTCTACCATGTTGCATCAAAACACAACCGAGTCCCAATTTCGATGCATCGCTGTAAACCACAAACTCTCCACTATCGTCAGGTAGAGTCAGAACCGGTGCAGTAGTCAACTTCTCGTTCAAGAGCAAGTAACTTTCCTCACATGCATCGGACCACTCGAACTTGACCCATTTCTTCGTCAATCTGGTAAGTGGAGTGGCAAACCGTGAAAAATCCTGCACAAAGTGCCGATAGTAACCTGCCAAACCCAAGAAACTTCTGATTTCTGGTATGGTGGTAGGTCTACTCCAATTCAATACGGCTTCAATCTTGTCAGGATCCACGCTAACTCCCTCAGCAGATATCACGTGACCCAAAAAATTCACGCTATTCAACCAAAACTCACACTTGCTGAACTTCACAAACAGCTGATTATCTCGCAAAGTCCGCAAAACAGCTCGCAAATGTTTCTTATGCTGGCCCACACTCCTGGAGTAAATCAGGATGCCATCGATGAACACGATCACAAACTAGTCTAGGAATCGTCAAAATACCCGGTTCATCAAATCCATGAAAGCTGCAGGGGCATTGGTCAACCCAAACGGCATAACCAAGAACTCATAATGCCCATATCGTGATCTGAAAGCTGTCCTGGCCACATCTGAATCTCTGATCCTCAACTGATGGTATCCAGACCTGAGATCAATCTTCTAAAAGACTGAAGCTCCCTTAAACTGATCAAACAAATCATCAATCCGTGGTAATGGATACTTGTTCTTCACAGTGACTTGATTCAGCTTCCGGTAATCAATACACAACCGCATGAAACCATCATTCTTCCGCACAAACAGTACAGGAGCACCCCACGGTGATACACTGGGTTGTATGAAACCTTTCTCCAGCAATTCTTGAAGTTGAATCTGTAGCTCCTTCAACTCCGATGGCGCCATACGATACGGTGTCTGTGATATGGGTCCAGTGCCTGGTAAAAGCTCAATGGTGAAATTGATTTCTCGAACTGGATGAACACCTGGTAATTCCTCTGGAAACACATCTGGAAACTCAGAAACAACCTCAATATCACCAATGTCTGGTACAGCAGCCGTAGTATCCACCACATGAGCCAAATATGCAACACAACCCTTCTTCATCATCCGCTCGGCCTTTATCGCTGAAATCACACATGGCAATGAAGTATTCTTCTCACCGCGAAACAGTATCTCTGGAAACCCTGGACGACGAAACACAACCTCTTTTTTGTGACAGTCAAACATAGCCCAATATGTCTCCAAGAAGTCCATACCCAAAATCACATCAAAATCGACGATATCCAGCAATAACAAATCTGCGGCTAACCCATAACCTCCAATAAAGATCTCACAATCCCTATACACCCAACCAATACTCACAACCTCACCGGATAGATACAACACCCTCCATAACCCCGGAAGTGGAGATGCAGGTATAGTAGCTAAAGATGACAATCTATATGATATGAATGAATGCGTAGCACCTGGATCTAGCAAAGTAAGTACTGGATAGCTAAAAACATGCAACGTACCAATAACAACCTCTGGTGATGCTCTGCCCTCACACAATGACATAACATGAACCCTGGCATGTCCGGCTGATCGTCCACATTAAGGGTGACTCTACTGTCCGCCCTGTCCAAAAGACTGTACTGGTCGAGCAACAGAAGTAGTACTTCGATCTCCTCCTGAACTCGGAGTTGTCTGTCCACCAACACCAACAGGCTGGACACATTCCCTCGCAAAGTGACCCTCCTGGCCACAACAGTAACATATTGTAGTGCCTCGCTGACAAGGACCATAATGATGCCTGTTGCAGAAATTGCACAACGGATACTCCCTCGATACAGCAAAAGTGCCACCGGTACGTCGAGGATAGCTGGATCCGCTAGAACTCCCACTGGACTGTGGTCTCTGTGGTCGATCCCTTCTCCATCTCTGTCTCTGTGTAGCTGTACTACTCGGTGGTCTATGTGGTTCACTTCCAGAGGATGATGCCAATCCAGAAGTGCCTGAACTTAGCCTCTTGGAAGGTCCCTGACTCGGTCCACCCTCCTCAAATCGTCGAGACTGGAATCTCATCTGTCTTTCCTTCTCGATATCCTCGCCTTGAAGTGCAGCACTCACAAACTCATCAAAATTGTTCTGAGGCATCGTAGTCAATGTCCCCTTGAAGTTCAGGTTCAAGCCCAACTCAAATCTCCGGCACTTGACTTCCTCTTTGGCCACCATGTCACGAGCAAACCGAGATAAACGAGTAAATCTGTCCCGGTACTCAAGTACTGACATGCTACCCTGTCTCAAGTTGGTGAACTCCTCATACTTCCGCTGCTGTGTAGCCTGGTTGAAATACCTCCGCATAAACAAATCCCAGAACAGTATCCACGGAGTATCAACCGGAACTCTATCAGTGCTAACCCACTAGAAGTATGCATCAGACTCAAGTAAACCAACTGCTGCCATTGTCATCTACTCAGGAGTGAAACGCAGACCCTCACAAACTCATTCAACCTGAACCAACCAAGCCTCACATATCTCTGGATCAGCTGAACCCGAGAAAACAGTCGCTCCAGCAATTCGAGATTTGACCACAGGGTCAAAACGCTCCTCCAAACGCAATATTCGCATAAGCAAGTCATGCGTCTGGCAATCCTCATCAGGATCCACATCCCTATTGACACGGGGACCACGTCTAGGAGGCATCCTAATGATAAGAGAAAAGCATTAGTCACAAGGCACAAGGAACGTAATCATGAAACTTCAGACATTTGAACACATACAACACCCGAAGCATTGATGAGTAACCGCTGGCCAGTCGAGTCATCGCTCCAGACATGCTGTACATACTCAAATATCCTTAATATCACAACTACAGAAGTCTACAGAACCTAAAACCTAATGCTCTGATACCAAGCTGAAAGGACCCAACCCCGATTTAGTTTCCTAAACCAGAATCAAACCCCTTCTAAAAACACGAACTTGCAAAAACCATAGAAATTTCGGCAGAGTTTCACTCTAACGCGGAATTGTCATTAACCTACACCCGAAAACACACTTCATCCTATGCCACAAAAGCCAAACCGTGGGCACCAATCCCATCCGGATTTCTCAAAATCATATCATAATGTAAAGTAATAAGAAAAACTGTACTTTACAGAAATCTGGGAAAATCATATGAAAATATAAACATCAGAGTATTCAGAGCGACCTCTAGTATATATGTACATAAATACACAACAGTAGGCTAAACAAGAAACCTATTGGAAAAGAAAAGTAGCTCGAATACTAAGCCTCCGACTGCGACGTGCGACACCAGAATCCGAACTGCAAACTGGGCATTGAAAACAAAGAGTCCAGGGAAAGACATATAAACCGTTAGAGTGTGTGGAAGAAAATAAATGTCTTTCGCAGAATAATATATGTTATAAAAATATATGCGAGTCTAAATGAATGAATATGATATAGTATGCGAGGGAGACTCTAACTCCTCACGCGTACAGAGCATTCATCGTAAAATCCCGCGGGGTCACTCATGGACACGTCCGCGCTAGTAGAGTATGAATCATGGGATCCCAGACCCACACGTGATTCTAGCCAGAAAGGCCTCAGGTCAGAGGTCTGACCCCCCTCCCCCCGGTAAAGGCCTCGAGTCAGGGGTCACAGCCTCCCACGGTAAACATCCTCGGGGATCAGCCGAGATACAAGTGTATCGATACAACAACATATACTGTGACTGTACTCTGTGTAAACCAAATCATAAATAGTTCATGCAAGTGTATTAAACATAATGTAAATGCGTATTCGTAATATATAATTATATAAGTATATTTGTCGATGCATATTCGTAAATGCATATTCGTAAAGCACATGCTCGTATAAATCATAATCTCATATTCATGCTCATACTCGTGAAACGTATAATAAGGACTCGCAACCAATCAGTGAAAAGAAAGATGTCCACTCACAGACAAGCACAGCGCGGAAACGCTCTAATCCCGAGATCCGGCGGACGATCCCTCGCCAAGCGTACGATCTCGATCCCCTGAATAATCACAAAATATCACTGATCAAAATCACAATTCAATACTCTGAACCATACCTCGGAAACCAACCATTTCCGGAAACATATAACTCGAATACAAAATAATCGCTGAAAACCCCAAAATACTCCACATAAACCCTCGACTTAAAATCCGGCAACCAAATCAACTCGAAAACCTCAAGACTACGATCGGGGCACGATTACGAGCAAAACGGCATAAAACTTGTCAAAATTCAAAAAAGTCAACGGGTCGCCGGAGCTCAGCCGTTGACCGTCGCCGCCGCGCCGTCACCAGAGAGATTTTCCGGCGAGGAAAGCCCAGATTTCCTCTCCTCCTCGAGCCCAACACTTCTCTCCACTACCACCACCCCCAATTCCGTCGTATTTCACCAGAAATCAGCCCGAAACCCATGCCGGATCTCCTCCTCCGGTCACCGTCCCCAAACATCTCAAACCTCAACCAAATTCACATCTAAATACCCAGAAAGCATCGTGGAGTTGAGGGAAACCTTTCCCCCCACAACCCCGACGCCGAATCTTGCCAGAATCTGCCACCCGATTCTGGCGAAATTCCTCAATTTCAAGCTCATCGTTCTCCCTCAATTCGTAATCAATTTCCTCCAAATCAAGTTCTAAACAGTTACAAATCACAAGGGGAAGCCATACCTACCAAAACCGTGGCCGGAGGTGGCCGGAAACGTCAAGTCTGACAACGAGTTTCAAACCGGGTCAACTCGACCCACACAGTCAACGGGTCAACTCTGGTCAAACGGGTCAAAATGCAATTTCTCGATAATTTTACGGCTATTCGGCTATTTATACGTCGCGACTCAACTCTATCCGAAATTCGGATAACTCAAACTCGAACGGATAAACACGACTAACTCGGCGATAATTTCAAATATTCATTTAATATTCCTCGATTATCCAAAAAATCCTCGGAAAGTTCTCACGGACTTGAAATCAAATTCTCTATATTTTCCACAAACAAACCCAAATCAAATTCGTGTCCAAAAATTAAGTTGTGAACGAAGTTGTATATATGATTAATTACGCTAAACCACAATTACTCGTGAAACTCGCAGATTAAGCCAATTACTATACTCATTCCGGTCCGGGTCGTCACAGACTAATCGACAATTAGGCGGACAACTAGCGACTAATCGGCAATTAGGCGCCGCCTAGGCGGTTTGTTTATTTATTTATTTATTTATTTATTTATTTTAAATTTAGAGGTACAGCGCAAAGGAAGGAATTCTAAACAGAAAATCTAATCCAATTTCTTTCGCGAAACGTCGTCTGTCTCCCTCTGCAAACGCCGCGACTTGGACACCGCTCGCCGATCACCGTCGTCGCCGCCACTTGCCGTCCATAGTCGTTGTGCCCACTCGCCGTCCACCTTCGGTGATTTTCTCTTCTCACTTCTCTCCCTTATAATCCCATATTCCTCTGAATCCTTTCTTAAACATCAATTGGTACGTTTCGAGACAGACCTGAGTTGGGAAACAAGATTCATGCTTGTTTGTTATATATTGATAATTTGATATGATTAAATGTGGGTAAGAGCATAGTGTCGGCATGTTTGAAAATGGGTGGTTATGGTGGTGTTGATGAATTATCAGTTTCGAAATAGATAATTTCATATTTTTGGGATTCCTGTTTATGCGCATCTATTTCAAAAAATTGAGATGGATGGTTAATTGCATTTCTTTATAAACTTAGTTTAGAATTTTTATGATATTTCTTTATAATTTTTACTTTATGTTTCAAATTACAATATACCATATAAATATATAATTAATTAAATATATATATAAAATGATCAGCATAATTACCGCTTAATTACCGATTAAACTCTGCCTAAACGCCTAGGCGCTAGGCAGTAGCTCCACCGCCTAATTCCGCGTAGCGCCTTTTAGAACCTTGGTTGTCGCCTCTTAGTAAAAAGTTTGTTCAAACCCATTGGATTCATCTTGATGAAACCGGAATGTAAATAAGTGTTTGGAGAAACTTGTTTACGAGTAAAACTACAAGTGATTTGTAGTTGGTGTAAGTATTCAAGGAGCCGTAGATGATGCTTTTATAGCCATTTTGAATTACCAGATATTTTTAAGATAATGACACGTGTCACAACTTGATTGGTCGAAAATCTTACCGAAAATCTTCATCAATAATTTAGACAATAATGAAACTATGCCATATCCACATGTCGCAACCTAATTGGTAAAAAATCTTACCGAATATCTTCATCAATAATTTTACCGACACCGACACGTGGACATGACACATGTCACATTCTCATTGGTTCATAATCTTACCGGAAATCTGCATCAATAATTTCACCGACAAATACACGTGTCACTAAATTACTAGTCAAAACTTTTATCGAAAATCCGCTACCAATTATTTGATCAAGAATGACACGTGTCGGCTAGTTATTGGATAAAAATATTATTAGAATTTAAAAAATCACAATTTTAAATAATATTAAATAGTAATAAGAAGTTCTATTTTGGACACCACTGCACTGCACGCAAAACAGAAATAAGACTTCTTATTCGAAAATTTTGGAGAAGAATTTCTCAAATAGGAATTTTTCACCCACTTTATGGGTGTAAATGTTCTTAAGACTTAGGCCGGCCAAATCATGATCTGATACGACTTCTCGGCCAGTCTCCTCATCACCACTATAGCTAGTCATCTCTAAGGCTATTCAATATTATTCGATCCTTGTAAATTATGTGGTTTGCAAGTAAATTTCATATTTGCGTCAAATGTAATTAGAATCTTACCACAATCTCTGAAACTGAAGTTGTACATCGAAAGGAGGAGCAATTTACCTCTTTGATGATAAAATTGCATGTGTAGTAGCCCCCAGCCTCCGGCACTTATCTCATCCCCATGTGAACCATCTTCTACACCACAATTTCTATAGCATCTATACATCACATTGCTTTCCAATAATTGATAGAATATCCCATTAGATAGCAAGATACAAGAAAATGAGAACACCAGCAGCCAAAAAGTGCTTAGCTCAATCTTTGTCTCATGTCACAAAGCTGCTGTAAGCCATTAGTACGTGATAATACCCTACTGCAATTTGCTTCCAATTACTGACTTAGTACGTCATTTTCCTGCCACAACCATCAAAATTGGTGTTGCTGTTGACTGTGATTGTTCTCATTGGATTCCAATCCAGTGTATTGGCCTTCAGAGTTTGCTTTTCGGGTATTATATGCACTCCATGCATCGATCAAAAGCCTCTCGCATGGTGTGTCACCGGAAAATTATTGGACAACTAATGTACGTGTACGAGATGTGATACCAAACTATATTGAATCAACTTTATAGTAGGTGTTTTACGTATTCTAGAGTACCAAAACTCTCCAGTACGAAATATGACCGCAGAAGTGATCCAATGCTCCAAAAATAGAAATTAAAGGACACTATAGAATTTTTACGTACATACTTCAAAGATCGACATGTAGATCGATAGTATATATACATCAACGTAACAAATGTAGGATTTTTGGTTCATTATGGCTCGTTACATGTTATGAAATCTTAGTCACGAGCATGATACGTACGTAGCAGGCTAGGAGTTTATAAGAATATATATCTGTTAATGGATGTATACATCGATCAGTACACTAGCTAGCTAGTGGACTAAGAAGAAATGCAAACTACATTACTACGTACACTAGTTGACACTAAATTACAAAGGAGTTGCTGGTACCTAATCATTTATCTCGAACGATTTCACTCTCTTCCACTCGATCAGATTTTCAAACAGCTAGTAAGTAGCAACCTCACAATCTTCCTTTAAAACAAGGGCACTCCCTAGCTAAACTCCATCAAGCTAAGTGAAGGACATACCCTAGAGCTGCAGCCACTTTAGTAATTTCAGCAATGGCTTCTTTTAACAAGCTTTCTGCAGCCCTTCTCATCTTCTCAGTCCTTCTCTACTCTGCAACATTCTCCGCGGCTTGTGGTACGTGCATGCCTCACAAGCCTCCTGCACCAAAACCAGCGCCGATGCCAGCTGTAGAAAAATGCCCGAAAGACACGTTGAAGTTAGGGGTTTGTGCTGACCTTCTGGGGCTTGTGAGCGTCCAAATTGGTTCCCCTGCCACAAGCCCCTGCTGTGCATTGATTCAAGGCTTGGCTGATGGGGAGGCTGCTCTTTGTCTCTGCACCGCGCTTAAGGCAAAGGTGCTCGGCATTAACTTGGATGTGCCCATTTCTTTGAGCTTGATTCTCAGTGCTTGCCAGAAAACTGTGCCTTCTGGTTTTCAATGCGAATGAGTAACAACTCAAGTACAAAGCTATAGCTCTTTGTTTGTGCTACTAGTACTAATTCCATTGGTGTGTTTTCTGTAATTAACATGCACTAGAACATGATTGGATTGCTTTTGCTTCTCTTGCTTTGCTATTTTCGATCATTTGTTGATACTTGATAGTCATGTAGGGCATGCAATGATGCCCTATTTGTTCTAAACTTCTAATAACAAGGCAAGCCTGTTTGCCCTCATCATTCTTGTGTAATGTTTCTTGTTTGTAATTTACTGGTGGGAATTATGCTTTATCTTTGGATCCTCTACAATAAAAACAACAAATAGCTACAATTCACTAAGATCGTACTAAACCCTTTCTGGGAAATCTGATATGAGAGCACTGAAAAACATTGATTAACGGGAGATCTGATTCTGATATATATCCTGCTCGGATCCCAATATATAATTTTCATATTAAGACTTTGTACGAAAACAAAGCGACTAGCAAAAGAAAATCCAACTTTAGCCAGAAATGGCACAAACAGATTCACGCTTGCCAAGCTCAAGAAAGATCCATCATTCACTTATTTCTGGAAATGCAGAAAAAAGGAAAGGTCAGAAGCTTTTCTTTTGAACTCTGTTTTCAGGTAAGAATTGTTCTTGTGGACTTTTTCAATGCAACCCTCTTAAAGTAGTGGAAGAAAATTCAATATCAGTTATATATGTTCTTCATCACATGGATTCCCTGCATAATTTCACTATCAACAAAAAAACACTTAGACAACGAAGCAATTTCGTCATCTAAGAAGCTATTTTCGTCGCCTAAATACCTAGACGACAAAATCATCGTCATCTAAGCTTCGTTGGTTAAGTACCGTAGTCCAAGTACTTAGGCGACGAAATAGAAATATTTTGTCGCCTACGTGGTCAGTAAGACGATGCAAAAAAATTTCTTGCCTAAGTTCTTAAACGACGAAATATTACAGGCCAAGACGATGAAACATTTCATCATCAAAAGTTCCAATTTAGACGATGAAATATTTCATCGCCTAAGTTGGAACTTGTGACGACAAATTGTTCGTCATTTAAGCATATTTCTTAGACGACGAATGAATCAAGTTCCTCGTCTAAGTAGTCTGACCTAGATGAGGAAAATTCGTTATCTTGGTAGTGACACTTAAATGACGACAGTTTTCATTTCGTTGTCTTATGAGGTTTTTATATATATGTTTTTTTTAAATTAATAAATCGAATATATTAAATCAATAAGTTCATATAAAAAATTAAATAATAATAATCGAACATATTAGATATTAAATTTATACATAATTAATCATATCGAAATATAAAACTACATACTATATACATACCAAACTCAATCTCCCGCTAACTCGCGACACTAGCAGGAGTTTGGACCCTGTCGATTCCCCCTGTGCTCAGATCGTCGCCGTCATCGTGTCCAAGAGGATACTAAGGAGTGCCAATCGACTGACAAATAGAACTCGGATCTATGCCTAGCTTAGCCAACATGAAGCGGATTAATTGATCCATTTGATCCATCCGAATTGTCGTTACTTGAGTCTCCTCTCGAGCCTTACGAACCTCATCTCGGACCGTTCAAGCCTCCTTCTGGGCCGCTTGTATTTGCTCCTCGTTAGCTGCTGTATTCGAACGTTGACTCCCCAATAGTGATAACTTGCTCAAATCTCGGTCGACACCCCATCCAAAACCACGAACCTCCTTCCCAGGTCGACGGTCAATGACTGCATCTGTAATTTCTATCTGAGTTTCCTGCGAAAGATGAGACATCTCTTCAAGCGTCATCTTTGGAAACTGCAACTGCGTCTCCGCCACGTTCTCGTTGGGCATTTGTTTCAACCTTTCCTGAAATTAACATGAACAATATATATGAATGTCAAAAAAAATTGACATAGTTTCCCCTGAAAATGGAGGAAACCATAAAACCTGCATGAAAACCAAAACACTTCGAATAACCTCAAAACTGAATCTCATCCACATTTCTCAAGTTAATTTACCTATGTATCACGCATATAATCACAAAACGGACCCCATAGACAGTTTACCTCTTTATATATGCACAAGTGAAGAAGCATTCTTGATTATAAGTCACTAGTTGACAACCTCACGGCTTATTAGTCAATTAAACTACCTTGATTAAAACACTTCCAAAAACTCATTTCTTTGTTATCATATTAGAATACACATGTTTCTAACACAACTGAGTATTACAAAGCATTTAAGCACTTATTGTAATACACAAAGCCATACTCTTATGCTCATAATCATGTTTTATTTAGCCAATTAAACCAAATTTCAAGAGAATTGAACCAAATTTGATGTCCTAATTAATCATGATCCAAATTCTGGATAACCAATAGTAAAATTAAATTCAATTAATTTGGGAAAAATTGTTACTTACGGCGTGTTGAGTCCCGAGATGTTCGTCTTACCCAAGCCTAGAGTAAGCAGAAATGCCGCCATAAATCAGCGGGTATTTCGAAACCTTTTGACAGTGTTCCAACGCAATGTTGAGCATCTTGCAGGAGCTTGATCCGTGGTACAGATGCTTCTTGTCATGATTAGTTTTGTTCTTCTCCTATCTTAACTATTTCACAACAATATAAGTTATTATGCAGTTAATCATTATTCAATAGTCTCCTTTTTTTATATGTTTTTTTTCAGTAATATTCTTTATAGCATAGTTTTGTATGTGTAAAAGCATGTATACAACATGTTATATCGAACTGGATTATTTGCTATACATAACTATTGTTTACGCGACTGCAAGGTTTCTAAGTTTGGTGACTAAATGGCAGTGGTTTAATGCAATTATAAGGAAAATAGTTACTTGCATATATTTATAAGAACTTGATAGTATCATTCTTTAAAGTTTTTTTTATGTGTATACCAAACTATAAAGGGTAATGATGAAATTGCAAGCTGCTCATGTATTGGATAAAAAATACATTCAAGAATGTGGAGGAATATGAATTACGAACCTTAAACTTATAGAACTCAAAGTGAGAAGTATGATCGATATTAAAATGTAGCTTACAAAAAATATATTTAAAAAAATTAAGAATAATAAACCCTATAATTTGTAATCAATTATGAAAAAAAAATTAACTCTACTACCGTGAGTCCGCGGAACAAGCTGAACCTCTCCTCGTCGGGGAGCTCGTCCCAAGAAGAGGCTATCATGCATACGTAACTCAGTATAAAACCCCTGATCTAATGACCAGTCAAACTGGTCAACTTCCTTCCATCATGGCATCTGGTGAACATATTTAACGACACATTGATCTTTTGCTCCCCCGTTGTCTTTTTTAAGTTCTCGGCTTTACTTCCATTACAATTTCCTCGAGTGCGTTTGGGGGGTTAAAGTGAGGGGTACCTCCTGGTTCGTCGTCTTGCGCTAACGTAAGCAGAATCTTCATCAGATGATTAAGCTGGTTGTGACAACGTCAAGCTGTCCAGAGCTGGAATCTCTTCGTCGACTGTATAGTCTTTGACGCATCATCGGAAGCATGTGGAATCCTTCCTAACCTATTAGCAGGTGTGCTAGCCATACCGAACCTATCTGACGGTTGGGTTTGCGGTTGATCCCAACCCATTTGTCATGCTACGGATTGATAATACACAATATTCTCTTCTGCAGTGCGCCTCTTCAGCATTTTAACGGTCTACAACAAAAATCAAACATCAACTATTATGTCCAAAACCTATATCTACCAAACTCTTCATAACTTACATCATTCAAAACTATCCAAAACAGTAAAACCATTCCTAGTTAATCATACGACAACATTAACACATAAACATGTCAATTCATTCGCTCAAATGCAAACACACAACACAAACCTTAGCACAAACCACAATTTGGAACAGCCCATTACATTCTCTGTTTTATCCAAAATTACAGCTCTAACTAACATCATCACTAACATAACCCGAAACAACACATATAACAAACCTCAATCACAACAGATATTACAACAGCAATCACCCAAATTCCTTGTAACCTTAATCAATCCTATATCACAATAGATATCACAGGAGCAATCCAATATCATCTGATCATCCTTAATCATAGTAGCAATCATCAAATTCAATCATCAATCACACCTCCATCAATCATCAAATTCAAAACATCAACCCAATAGAAAGAGAGAGAGTAACCAAAAATTGCGTTCGGGTCCGGTGAGGATCGAGGATTGAGAGATAAGACGATGCCGGTGGTGGTAAGGTATGGACAAGAGAGACGGTGGCAGTGAGGGGATGAGTCGGAGGAGAGAGGAGGTCAGCCATCGACGGTCAGAGAGAGAAGTAACGGCGGTGCCGATTCAGAAACTGAGACAAGAGAGAGAGCCGAAATTGGCAGGATAGGGGGCGGCGGAGTCATCGACATCAGCATTGATGGGTCAGAGACGGCGTCAGCATTTTCCAGAAATCGAAGGCAAAGGATTTTAGGGATTTTGGAAAATTTTGGAATTTTGGAAAAAATGCTTGAATAGCAAGACTTAGTCAAACTTATTGAATGGAATTAGGTGACGAAAAAATACCTTTTGTCATCTAAGTCATTTATAAACCACTTAGACGACGAAATTACTTGTTTAGTCGCCTAAGTTCTTTTTAAAATTTTCCTAAAAAATTTGACGGGTACGAAAAAACCGCCAAATAATTGACCTTAGATGACGAAACTTCTTTTCATTGTCTAAGATAGCAAGTTTCATCGGCTAAGATCGCAACTAGGTGACGAATCTACAATTTTCGTCGCCTACGTGTAAATTTTCTTTATTTTGAGAGAAAAATCAGAATTTAAATTTTTTGGATACTTGCATAAAAAATTAACCGTTAGATGGAACTGTTGTATTCATATGACATTGTAGAAAAAAAATTGAAGCCAATTTAAATGTGTTCGTATTCGATTGATGTAGTTTTGTGAATATCGACAAAAGTGAGAAAAATGGAAACGATTGTAAATTATTAATCATAAACCATTTCTGACGTTATGAGTATTTTCACTTATGTCAAAACTTTATATACCAAATAGATATAAATTAATTGAAATTTTACATAAAAAGTATATTAACGAGTTCATACTTGTTATACATCTACTAATGTTGTACGTATAACATAAGTGTTCGTATGTCCCTATTCACTCCACATCAATATTAAACATATTAAATTTGGACAAAATAACCGTTAGATATATTCATCACAACATAATATATAATTAGATAAAATTTTAGTCAATAAGAAGTTCGTTAAGAGTTTGATCAACGTAGTCAACAACAGTTTTGTTTCATCGTCTAAGTGTAGTTCTTTAACAGAATTGTGATCCTCCTTTCGTTTATTCCAAAATTATTCATATAAGATATAACAAGTATTAAAAAATACTCTAAATGAACCTATTTTAGTGCCTTGTAGTTTGATATATATAATTCGATATGATCATCGATCAAATTCGATTCTTACGCGTATAAATTAATTAATTAAGTTCGAACTCGATCTAATTCTCTCAATCAATTAATTAGTTATAATTAAGTATTACAGATATATATATATTATCAATCACTTCCATCATCATAATCTTCATCAACGTCTTCCTCCTCACTCAAAACAGATTCTTGATCCTTAGAATCATGATCATCATCATCATCATGATCATCATCATCATGATCATCATCATCATCATTGTCATCATCATCGTCGTCATCATCATCATCATCATCATCATCATCATCATCATCATCATCATCATCATCATCATCATCATCATATACGACAAAATCTTCATCCTCCAGCTCATCCTCAGAGGCATAAATATTGTCTACCTCCTTGATCTCTTTTTCAGTAAGATCCGTGTCGGCATTAGTTGTGGGTAAGATTTCGTTAAATCGAATTAGTTGCCCTGTTTCGAGGATGACAGAAGTATTAGACTCTTGATATGCATCGACATTATTCCTTTAAGTGTTTAGTGTTGACGTCGCTTCAAGTGTTATGGTACTTCATATTTCTCAGTGAGGCATATTGCAGACTATTTTCCAACCTGCACCCAATTTTGGATCATCCAAATAGAACACCTGCCTAACTAAGGTGGTAAGAGCGTATGGCTCATCTTCATACCATTTTGAGTTTGTTTCGACTAATATAATGTGATGACCCGGAACAGAATCAGTAGTATAATCGGCTTAATTCTCGAGTTAGCGCGTAATCACAGTTTTCCCTAATTGTTTGATTTGCCGGTTTTGATCACGACTTAATTATCGGCCGAGAATTTGAGTTAAGTCTCTTCTTGAGAGTTGTTGTACGCGTGATTTTGAGTTCGTGGGCGGTTCCAGATTATTATTTTGACAACCGAGGAATATAATATGAATATTTGAAATTGTGTAATCTCGTCGAGTTTATCCGTTTGTATCGAGTTTATCCGAATCGTGATTGTGATCCACTTTGGACCGTCGATCGTCTCGAGCCGCGAGTATAAATATCAGAAATAGTCGAAAAATTGTCGAAAACACTGTTCGTGATTCCGGCCACCTCCGGCTTGGACCTTGGTATGGATCGATTCCTCTTTCAATTTGCAACTATTTAGAACTTGAAATTTTGTAAATCGGTGTCGATTTGAGGGAGAACGGTGAGGTTGAAATTTGGGTTTTCTGGCCGAAATCGGCCTCGTTTGAGGGCGGCGCTCCGGCGACTCTCTGGTGAGATTATGGGGTGGAATCAGTTGGGTTTTGGTTGGAGATCATTTCCCCTTTAGTTTGGTGGGACGAGGTGGCCCGACAGCGCCAGAATCGGGCCGGGAAGTTTTCTGGCCGGTTGTGCTCTAGGATTTTTTCGAGCTGTTTTCCGGCCAATCTCGCCGGAATTGGACTTTGCCTCAGTTGAGAGATGTGTTGGGCTCGTTGAGGAGAACCTTGTGGGAGCTTGGCCTCCGGAAAACGGCGGCGGTCAAAGGTGGAGCTCCGACGACCCATTGACTTTTTAGAATTTGATGATTTTAATGTCGCTTTGCTCGTATTCGCGCCCCGATCGTCGCCTTGAGGTTTTCGAGTTGATTTGGGTACCGGATTTTCAGTCGAGGGTTTGAGAGGAGTTTTCGGGAGTTTTCGTCGATTATTTTGTATCAGTTATATGTTTCCGGGAACGGTTGGTTTCCGAGGTGTGGTACAGTGTTGTGAATTGTGATTTTGATCAGATATATTTTGTCATTATTCAGGGGATCATAATCGTGCTTCGGGCGAGGGATCTTCTGCCGGACCACGTGATTAGCGCGAGTGCGTGCTTTGCTTACTTGTGAGTGGACTTTTATATTTTCACTGTCGTTGCGAGTTCGTGATTTTTTCGTATTTATTTATATACGATGTTGAGATTAATTATTACTTTTGGAGGTATTATTTTATATTTTTATGGTGATGGCATTACTTGCATCGATGCTTCGGCTACTCGGCTGATCACCGGTAGTCTGACCCAGAGTTGAGAGATTCCTCTGGACCGGGGTTGAGAGATTCTCCTGGGCAGGGTTGAGAGATTACACTGTTATGCCGCTAGGGTTGAGAGATTCCCCTAGCCTATCACCGTCGGGCTTGAGAGATTCGCCTGACCGTCGGGCTTGAGAGATTCGCCTGGCACCTCCATATATATTTTCCGAACTCGCTATATTTTACATTGTTTATTGTATATAAAATTGGTGAAAGGCATATGTTTATTTTCGTCCACTCATTCTAACGATTTTATTGTCTTTCCCCTGGGCTTTTCGGTTTCCGTGCCCAGTTTGTAGTTCGGATTCTGGTGTCTCACGTCGCGGTCGGAGGCTAGTCATTCGAGCTACCTTTCTTTTCCAGTAGGTTTCTTGGTTTGCCTACTGTTGTATATTTTTGTATATATACACTAGAGGTCGCTCTGATACGTTACTGATACATGTTTTTATATGGTTTTCCCCGAATTTTCTATAAAGTACAGTTATGTTTACTGTTTTATGTTATTGATATGATATTGAGAAATCCGGATGGGATTGGTGCCCATGGTTTGGCTTTTGTGGCATAGGATGAAGTGTTATTTTCCGGGTGTAGGTTAATGGCAATTTTGCGTTAGTAGCGTTACTCTGCCGAAATTTTGATGGTGTTTGTTGGTTCGTGTTTTCAGAAGGGGTTTGATTCCGGTTTAGGAAACTAAATCGGGGTTGGGTCCTTTCATATAAGGCATAGATGTTCCTTCGTATGCTTGAACCATTTACACTTGAATAGAAAAACTTCTATATCATTTTCCTATTTAGCAGTTGAACGACATTAAGAAGAACCCCGTAATATATAACATCACCTTGTCCTACTGCAATCCCACTATTTTGTGTTCTTCTTCCTTCATCTCGGTAGACAGAATGAAACTTTACACCATTGACAAAATATCCGGGGTAAATATAGTGTTCGACCGACTTATTAGCCAAACTGTGCTTTTCCTATGACCACCATCCCTCGTGGTCATCCGAATTGTGTAGATCATTCATCTGCAAAATTGTGAACAAGATATATGAATACCTATTTAATTAATAAATTTCTACCAAAAATTTGACATAGATTCCCCTAAAACTAAAGAAACCATAAACTTGCATACATGCACAAATTAAGGGAAAACACTACAAAGACACAAACACCAAAAAATCAACATCTGAATTTCTCAACATCAAATAAAGTAAGCACAAAACCTATATGTTCATGTTTCAACATACCCAATTCTGAAAATAATTAGGAACCTCTTCTTATCTTGTCTTTCAACCCAGAGTTGTTGGAGGCCCAAATTGTCACCCTGTACATATCTATGAAATTCTCGACCTCATCACAATCTTGCAACACTACCCAATGAGCTTCATTAAATTTTACCTGAGTTAATTTTTTTAATACTCCTCTAAACGGTCGTACAACATTTGTGATGACTAAAAGATTGTGGCTAATATGTGTATTGGAGGCGGTCTGGACTGGATCATTGAGGTACGTATTGCAGTATGTTACACACTCATGCATTAAGTATGCTTCGCTTATAGAGCCATCTGAGGCAGCTTTATTTTTGACGAATCTTTTGTGTTGTCCCAGTTGTTGACAAAAATGAGGTAAAATTTATTTCACATGGATATATATAAATGATGAAAATCGTGTTTAACAAATTTAGTAACATGTAAAAATTGGACATTTCCTGAGGATACAACTAAGTGTAGTGGAGCTGACCAGAAAACAGCATTTGTTCGAGAAGGTGGACCATGAGGTGAATCATGATGTCAAAGAAAGCAGGGGGAAATCTTCTCTAATTTGCAAAGGATATGGATATTTTCTTGTTGTAGTTCGAGAACATCCAACTTCTTCAACTCTCTGGCACATAACCTCTGTCACCATTTGCACAATGCAACTATTGGTTCAACGACATCTTTGGGCAAATAAGGTCGAATTACCACTAGAATCAGACGTTGCAACACAACGTGATAGTCATAAGTCTTTAGATCATAGAACTTGTGATCCCCAATATAGACAGATCGATATATATTCGCTGCATAATTAGACGGATACCGAACACTTTTAAACCAATTGAATACAGTATCCTTTTGTGCAGGCTTTACTATGTAAGGTGCATTAGGCATTTCTTTTATACACACAGTTTCCATCCCTCTTTAATCACAAGGTACGACACAAATTCATAATTTCAAGATATTTTCGCGCTTTGGGAGTATCCTTAGTCTTGGGCTTAATACTGAGAATTGTTCCCACCACGTTGTCACACACATTCTTTTCTATGTGCATGATATCTAGGTTGTTTTTTAGTTTCAACTTTGACCAGTAAGGTAGTTCAAAGACAATACTCATGTGGTCCAATATTTAAACTCATCTGGAGGGTTTGGATTAAGCTTTGTCACATCATCGTCATTGTTCAACACACCAAAATTGAAGCCAATTAACCTCTCAAAAATCTCTTCGACAGATCACTGTTTGGGTTGCAGATTTTCTTCTATTGTTCCGTTGAAATCATCCTTATTGTTTCGCCAAAGGTAATTATAAGGAACCCATTTACGGTGACCCATGTAATACACCTTTCTCGTGTGCCAACTAGCGTTGACATCATTCAAGCAGACAGGACAAGCTTTGTACCCTTTAGTTGTGCAAGATGTCAACATCCTATATGTAGAAAATCGTTGATTGTCCACATTACAGTTGCTCTCATCATGAGCATTGTGTTAGTGAACTTGTCATAAATTAAGACTCCATTTTCCTACAACAGTTTCAGCTCATTAATCAATGGTCTGAGGTACACATCTAAACACTTTTCAGGAGATTTAGGACCTAGGATTAGCAGAGTAAGGAAATTAAATTCCTTGTTCATACACATCGCTGAGAAAAACTGGCCAAATGCTAACGACAGTGTTATTATTACCCCAATGACTGAATCCATCTGTAGAAAGTCCTAGTTTAACATTTCGAACCTCTGCTGCAAAGTCTTGAAATTCCCTGTCAAAATATTTAAAAGCCTCCCCATTAGCCGGATTTCTGAGCACATCGTCATTTACTCTTTGTCGTTCTACGTACCATCTCATCGCTTGTGCTGTGTTTAAAGACATGTAAAAACGTTAGTCTGGGAATCAACAGAAAATAACGAAGAACCTTCACGAAAACCTTCTTCTTCGAACTCCTTTTACTAGACTTAAACCACTTGGACTTATTGCATACAGGACAGTAGTCCAAATGTGCATTCACCTTATAAAACAGCACACAATCATTTCTGCACGCGTAAATTTGCTTGTACTTTAGACAAAGGGACTTCAAGATCTTTTTTACCTTATAATGGGAGTTAGGAAGGTTGTGACCCTTAAGCAACAAATCATATATATGTTGTTGGATATCTTTAAAACCTTCATCCGAGATTTTGTTCTTTACTTTGTACGACAATTGAGTGATTATGAAGCGTAAGCTATTCAATTCACATTCATCGTACACTGGGGTCTGGGTTTGAAATAGCATGTTGTTGTACTTATCCATCTCAATAATATCAATGTCTAGAAAGGCTGCAGGGACTGTGTCATAATTAGGATTATCATAACATCCATGTTCGTGTTGGTGTGTAACACGACTGAATGCTGGAAAAGCATTATGCACTGCATCTATAGCGGGGTTCCAAGAAATGGCTCCAGTACTGCTAGATGAGGCACCCTGGTTATTGTACCTCGAGCTGAAGTTTAGTGTCGAGTTATAGTCTACTTTTTCACCGTGCTCACTCTATGTAGTGTAACTTCGCATCATACAGTGGTCAGACAAATGTTGAGACATAACATTAACCTCCACATACTTATTATTAAGACATTTTCTGCACGGACACCTATAACACTTCTTTTCTTGACCGTGTTGTATCGCAAACATCACAAAGTCATGAATTTCATCCATATACCTTACATCACTTTTATTCGACAACTGTATCTAACTCTTGTCCATATTTTGGTGTAAGTTAAAGAAAACATAAAATTATCGAATAAACCATAATTAGTTAACAAAAATTGTTATTCTTACAATATATATTCATCTAGCTAATTATCTTCTTAATTATCATTCATAATCTACATTAATATTCAACTAATACTATATATATAATTAAATAACATAACACAATAATATAAGCATGCATTCACATATTTAAATCCATAAATTAACAACTAATTTATCTCTAACATTATTTAATCATGAGATTAATCAACACATGCATTTCAAGAAAGATTAAACAATAATTAGTTAGCTCACAATTAAACAAACTAGCTAGACTCACATGCTATATATATATATATATGAAAACAAAATCGCTGGAATGATTCATGGTACATAATTATATTAAAACAAATAAAACTGAGAGAATTGAGTTAATACCTTCACCGATAATGAGATAGATATGTAAACTAGAACTCCGGAGATGGGAAAACCAATTCAAAGAACTCGGAATTGTGGGCGGAGGAGGTGTTGAGAGGTTTTTGAGAGAAGTTGAGAGATAAGTGAGAGAATTGCTTAATCTGAAAATGGAATCTGTTCTAATAATTGAGATTTTCTTAGACGAAGAAACATTTCGTCGTTTACGTACTAAGTTTCATCGCCTAAAGAAAACTAAGGCGACAAAAAAAAATTCGTCAACTAAGTGATATTTTAGACGACGAAACATATATTTCGTCATCTAAGTACAAATCCTAGGACGACGAATGTTTTTTTCGTCGTTTGAAAACCTAACTTAAAGGACAGAATACATTTTCATGGTCTAAAATATCGCTAAGACGACGAAACAGCTAATGAAAAAAACTTTCGTCATTTAAGTGGGCTCTTAGATGACAAAAATATATTCCATCATCTAAAGTACACTTAGACGAGGAAAGTTTTCTCTTAGACGACAAAATATAATTTCATCGTGTTAGTTTTTCCTAGGCGACGAACACTACTAGAAAAATCCCTTTTAGGGACAATGAGTTTTGAGACCAATGTATGTCTCTTTCTTCTATAGAGACTAATGTGTTTCATGCTATTGAAGAAAATTTTCAATGATACACTTGTTAGTTTCTAATATATAGTTGGTGATGATCACAAGTTCCAAAAGAAATCAATTTAAATTTTAAGATTTTCTGTTTGTATTTGTACAATGAATGGCAACATGTGTCCATCACTTACCTAGATAGACTACTATTATATTTATTTATTTTCCTTTTAAAACTTCCAAGATCTAGTTAAGGATGTATGAGGAGTCTTTGAAATTATATTTGCTATATATAGCAACATAGACCTTACTTTCATCGTAAGGACCCTTGTGTGTCCCCAATCTTTAGTCAACTACGTACTTTTATGTATTCTACATAATTGCTAATAAAATACGAGTGTTGTTGGATGGGGACGTATAGGCAATCATCTCTTATGCATATATTAGTATTTAGTATGTATCGAGGTGACCCCCACCTTTTCAATTGGGGACGATTGACTGGATTGACTTTCTTTCCTTTAGTTTTACCTAGCGTTTTCTTAATCTCCTGCAAACATTTGTTCGTTCTATGAAACCAATTTCCGTATGGGTGTAGAAAAAAAAAAGAGCAGCAATTCACAACTCTCAAGTGATACCGTATTTCTCTCTTTCTCTCTCTCTCTCTCTCTCTCTCTCTCTCTCTCTCTCTCTCTCTCTCTCTCTCTCTCTCTCTCTCTCTCTCTCTCTCTCTATAGAAATAGTAAAAATGGCAGGGGACCAAAGAATGGGCGGTTGCTTCTCCGTTTTGCTTTTCTTGGGTGTATGAAGGTACGTACGTTGTTTCTCTCTTTGCTTACCGTTGTACCTGTAGTCTGGTGTTGGCACAATGGCTAAGTTTCCCTAAATTAGCCAAAACAAACAGAAATACATATATATTACTCTATTAAGAGTGTGGATACAGAGGTGTGGTGATGGTTGTGTGTGGCATGGTGTGTATGTACAGAAGTTAAACTGATTAGGGACAATTGCAATAACAGTTCCTGATTGAACTTCAGTATTCACCAATCACAACCATTCTTAATGAGCAATATGTACGTTTTGATAAGTATTTGGTATGGCCTAAAATTTCTTCCTCTAGTACTGCTTGATTTTCAATATTCACGATCACAACAGTTCAATGAATTCTTGCTATATATAAAGATGCAAACTGTGCTTGGTTTAGTAGGCATTATTATCAACTTATCATTCAAAGTTTTCACATAGTGAGAGGATATAGTTTTCTTTTTCATATTTGTTAACTTTTTGTTAACAAAACTCCATCTTCCTTCATTAACAACTACCGACAATGGAAGGTAAGTGTCCTATTTTGAGAAAAAACCTGTAAAGTAATTGTGTTAACATTAGGAAAAAACTTTTTTGTGATGAATCAATGGATTATTTCCCCTCATTCGGTGAGTTCAAGGTTAGTGACCGTCTTCACACAAACACACCTCCTACTAATCCTTTTACTGAGCAAGACACTTATAAGTGGCTTGAGGAAAACATGAATGATCATTTGGTTGAGAATTTAAGTCTTGTTCGTAGCCCATGGGAGGTTGAACCAACAGTTATCCAAGAATCACCAATCTTAGAAGACCATCTTCTTCCTTCAAGCCATATTCACAATGTGCATATTGTCCTAATTTCTACACCAATAACTAAAATGTTGCACACACTTTGCCCTTATTATGATCAATTTGCAGGAGGTGATGAGCCTCTTTTTATGGGTCCTAATGTTGTACCAGTTTTGGACAATCTCTTGGATAATATAGTGGTGGACACCATGTTCCTCCACAACTCAAGTTCATCCACTAATGAGAGCTCGTCCAACTACTATTTGGTGAAAATTTGTCAAGCTGTGAATTATGTTGATGAACATAGACAAGCTAGAACAAGCAAGATACATAAGTACATCATTGATCCTCATTGTAGAGCATGCATATTTGATGGAGGCCAAGATACTACTGAATTTCTTAATGGGAGGAAGGCTAACATGGATGAATTGTTGTCTCGTGTCATCTCATCCTCTACTACTTCTAATACTCCGAACAATTAGAGTTATGGTTCAGTTTACATCTTTTGCGGAGCTATAGGTCATGGAAACTTGCTTCATTTTTTCCATGATCAAAGTTGATGTAAATTGTGTAATGTTATGAAGTTTGAAGGCTAGTAGTTATTTTCATCGTAGAAACCTATGTTGTAGTCAACATATGGAATCAACATTTAATTTCTTGAAAATTGTGGTCTGAATGTACTTGAAGTGTTTATGTAATGGAACAGTTTCTTTTACTTGCCAGATTTGATTCTCTACTGAAGAATTTTTTTTTTTTCGTTTCAATACGAAAGACTAGGACAACTACAAATTAAAGCCTTGGGCAGCCTAAGGCTAATGTATGTTTGGCTAATGTGTGTGAAACATATAAGTTACTGAACTCTGGATGAGAATGGTGTTGTGCTAAGACTCTGTGTTGAGCTATTGCACCTTGTGGTGGAATGATTCTCGATCAAGTTTTAGCTATGTAGAATTTTCAATACCAGGTTTTTAATCTATATTATTTGAATTTCTATACTGTATGGGTTAGCAGTGTAGTGTAGTTTTGTGTTTGGTTTAAGTTTCCTGATGAGTCTATTCTCACAATTTCATGTTCTCCTAGTTCTATTTTTTCTTGACTGAAGTTCGCTTGTTATACTTAAAGAGAGAAGAGAAAAAAGCTAAACAACATTTATTGTTCAAAGGAGAACATGACTAAAAAAGTTGGGTCTAATACAAATTACCAAGAGAGAGCATATATTTGAGGCGAGATGAGCTTAAGTTGAAGGAAAATCCCAGTACATTGCATATATTTGGCAACTTCAATTCCACAAGTACTCGGTGGTAGCTTCAGCTTCAATTCCATAAGTAATCGATGGCAGCTTCAATTCCTCAGGTAATCAGATTCTTTTGGGTTAGTTGCTTGTTTACTTTCGATTGAAAATTGGCCACACTTGGGGTGTTTGCAAGCAATCCGGAGCATACTCCTTTTCCGGTGACTTTGGTTACCACTTATCATTGTTGGCTGGGTCCATTAAATAAGGGATTATGGAAAGGTGGGAGGTGGATCATTGGCCTCAGTGTAACTTCGTGTGTGTTTGGGTGTAATTGAATTAAGATATATGTGATTGTGATTTTGATAGAGGAGGATTTGACATACAAATTTAGTTCTGATAACATTATCTTTTCTTTCGGCTCTTCTATCAACTCACGATGAACAACGTACATAACCTTCATCTTCTCTTTATTTGGATCTGATTCAAGTACTATTTCAGGACATCCTACATCTAGTTTGTTTTTGTAATTGAATACATTCCTCTCCTTACAGCAACCAATTTATTCTATTGATTGCTCTTATATAAAGAGTCCATCTTAACACACATTAACCCTCTTCCTTGTACTTAGAATCAAATTCTCCATTCATCAATTTACTGAAAGGTGATTTTACTTTCTTATCGTACCACATAGATGTCTTCTACAAGATACAGTTTATCATTCTTGTTCGTCATTCATTTTTGAATTAAGAACTTATTTGATCTAGCTTAGTTGTTCATTTAGTAAGCCTATTTCAAGTATAAAACCATCAAAAGTTCGCTGTAGTATCTCTTTAACTTGAGATAAATTTGATATAGGTTAGGAAAAAAAAATCTATTGATCTTCCTTGAATCCCTATAATACACAAACTACTTCTAGTTTCTTAATATTACTTTTGATTTCTTATCTGAAACAATAGTTTATTTTATGTCCTCTATTTGTTACTATAAATTTGGTTTTGATCTATATCCTACCAACCTCTGAAACACATTCTTCTTACATGGTTCCCTTTTGAAATTGAATAATTTTTTAATCTATTTCCTTAAAGCTTCACTTGTCTTCCGTCTTGACTACAAGGCTCCGTTCAGCTTCCTTGTTTAAGTATAACCAAATGATGTTGCTGTTGAAGATTTATCTAAACACTTGCTTATTTCGAAAGCTGTAATTTCTACAAGTTTTGAAATATCTAAACCGTATAGATAGTATAACTCCTATCAGGATTTTCATGTATTATATACAAAAGGAGCAGTGTAGTTGTTTCACCATAGGTCGAGAGGTTACTGATAATAATTAGTGTCTTTACATTTTTATACTCTTCAAAGTGTTAGTCCATAATTTTCAGTTATTTCTTATTTTAATGGTTTGCTCTTCCATTTTTTCTAAACACTGAGAATTAGTGTCAATTAATAAATACAATGGGAAGCTATGTGTACTCAAGTGCTATTGTGGACAATAATTTTGTAGGATCATGGACAAGAGTTGGATTAATCTACATTGTACTTCTACAGAATACTGTCTCGCTCTTTCTCAATTTATTGACCACACTATGAATGTTGCTGGGCATGGTGGTGATATTATGTGTCCTTGCAAAAAGTGTTACAATACAGCTTACGTGAGTCCAGAGCTTGTGAGAGCACACATGATTGTCTTTGGAATGGATTTACAATATCGGGAAACACATTGGACAGAGCATGGTGAGTCTCTTAGGATGGCTATTGGTTCAACAACTATTCCAGATGTACTTCCACTAGAGATAAATCTCCCAGAAAATGGAATGCTGGACATGCTCAATGATGCTTTTGAACAACACATTTATATGCCGGATATCTACCCTGGTTATACCAAAATGAAGAAGCTAGAATTCTTAATGCAGGCCTTCAAGATTAAATGTCTATACAAGGTACCTGACGTGGCTCTCGTGGAGTTCATGCTACTTTTCAAGTCAGTATTGCCAGATGGAGAGACATTACCAAAAAGTTTCCACTTGACACACAAGCTACTTCCAGGTCTTGGAATGAAAAAGGAGAAAATACATGCTTGTCCCGATGATTGCATGATATATTACAAAGATCGTGCGTTACTCCATTCTTGTCCAACCTGTGGTGAGTCCCGGTATAAGATATCAATAGTTATTAACCGAAATGGAAAATACAGCAAAGTGCCTCACAAGGTGTTGTGGTGGTTTCTGACAATTCCGAGGTTGCAACGCTTATTCTTGAATCCTGAGACTTCTAAAGATATGACATGGCATGCAATAGATTGAGTAGATGATGGTGTCATGAGGCACCCTACTGACTCGCCAGCATGGAAGCATATGGACATAACAAATACTGATTTTGCTGTTGAGATTCGAAATGTTCGTATGGGTCTCACAACTGATGGCTTTAGTCCTTATGGAGAGATGAGCGTAAGGTGGAGCACATGGCATGTAGTGTTGTGTGTGTATAATCTACCTATATGGCTTTGCATGAAGCGGTCCTATATGATTTTATCTCTGCTTATTCGGGGTCCACGAGGACCAGGTATGAACATTGATGTATATCTCGAACCCCTTTTTGGTGAGATGAAAAATGTGTGGATAGATGGTGTACTTTCTTATGATGCATATAGAAAGGAACAGTTTACTCTAAGGGCTGCTATTTTGTGGACGATTAGTGATTTTCTTGCATATGCCATGCTATCTGGGTGGAGCACAAGGGGAAAGCTCGCTTGTCCTAATTGCAACCATAGAACTTGTAGTGGGTGGCTGAAACATGGTCGTAAGCATTGCTACATGGGAAGCAAGCAATTTTTGAAGATTGATCACCCATTCCGCAAACAAGCGGAGTTGTTTAACAATACTGTAGAAACAAGGCAAGCTCCTGTACCATTGACTAGAAGTCAATGCTTCAGTGAGTGGTCGGGTATGACTTTCAATGTTGGTAAAGGAAAATTACTACTAAAACCCTTGAGCAAGAAGCGGAAAAGGGCAAAGGTCAATGCCAAGAAGAGAAAAGCATCTAGTCCATAGAAAAAGAAAAGTATATGTTTGAAACCAAAGCAAGCCAGATGGTAACATCGCTGAAGGTTATTTAGTGGAAGAGTGTATTTCATTATGTTCTATGTACTTGAACGACACTGAAACATGTCGTAATCGTTATGGATGCAATACAGATGCTGGAGGCCATGACGTGCCTGGGGGACTATCTATCTTTGGAGCTGGTGGAAGAG
The DNA here is from genome assembly GCA_946800695.1 of Geum urbanum. Lineage (NCBI taxonomy): Eukaryota > Viridiplantae > Streptophyta > Magnoliopsida > Rosales > Rosaceae > Geum > Geum urbanum. The sequence continues at coordinate 12,799,961 of OX326998.1, read as the reverse complement.
CCTTAGGGAAAGGCAATGGGGAAGTATTTTTGTTAGAGCAGAAAGACATTGATATGGTACATGCTTGTGTTCTCCATAATTTCTCGGAAGTGCATGCACAATTGAAGTAAGTTATACATATATGTTGTAGTAAAGATGTTTAATTTTATCGAAGTTAGTTATACATATGTGGTAGTATGTTATATATATACATATATAGCAGTGACTAAATAGCTATCTTTATTATACTTTCATCCCAGTAAACATGGAGAGGAGGCAAAAGCAGCCCGTGGTAGGCGAGTGACGATCAGAAATGCTGAAAAGGAAGCAAGGACAGGTTTTGGGCGATGGTTTGAATAATATATAAGTAATTATCTGCATTTGAATGTATATTCTTTGCGTTGCATGATAATAGTTGGTCTTTGCTGTATATGGCATGTGATCCCGTTGTTTTGTTAATGTGCAGGCAAAGGGCTTAAATGTTGACCCGTTGTTTTGGCATGTGATCCCGTTGTTTTGCTTTAAGTAAAGGCCCTAATGAATGGTGTGTCCAACATAAGAGATATATTATCAATGGATGTAGGTTTCGAATAAAGCCAATTGATGATTAAGAGAGTAATCAAAACAATGGAGTTTTTGTGACCATGAAATCCCTTTGTTTTGCTAGTGCACGGGATACAAACCCCATAGAAGGTGAAGTTGACTATTATGGCAGGGCTACAGATATAATAGAACTATCATATGATGCAGGGCGTAAAGTGGTATTATTTAAAGGTGAATGGGTAGATAGCTTGGTGGTGGGCAATGAAATTAAAACAGATGCTCTAGGATTCATATTAGTAAACTTTAGCCGACTACTTCCACCAAATGATCCATTCATATTAGCTTCCCAAGCTATGCAAGTGTGCTACATCCAAGATCCATCAGATGTTGATTGGCATTTAGTTCGTAAGACAAGACCACGCGATTTATATGAGACAGGTGCAGCTGATGTACAAGACCATGCTCTGAACAAGAGTTAGGTTACTCACCTGATGGGTATGCATATGGATATGATTGTCATGAACTGCTTTAGTGTAAATTGTCCTAAATCTTATTCCTTCACTATATACATTATTGATATCCATATTTTTCTAATATATGCAGATGGGTTACTAAATGACAAAGTTAAGCCATCTATTGATAGTGTATGGAATGCAGCTGTTTCATGTACATCACTAAGTCAGAGGCATATATATTTTGGGGAGTATGGAACAACTTTGATATTTTGTTGCACAATGTTGGCATTTGGTAGCTTGACGCAGGGCAAAGATCACCTGCCTATATACCATAGTTAATGTGTAATTAGATTATTCTCAAATTGTACAACGTTTTTGTAAAATATTAATTACAAATATTCCACTGCTGAACTGAGGTTGCATTTGAATTAGTCACAAAATTATATGTATATCGTTTTCTGGATGGTACGCGAAGATTGACTGGAAATTTAATTTGTTGTTTTTTTCTATATTGATCCTACATGGACTATTTGTTGCATGGCAGTGGATTTGTAGCTATTTTAAGTGTGTTTATATGCTTGATGTCTTGAATCATTAGAGGACCCATATTTTAAATAATAAAATAATGAAAGTGGGTAATTAGTCTTTAACCAACCAGCATAGACATCTAATGTATAATGTTAACATTTCAAATGGACAACTGGCGGTAAAACTTATTTCTCTTCCCGCTAAAAGTCTACTTGGTACACAGGAGGTATGGCTTCCTGTACCTGTTAAGGACAACCCCACTTTGACCCTTTTAATTGGTGATTATTACCAACAGAAGGTCTTTTGGAGTGAGTTGGGGCCAGAAAATCTATTCTCTCTTGAGCTAAAAGAGATTACAAGCTAAATGAGGCTTCACTTAGGAAGAAAACCAACATTTATTCTGCCTTCAATCTGAGCCTGCAAGTAGAACGGTTAGTATTTATTCTTGCTTTCATTGTCCATTAATGTTATGAAGGTAGTCATTAATGGTCTGTCTTAGTTGCAACACAAATTCTGTTGCTGTTTATACGTGAGGCTACTTAAAGTTTGCTCATGAACAACATGAATCAGTTTGATTGATGAGGCATATTGTTGATTCATATCTAGAACTAACTCTATAGTGCATATTCACTTTCATTACAATATAGTTTTAGTCATTAATGGTCTGTCTTGGTTGCAACACAAATTCAGTTGGTGTTCATAGTTGAGGCTACCTAAAGTGTACTCGTGAACAACATGAGTCTGTTTGATTGATGAGGCATATTGTTGATTCATATCTAGAACTAACTATATAGTGCTTATTCACTTTCATTGTAATATAGTTTTCAAAACAAGACTTTAGTATATTAGGTTTTTACTTTACATGTTGCTAATGATATTCAGCTTTCATACGTATTTACCTATTTTGTCCGTGACAGAGAAAAGATGAATGACTTTCTCAATGCGGCTTGCGAAGGTTTCAATGTAGCTGATTTAAGCAAGGATCATGAGACTCAAGAGCCATAAAGGCCTCTAAGGCACACAGAACTTGAAAATGATGAAGCTACACATAATGATGTAATGGATCAAGAAAATAAAACCAGTTCTGCAAGTGAGGACAATAATTGTCTAAATGAAGGCCCTGTTAGGAAAGGGTGAGGTCCAAATAGACCTAGTTGGGGATGAGAAGTTACAGTTTAATTCTTTCGGTCAGTGGGAAGCACCAAAGGATAAATGTTCAAAATTTGGTAGGTTCCTTGGAATGACATCGTGTAGCTGTAAAAGGTTTTCGTTATGTGAAAAATATTGGAGGAACTTCAGAAAAGATTATGGTAGTATCATAGGTGATGCATGGGAACATTTAAAGGTATTTTTAGAATATTATGTAGTTTAAAAGTGTTGTCTCTTATATTGGCAATTTTTGTCGGATATACTTAAATGGAAAGTCAACTTCTACAGGCTACACTTGATTGGACAGACCCATCTACACAGACCCTTGAGGGTCGTATTAGAGTGACGGTGGATGATAGGTTTGGGAAGGCATGGAAGCATCACAAGTGTCGATTGAAAGCGAAATGGTATACACCATTTGTCGGGACAGAGCAACGATATGTATGCAGAGACAAACGTGTTTGTGGAGATGATTGGTGGGATGGAGAGGGTCGAGTACGTTTCAATGTCATTTTTATTTTTTAAAAATTAGTGATGTCATGCATATTGGTTAGTATATGGGAGTGAAAATATATTCACAAGGCTTATAACGTGTATACATTGGAGGCATGCTATTGGCTTAAACATTACTAGACTGGCAAATAACATTTCATTGTTGCCGAGAAATCAGGTTAAATCGACAACAAATATCAAGAATCGGAAAGCGCTGAAGACGAGTCATGCTTGTGGAACACGATCATATGCACAATTACGTGATGAATATGTGAGTGTAGATCTAAACTCAACTCCCTGTTACAATTTATAGATATATTATGTTATGACTATATGTATAAATGGGACTTGTGTAAAATGTAATAACAATATAGTATCTTGAAAGCATACTCTTATCTGCGGACATCATTCTTATATTTTCCCTAAGTGTTAGTTTTTAGTTGTTTGCAACATTCAAATATAAAGCATATGTTACATAACAGTGGGAGTTCTCATATTTTCCCCCCTCATATTTTCCCCAAGTGTTAGTTTGTAGTAGTTTTCAGCATGCAAATATAAAGCATATGTTACATAACAGTGGGCATGTTGTGCACTTAGCAACGTCTACAAGACTATGCAAATATAAAGCATATGTTACATAACAGTGGGCATGTTGTGCACTTAGCAACGTCTACAAGACTACGACTATCAAATACAATTTGACAGAGGCAAGAGCATGGCCATGAGGCTGATATGGTCACAATGTTTGTGTTAACTCACACTACAGAATACAGAAGTAGATAAATTACATGTAGATGCAGAGTCTGAACGTGTTATTGTAAGTAAGATTATGAGTGTGTATTTCTCTTTGGAATGGTTTATCAATTTGATTCCAAGATTTTGATTTCCCCAAATCTATTTATATTGGTACTTGTTAGGCATTATTCAATGATAAAATATCAAAAAGGGAGCAGCAAAATATGATTCTGGATGATCAAGAGAGAATGATCATATTTTCAGAGGTGATGGGCCTGAAAAAAACAACAAAGTCAGAGGCCATATTCAGAGGTTCAAGCATAACATGGGCAGATGTGCCTGGTATAGTCACTGAAAAAAGAGGCCTTGCAAAAGAGGTATCTGAATTGAGAGAAAGTTTATTAGTTGCAGTGAGCCGTGCAGATTCAACTGAAATTGATATACAACAATTTAGACAATCACAAGACAAACATAGAGAAGAGAATGCGGTTGCTATCGCCCGTCACAAAGCAGAGCTTGATGCATCATTTCAAACTAGTGTTTTAATGGAGATGAACAAAGCAATTCAATCAGCTGGGTTTACATATTTGGCAAGTGCTTTGGGTGCTTTGCACAAGGTGGTTGGCCCAGAAGGTGTCTAAATCCAAACTGATATATCAAAGGCTCTAAGAGCAAATGCACCAAAGGGTTGATTTGCTGGGTTGGGTTGAGGGTAGGGGAGATTTGCTGATCCACCGGGGAATAATTGGGCTGGGGGGAGGTTGGGTTGGTGGCGGGGCCCAGCTGATCGATCAGAATGAGGCTTGAAAATTGCCCCTCGGTTTGGGCTGGGTTAATTGGTGGTGGGGCCCGCTGACGTCAGCCACGCGGCTGGTCAGACGCGGCTCCCTTTTTTTAAAAAAAAATTCGCTTGTGGGCCCCACGCCCTGCAAACTGCCGGCTGCCCAACGGTCATTTGATGCTGACCGTCCGATCTGATCTGGACGGTCAGCATTCAAACATAACGGATCCTTTTTTTTTTTTTTTAAACCAACGAAAAAAAAAACTCTTCTGGGCAGATCTGGGCCGTTGGATTTAATCTGACGGCTCAGATAAAATCCAAACGGGAATATGCTTTAAACCTGTCTTAAAAAATTCAAAAAATTTCCAAAAAATTCTATAAATACCAAAGCACTCTTCTTCATTTTTCACACCAAAAATTTCTGAGATTTCACATATCCATCTTGTTGTTTCTCCTACCTTGTTCTTATTTCTTCATTTTAGTTCAAAAAATGGGAGAATCGGGTACTAATTGGAACACCGCGGAGGAAGTTCAATTGTGCGAGTCTTGGGCGCGTGTCACCGTATGCCCGATCACCGGCAATGCTCAAACCCTTCCAAGGTTATGGCAAAAGGTACGTGAAGATTATGTGGAAAATTGGTCCGGTCCAACCGCGGTACGAACTCCGATCGCTCTCCAATCTCATTTCAAACCTTTGAAAAAACTTCTCAAACAGTGGCATAATGCAAAACTTCAAGCTCGTCATCATAGACCAAGCGGCACCAATCAATTGGATGAGGTAATATAATATAGTGTGATTTAATTATTTATATCCCATTATTTTTTATATCTCATTATTTATATCCCATTATTTTTTATATCTCATTATAGTGTGATTTTTTATTTTTTTAACAATTATTTATATCCCATTATAACATTTTCAATTATTTATATCCCATTATAACATTTTCAATTTTTTTTAGGCCCGTCAAATTCAATTGGAATTCATTAGAACAACTAATAAGCAATTTGTAAATGAGGAATGTTGGGACGCGGTGAAGGATCACCCTTATTTTAAAGATCCACCAACGGCTCCCGTCTCTCCTTTTGTTTATCCGACGGTAAGTCTTGATGAAACCGAGACACCAATTGATTTGGATACTGATGTAGGTTTGGATACTCCTACTAGCTCTGTTGGAAGGCCTATGGGACAAAAGGCTGCAAAAGAAGCAAAGAGGAAAGGAAAGAATAAAGAATTGGGAAGTGATGTGGCCCTTGCAATTTTAGCCATTAATGAGAGCAACAAAAAATCCATGGAGCTTCTGCAGAAAAGAGACGAGGAACGCCGAGCAGAAGCTTTGAAAATATATCAGTTTGAAGAGGCGAAAGAGGATGCAAGGATCATGGCCATGAAGACTAGTGATTTTTCCCCGGACTCAAGAGAGTGGTACAAAAAGTTGAAGAGCAACATCATGAAAAAAACCAATCCGAATGCGGATTGTTATAGACCTCTTTTTCAAGAACCACAATCCCCACAATAGAATGTTGTAGTGTTTTAAATTTTATTTTTCTTGTATTGCTAGGCTTGGATTGTCTTTTATGTATCTTAAATTTCATGAAATAAAAGTTGAATGTTATTAATAAATATTGTGTACGTAACAAAAGTATACAATGTATTTTATACAAATTGAAACATAAACCTTTATGTTTGAAACAAAAGCACACATACCTTTATTATTTAAACATGATCACACAAACAAAAGCACACAAATTAAAATTACAAGCCAAAGCACACATACATCATTATTGAAAGCACACAAAGAAAAGTACTTAAATTAAAATTACAAAACAAATACAAATGATCCAAATCATTTGTTAATATGGATGACCAAGTCATCTTGCAAGGCCTTGTGGAGGTACGCAGAATGTAATTGGAAGTCACGATCTAAGAAAGCCGGAAGACTTTCTCCATCCCTCAAAACCGGTTCATGACGAATAACATTTCCGTTTAAATCCACCGGCCTATCATAAACGCTTGCCAATAATGGATGCATGTTATCATCTTCATTAGGCTCCATAAACTCTTCTTCCACAAACTCATCTTCCACAATCATGTTATGAAGAATGATACAACTTACCATGATGGTACGCAGATCTTCCAACTTGAACAAGTTAGCACCGTGACGAAGTATAGCCCACCGAGCTTGGAGGATACCAAAACACCGCTCAACATCTTTTCGATAAGACTCTTGCATTTTGCTAAAGTGTGCCTCATCTGCATTCCTGGGTTTGGATATTGATTTCACAAACGTCTGCCACCTCGGGTAGATTCCATCTGCAAGGTAATACCCAGTTGTGTATGTGTTATCATTGACCTTAAAGCATACCTCAGGAGCACATCCGTTTATAACTCTCGCGAACACGTTGGACGCACCGAGAACATTTAGGTCATTTTGAGCTCCTGGGGTACCGAAGAAGGCATGCCATATATGTGTGTCATACGAGGCCACAGCTTCAAGAATAACCGTTGGGTAGCCTTTGCGGCTTGAGAATGCTCCAGACCACCCCTTTGGACAATTCTTCCACTTCCAGTGCATGCAGTCGATGCTCCCAATCATGCCCGGAAAACCGCGTTGTTGCCCCTTCAGCAGAAGCCTGCGCAAGTCAGCGGCATTGGGAGCACGAAGATACCAATCACCGTATAGATACTCCACCTGGGCACAAAATTTCTTCAAACATTTTAGGGCAGTAGATGCCCCCATCCTAGTGAATTCATCGCATTGATCAGCTCCAGCACCATATGCAAGCATTCGAAGAGCACCTGTCATTTTTTGTTCCGGGAACAATCCCAACTTCCCAGTGGCGTCCGGTTTTTGCCCCCAAAAAATATCAAAATTGCAAAGGTCCCCCATAATACGGTTAAATAAAGTTCTTTGCATTCTATAACGCTGACGGAAAATTACATTGCCGTACACTGGACGTTCGACAAAGTAATCCTCCATCATGTTATTACCTCTTGATTCCCGGTGTCTTTCGACATTAGGGGCACGACCGGGGCGTGAACCACGACCTTCGGGAGTCTCCATTGAATGATACGCTCCGAGAATTGCAGATGCTTGAGCATTGTTGGCTTGAATTTGCTGAATGTGTTCTTCATCTTCTTCATCCCTGATCCTCAAATAATTTCTCAAAGCATCCATAGAAAATATGACAAATAAAATGGATTTTTCTATCTTAAAATGGAGGGAAGAGATTAATGAGAGGAATGTGTGAGAAGAGAGTGAAGTACCGGCCTTATTTATTGACTTTTGTGGAAGCTAAAAAGTTATCGTGATTACACGTGGCGTGTACCAATTGGTTGAAAATCTTATCGAAAATCGTCTCAATTATTTCTGAAGATAACGAATCTTGCAATGGACACGTGTTCCTCACCAATTGGTTGAAAATCTATTCGGAAATGTCAGATATTTTTGGCTGAAAGATAACGATATTGAGGGTGACACGTGGCGTACGTACATTGGTTTGCCATATTCTTATCGAAAATGCACGTCATTCGAAATTAATTATATGATTTTTTTTAAATATTCAATTTGGTTAATTATTTACCAATAATGTTAAATCATTAAGTACTTAACAAAACCTAAAAAATATATTAAATATAAATTGAATGAATAGTAATTAGTCTTCGAATTGATCTCATTGCTGCATTGTCAAACCAAGGACCAAAGACCAATTCAGATGAATAGTGTATTGACCTGGGTGGATAATTGACCCTCCCCTCCTCAAATGGGTGCATTTGCTCTAATGATTGGTAAGGTTGGCATACTTTTGAATATGGTATGGTTTTACTTAGACTCGTTAGTTAACTATAGTTGTATCGTGCTAAACTTGTTAAGGATGTGAGGTGCACATATTTAAGGAACCCCTTTGTTGTTCATGTTACATCTTTAGATACAAAGGTACCATTTTGAAGTCTGTTTTGATTTTCTATGATCAGACTTGTATTGGCTTTATCTAATAGCCTTGTTATTTGTGTTTGTGTGGAGAGAAGATGATGTGTAAGTAACTGATTCAAACTCCTTGTATTCTTAGTACTTACGTATCTTCATTTCAATTAAATTTGGTCTCCAAGTCTATGTGAAGTTCTCTTTTAATGATGGATTGGGCTTATGAATTTTTTTATTTTTTAATTTCTAAAGATTGCAGGCTGCTTATGCATTGTAGCTTTTGTTAGTGGGCTATTAAATCTATTTTAATTAGTCGTAATCTTCTTTTTGTAAAAGTAAAATGAGTACTAATCTAGAATGGGTAAAAAAAAATTGTTGGTAATTATTAAATACATGGAGACATTCTCGTGATTCCAAAGTATGAACATCATTGGGACTGAAGTGTGCATCTAAATATATGATATTTGGGACAAAGATTTGACTTTTAAAAATTATGGGATGAGACATAAGAGTGAACCAAATGAATTTTGAGTTGGGATGATATACTATGTCCACATTTTGTTGAGTTGGAGACATATGAGTGATTTGATTAGTAATTGGAAATGGACAATTGGTTAAAAAGAAAAATAAATGGAATAGCAATGGAGACCAAAGAGTGTTACTAATAGTGAATAGGTTGAGTGAAAGATACAAACTAGTACACATAATTGTTGCTTGTGTGGAAACTAATATATGTCTCATCCCTATATCCATACGTATTGTATCCATTTTGTTGTAATGTATACTTGTCAATACATCCACACTTTATCAATACATGAGAAATAGATGGGAATTATTGGTCTTTGGTCTCCAATGAGCAATAACAACTCCAACAATATAAGCACTCATGCCAATTGTCCCCGCACTGTCCCTATTGGTGTTTGAAAACAATTTTGTGTTGCTTTTGACCCTCTAAAGAGACATATTTTTATATGTTTATGAAGCTTTTTTTTCTAATAGTGAAAACATTTAAACTTTCATCGTTTAAGTGAATTTTTTAAGTAGTGTTTCCTCATAAAAAAGAAAGAAACATTCCTAATGAATTAGTTAAAAATGTTAATGACCGTTTATTCTTCAATTTTCTATAATTTCAATTGTGTATGTCATATATGTTATGAATACAAACTGTACTCATAAAGATACTTTGGTGACGATACCCTCACATCCACATGAAACGCATTCTTGAAAACGTGTTTTCGACTCATCTATTGGCTAATCAGCGTGATAACACACAGATTTGATCAAATGAGCAAATCCACCTGTTTTTCAGAAAAGAAAAGAAAAGAAAAAACATAAAATGAAGGAAAGTATAGATATTTCATCTAGTGCATGACTGCGTGTACTGTTAAAGTTCGATATATGGCTTCTCTTTCATGCATCCTTTCCAGTACTGAACAATGATGGCACATAGAAACAGAGATAATTCATCAGTTACTGAAATAAATATGAAAGCATCCTCAAAAGGTTTTTTCTCCTCCTAATTTTAATAAAAATTATATTTTATTTACAGAATAAAACTCTCTAATATGGTACTGCCACTGTTCTAAAAAACGGCCGCCTAGGCCGCTTAGGCACCGACTAATCGGAAAAAATCATCTTATCGCCTAATTTTGGTCATGGGCGGGGTAGTTAGGCGGGAACCGACTAATCGGCAATTAGGTAGGCGACTAACGACTAATCGGCAGAAAAGCACCGCGTAGGCGTTTTTTTTTAAATTAAGAGGTACAACGCAAATGAATGAATTTTAAATAGAAAATCCAATCCAATTTCTTTCGCGAAATGTCGTCTCTCTCCCTCTGCAAACGCCGTGACTTGGACGCCGCTCACCGATCACCGCCGTCGCCGCCACTTGCCGTCCACCGCCGTCATCCTTGTTTGTTATATGTTGATAATTTAATATGGTTAAATGTGGGTAGGAGCATAGTGTCTATGACCATCACACAAACAAAACTTGATTCCGTGAAGCTTTATGTTTGAATGGTTTCCATGGTTGCAAGTTTATAATGTAAGTTTCATTGTCATAAACTCATAATGTACTGTGATTTATGAATTATCAGCTTTGAAATAGATAATTTCATATTCTTGGGATTCTTGTTTATGCACATCTATTTCAAAAAATTGAGATAGATGGTTAATTGGATTTCTTTATAAACTTAGTTTAGAATTTTTATGATATTTCTTTATAATTTTTACTTTATGTTTCAAATTACAATATACCATATAAATATATAATTAATTAAATATATATATAACAAATGATCCGCCTAATTACCGCTTAATTATCGATTAAACTCCGCCTAAACGCTTAGACGCTAGGCAGTAGCTCCACCGCCTAATTCCGCCTAGCGCCTTTTAGAATCTTGGGTATTGCCGAGTGATGGGCCCAGTTGTTTCTTGGTGTGCTGATGTGCCAAAATCCAATTGGTGGATCATCAAGAACTTTCTGACCTTCTATTCTATAAATAGCCACTCAATCCATCAGCATCAGAACCAACTTGCTCCCTTCTAATCATTTCCTTAGCTTCTCAGCCTTCTCTCTCAAATCCAGTCTAAAAAACCAGATACATGGCATGGAGAATTGTTCTAGCTAATTGGCTTTTGTGTATATGTGATCCTCCTTGTAGTCTTCCACAGCTTTCTTGAACGTCCTGTGCTGAATTTGGGAACTGGATAGAGAAAAAAGACCAACTTCCATGCAGTTCCTAAATGGCACACCAACAGTTCGCGAAAGCTGTGAAAAATAACAGGCAGGATCTCAATTCTGATCATAAATCTTCCATCTTTAGCTGCATTTCTGTAAGAAAATCCTCATCGTTCTCCTACAACACCAAAGTTTGTGTCTTTCTTACTTCACCCTTTTCCTTTTTCATGCAGGTAATCAAGATGGTTTAATTTTCTTTTTAAAGAAGTTTAATTTCTTGCTGCAACTCTGGGAAATCACCAACTCAATTGCTTAAATTCTTGTTGACGAATCAAATATGAAGCAGATGTTCTTGGTGGGAGGTGAATTATTGAAAGGGTTGGCTAGCTCTGCTGGGTCACACTTTCCCTTTGGCTTGAAGAAGAGAAATGATGGCCATGGCAGATTGGCAGAGGTAGCCCTCATCATCCTAATTGTCTTGCTGTTCTTACTGTGTTGTAGGCAACGGGCCCCTAAAATTGTGGGGAGTATACCCCATCGGAGCTCAGAAAGGACACACAGACTTTATATAGTACTTGGGACTGACCAATAGGCAGAGTTTGAAGTTAAGGGAAAGGCTGTGTTGAAGAGAGAGGCAGGTAAAAGAGCCTTATTAGCTAAAGGCTACCCACCATGGATTAGGGTATTGTGTTCTATCATCGGGCTTTTTAGGTCTGCAGGTAGCTGCACATGCATGTGCTTCTGCTTCCATTTGTGACCATCCTCTGCATCATACAGTAATTCCGATCTGTGTTATAATCTTTAATTCCATTTTTTTTATAAGTCAGCAAATTTCATTAATCAGAGAATTAAGTACAAGTGTGATAACAAAGACGGTTGAAACAAAAAGGACATAAATCTTGAAAGCGATATTCTAAAACCAAGAATTGGATGTCTTCATTCGTCGGAAAAATCTTTTCAAGACTTGGGTCGCAAATCACACAATGACGTAAGAATAATTATACTATACATAATACTCAGTCATTCAGCCACAATCCAAAGTCCTGATTTATCTCCTCGGTCGTCAATCATACATCGTGTGTTGTGAGAATGACACATAGGACGAGGCGGAGAAACCTTGCAACAAATGCATACAACAAAAATGACACAATCTAATTCCTAAAAGTAATATCACAATCAGTCGGGCAAACATATACAAGATCCCCTGAGTCCCAAATGCGAAACCAAAGCCCGCCAAGGATTCTAAAGTGCAAGGACCAATCCAGAAGCCTCAAAGCAAACTTTCCAGCCCTAGCCCAAACCTGGGCTCGCAAAAGCCCATGGACCAGCACTGAAGATCCCTACAAAAACCTCACACTACCAGAAAAAATACTTTAGCCGACGAAAAAAATTCGTTGGCCTGTTAGACATTTTCTTTGGCTAAAGTTATAGCTGACGAAGTTTCATCGGCTATCGTGTCGTTGACAAAAGGTCGTCAGCCATACTTTAGCTGACGAAAAAAGCGGTGGTCGTCGGTTAAAGTCCATACTTTAACCGACAATAAAAAAAAGTCGTCGACATAAAGTTTAAACTTTAGCCGAGGACTTTTTAGACTTTTTCGTCGGCCAAACCTTTCCCGGTGGTCAAAATGGTTGACTCGGACTGAACTATAGCCGACAACTAGGAAAGACTGTCGTTGGCTATAGTTTGCAACTCGTCAAACTAAAATATGAAACTCATCGGGTATTGTCATCGGCTTATGTTGTTGATTTCTGAAGAAAAAAACTGCAGATTCTGGATTTCTATTCCCAGAACCTGCAATTCCACAATTTTATTTTCACAATAGCCAACAACACATAAAATGAAAATAAAACACATATTCACCAACAAACACAAATTAATAATGAAACTTAAGCATATGATACATCCTACTTGTCCCGGAAAACACATAAACTAAGGGTTATCTAAATCTATGTTTTTTGTGACAACCCGAACCGGAAATGGTAGTTAATCGGCTTAATTCGCGAGTTTTACATATAATCATAGTTTGTCGTAATTAATCGAATTGGCGGTCTTGTTCACGACTTAATTATCGGGCAAGAATTTGAGATGAGTCTCTTCACGAGAATTGTAGTATGCGTGATTTTGAGCTCGTAGGCGATTTTGGATAATTGTTTCGATAACCGAGGAATATGTTATGAATATTTGAAGTCGCGTGATTTAGTCGTGTTTATCCGATTAAGTTTGAGTTATCCGAAACGTGGATGTGATTCGATTTGGACCGTTGATCGTATCGAGCCGCGAGTATAAATATCGGAATAGCCGTAAAATTGTCGAAAGCCACTGTTTTGGAAGTTTGACCGTCGTTTGACCGAAGGTTGACCAGTTGACTCGCTTTGACCGAGGGAGAACCGCACCGCCATTGACTCCCCGTGGACTTTCCGTTTCCGGCCACCTCCGGCTACAATTTTGGAGATCGAGATCGTACGTTGGGTGAGGGATCTTCCGCCGGATCTCAGGATTAGCGCGTCTGCGCGCTGTGCTTATCTGTGAGTGGACATTTATTTACACTGTCGTAGCGAGTTCTTGGTTTCAGTATTTATTTCCAGTACAGTATTGAAATTATTTATTGTTTTGGAGGTATTGTTTTATGTTTTATTGGTGATGGCATTTACTTAGCATCGATGCATTGACTACTCGGCTGATCACCGGTAGTCTAGTTCCAGGTTTGAGAGATTCGTCTGATGTGCCCACTAGGCTTGAGAGATTCGCCTAGTCTATCACCGTCGGGCTTGAGAGATTCGCCCGCACCTCCATTTATTTTTAGAACTCACAATATTTTTATGCAATGTAAATGGTGAAAGGCACATGTTTATTTTCGTCCACTCACTCTAACGATTTTATTTGCCTTTCCCCTGGGCTTTTCGGTTTTCGTGGCCAGATTGCAGTTCGGATTCTGGTGTCGCACGTCACAGTCAGAGGCTTAGTGTTCGAGCTACCTTTCTTTTTCAGTAGGTTTCTTGTTTAGCCTACTGCTGTGTATTTATATATATATATATACTAGAGGTCACTCTGAATACTCAGATGTTCATATTTTCATATGATTTTCCCGAATTTCTGTAAAGTTACAGTTTTGCTTATTACTTTATATTATGATGATATGATTTTGAGAAATCCGGATGTGATTGGTGCCCACGGTTTGGCTTTTGTGGCATAGGATGAAGTGTGTTTTCGGGTGCAGGTTAATGATAATTCCTCTATATAGTGAAACTCTGCCGAAATTTCTATGGTTTTTGCAAGTTCGTGTTTTCAGAAGGGGTTCGATTTCGGTTTAGGAAACTAAATCGGGGTTGGGTCCTTTCAGTTCTAGAAAACAGATGCATTACTACAATGTTGCGTCGGATCCTATTATTGACGTGGAGCATCGAAAAGGAGCTGGACAGATGGAAACGGAGGTGGGGCCAGGACCTGGACTCCTTGCGCCTGAAGTTGTGCAAACTATGTCTGAACCCAGGAAGCCATCTGAGCCTTTTGCTCGGCCAAAGCACGGGTCTGAGCCTCCTACTCCCTTCTCGCCTGCTCCATATGCTCCATCTGTCTTTGAGTCGCTTCCATCTTTCTTTGATCTCCGTCGCCTGCCTCTAAAGTTGGTCCTGTAGCTGAGCAACCTTGGAAGATGTCGACTTGCGTGAGAAACCGGGAGTGTTCTTCAAGACCTCATCGCTCTGCTGGCCTAGACTTCTGCAGTAGTAATTTTTCCCTCGTGGTGGGAAAACGCTACCCACGATCCTCGCCCCTACCGTCCCATTAGATTGATCAATCTAAGAAATGGCCTGGGGGAGGTCCTCATCCTACATCTGAGGCCATTGCTCCCTTGCAATATAAGTCAACACTTCCTCAGTCCCTTCCCTCACTCTCGCCTAATTGACAAGGAAAAAAAAATAACAAATTAGTAAACATATATAAGCAATTATATTAATTAAGTTATAAGGGTGTAAGACTTACAATATCTTCGAGGGACTGAGGATACGTTTTCTTGTACGTATACACGTACAGGTTGATTTCAGGGCGTTGGATCGCCTCCTCTATATAACTCGCAAAGAGTCTAGAACCGGCATGATGATTACTCGTGTTTTTTCTCTGGTTCGCCGCGTTTGTTTTAGAAATGGCCTTGTTGGATAAATATATATTAAAAAAATATTAGGAAACCAATTTCGTCAAATAGGATACAACTAAATACAAATATGATGTTGCAAACCTCAAATTCTGGGTTGTTGAAGTGGACTTGAAGCCACTTCCACTCGTACTCCCTATACATAAACTCGATAGGGGTACCCGAACGCTGGTTGCCGTGCTTCTGCCAGTGCTTACGGACATCATTTTTTTCACTCCTTGTACCTATATATATATATGTAAAACAAATGTTAGAAAGTGACAATACATGATCAACAAAATATAACTCAATATAGCCAATATTACTCCCACCACCTTTTTCCTTGCACGTCATTTACCCACGTGCATTTAAGCTGCTCCGAAACATTGAACCACACCTGCAATGTACCCATTTATTATATATATATATATATATATTAGGACATAATTAATAAGGGTAGACATACATAATGAATATCTAACTAACTCACCGACATAACATTGTTTACCATGTCCTTCACACACTGTGGCATAGAGGACTACTTGGCCGGAGTACTTTCGCGTATTATCCCCCAACTTCATCGATCCACCCGCCTCGGTCTCTATGACCATTTGCCTGCTGGTCTTGACAAGACTATCAAGACCCTTGCCGGTGATGGGGCCTATGGTCTTCTTTTTGTTGCCTCCGACCTCTGTCACATAAGACAAAGTAAAAAGATTAAAACATAATACTCCAATTTAATATAAAAATTATTAATAAGTTATAAATTAAATAACCAATGTATTTAATATTTACCCGATTCTGACGTCGATGCATTTGTTACCCTCGCACTATAAAGAGTTGTATCAAACGGCACATAGATGTATGCTTGTTGCTAGGTAATGTAACTAAGCTGTCCTGGAATAGGCCCTGCTGATAGACAGCAGGTATGACAGGTACGCTTGAGGGCATGAAGAGGTGAGGCGGCGACATTTGTACCCCCGATGACGAGCTACCTAAAGCACTAGCCGGAGAGGTAGAAGGAGATGGAGCCGGAGATGGAGATGGAGAAGGCACTTGCCGGTTAATGGGAGGCATACGGGCACCTAAAGGAGCGGGACTCGTACAGTCGGCCGGTGAGGGTATGTTGGAGCCGTCTTCGTTGAAGAGCTACCTCGTGCTCTGTGGTCGGTGGGGGCGGAACACTACATCATGCTGCGTTGTTTGATCAAGTAGTTTTTGACGTTGAAAGTTCATAGGGCCGACAAATGTGCTCTGAAGGTTGTTGTTGATAGAGGCAGACCCAAAATTGTCGACGCTAGACCGTTGTCCCTTGGATCCCTTCTTCCCTTTGCTGAAGAAATTCATGATGCCTGATCTACGCATTTTAGGCGTATTTTAATATATTTTCTCTACATTTTTACTTTGATAATTGCTTAGTTTTATTAGTTTTAACTTATTTTGTTAATTTCAGGTGTTGACCAAAAGAGACGGAGTAAAGAAGTCTACAAGCATGCAAAACACAACAAAATAATGGAGAAAAGAAATTGGTTCGAAATTCCAAGGAAGAAAGGAGAAAAATTGAGGAGAAAAAGAAATCATTGGTTGACTAGGAAAACCTTTCCTATATTGACCAGGATTTGAAAGCTTCCGGAAGGATCTTGAAGAAGAACAAATGAAAATGGGTCCAATTAATTAGAAGACCATTTAGATAGCCCAAATATGAAGATCCAATCAGCCAATTTCGTGGAGATCAAGCTTTTATAGGAAAAGGATTCCCAAAGTCAAAAGAAGAAGGAAATCATGAAGAATAAGGAAAGTAGAATCTGCCTGTGCAGATGGGCCAACTTCGACAAGCTGTAGAAATTGCATATCAACTCCGATTGAGGTGATTAATGAATATATTTTATAGCTCTCGGAAAGATCTTTCCAATGCCGCAATAATTACGCAATTCGAATATGTACAACTCCAGGAAAGTGTAAATTTTTACAGACTGTCAGATTTGCCCGGGTACACAAGGAAAGTCTTGTTTTGGTAGGAAAAGACCTAATCTTCTTCTATAAATTGGGGAGCTCGGCCTCAAAGTGGATCATCACATATTATAGGCCTAAGCTCTGCAAAATTACTCTCCAACCTCTCCCTCAAACACCAAGACCAAGCACGGAGTTGACAATACCGCCATCCACCATCACTCGGATCGCTTGCACACGTTAAGTCCATACAAGTGAGAACCACCATCTTTGGATTCGTCTACACCTTGGGAGTTTGCAGCGTTAAGCGGGATTTCTTTAAAGTGTAACCATGAATCCTTTACTCCGTAGTCATACTTTGTTCTTGTACTCTTTTTGTTTAACATTGGGTTTTGGTGAATATTTTTGGATTTTTAATACTTACTTGAGTATATCTTCCATGTGTTTATGTTCTTAGTTTTGTTTGAGGCATGCTATGTCTAGTTCTTAATGCGTTGGGTAGTGCGGGATGATTGTGTTTTAACCTTTCGCCTAGAAGTTATTCAATGATTCTTAGATTTTAAGGCATTAAGCTTTAAACCACATGGCATGTTAACAATAAGAATTAGGAGCATAAATTTCGAAGGTAGCTTAATTAGGTAGAGAAAATTGGTTAGGTTGAATATGATGATCACATGTAAATAATTAGCTTATATTTTATTTTTGTCGAAATTTATGGTGGGATTTTTGGGATTCTTTTTATGTGTTTTGCTTGTCTATAAGTCGATGCATGTTAGAGTCCTAGAATTTCTTGCTATATTTTTCAACGTTTTTAGGTAGTAATTAGATAGAAAATTAGGTAATTAAAATCAACTCATACACCCCCCATATTACACAATAATTGCATGCACCCTTCAATCCCCGGTTTAGAACGATCCCTACTTGCTTATATTATACTACATCTATAGGGTTTTAAATTGTTTATGGTTGATTTATGTGTTTAATTTAAATGCATATTTTGGTCATATCAATGCCTACAATAAAAATAAATTCACCAACAATTCAACATCACCATATTCACCAACAATTCAACAACAATTGAACGTATATAAACCCAAATTGATTCAGAGGCCGCAACAAATATCATGTTCTTATCTGCCTACTCACAACTATGTCACCCGCAAAGCAAGCTGATACAGGATAATGAAAATCTAATGGATTTTTCGGGCGACGTCGTGTACCCATTGGGCAGTGACTCTATACATCTCTGCCTAGGGGTGGCAAGGACGCTCTAAAGGCAAGTTACCACTAACTTCGTCATTTGCGACTTATCGTCTTCTTACAATATTATACTTAGGCGTTCTGCTCTGATAAAGCTCAAAGTAATATTGGCCCCGCACATGCTTTACCTTAAATTCCCCACCGACTTCGGTACCTGTTCTGTGTCTGGCGCCCAGTTCATCGAGTGCCTAGTTAACCCTCGCATGGGGAATATCATCCGGCAAGAGATCCTCACCCTCAAGGACAAGGACGCGGCTGCTATAACTTTGAACGACCTGAGGGATGGTGTGAATTCTTTCTGCCTAGCTGGTGACAAGAATAGCATGGTCGACGTTTAGGTCGATCTAGATCATCCTGAGTGGACAGTCGAGATAGGCACCCAGTTGGACCCTGAAATTGCTAAGGACCTTACCGTACTTCTCCAGGAATACAGGGCAATCTTTGCCTGGTTTTATGCTGATATGCCTGGTATTTCAATTGACCTTGTTTCCCATAAACTCATGTGCTCGCATGGTCAAGCAAAAGATGCGCGCTTATGATGAGGAAAGGTATACAGCAATGCAAGCGGAAGTAGAGCTCCTGCTTAAGATTGGTTTTATCCGCCCGGTGCATTATCCAAAATGGATTTCAAATACGGTGATGGTCAAAAAGAGCAACGACACATGGCGTATGTGTGTTGATTACACCAATTTAAACAAAGCGTGCCCGAAACAAAGCGTGCCCGAATGATAGCTTCCCATCACCCCGCATCGATCAGCTAGTAGACGCCACAACTGGTTATGAGTTATTATTAATGATTGACGCGTACTCCGGATACAACCAGATTAAGATGCACCCAAACAACCAAGAGGCCACAACATTCACAAAAGACAAAGGATTATATTGTTACAATATTATATATTTTGGTTTAAAGAACGCCAGCTCCACATAGCAACGATTCATGAATTTCATTATGAAAGAGGTGAACAGGGTCATCGTTGAAGTTTACATAGATGACATACAAGTCAAGAGCGAGACTACTCGTGGACATGTCGCTAATCTTCGTGTCATGTTCCAGATCTTATTGGCTCGAGACGTCCATTTAAATTTAGCAAAATGCATATTTGGTGTTACGACCAGTAAGTTCTTGGGGTATGTTGTAAGCTAATGGGGGACCGATGCAAACCCGACGAAGATCAAAGCAATCATGGACATGAAAGCACCATTCACAAAAAGAATTTCAAAGTCTCACAAGGAAGCTGGCGTCCCTGAACCGTTTCATATCTCGCTACTCAGATAAGTGTGAACCCTTCTTTAGAGCAATTTGTCTCACTAACAAGTGTGGGGTACAATGGACGTCCAAATGTGAAGCCGCATTTGTCAGTCTGAAACACTACCTAGCTTCAATTCCCATTATGTCCTGCCCAGTAAAAGGAGAAATTGTATTCTTATACTTAGTTACTTCCATAACTGTTGTTTGCTCTGCCCTGTTTAGAAAAGAGAGCGATAAGGAACTCCCGATTTTCTATGCGGGAAAAGGGATGACACATGCTGAGACTCGATATCCCACCCTTGAAAAAGTTGCATTGACACTCGTCACGGCAGCAAGAAGACTCTGCCCATATTTTCAAGCGAATAGTATTCATGTATTCACCAACTTCCCACTCAGGCAGATTCTCCAGTCGCCCAATCATAGTGGACGCTTAACCAAGTGGGCTATCAAACTCAGCGAGTTCAACATTGAATACAAACCTTGCACTGCTCTTAAGGGTCAAGCAGCCACAGACTTCATTGTCGAGTATATCAGCCTTGGGCCCACTCAATCCATGAATGTCACACCCAACAAAGGCATAACCACCCCCACCCAAACCATTCAGAAGCCCAAATGAGATTTATTAGTGGACGGTTCTAGGAACCAACAAGCAAGTGGCGCCAGAGTCATTCTCACTGGTCTCAGGGACATCCATGTTGAATATGCATTCCGATTTAACTTTTCAACCTCAAATAATAAGGCAGAGTACAAAGCTCTCATTGTGGGACTCCAATTAGTTCATTGAAACGGACCCATTAGTAAAAGTTACTACCGATAAGTTCCTCAAGTTCTTATGGCACACACTTTACTGCTGCTATAGCACCCCTATTAACATTATCACTGACAAAGGGCCTCAGTTCAACAACAATGAGTTTATCCAATTCTGTAAGAAATTGGGGACTACAGTAGTCTTCTCCTCCCCCGCTCAGCCACAATGTAATGGCCAAGTAGAGGCAGCAAACAAGATCATAAAAGATGGGCTGAAAAAGAAGAGATGTGATATTAAGAAACACGACCCGCAATTCAGCAGGTTCCATATGACCTATACAGCATTTTGTGGTCCATTCGCACAAGTGCTACCAAGGCAACTGAAGAAACCCCATTTGCCTTGACGTTCAAATCTGAAGCGTTGCACCCGCTCGAAATCACTCATCAAAGTCCTCGAGTTACTGCTTTTGACCCAATAATAAACGGCGATGGCCTCCGCTTAGATAATAACTTACTTGAAGAACATCGGCACAAAGCTCACCTTTGAAACACAGCCAACAAGCAAAAGTTCACCCGCTTATACAACCAGCGTGTTAAAGCCCACCTGCTTCGAGTTAGAGACTGTTTAATGAAGGAAATCTAGATGCCCATAAAATCTCTCCGCCCAAGTTAGGAAGGTCCCTATCAGATTAAAGAGAGGTTCGCCCAGGCACCTTCTACCTAAAGGACAACAAAGGGTGTATCTTGCCACATCCCTGGAACTCAGCGCACCTAAGAGAGTACTATCATTGATAAAGGATGTTTGTCCCCACCAGTGGTTGACATAATTTTCGATGTATTCTCGTTCACTATGTTTTGTATTGAGATGGTATTAAAGTCAATGAAAGTATGAATCAATTGTCGACCTTTCCAAAAACTATCGCACAAAAATTATTTACAAAATTCTTCTTATAAAAGTGAACGTTATTTCGACATGATTATACGATTCATAGATAAAGTAATATTTTTTTCACATGCAATAAAATAGTAGAGGGGTTATATAAGAAAAATCATGTCTTCCACTATGGGCTACCCAAACATAGGCCAAACAGAAAGTAAAATAAAAGAAAAGAGAAGTCAACCTACAAACATAGTTTTTACACAGCCAGAGAAAGTTAAAAACAAAATGGGACGACACAGTCAATACACTACTTCTATCAAGCTCAGAAACACTTGTCCTTTGCAAATTGCTCCCAGTTAAAGTAGGGGGTCTTCTCCATTTGTTTGAATAAGGCATTCTAAGCTTCCGCCCAAACCTTCTTCTTCTCCGCCTAGTCCTCCCTCGCCTTGAAGGCCTCCACGACATTAACATTTATCTGCTCCAAAGCATCTTCACTCAGTACCAAGCCCCGCAAGCTTTTTATAAGGGAAGTGAGGGACTTGATCTCCCCCTCGAGCATATCCCAATCCATCTTCCGTTCCATTTATTCCTTCTCTAATAGGCGCACCTGTTCTTCAAGGGTTTGTTCTGCCTTTGCTTTCCCTTTCCCAACCTCCACTGCATCATCCTCTACCACTTTCTTCTCTGCCCTAAGCTTCTCCACAATGGACTCCGCCTTCTTCAGTTTTCTTCCTAGGCACTTCTTAGAGTCTTTAACCTTCTTCAGATCGCCTTGAAGCATTTTATATTTTAGACGGAAGGCTGCTAACTCAGTCGTTTTCCCCTCTCTACATTCATCCTCCAAAGCAAGGTAAAACCTATGTCCCGCTCAAATGTGATCCGACTTAATGGTCTGCAAGTTATCTCGAGGCAGGGTGGACCGCGTCTGGATTTGATGGATGCTTTTTGTACCTCCATCAATAGCCTCAATAACCCACTTAATATATCCAAGGAAAATGGTTGTGGCTCCTTCAAAAGCCAGCGTGGCCCGCCCAATTTGACCTCTAACAAATGGATTTTACCGAGGCTAGGACGTATGTTCTTCCTCATCAAGGTATGGCACTTCTTTGTCCTCATTCGCCCTTACCTTTGGCAGCTTTAGTGGACGGACCTCAGACGTTGATGAACGGGAGTGCAGTTTCTCAGCTTTCTTCTTCAGCCTTTCATCGATCTTGGCCTTTTTTCTCTCTGCCCGCCTTTGAGAGATGGACGGGAGTGCAGTTTCTTAGTTTTCTTCTTCAGCCTTTCATCAATCCTGGCTTTTTTTCTCTCTGCTCGCCTCTTCTTAAAGGCAAGCTCCTTCTCAGGATCGCTCATCTCCCTTGGGTTCGAGTGTTGGCAACTGGATTGACCTTACTCTGTTCGATGTGCCTCCAGCTCATTTGTATTATTTGGATTGCCAAGTTCGCCTACTTCTTGTTCTTCTACTACCACCTCTTCCTGAGTAGCAGCAGTCGGCGTCATTACTGGCTCTCTCTACATCATCTCGTTAGGCACAGGCATGTCCTATTCCACCTCGCCCTCTTCAAAGCCACCGCCCTCTAACACTTGCACTTGTTTAGCCTTCAGCGCTTGCATCATTAAAATTTCTAGCTCGTTTTTCATTCCGTCTATCTTCTTGATCGTTGAAGTTTCTAGAATTTTAACTGCACAGGACACCGCCAATTAACTGTTAGTCTATTAGAAAGAGAAAGCAGTAAGGAGTTTACATGGCAATTATTTTACTCGATTAACCCCCTTACTTGGGTGGCGGCTTAGACTCGTTTGTTCTAACACGTTCCAGTGGTCAAGTGCAACAAGTGAGTGACAGTCTTGTTCACCTCCCCAAGCATAAGAAATCTTTCTTAAACGTTGTCTTTCTTCTCGACAACGAGGTAAACTCTGTTTACCTACAAAATGAGCATATGCGTATTAACATACATAAACGGACGACAACGGACGCACCATTTCACTCATTATGCATGGTATATGTTCTCTACCTATCGATTGAAATGACAAGGGGACTAACCGCATGTTCGCCCTAGCCTTTTGGCTTACAACTGCCCCAAATTCCCACTCCCTGCCTACAAATGGGTGCAAACGTGGGCATGTCATCAAAGAACTACAATTTACCACTGTGAGTAAAGATTGTCGTACCTCTATCCCCTGCCCTATTTTAATATCCTAGCTCACACATGGAAATCAACTCTGGTGTCGTTGGGTGCCCGAACCCAGAGAAATTAAACAACATATAGAATGTCTGAAGAATTTTATTAATGAGCGGGTCACACTGTCCTACCGAAAAATTTAGCCTCGCCAGCATATATTGCATGTAAGGATGCAACGACAATACCAACCTATGACGAAACTGGTAAATATGCATGCACGTAAATCCTGTTGGTGGGCGTATCAGGCGCCTCAATATTACGTTTGAGGGAATCTGGTAGTCTTGACATAGCTCTCGATCTACTTTTATGAAAGCACGCTCACCATCTCCTGGGTGACAATACCATCATAGAGATGGAAGTAGGGATCGCCTATCTCAAATTACAGAAGGGCAGGTGTTGATGATCTCCTGGGCAGGGGAACAGTGCCTGTTTGGTTCTTCTTGGTTTTTGGCCGCCCCACGTTTTGTTTCTTTCTCTTCACCGGTTTAAGTGGTTGATCTTCCCTCGCCCCACTTGAGGTCCCCATACATGTATCGTCTACATGTTGCATAGATCGCTTAGGCTTCGATGCCATGTACACATCAATGGTTGCATCCTCTATTCTAGGCGGGGTTGGCAACAAAAGTAGAGGCCCGTTAAGGTCATCTCCATGCATAAGAGGCAACGCACTACTATAGCTGGGTTCTGAGTCGGACGATGTAGTGGTCACACTCTCGCTATACGATCTAAGTTGCAGGTTTCCTAAGCCTATTTCTGTAAATGATATCCTCTCTTTTAGGTGGCATGTCTTCCTGTTCACTATTCTATACTCTTCACTAGATACTTCTATCACATCTTTGATACCGGTTCCAATATTGTCACTCGGGCGGCCTAAAATAAAGGTCAGTGCCCAATTAGTTAAATACCACCCCGCTCAATTTTTTTCCCACAAACACATAAGATTATCTTTCTCTTCCCTACAATCGATCACACAAGGTTTCTTTCTCTTCCCTGCAATCGATCACCCAATTAGTTGATACCGGTTCTTACACCTGGTTTAGTTGGTTCTTCTTATTTTTCTTACCCATATTCCCAATCACACCTCTCTTTATTCAAAATTTACTCTTTTCGAACAAAAAAACCCAAAACAAGTTCAAACCATCTTAAACACCATACAAACCCATAATTTACATGCATAATCCATTTCCCTCCAATCTATCTCCAGATTTCTTCAATTTACTACCTCTAAAAACTCCTTATGACAGCTACAAAGCATGCGTAGCCATGTGTATTTGTATTTTAAATGCAAAAACAAAACATCTCTAGCAGCTAAATCAGAAGAGCAAAATCTTACTTGATTCGTGTTTCTGGATCTAGATTCTGGTTTTTGAATTCTAGTTTCTTCTTCCTTTTCTTCTTTTTACCGTGAGTCCGCGGAACACATTCATTTTGTCCTTGTCGGGGAGCTCTTCCCAAGTAGGGGTTATCATACGTACGTGAGAATGTACGTAGTTTTCGATCTGGGGAGCTATCAAACTAGTCAGCCTCATTCCTTCAGGACATCGGGTGAATGTGTTTAAAGGAACATCTATCCTCCCTCTTGTCAATGTCTTTACCACACTCTCGGCTTTGCTTCCATGGAAAATTCCCCAAACGCGTTTAGGGGGTGGAAGTGAGGGGTCCCTCCTGTTTTTCCATCTCGCACTAACGGCAGCTGAATCTTCATTGGAAGATTGGGGCGCCAATGACGTCGACCCTGAACCGCCTGATCAGCTACAACGTCGTCAATAAGAGGAGTGTGCAGAATCTCCCATTCAGGTGCCGAACTCATACCCGACTCATTGGAGGCTTGATTCCCCCAACTCATCTATTGTAAGACAGATTTATACCACGATTCTTTGTCTTTTGTCATGCGCCTCTTCGGCATCTTAACAATCTTCAACAAAAACCATATATACAAATTTTTCTAATTACCACATTAATAATACATGCATATATATATATTCACATCAATACACATTAATACATATATAATCGATCATCACCGACATTATTCAATTAACACATAAATAATTAACACATATATTTCTATATATATACACATTAACGCATATAAATTAACATATCTATATATTAATACGGGAATTCAATATACATATCCATATATATCAAGTATCCAATTAAACACAAATAAATTATCCAATTATTCAATTATACATATCTAATTAAATATATCAATTATCCAATATTATACATATCTAAATATATTTATATATATATAATATACACAAATATATCTAAAAATATATATATATACAGAAATATACAAAATTTATCTACAAATATATATACACAGATATACACAACATGTATACACAAATATACACTATTATACCCAATACGTATAACACAGTATTATACACAATATATATATAATCGACAATGGTTTGGGAGTATACCAGAGAGGATTGAGGGAGGCCGGTGAGGGGGGTTGCTGGAGAAGGAGAGGAGGAGCCGACTTCGAGGCTTCGCCGACAGGAGAATTCGAACGACGCGGATCAGTGAGGGGGGGCGACGGTGGTGAGGGAGAGGGAGAGGAGGACCGTATGTGAGGGGGGAAGTTTTTTGCCCCATTTTGATGGCCAACTGAAGAAAAAAATGTACGGGAATGAAGTGAGAGAGAGAGAGAGAGAGAGAGAGAGAGAGAGAGAGATTTACTCCAAACTGTGCTTCTTCATCTTCTCGTAAGCTCTCTATTCACTCCTTATTTCTCTATTCTCAAGTGTTGCTAAAAGTGGGAGGAGTCGGTAGACGTTCTCTCCCTTTATACCTTCATTGAAAACCCTTAGGTGAAATGAGTCATCCACGTGGCTTAGATCTAGCCCTTGATTTCTTTTACGCATCCCATTATCTTTGAAAACCGAACCAAGTTGTATCGTTTCAAAAAACATCATAACGGTCCACGCTATTATGATGAAAGCATGTGACGTTCTGTTCTTTCTCTCTAAACAAAAAAACTCTTGTACTCAAAGCACGTGTTCTACATGCATTCGTCATACACGCTAAGTGGCTGCATCGCCTACCAGCTCAGTCTTCATCCTTCATCTTGGCATAGTTCATCTTTTGTCCTCGTCCCGCCCAGACATATGTCCAATATCATTTATGTGCGGACAATTATTACTTTACAGAACCCCATGGAGGGTCGCACACAACATAAAATGGCAAACTCCATCTTATTTCTTGGCGTTTTAAAATGCACCATTTGAGCGAACCCCCATGATTGATCATCATGCACGTTGTGTCCCTCCAAACTCTACTCAATGAAGTAAGCACAACTTGACACTACATATCACCGCTAAGTGACACTCCTTGTTCGGTTTGATTAGTTCAACTTTTTGCTTCTGGGTTACCCGCTCGGATGCACCATATTGGCACAGGCGATACTCCCTGATTTGCAGTTAGGCAGTATTTTCAGCACGCTCTGATTGCCCCGCTCACATGTTAAGTTTCATACAAGCAAACAGTGAGTGGATCATTCTTTTCTAAGGAGTTGAAGGGGACTATGGGGTACACACCGTAACTTGACTGGCGATGTCAAATGTGTACGAAATGAGCAGATCTTTTCAACTCCCCATTCAAGAATAATCTTGATATGGGGACTTAGGGGACTTATTGGCATAGACGGTTAAGCTTTGCCCCTTTTCATACACACTTTACCAACATCAAATAGTAGGGAACGCGCGGATGAGGAAAAATATGAGGGCACCGAGTTCCACATCGAAGGATAACAGGGAAGCGCATTTCAGAAAGAGTATATGATAAAATTAGTTATCATTAAAAGAGGTAAAGCAATAGTTACTGTTTTAAATACATTCACTTCCTCGTCCCTAATACTCAAAACATTGGAGTGTGTTAGGCGGGCCACCCCACCTTCACTTCTGACTCTCGTTTATTATCCCTGCAGCATAGCGAAGATAGGCACATCATATATCCCCGACCTCTCCCTGTTGGTGTTTCACCAGTGTCCTTTCAAAAATTGGTAGAAACATTTGCAAAAAGGCAAGTTTTTAGTCCGGTAGTGCTATGCTCACCGAATATTAAGCCGGTTGGACATAAATGTGTCTTTGTTCGAAAACACAATGTGTCTTTTCTCAACACCCTGGTATTGATTATAAGGAGACGTATTCTCTGGTCATGGACATCGTTACTTTTTGCTACTTGATCAATTAGATAGTGTACGAAAAATTGAGTTTACAGCTAATAGATATGGTTACAACATATCTCTATGGGGGTCTTGATTTAGAGATATATATATAAGAGTGCTGAATAGCATAGTTATACCCAATTCAAGAAACATTAAACCACATAGTGTTCATGTCACAGAGTGCTTATGAGATCAAATTGAGGCGTTCATTATTCTAAGTGACTACTTGATTAAGAAGGGATACAAGAATGATGATTTATATCCATGTGTGTTTATTAAACGAACAAGTTCAGGATTTGTAGCAGTGAAAGGACCCGACTCCGATTTAGTTGCCTAAACCGAAATCAAACCCCCTCGAAAACACGACTTTAAAAAAAATTTGCCAGAGTTTACTTTGAAAACACATAAACCATTCTTGGAACCTACAAAGAAATACACTTCGAATATTCCACAAAATTCAAACCGTGGGGCTCCGTTCCCCATCCTGATTTCTCAACAACATATATATATATAATAAACTCAAAGGTTTACAAGAAATCTAGAATCATTCAGGAGTATACTCAACTGAAACACAGTATAAGTACTCAGAGCAACGCCTATATACAACATTTACAACGAGTAGGTCAAACAAGAAACTTACAGAAACTGAAGAGTGGTCCGAACTCTATGCCTCCGCAGTCGACGCACAACACAGGAACTCAAACTGCAAACTGGGCAACGAAAACCGAAAAGTCCAGGGGAAAGGCAAATAAAATCGTTTGAGTGAGTGGACGAAAATAAACATATGTCTTTCACCATTTATATAGTCATAAAATAATGTGAGTTCGTAAATGCATAAAAGTTGCCACTCCGGCGAATTTCCCTGCCAGAGTAGTAAGTCGGGTGAATCTCTCAAACCCAATGGTGATAAACTAGGCGAATCTCTCAAGTCTAGTCGGCATATTAAACGAATCTCTCAAACCTGATAGATGGACTACCGGTGATCAGCCGCGTAGCCAATGCATCGATGCTAAATAAATAAATGCCATCACCGATAAAATAAACAATACTTTTCAAACGATAAATAATCTGAACATTGTACAGGAAACAAATACTGAAATCAAGAACTCGCTACAACAGTGTAAATAAATGTCCACTCACAGAGCAAAGCTAGCCCTGAGGTCCGGCGGAAGATCCCTCGCCAAACGCTCGATCTCAATCACCTGAATAACAGGGATACGATTAATACATAAAGAATCACAACATACGGAGCTAATACGTCGAGAACCCCGCGTTCTCGAAAGACGTACTGCTCGAAATATCGACGAGGATTACAAAATTCATAAAATATACCCAATTAAACCTCATCCCAAAATATAATATTCAAATCAACCCAAAAACCTCAAGACAACGCTCGGGGCGCGATTACGAGCAAAACGGTATAAAACTTCCCTAAAATCCCAAAAAATCAACCTCGCTGGAGCTCCGCCCGCGGCGGCGCGGCGTCAACGGTGACCAATTCTGGTGAAAATTTCCAGATCACATTTACTCCTCAAGCCCAACAACTTCCTCTTCTACCATCAAAGCCAATTCCAGCCACACCGGCCAGAATTGAGCTCGAAAGTTGCAAACTCCATGGATTCCGGTGAGCTTTTCCGACGAGCTTCAAACGGCTTCCAAACTTGAAATCTCTCCACCCAAAAGCTTCTATGGGTTGAGGGGAGCAAAACCCCCAACCCCATCACCCCAAAAGTGGCTGGAAAAGCCCACTCGATTCCGGCAAAAATCTCAAACTTCACCGAGTTCATTCTCCCTCAATACTCAACCAAATCAACTCAACCCAAGTTCAAAACAATAGAAAATCATGAGAGGAAGCTAACCATACCAAGCTTGTGGTCTGAAGTGGCCGAAATCAGAAGGTCAACGGCGGTGCAAAATCCCTTCGGTCAACACGGGTCAACGACCCAATTTTTGGTCAACTAGACCCAAATGTGACTTTTCGACAATTTTAAGACTATTATGATATTTATACTCGAGATCAAAACAATCAACGGTCATAAATGGATCGAAACCAATTGGATAAACACGATTAAATCCAACAGTCAAAAATATTCATAACATATTCATTGAACATCGGAAAAATCCTCGAAAAACTCCTACGAGCTCGAAATCATAAACTCTACAACTCTCGTGAAAGAACTCATATCAAATTCATTACCGAAAATATCATCGTGAACTAACCCGCCATATTAACCAATTACGACTAAATCGCGACTAATCACGAAACTCGCAAATCAAGCTAGTTAACTACCATTTCCGGTTCGGGTTGTCACAAGCGGTCTATGTTTATGAGACAATTTACTATTTGAAATTTAAGTTTTAGATGAAAGGCCTTGGTAGGACTCGATTTTGACATAATAATGCATCATCAAGTTGGTAGAATTCTTGTTCACCAATCTGCTTATGTCTAAATCAGGCAATTTAACATGGACAACTCCCTAGATAGATCAACAAATGTCACTCGATCCATCGAAGGACCTTCTGTCTGCCAGCACTTAACCATCTTTCAGTTTAGTCTCCTATTCTGAGACATCGAATGATGTATTGGTAATATTTGCTGATATCGGGTATCTCTCTGACCAGCACAGAGGATATTCCTAAACTTCCTATGTTTTCACCATTGGGAATACGGCAGTTTCTTAGAGATCTACAAAGTAAACTTTTGTTGCTACTTCCTTGAATAATTCTGAAATCATATCTCTACATGGAGTTGTTATAGAATGTGTCTGACTTAAGTCAGTAATACACCATATTCGAGGGTCTAGTGGATTACCATCTACTACGACAACACCAATTTGCATCTTTGAGGACAATGCAACTTGCATTTAGCAGATGAAGTTGGGATATGTTACAGGTGACAATACGAAACACATTTCGCCTAAGTTCTTCTTCAATTAGCAACAACAGTAGTTCATGAATATCCATGTGAGTCAGATTGGTTCTACAAATAATGTTGTGGACTTGTTCACCAAGTCACTTCCCAAATCTACATTTGTGAAACATGTGAAGCGCATTGGCATGCGACGTTTATCTGAACTCCGAGATTGAGTTACCAATTAGGGAGAGTTATTTTGGTAGACATCAAGGGGAGTCTACATCACGTTTATTATCATTTGTAGTTGATGCGTTGTACTTTTTTTCTCTTCGACCAAGCTTTTTTTTCATAAGATTTTTGTTTGCTTGGCAAGGTTTTTAGTGAGGCAACAAATTATGCATCATACATTAGGAGCTCGATACAAGGGAAAATGTTTGATAAAAATATATTCCTTATCTTCTGGTATGTGTCTTGTTCTAATTAGATTAGAAGTTGAGATTCTAGCAATCCCTGATTTATCGGGATACTGATTGTAGTTAATTGTAATGTTTGTATTTAAGGTCATCTATCAATGAATAAATATACAATTTTCAGTCTACAATTATTGTGTATACTTTTATCATTCAACAATTACATTATTTTGAGGTAAATCAACCCATTTTGGCCATTCATTTCATCTCAATGATCGTATGTGATTCAAAATCCCTTTTGAAAATGAAGGGCGCGGGGGTTGATGAAAATGATCGATGATCTCACATCTAGTAAAATGAAAAATATTTAATTAAATATGAAATCTTTGAGAATTTTTTTTGTCTCTTTAACAACATGCATTATAGTTTTTTTTTTTAAGGTGAATATGACATCTCAAATGCTCTCTGACCCACAAAATTATCTCGCCGGGTCAATAACATGCATTTTAGCCCTTCCCCTTTGCCACATATATAATTCAGCAAATCGAATACAACTCAAATGAGAATGAATATGAATGATTCCTAAAACGATGTCTCTCCTTCATAATACAATTACCGTATATGTTATTTAGAAATCAATTTTTTGATAATATGGTGGGATCTACACTCATTATGATTCTTTAATATGTTAGTAAATGTATAAATAGTTTTATCATTAATCATTTCAATGTATTAGTAGACGCAAGAATTAATCTCATTCCAAAATTATTCTCTCGCTCTAAGAGCAACTTTAACAATGTCACATAAAGTTTACTTATTTTGTTCAAAAATAGAGCTTAAACATATTTTAGTTAATCACTTGTGTAAATTTACTCCAATAACATCATTTAAAATGTAGTTAGATCTAAACAAATGCTTAATTTTGATTGGTTGATGATAAAATATTTATTTATTAATATAGTTATTGATTGCTTTTGTAATTAAGAAAGAATTAATTAATTACAGTATTGAATGTTTCGTTACCTATAATTCATGTTTTCAATATAGGAATATGGGATGAAAACATAAAATATAGGGAATTCTTAAGAGCTAGCAAATCCTTTAAATGTGAATTTCACCAATAATATAAGGATTCTTATCAAATTTTAGCTCCAACAGATTTGGTATATCGTTCTCTATTTTAGGGATTCCCTAAATTTTACATTTTCATCCCCTATATCTATACAGAAAAATGAAAATATAGGTAATGAGAATAAAGAATAGTATAATTAATGATTTCCTTTTATGTTCCAAATATAATTAATAATTATATATATTTAATAATTTCTTTAAAGTTAACAAATCAAAAACAAGCATTTATTGAAATATAGCTAAATTTTGAGTAATATTGGTGGAACAACTTTCAAAAATTGACTAGCTAAATTAGCTTTGAGGTTAATTTTTGAACAGAATAGCAACATTATAAGTGATATTGTTGGAGATGCTCTAAACTGACTAATAAGATATGTGAGCTACTTTAGTGAATTTTAAGAGAAAATATTTATATTTTAGTAAAAAATGACTTATAAGAAATTTGCTGAAGTTGTTTTCAAAAAAAGTAAGTATAGTAGAACCTCGATAATTTAATACTCGATTAATTAATAACCTAGCTAAAATAATATTTTTTGTTGGTCCTGACTTGGGGACAACGTGCTAAATTAATAATTCGTTAAATTTATAAGATAATAAAAATTCGAGAATTCATATAAATCTCATGCACTATATAAATTAATCATGTCTTAATACATATAATTAATTATTCATTTATGATGACTTTATGAAGAATGACTCAATTTTGACTTGTTGTTTCTTGAAATTGATGTTATCTCATCTTAGACTTTTCGTAACATGGAATGAATTTTTACTTTTTTAGTGTTGCACATTTAATAATGTATACAAAATAAATTGAAAAAATAATGTACATTGAACAAAGTATAACAATAATAGTGTTATAAATTAATAAATTAGTAATTTATCAATTAGTTAATATCTCGTTAAAGTAATATATTTTGTCGGTCCCCGACACTATCAATTTATAAAAATTTAACCATAGATGTGTAAATAAAATAATGAACGGGAAAGAAAAATTAGGTTGGCGAAACATGTGATAATGTTCTAGTACTACAACAACCGTCAAAGTACCGAAAACAGTAGGCCGGTCCAAAGTTGGTAATGGACCAATTCGCAGGCCGACCCAATGCCAACAATGGACTCCTCGACGGCCGAAGTCCGAAAACAACTCTCGTTTCCGCCTTGGAGCTCAATGCTAACCGCGCTTCAAGACAGTTTGTTGGATACACATATACGGATAAATAATTATTCATTAAAAAGAATTAAATTTAACTTTTTTATAAATAAATAAAAAGGAAAAGGAAAAGGAGATGGTGCGATCGGTTGTCGTTCTTGCGAGCCCCCAAAATAGTGACAGACTTTTCTTTCTTTCTTTTCTGAGAAAAACAGAAAGAGCGAGACGAAGAAGACGAAGACTCGTAAGAAGACTCCAGCGAATCGGAGAGAGAGAAACAGAGCAGCTGACACGCCACCAAAGTGACGAAGCAAGCGCCACCTACCTCTACCTGAAGCTCAGCTCCATCCAAGCCACCCACCTCTTCGGGTGTATATGAACGATTTCACCTAGGCCGGATCGCCCCCGATCCGATCACCCAACCCTAATACATCGAGACTCAGATATCGGATGATGATCGATTTCGATTCCTAGTGAGAGAAGCAATTCCAATTCTAGAGAGAGTGAGAGTGAGAGGGAGAGATCGAAGAAGAAGTAGAAGAAGAAGAATGCAGCGGATACGGAGTCCTCCGAAGCACAGACACGACGGGACTTCGCCGCTGCCTCTCGGCATGGATTGGAGTCCTCCTCCAAGAAAATGGGTCAGTTCTTCCCACTCACTCACTCACAAATCCATTACATTTCTCATTCAGCTTCTCAATTAGGTTCAGTACTCGCATCATATTCTGATTCGAGCTCTTTTGAGTGTAGCTTACTCAATAACTCTTCGATTTAACAGAAAAAAAATATATATATATATATATGTATTATGTTATAGCTCAGTAGCTTCACAATTTATATGCTTTTAGTTAATTGCAAGCTGCATTACGAATGACATGTCTTGAAAACACAAGAAAAGACTTGCTCTTGCGTTTCTCAATTTGGATAAACTCTGTTTGTTTTAACTAGTACTGAATCGGAAAGGTTGGCATTGTTTTATGCAGAATGGGCGGGGCACAGTTTGGCCACACAATCATCACTCAGGGTGGAGTTATTGTGTTGCCATTCCTTCGTGGGTTCTTCTTCCCAAATCAAGAAATTCAGACCCCGTAGTGGTACTCAAATTGAATGACTATCCAGTCTTTATCTACTTTGCTCAGGGTTAGATGTTGTTTTATATCACCTCTTTGGACCCATAGGTGCCTCTTCAGTCAGTTAGATGGTTAATGGATTTCTATAGAATTGCTTCACTGGTATTGTAGTCAGATTGACCGGCAATGTTGATCGATCATGTAGAACAATAGGCATTTCATGAACTTTTTCGATATCTATAGATAATCAGCTCACTAATCCAAATTCAGATAATTATTAGGATAAGCGCAGCAGCTTCATTAACTGAATGTGTATATAGACATAAAAAGATAATAGCTTCTTCTCTTATAAAAAAATTTAGTAGATTTTTACATTTCTTTATATATACCAGTTTCTATTATAACATTTTAAGGGACAGTTCTACAGGGTACAAGTGGGACTGCAATCACCTGAAGGTACTACATCTACAAGTGGAGTTCTAAGAAGATTTAATGACTTTCTGAAATTTTTTAACGACGTAAGTAATACTTAAGACTGCCATTTCACTATAATAAGACATTATTATGATACCTTAGTTGCTCTCCGAGTATTAGTTAATGATCAATTTCTTATTTATTTGCAGCTTAGAAAGGCATTTCCTAAGAAAAATCTTCCACCAACTCCACCCAAGGGACTTCTGCAGATGAAGAGTCGGGAGCTGTTGGAAGAGGTAGAATAGTTGATTTTATTTATTCCTGAGTGTCTTATGGAAAGATCAAACTTCACGTAGTGTAATCATGTTTGTATTAGGGATTCCTCTTGGCTAAAGTAACATTTATTAGACCGACTGGTTAAACTACAAATTTACTGCATGCACACAAATGCACTTGTGTGTGTGGGTGGCTAGTATTTCTAAGAAGTTTCAGCATTGTTGCAGAGAAGGTGCTCTCTGGAAGCCTGGATGACAAAGCTGCTATCTGATATTGATGTATCAAGAAGTGTTGTTGTGGCATCCTTTCTTGAATTAGAATCTGCTGCTAGGTCCTGTAAGGCACTATCTTGTCTTTTATGCATCTTCATATAAATCGGCCAATTCTCGGAAATCGCAACAGTTTTAAAAGAGTTTAATGATTCAATTCCTTGTAATAATATATTTCAGCATTCCAAGACGCAAGTCAACAGACTTCAGAAGCAAATTCACTTCAATCACCATCCCATCCTACCCTACCTGCCATTGTTGGTAGCTCTTCCATTACATCAGAGTATGGAAGTGATACTGCTTATGAAACATCTGAGCTGGGAACACCAAGGCTAGGAAGGGATGATAGTTCAGAAATGGGTATCGAAGATCTGGTATTGGATGAAGATCTAACAAGCCCAATAGAAAAGCTTGTGAAGTTTGGCATGACTAATATTGACGAGGGACTGTTTATGGGCCAGACTATACTAGAGCAGTTGGAAGGCCTTCCTAAACATAAAATGCATGGGAAGGACTTGTATAATGGAAATGCTTCTAAATCTTCAATTCTAACTCGTAATGGAATGGACCTTTTCTCTCACCCAGGAAATAGTAAAGTGCTCAGGCATGCTCGCAAGCTCTCAGATGAAAGTGTGGGGAGTGATGCGAGTTCTTTAAGAGGTAGTGAAATGTCTAACTCTGGTGTTGCAAATTCAACTGGTGATGGCTCCCTCGACCTTATTGGAGGTGCTGATATTTCACGGATCATGGAAATGCTTGGTAGTACAGAATCACAAACTTCAGGTGGCACTCAAGTAATTCTTCCATTGGATCAACGTCCTAAACTGAACAGGGCTCTGTTG
The DNA here is from genome assembly GCA_946800695.1 of Geum urbanum. Taxonomy (NCBI): domain Eukaryota; kingdom Viridiplantae; phylum Streptophyta; class Magnoliopsida; order Rosales; family Rosaceae; genus Geum; species Geum urbanum. Next base: position 12,763,684 of record OX326998.1, on the reverse strand, counting down.
ACGATGCAGCAAAGATTAGTCACAGCTAGAACAGACATGGAAGATCTTATAGTTAGATTAAACCAGGAAATAGCAGTGAAAGCTTACCTCACAACAAAGGTATGTCATATACTCTTAATCGTGCGATGTTGATTTCATTGAGCAGGGTTCTATTTGAATAGAAGTAATCCTTGTTTGTGCTTATGTTGATTATTTCGCGACATGTCAAAAAGAACCATACATTTTTTGGGTATGGATGTTTTATTGTAGGTTTAGACTGGTATGAATGACCTGTCACGTTCCAGGTGCATTAGATTTGTAAATTCACGTTGAGACTTCCTTGATTAAGAAAAGTTTATATATCTAATATTAATTGTGCACTCATATAATTAAAATAGGAAAGGCAGTTCCCATTGTTGCCCGGTAGTAGCTGGTAGTCTTGATATAAATGCTGATCTCCTGACTTCAGTGAAGGATTTCATAGCCAAGTTCTTTTGGGTCTGCAGGTTAAAGATTTGGAGGTTGAACTTGAAACTACTAGACATAAGAGTAAAGAGAACCTGCAGCAAGCTATTTTGGTTGAAAGGGAAAGGGTCACCAAAATGCAATGGGACATGGAAGAACTTCGACAAAAGTCATTGGAAATGGAGTTGAAGTTGAAGTCTGACCAGGTTATTATAAAACCTTAGAGTTTGTCGTCTCTTGTATTATCTCTTTGCGTTTGTGATTCAAAATGATTGATTTTTTTTTGTGAATTGTTGCTAGGATAAAATATCGGGTCCTGAGGCAACAAAAGACCCCAGCATTCGGGAGAAAGACATGTCTCCACCACAATTTGACTCTTCTAAGGAGAAGCTCGAGAATTTGTCAAAGCGATATGAAGAGCTAGAAGCAAAATCAAAAGCCGATATTAAAGTTCTTGTTAAAGAAGTTAAATCCTTGCGTAGTTCCCAAAAAGAACTCAAGCATGCGCTCAGTATATCACTGAAGGAGAAATCTGAAGCTGAGGTAATATGTGCTTGTCATACACTCATAATATATCCAGCTCTTTGAAATTGGTAGCCTTTTTCTATGTTGGATCATTTGGAAATTTGAACATGTTCTTCCTTCTGTTATTATCTTTTATTTTTTGTACCAGGGGCTTACTTCAACCTTTTGTTATTTCATCTACTGGACGCTTCATTTTTTCATGCAGAGATGTGCCTTTATAATAAAAGGGGAAACAGAATACATGTTTTCCGTCTAATATTTGATAACTTGTTTCCATAATTTTCTCAAGTTCAATAACCATGATGCTTAAAGTTGGAACTTTTCTTTTCCAGAAAATCCTCCAACAGGAAAACCAGATGAGCGCACATGCAGAATTTGCTAGGAAGAATTTGTTGCACAAATGCAAAGTTCTTCATGAACAGCTTCAAGACTGCAGTACCAATTTTCTTGCTGAAAGTGAAGATAAGCTCATATTGGGTTCATCGATACAAGAGGCTACAGATTTATTGACAGCGTCAGACAACCAAATCAGCCACCTACTTTCAGAGGTACATTTGACATCTTTCCTCTTATTTTTTCTGTTCATCTGCTCTTCTTTTGCCTTTTGCCAACTTCTTATCAGTCAATACTTTGTTTAGGTACAACTCTTGGAAGAAGACAACAGATCTGTTGTTTCTGATGTTGGTGAAGCTGACAACATCAATGATGATATAAGGACAGCAGATGATGAATTGAGGAAGATCCTTGTAGACATCTTTACTGAGAATGCTAGCTTACGGAAGCAGGTGAACTCTGTTATACGACACGCGCTCAAAATGGACATCCAGTGTAAAAAAGATGATGCCCCCGACAACATCCTTCACTAGTGTAAGTAGAGAGATTTAGGGATGAATTTTGTAAATCGTTTTGTTTCTTTCCAAAGAATAATTCAGCCAGTTGATCTTCTGCTGTTTTATATACTTGCTCATTAAAACACAGACCATGTAAGCTTGTTACACATATACAAGTCTTCAGAAAATTTATGCAAAAAATCTGTTGTACTGCATTGATGTTTGTATCCCTTTTGGAGTTCCACCATCTTTCATCCAAATTCAACAACTCCATTATGCTCATTGAGTACCTCATTCAGAGTATAACTTGATTGGATTCGGCTGAGCGTGAAATTAGAAACCAACTAAAACTACACTAATGCAACAATACAGGTTTCCCTTCTCAAGAATAAACCAATCTCTTGGAACATTTGTCCATTTTCTGTTCAAAACTGCTGACATTACATTGAAAACCTACAAGAGATGGACCTCACAGAAAGAAAAGTTGAACCGCAATGAGCCTTGTGCAGCAGAGCTCAGTCACCCAATAAATCACGGCCTCTCCAGCACAAGTCAACATAAAGTCATAAGTGATTCTAGTCGGCCCAGGCAGAGTTGAACCAGGTCTGCATAAAATGATTAAAATTAAAAACCGATCGGAGAAACTTTGTGCATTCTACAGTCTGTTACTCTGTGATTTGATTAGATAACAGAGATAGTGGACCTAATGAATAGGCTCCATGAAATGTGAAAATGTTTCAAGCCGAGATCATGTTTAAGTCTAGATCTCGTTTAAATAATGGAAGCAAATCTTGTCCAAAATCAATGATGTTTTAAGAACTATAGTTTTTATTTCAGTTGAAGACAATGGGGTAGTACCTCCTCGTCAACAACAGTTATCTAACTCTCGTGGCTCCACAAGGGTATAAAGTGGCTTTCCATTAAGCCTGCACTGTCCCTGAAAAGTCACAATCGTCAAGAGCAGATAAACTGCAATCACACTTGATATGAAATGAAGTAAATGAGCATAGTGGTTTGCACTCACTACCCAATGCTTACAATATCAAACAAAATGATTAGATACTCAATGTACTAGATGCTTTACATGACAATTGCCCTTAAATCAGGGTTCTTTCATAAAATATTTGGTTATTACAAAATTAGCCCTTCATCAGAAAACTATGAACAAATTAAATAATTAAACAGAAAAAAGCAAAAAAAAATGCTTGGGTTTGGAAGTCCAGAGGTGAATATGTGTGTGAATTCTAGATCAGCCTTGAAAACAAGTCATGCATACCAGTTTTATGCAGCAGAAAGTTTAAAGATTACCTTAACCTCAGGCAACCCGATAACACATCCACATTCGACCACTTCAGCCCCCACGCGCTCTTCAGAAACAAAAGAAAAGTTTGGATGACGCTGGTTAATTTTGAAGTAGGTAAGTAGAGGAAAAAAAATGAATGAGACTTATTAGAGGAACCACTTACCTAAAAGGCTTACTGCTGCTGACAGTGTCCCACCTGTAGCTATTAAATCATCAATCACCACTGCACGCTCTCCGGGCTTAACAGCATCAACATGCATCTCTAAGCAATCAGTTCCATACTCAAGTTCGTATGCTTCTGATATTACTTCTCCTGCATAAGCAATATCAGAAGATTCATGTGCGGTGGATGTAAAACCACTCATAAACGTATAAAGGAAGAACTTTCACTTCATATTAGCTTGATTTATTTTTTTCATAGAATATTTCGTGCCACAGTAGTCCTACTTGTAATTTTCAATAGCAGTTGTCATTAGCAGAGACAGTATTAAGCCAAAAATAGAGACAATAAACTCACCAAATTGATGACAGAAATTTGTCTAATCAAACCTTAACATGGACTGCAAAGAATTGCCAAGATGAAATTTAATAGAAATGAAGGAAAGACCTAGATTCAAGCATGCAATAGATAAAGTAGCATTATCATGTATCTCAATTTATTAATTAGGGTGTAGGGTTTAATTGCTGTAGGATCAATCAGCCTTTCAAAGAGCAACAACTTTAACTACTACTTTCAGTATTTGATTGAGGTCATTGAGCTGGACTGGGTGGACCAAAACTAATTAGCTCCTTGACTTTGAAAAGGTACCAAAAATTAAAGTAGCATACCCGGCAACTTTCTGGGTTTACGTAAAGGAACAAACTTTGCACCAATAGCTAAGGCAATTGCAGGACCAAACATGAACCCTCTGGCTTCCACTCCTGCATATATTATGCACTAGATGAAAAAGTATTCAGGCAAAACCACATAAAGAATCAACATAATAGATTTCCAATCTAGGTCATTATCATAGTACTATTCGATAAACCATATTATTTATCCATGTTAAATGATTATGATTCAAGGCCAATAATTGAGGCAGTCCTCAGAGATATATAGATGCATTTCGAACACCCTTTTATAACAATGACACTCTCATATGCCTGTTCATGTGTCATGAGGGCAGCACCAATATCTTGGAGACTTGAAGTTAACCATCAACATCCATAGCTAACTTTGTCCACATAGTTAAAGAGAAGTCAACAATAGAGATTCTCAAGGATAAGAAAGATTTAACTGTGAAGAATAGATTTCTTTGAATCCAGAAAGCCTGATTTTAACTGTTGTAACCTTGACTGTTAAAAATTTAAGTCTGATCTTTTCAGTTGTGAATTTGTTATTACAATGCAGTCGGATATGCTACAGAAAGAAAATTTCAGGCTCAGAATTTTTTGGGAGGGAGTGTTCATATATAAGTACAGAAGTAGTCATATCCGAAAAACACAGTTCGTAAGATTACATAGAAACCAATGGAAAAGTATACTTGGCTAGGAACAACATGCAAGAAAATTGAAAGTACTACGCAGATTTTGACCCCAAGTCCTGGGAAACCTCCTATTCTGATGAACAAGGCCCCTGAATCTTAAGGAGATGGAAAGGATTGAAGTTTTAGGCCTATAGTATGTTTTTGATATTTCGAGTAAAAACATAAGAAGCCAGCAAAATCAAGAAGCAAAGAAATTAAATATCTCTGTGAACATAACTCCCACCTACATTTCAGTACTATATATATAACAAAACTAGGAAGATAAACTTAACGAAAAAAAATGTGTAACCCTTATATTAATATGTAAATGAGAGAAAGTACTGTACCGGCAACAACAGAGATGTCCATGTCCCTGTAGCGATCAACAAAAATGTCGACAGTATACTTGAAGGCCTTGTGATCAAGCAACAATGTTGTTATGTCCTGAAACATAATCCCTGCAGCACAAACACACAATAAACAAATATACAAACACGGCCTTGTTTCAATGTTTCATCATCAAAAAATACAACCATCACTGACAGCTATTTAAACAAAACAATGAAAAAAAACCAAAAAATTGAAGAATGAAAGGATAAAGAACCTGGCTTTGGAAAGTGAGGCACAACCCTGATGGCTTCAGATATAGCCTGAAGCCTCGGGTCTCCTTTCAGTCCGTTTTCCGAAGCAAACATTTTTTCCCTCTGGTTTTCTCTCGCACTCTCCTCGATGGTTTAAAGCTTGAAGAGTTTTTCCCTGACCCGAGAAGCTCAAGTGTGCTCTCAGTTGCTCTGTTTCTTCTTCTTCTTCGTCTTCTGTATCTGTGTGAGGGATGCGAGGTGAGTTGAGTTGAGTACTCAAGTAGAGAGTAATTGCACGCCAGTGGGTTTTGTGTCCTCATTTATGGTGTTGGCCAAACCACAGAACTTTGGAAGATACGTAGGAGATACTGATAGCGACGCGCTATTTAATAGCACGTGATCCGCACGCTCATGCATTTCAAAGTTATGGACCCCCTACTAACCAAGGACACCTACCTGCCCTTTGTGCATTTACCTCTTTTGAAAGAGCTTTCGATTTTGAGTTTTTAAACCCGAGCAAATAGTGGATCTATGGTTCTATTCAAATTTTGAAATTTCTGATAAGGGTTTTGATTAGTTTCACAATATTAATTTTCTCGACGTATACTTTTTTTCAATGATCGATTCAAAAAATTTCGTCGGGTTCATATTATAGGATATTCATTAATATATTGAAACGTATGCAATAGGTGTACCTAAAGCATAAGAGTTGATGTCTTTTATGACCAAGGTAATCTCTTACTTTCTTCTTCATGTGATTTCTTTTGCCAAGTCCACCAGCACTAGTTGCGTACATTGTTTTTTCTTTGTCATGGCTAAAAAAGTCTATTGAACAACTTGATGTGTTACTCATTTCTATCTTTGAATATGAAGAATAATGTGATACAAATAAGAAATTCATGAATGGTATCTTAGACCATATATTTGTATGATTTTCCTTTAAATAGAAATAAAACAAGATTTGTCTAAATTTATTATTAATATGATGTTACTTCAAAAATATTGTTTATACAATGCTTAGTTGAGACTTCGACATTCTTTTCATCAGAAATATTTTATTACCATAAAACATATGATAAAATGTTCAACAATAACTTCTCATCTAAATAATCCAACATAGCTGATGAAAATATAAATACAAACGCACATAAGATCAACTCTAATAAGGTGACATAACTTTTATTGGTACTTTAGAAATGGATCAATTTCTGACGTGAGTCACATACTCACATATATAGTTTAGCAATTAGTTCACATATTAATGATATTACATAGAATAAATATGAATCTAAATAGAAAATGATTTTTTCAGAATTACAATTCCGAAATTCCCCAAAGAAAGGATGAATCACGCGCCAATGGTTGGGAGTAGGAAAAGCACAGATCCTTCTGACTCCCTTGATGTTTTTCACTGTTTTGAGTGTGTATCAACTTACGTCGAGAAACCAAAGATTTCGCCACCCACCCACCCACCCACCCACCCACAATCCAATATTATTTCCATAAACTATTCCACGCGCCCAATCAAATCCTCTCAATCCATTTTCACTTCTTCTTTTTTCACTTTCACCCCTCACTGCTACCCGTCAAGTAAAAATGTAAAATAATAAGGCAGCACCACCAACTCTAACTGTAAATAACGAGGCAGAGGGCAGTCTTGTCATTTTACTGAAATTGACGGCTTGCTGTTGGCAGAGAATCCAAGCCGCAGGAGATTTTCTCGCAGATTTTGGGAGAGGGGTGGTCCCTTCCCTCTCTCGAGGTGGTCCTTCTTTAACAACTTACGTGTCTATCCCAATTCAACCAAACTCGCCATGCGCCGTACACGTGGCGCGATGAGAGACTCAGGAGCCACTAACTCGATCTCAGCCGGCGTGCCACGTCTGTACGTCCCTACACCCGGGTTTTGTCCCTTTCCTAATATATTGTTTTTACTTTTTGTTAAATCCGAAGTGACGTCGTTTCTTAGGACCGGTCAAAAACCTGAACTGCTCCGGCAGAGCGCGTACCAGAAACACTCCAGTGGTGAATTAGGGGATTGTGTAGCACGCGCGGTGAAAAGGGAGTGTGGAGGTGGGACGTTGGTGGGAGATGGGGACTACATATTAAAATCAGCGTACAGGATGCTCTGTTCATATGCACGCGGGTGTACCATCAGAGAACATGATAAGATGATCATTAAGCTCTATGGATATTTTGATGAGAAAGTAAGTTACCTTATAGAACATGATAAGAAAGGTACGGTGATGCTCTTTGAGCCAAGACTTTGAGTTGTTGAAAACATATTTCTCTGTCAATATAGTGTTTCTGCCATGATTTTGTGTTGTGCTTCTAATTTCCCTCCAAGGTTCAATTCTCTCAACTGGCCGGCATCTCAACTTAGCTAGAGACTTCGTATTTTCTTTCCTTTACAAATTAGATATGTAATGGAAATTTGGATTTGTTTTTCTTTTTTGAATAACAAGTGCGGTGCAAAATTGGTTGAATTGAATCTTGATTGATTAATGGGGAGGACATAAAATTTGAACTTTATATTATAATAAGTTTACATAGAATATCTCGAATAATAATAAGACATCTTATAAAAATTATGTAGACAACTACGCACCACTTAACAGAGAACAACAACTTAATGGTCATTCTATATGTTTCCAAATAAAAGCGACAGATTGGAAAGATCAAACAGTTTTCCCGACAATTCAGAACAATGAAGCTTCTCCGGCAAAAGCAATGCATCAATACTCGGTGCAGAACAACTTTCTCAATCTGCTGTCGATAAATGCTGACATTTCCTCTCATCCGACCACTAAGTGGGAGCAACCATTTGAAAACAGTTCGAACCCAACCTAAGATTGACAAAGCACAAAGAGTGCACACACGGACAGATCGCCTAAATCGTCCCACATACCCCGCAACACGAGAGTTTAATTTCAACGAGAAATAAATAAACAAAACACTAAAAAATAACATAAACTTAACATAATTTGGACATAGGGCTAATCCCAAGAACAACCCGATCCAACAGCATATGGAGCAAAACAGGCCCAGACTTGTTGAGGTTGACCAACCTTTGTCACCCATCTTCTTGCCACCTCTACAACTCTCCCACGGCCACCTATAAGGCTCGCGTCCACTGCCTTGGTCCGACGCCCAGCAACCACGCAAGGTAGCGCCCAACCTCGCTGAGTCTAGAAACAAAAAACCCAGATTTGAAACCATCAGACCCAGGCCTCATGCCGCCGACTTAGATGCGACGGTTCCGACCCGAGAAATGACGAACCAAAGCAAAGAACACGGTGCCATTCGCCGTCGGAGCACACCTATAACAATAAGAAATCATAGATCTAGAGATTGAATCTCACAACAAACCGAGCCACACTTTACACCATAGCCGACCGAAGACGGATCTACAGCACCCGAACACCACACCGCGTTGGGACGAAGCCCGTTCGACTGCACTCGCGCCGTAGCGACGCAGCCAAAGGCCGCCGCCCGATAGACAACAATAACAAACCCTACCACCAAGGTTTTTTTTCTATGCGCGTAGTCAAGCTCGAGTATATTCTTAGTTATAGTGGTATGCATTTGGATTTGATTTTCTGTCTAAAAAGATTCTGTAATTTCACTATTATGTGGGGCCAAGGTTTTAGTCCTTGAAGACACCAAACATGGGACACAATTAGTGTATTGTAAGAAGATCCATATGTGTGTAGGACAGTATTAAAAGTTAAGGAGGTACACAACAATCATGCATAACAAACGAACCCAAAATGTTATAGTGGAAGATGATGAAAGAGGATTTTTTTTGCTTTACTCCAACCAAAGATTTACGTCAAGGTGATCCGCTCTCCCCATTTCTGTTCTTATTGGTGAATGATGTGTTATCCCAAATTCTCTGCAAGCTTGCGCCAGTTTATATTCTTACTCCAGTAAGGATTACTGATTGGAGTCCAGCTATTAGTCATCTTTTCTTCGCTGATGATTCCATATTCTTTCTGGGAGCTTCGGTGAGTAACTGTGAAGTGCTTTCTGATGTTCTCCATCACTTGTTCTACATCGGGGCAATTGATAAATAAACATAAGTCATCTTTGTTCTTTTCTCCCAATACCGTCCCAGAAATTAAACTGTTGTTGAGTTACATTCTTGGAATGCCAATTCATCACTATTGGTCTTCGAACTATCTGGCTTCGTTCCAAAGTTGCAGCTCTTCAATTCATCAAGGAGTCCATTTTCAGAAAACTTCAAGGTTGGAAGCATAATTTGTTAAATTAGGCTGGAAAGGAAATCCTAATTAAATCGGTTGCATATGCTATTCTTGCTTATCCTATGCATTGCTTCAGATTTCTGAAATCTTATGTCGTCAAATTAACTCAGTAATTGCGATCTTTGGTTGCATAACTCCAATGACACTGGCATTCATTGGAAAAGTTGGAATCATTTATGTTCGGCCAAACAAGATGGTGGTTTACATTTTCGTGACGTTGAGTCCTTCAATGATGCTTTCTTGGCAAAGCAAGTTTGGCGTCTAATTTCCAATCCCGATACCTTATGAGCCCGATTGTTGAAAAGTAGATACTTCCCGTCAAAATCTTTTTTTGAGGCTCCTCAGGGAACGAATCCCTCTTGGATTTGGTCTAGTCTTCATAGCATGAAGGCCCTAGTTCCTGGGCTACTCAGGTTTGGTTTCTCCATCCCTTTGGTTATAAGTTGAACTTGTTTGATCTTACCTCGATTCATTGCTGGATTAATAATCTTCTCAAAAATCCTCCTTTTGCCCCTGGTTCCACTGCTTATTTTTGGACATATGTCTCGTTTCTTATATGGAATATCTGGAAACACCGATGCAAATTTGTCTCTGAGAAAAGTCGCCCAAATCCTGAGGAGGTTGCTAAATCAGCTTATAACTTGGGAGATGAGTACTTTTCATCTATAGGTCAAACCATTTTTTCTGTCTCTGATCCGATCTCATCTCCGAAAGTGTGGATTCCTCCTATCTCCACGTTTCTCAAGCTCAATACTGATGCTACTTGGAATAGTTCCACTTTGTCAGCTAGTCTGGCTTGCCTCATCAAAGATTCTGAGGGACATTTGATCCATGGCGTGGTTTCAGTCACTAAGGCAATTTCAGTGGAGGTAGCAGAAGCTCAAGCAATTCTTTTGGGACTCCGTGTTGCAGAAAATCTTTCTTTACAAACAGTAGTTGTGGAATATGACTGTTGTTTGCACATTATCTCTGTTTTGAGATGCAGATAGTCCCTGACTGAATTTCGAATCATTGGGTTCGTAAAATTCGGACAATAGTTTCTTGTTTTTCCATAATTAACTGGTTTTAGTCTTCCCTCGCCAAAAAAAATTCTAATAAATTTCATAAAAAGAGCAACACTTAATATACTAATTAACAAAGAGTGTTATGGATTGTAACCATGAATTTCTTGTAATTAAATAGAAATGCAAATATCTAACGTCTTAGAGCTCACACACTCTTATTTATACTGAAATAGAACAACGTATTTTAAGTATATCGTACCCAATTATTGGTGCACAATCATATTGTTTAGCAAGACAATTTTTTTTATTTTCTACTTTTTTATGAAACAAGAAAGAAAAGAATAAATATTGAGAAGGTCTCATCCATCAACCCAATAGAAAAACACACAAAATCTTATAGCAACTCCAACGACTTTCTCATATTTGAATTTTCTCTATTTTAGAGAATATTTTAGTTGTTTTGCTTTAACAGATTTCCTAAACGCATTCTCTATGTTTTTTAGGAAATCTGCAAAACGAAAAATCTGTTGAAGTTAGAACATAAAATGCATCGTAAATTATTTATTTTATTTCTTATAATAAAGAAATTACAAGGAAGTTTTTGATGCTCAGATACATAGGTACTTCATCAATATTCATATCAATTATATGCTTCAAAGTACACTCAATACTGATTCGTGCATTGGAAGACAATATTTGTCCGATGACTTGACCTAAGATCTTGTCTTCTCTTTTGTTTCGAGTTTTCATGGTCGATATGAAATCAAATCCATTTTGGGATTATGCCCCCACATATATTTAGTGCATGATGTGAGTTTATTACTGGTTAATCGAATTGGGCATGGACCTCGTACCATGAGGTTATGATGATGCTTATCTTTCTAGTGTCACATCTCTCTTATACCTAACCTAACCCAAATCTTGGGGCATATAATTACATCCAGCTCAAAGATACAGTTAGCTACTTTGTTCCTTTCACTTGATAATGATGATTATCCACCACCATATTTCCATATTACAAAGAAAAAGAAGGATTATAAATTTATAATCCTAACTTAGCTTATTGTAAAGTCACACTCCTAGCTAATGCCTACTTAGAAAAGGGATTATTTGGGTCCATTCATAATTTTGGCCGGTTCGGCCCTCTTTCTGCGGCTACTAAATATATGGGTTTTGTACAACAATTATCTTTAGTTTAAATTAGGAAAAAGTGTCAAGTTGATTGGGTGGCTTTGTGTAGCTATTCCTTTTTATGAAATTCCAAAATGTTAAAGCTGATGGAGTATATCTCATTTGAGATTCATTATTGGATTCTGGATTTATTGGTGTGATCTCAATCATTTATTAACTCTATAAATTCAGCCGATTAATATTTACTCATTTCTTATGATAAAGTGATATATGTGTCACATTTGAATAACTAGAGTAATGAGCAACTAAATTGTTCTACTTGAAACTTGAATATTCAAAAATAATCATGACATCACATCTCAACGAGTCGAAGTGGAAGATCTTTGATTTTGGATTATTTGTTACATACCTTCTTAACCCATATGGCTTGGATTCATATTTGAGCATAAAATAATGGCCAATCCGGATCTGTGGAGACTATATTTTACATAGATTTTGAAACATGTTGCGAGTCACCTCAAAACTACTTTTAAGGGCTACAATTTATTCTCCCAACTAGTAAAACACACACACGCATAATTTATTATACTATGTAACTGTGATTCACTAATTTACAATTGAAGAAACTTGATAAACTCGTGCAATTTCATACGTCATGTTTGACTCCAAAATATTTTTGGCAAGGAGCACGTAGAGATCTTCTTGCAAATTGTCTTTTTTTTTTATTTCGGATAGTTTGACTGCTGGTGTCGATTTATCCTGTATGTGCTTCGTGTGTTGGCGTGCCAGCGTTTCTTAACGGAATATGAAATGTGTAAAGCTGCCTGACTTCTTGATTAAGAGATTAAGATAAGGAGAACACCGACCTTGCCTGAATGACTCCTTCTCGCCTAGTGACCTAGGACTTTGGGGTTTTTGCGTCTTTAACAGAGCCACAGAAATCGATACCTCACACTACCCTTTACGAGTGTAAAGCAGAGCAACTTCTTTGACGATGTGTCGAGAACACTGCTTCCTGGGATATCCAAACTCTCACTCAATATGTGACAAACTCTTCAATCTTCCAGTTGCGTTGCTTCCTTTGATCGCGATACTTTCACTTGATTGGTGACAAGCACTTTGATCGCATGGTTGCAATGATAGAATCTCTGACTAGATGTATAGGTGTTTGCGTATAGAAAAACTTTTGTATTTGATCGGGGACCCTTTCTCAAATGATCTTACTCTCCTTATATAATGCTCAATAGTCGTCTTTCAACACACAGGTCTTATCTTTATATAATTTCAATGTTATCACAATTCTTTTCATGAAGGAAATCTAACCGAAGCAGGAAAGGTACGATAAATATTAAGCCGCATGAATCAGCTATCTTAATTTCACAGTCCTAAATCGATACGGAAACGGACTCTATTATCCTACTTGGTCACTCGCCAAACTTTATTTCTAACCGGACCGCTCGCCAAGACTTCAGCTCACTTGGGCCGCTCGCCAAGACTTTAGCCTTTCAAGCCCAATATGAAATATTTATTTTAGGCCCAAACATTGCCCCTCAAGCCTTGAACTTAAATTACCTATGCAAGCGAAAATACTTGAATATTACCCGAACGATGCGCTGTTATTCCAAACGGTAACATCATACGCAAGCGCCACGTTACACAACTCTTCTAAAAAGTTGCGTCACTCGAATGTTGTAATATAAAAGCACGAGTCCACATCAACAAAATCTGACTTCCTAACAAAACTCTTTCGTTTGCCTTGTTTTCAATCTTTCAGCCTTCTTAAGCAAAAGCTAAACTCTCATTCCCGATGCCGTTCATGTTCTCCGACCAGAAATCATGCCTCCACGTAAAGACATCATCATCTCATACTCAGAACGGAACGTCGAGAACTTCTCCAGACACCTCAAGGCCGTCGCCAGGTGACAAAACCCAGAGGCCATTATCTCTCTGAATGTTGACCCAAGTGAAGGCACTAGCATACTTGGTCCCTTTCGGGAATCTCCAATCAATCCAGAACTTTTTCCTCTTCTCCACCATCCCCTTTGCAGTTCAGCCTTAATCTTCCAAGAATATCCAAAGGCAGAACCCAAAGAGTGGACAAACAAAGACACACTTTGTTTAATTGGAAAGTGGCCGCACCCAAACGCAGAAGACCTTGCTTGGTACCGGCTCCGTCACGAAAAAGATATTGATTGATAGGAAGCGGCTGGTGTCACCCAACTCATTGATTTGTTCTTTTCACTTCTTGCTGGTGGAAACCGAGCACCGTTCGCCACTGCCATGCACTTTTGGGATTGCTCCGTCAACTGCTTCCGTCTTCCCTGTGGTGATGTGAGCATTACAATTCTTGATCTTTATGATTTATTTGGAGTTCTTGTGTTTGAAAATATCTGGCTTCACAATCACACATTTGTGACACCAGTTCAAGCCTCTACAAATCGACATTCCTCATACTCTGCCTGGGTTAATCATTTTGCACAAGAGAAGAAAAACACTGATCAAGGAGGCATATCCTTCTTGGAATATTGGCTTTCTAAGTACATCTTCTGTTATACTTCTGCCAAGGTCAACAAATGCTAGAGCAACCTCGCCGAACGCCTCTTCAATCGTGAACAACTGGGCTTGGCTGAATCCATCCTCGCCTACATCTATTACGACTTCAGACGAGTCTTTCTTTCAAAGCTCGACCTTAATCAACCAAGACCACTATGGATGGTAGAGTACTGGTTCCAGATGTACTTCCCGTTCTTCCGCCCTTCTACAGTCCCTTTCTTTAGAGAAGACAAACTTCTGGGCCAAACTTTGGCGAATGCACCTTCTAGGACCAGAGCGTGGTCCTATCTAGCATGCTTCAACTACATATGCCTGCAAAAAGACTTTCTAATCGCAGCAGTTGAAGTAATTCTGAATCGTCGCCATCCCAGCATCCTTGCAAGTGGATTTATGCCCTTGCCAGAGCAAAATGACTCTACGAAGAATATCTTCCTTCAAAGTCACGCCTGCAAGGACCTGCCAGTTCCTGATTCTTCGAGCACCAGATATGAGCTCTATGCTCCAAATAATTTTTCAAGACAGCTCGGACTTACCTAAGATGCCCCCATGCCCCTCGCTTGTTCTTTGAACAGATACAGCCTTTGGCGAGGGTCAGGTTATCCTTCCACACTCGATCTACATGATGTCCATTTTGGCTTCTCGATAGTAATAATTCCCAATTTGTCGAAGCCACTTGCCATTTCTCAATCGGTCACCGAGACATACTTGGTATGGCGTTCCCAGCTTTGGAAAGACATATGATGTATATGACCGCTTGCTCGTTTTGCCAGCATCTTCTATGGTTTCAGCAAAAGATTCACAAATGAAGAAGATCTGGTGACCATTGGGAAGTTATATAAGAACACTAGTAAAACTTCATGGCCATAGGTATTTTATTTAACTTTGTCACATGTGTCAGCAATTCCTTAGCAATGTTTGACCAACTTCCTCTTTCTTCTAATCAACATCACACCCAGGAGACAAACGTGGCCATTGCCTTGTAAGCCCCAAAGAAGAAAAGATCAAACACTTCTGGGCAAACAGTAAGTATCACCAATTCT
This sequence comes from Geum urbanum, assembly GCA_946800695.1. Taxonomy (NCBI): domain Eukaryota; kingdom Viridiplantae; phylum Streptophyta; class Magnoliopsida; order Rosales; family Rosaceae; genus Geum; species Geum urbanum. The sequence continues at coordinate 12,748,503 of OX326998.1, read as the reverse complement.
TTACCCAGATCAATTGTGTCTTCTGTTTTCTCACTGAATGTAACTGACCCACTTATTCTTTGTCAGTCACATAAGCGTAGGAGGACTGACTCTTCTTCTGGAGAAACATCTAAGGCTTGAGGCTCCAAAGCCGATCGCCAAGGTGTCTCCAAAATTTATTTAGCCTTGGAAGCGCCCCCAAGTGGTATCTGGACAGCTATAGAGATCGCAAGCAGAGATGGACAGGCTAGGCTTTAAGCCAACGTCTTCTATGCCTCTTTCGATCAACGGAGTGAAAAAGCATCCGGGGCAAGTGCTTGCTCAGCATTGGTTTTCACCATTGCTCACTGGCTATGTTCAAATCCGGACGCTATGCCTACGGTTTCCGAGTTTGATGACCTCATTATCCAAGGTTCTTCGGAACGGCAGAAGCTCTGCAAGGATGAGGCTCTCGCCAGCTCCTACCAAGATCAACATTTTGATCTTGAAGTTATTTTGAAGGCAAACATCAGACCTCTAAAGATTTCTTCGGATAACTCCTTCCTTGGGTACTTCAACCCAAAGAAGTTTGCAAACCTGAGTGACCTTGCATAATTTGATGAGATCTGGGAAAACATCAGTAAGAGCACCAAACCTCAGGTTTACCTGGTGAGTTGGAATGATCACTTCTTCATCCTTAAAGGTGAAGCTGAAGTTGAAGCTTACTACATCGTTGACACGCTGGGAGAAAGACTTTTATGAAGGGTGTCGCAAAGCCTACATATTGAAGTTTGATGATTCCAGCATAATGTTTAGAGATGAGGACCATGAAACAGGGCTGTAAGTCATAAACAGCGGTAAAGAATGTTGTAAAGACTTCATCACAAGATTCCTAGCCGGAATCTTACTAAGGGAGCTTGAGGAAGAAGAAAAGAAAAGAGCAGTTAATTCCGTTGTCCTCTTCCAGCGCCTTCAGATTGAATTTCAATCTTGCTTCCTTCCTTCCCCCTCTGGCGAGATCAACAACTCCCAGAATGACCAAGTCATTCCAGAACAAGACATTCAAATTCCGTCCTCACCAGAGCTCCAAGTCATAGTAGAAGAACCACAGCAGTTGATCGGAGTTACCTCGGGGCCAGAGGAACAAGTCCCCCCCCCCCAGCCTGTTTAGGTAATATTTCAATTTGTTTACTCTGTCCATATATTAACTTCCTCTGATTGAACCTTGACCTCTTGTTTTTCCCTCTGCAGTCCATACCTGCTTTTCTGAATAGCGACAAAATCTTTCCTGAACTACGTGCAAATTCAGAGGAAAAGGCAGCCTCTCAAGGCCAACTTTATACTCCAATCAGTCATCGATCTCCTGATCCTTCAACAATAGCCATGGTGGACCAGCCTTCTAGCTCGCTAAAGATTATCGATGAAGAACCTAAAACTTTTCCTGAAGAATCTGCTGCTCCGTCTTCATCAACGGGACCTTCCTCTCAAGCACCCAACCCTCAAGATGAGATTTTAATCTTGCGAGAGATTTCGACTAGGTTGAGTGCATTGAGCTCCCCTTTGGCTATTGACATTGCCCTTCAGAAGATCCTTTCTGGCAGGCTGGATTTCCCTCAAGACATTAAACAAATTCAGGAACAAGTCAGGAATCTAAAGGCCACTGCCCCCGCCGAATTCCTCCAGACCAAACCCGAGCTTGAGGAAAAACTTCATCAACTCCTAAGTCAAAGCGAAGCCCACCACCGTCTGAAACTTGAGGTTGAACGCAAGAAAGAGGCGGTGGAGACATTGGCTCGCTAGACACAAGAAGAGAACAAGCAAATTTAGGCACTTCTGAAAGACACATCAACCCAACAAGAAACTTTGGCAGCCAAAAAAGCTGAATTAGCTGCCCTCCAAGCTGAGGTGGACCGCCTGCATACAAACGCTCATTCAAATCAAGCCTCCGTCTGCCAACTCATGGTCGAAGGAGAGAGCCAAGCTCAACTGTTGCAGGATGCAAAAGAAGCCACAAGCGCTCTACATTTGTATAAACAATCTTGGGGGGATCTTGAGCTTTCAAAAGTGTCTTTGAGAGAAAACAACCTCTCACTATAATTAATGGGCCATAGGGATCATGCCCTTTCTTTGTATTAGGATACTTCCCAAACTATATCTACCTTTTTAAATATTTCCTTTGATTGCTCATATTTTGGTATTTTATTTTTATTTGGGCCCTGAGTATCCTGCTGGGCTCAGACTTAGGCCTTCCAAGAATTATATGAACAATGCTATGCCCGCCTATAGAACATAACCACTCGCCTACCCTGATCATCTGAATTAAATGGACTTTAATTCCAAGCTTGGAATCCGTATCGCGTCATTCCAACCGTCAAATCTTCAAAATACGTTTTACCTGCCCAAGAAATCTTTCACTCATCACGCCTTCTTCTAGGGGTAGATAATCCGTATCATGGCGCAATCTCTAGTAGACGTATGTCTTCTATTAACGGGTGCATTTAATTTCGCAAAGCCTTATCGCTACGGTTCAGTATAATTTCTTTCTATAAAAGGTATCCTATTCACAACTTCTAGTCATACCTTCCGAACTTCTTCGCGAGATGAACTCCCTTCTTCAAGTTTACTTTGGCTTTCTTATCTGAAAAATCCTCTAGATAAACTTCCATATTATAGACTCTAGATAGTGATATCCATGTCCATATTTGGACTATACAGTGATATCTATGTCCAGGTGTTGCCTTGGCTGACTCACCCAAAGAATCTAAAGGGTGACGAAGCCACAATCCCGAGGAAAAAACACACCTCGTCTTCCTCGCCAGCACCTGCTCAATTTCTATATGCATTGAGGTTGCAAGCCTTGTGGACGCGGCTGCACTGGAGAGGAAGAACAAAGAGTTCAACCTGGGAAAAGACAACAAACGCCAAGTCTGCTTCGAATGGTCTTTTGATCTGCTAAACTAGTTTCCTTGGCGTTTTAAATCCTTCTTCTTTTGTCTCTTGAGGTCTCCATTTTCAATGTATACATATCTGATATGTGAACCTAAAGACCCGTTATCCACTGTTTGAGGATTTGAAAAAAATAAACCGAATATATAGCTGTTTTGAGGACCCAAAACCCATTGGCCACGTCGGATTTGTGGTAAAGCCACCTCCATCACTTTCAACGCTGCGCATTTTAGCTGTAGCCCAAGCTCCTGACTAACGTGCGCATCTACCGTCCGGCTGCTGCAGCTCTCTCTTTCTCTCCCCGTGTGAATATATAAATATATATCTTTGACCCTTCTTCTCTCTCTTCCTCTGTCTTCCCGAAGCTTCGTTATCGGAGATTCTCCGGTTAATTTGTCAGGAAAATCGAAACAGTTAAATCTCGAATTGACTAATTGGTCAGAGCAGAGCTGAAAGCAAGAAACTGATCCGACGGCGGCGATGGTGCACCGCTGATGCGTCTCGGAGCTGAACAACAATGACATTCTCCGCCGCCGCAACTCGCTCCAATCTCGCTACTACGTCTTCTCAACCCTACTGCAAGGTTCTCTCTCTCTCTCTGTCTGCTTCACTTATCTCTGTGTGTCAATCACTGAGAAAATAGTTCACAAAATTAAATTTGGAAGCTCATTTTGTCAAATCTTGGGTTTAGAATGTGGAAATGAGCAGTTAAGAATCATTTGAAATTTATGTTATTGATTACAATTGCAGGGATTGAAATGTATGTGACTGAGTTGAACTGTTGTGAAAGTTTCTATTTCAAATGCATGTTCTTGTGGCTTGATGAGTACTTTTACTTATAGGCGTGCTATATATATCTGCAGTTGTGTTGTGTTAGATTCCAAGGGAAGCAGAATAAAGTAGGGTTTAAGACTAGTGCAAAGAGAAAAGGCTCTATGTTGAGGATTAGTAAATCAGTTTTGGAGCCAAGCATTGATGGAAACGGAGCAGCTGAACAGGCTAGGGTTCTGCTCGAGAGATTGTTTTCGCAGACGCAGAAGCTTGAAGAACGGATGAGCAGAAACGGTAGTCATCCTCAGCAAGGTTTCAATCTTGCATCCCTGGAGAGTGATCTTCAAGCTGTGTTGGCAGCGTTGAAGAAGAAGGAAGAAGATTTGCAGGATGCCGAACGGCTGGTTTCTTTGGAGAACCTTGAGTTAATCCGTACAAAGGAGGGGCTCGAGCTGCGGGAAAGAGAAACTGCTGCAGCTTGTGATAGGTATGAAAAGCTAGAAGAGAAACTGAGGCAGGGTAATGTGGACTTGGCTTCTCAAGCCAGGCATGTAGAAGAGTTGAAGCTTCAGCTTAGCAAGAGAAACCAGGAGGTTGCGGCTATTAAATTGGCACTCTCATTGAAAGAAGAGGAATTGGATCAAATGAGAGATGAGTTGTTGAAAATGAGTGAAGAAGCTACCAAGACGGACTCTGAACTCAAATCTATGGCTCAGTTGCTGGACGAAGCCAATGAAGTTGTCAAGAGACAGGACGTGGAGATTCAAGGACTTCGGAAGGCTATACTAGAGAAAGAACAAGAGTTGGAAGATTCCCAGACTTGGAGGAAGCTTGAAGAGGAGAAGCTGAAAATTTCACAGGAAAACTTGGAGAAGCAGACAATGGAGTGGTTATTGTCACAAGGAGAACTTAAGAAACTAGCAGAAGAAGTTTTGAGACATGCCGGAGAAGCTAGTGAAACTTTAGAGGATTTGAAAAGGGTGAAGAAGCTTCTTATTGATGTTAAGTCTGAATTGGTTTCCTCCCAGAAAGCTCTCACATCCTCTAGACAGAAAATGGAAAAACGAGATCATCTTCTGGGAAATGAGCTGGAAGAACTTGAAGACCAGAAGACAAGTCTCATGTCTTACATAACAACTTTGAAAGATGCTCACATGGAAGTAGGGAGTGAAAGAGCAAAGTTAAGGGTTGCAGAGGCTCGAAACAAGGAGCTTGAGGGGGAGTTATCCATGGAAAAGGAGCTCATGGAAGAGTTAGAGGAAGTGTTGAAGAAAGAGAGATATGCTCTACATCATGCCATCAATGAGATTTCTGCTCTCAACAAGAAGCTAGACAAGAAAAGTGCTGAATATGGGGAAATGCGTGATCTTCTTCAGAATAAAGAGTCAGAACTCGTGGAGGCTAAACTCGAGATTGAGTATTTGAAATCCGAGCTTGCTACACATAAGCTCATGTTGGATGAAAAGGATATGGAACTTCTATATGCGAAGAATAAACTTGAGGAAGTGAACACTGAAGTCGCAGAGCTGAAGATGCTTCTGAGCAGTAAAGAGGACCAGCTTATTCAAGCAACTGCCATGCTTAAGGAGAAAGAAGAACATGTACACACAATCCAAAATGAGTTGGAGGATACAAAGCTGAAATATTCAGAAGCTGAAACTGTGGTTGAGAGAATAGCAGGGCTCACTAATGAGTTGGTCAGATCTATCAAGAATGAAGAATATGATCCATCCAAATCATGTGATGATATGGACCACGAGTATCTGCACCATTTAATGGAGAAACCAACTGATGATTTTAGGTTGCAGATCTTACAGCTTGAAACCGAGCTGGAGTCAGCAAGGGACAGCTTAAGAAGAAAACAGATGAAAGTCCTAGCTTCTCAGAGGGCTCTTACACTCAAAGATGAGGAGCTGAAGGTGGTTCTCGGAAAAATAGAAGAAAAAGAAACAGAAGTAAAGAAATTGAAAGAAGAGGCAGAAGATGCTAATGATCTTAGCAAACTATATGCTTTGGCTCAAGAAAGAATAGGGGAGAAAAGTATAGGAGACCTGGCAATTGAGAAGATACAACTCGAGGCAGCACAACTGGATGTTGAAGCTGCAACAACTGCACTTCATAAACTTGCAGTAATGACTGGGGAACTTCTAAATAATGCTACTTTGAGCGTTGAGATTGATGATGATACCAAAACGAGTGCAGTGGAGAACAATGGCTGTTTAGCCAAGGTTACAACAGAAGTAACTCGAATTTCAGCTTTGACCGAGAAGCTTGTGAAAGAGGCTGGTATTGTTGTTGTTGCGGAGCCTGCAGGCTGCTAGAGGTAAATCAGAAGGTAGTGTTTCCTAAGGACATGTATATAAACATGTAGGAGCCTGTAGATTTTGTCTTCACTGTTGCAGCAATATTTCACTGTTTGACCCGTATATCCATGTTGTACAATACGGTTTGGTATAATGGTGATTGAAAGAGTGCGAGATTATTTGACGCTTCAATATGTACCAAGCTAGACTTGCTTCTTTTGCAAGCACAGTCGAAGAATTTTGAAGCAAATGAGATACATCACTCAAGGAAACATGGGAAAGAGAATCACTCCTCCAATTCGGAATTAGAATCATTAGATTTCCAAATCTGATGAGCATGTTCTCCAGCTATAGAGTAACCAACACAACAGGGACATAAGACACATACATTTTATACACATGAAAAGAGCCATATCTCTTTGCCCACAGTTTAGATGAGACTGGTTTATACAGCTCTTCAGCAGGAGTTAAAGAGTAAACTGTCCTACACAAGCCAACAACCTAATTACACAGGATCTGGATGACCTCTTATAGCAAGCACCACCGACTCTGGGCAGATGAACTGTACACGAAACTACCGAGCAAGACCTGTGGCAGTATTGCCACCTTCTCTGAAAAGAATCTTTGACACCGGATTCTTCCATGCTGGATTTCCTGAATTCTGACCATCCAAATGTGAACTTTCATCCTGTACAGCACCTCGTTTCTTTGCTTTAAGCCTCCCTATTTTCGATCCAACACAGATGCCAAACTTCATGGCGGTAAATAGGCCGAATGAGATCAGAAGTGGCCTAACTGCCCAATGGAAATCCTCAAGATGTTGGTACTTGTTTACCACGCCTGGACAAGTATCAAATGTAACTGATTCAACCTCAGTAGGATCAGCCACAAAGCTTGAGTTTTGATCCCCCAAGGTCAGTATTCCTGGGAACTTCACAACGAGGCACCCATTTGGTAGGATCCACCATATCTTACCAGTAGCCCATTTCCCTCCTGCCTTGCGAGGCCATTCAAATCGAGGGCTCAGAACATTGGGTTTCAGCTTAACAAACTGACCCACACGATAGGATTCTGCCATCTGAAATTCCGAAGAATTCCCCTTCCAAAGAGTTTCCAACCCTATAAATCCTGCAGCTACATTACCCTTTCGATCAATGGAATGAAGAATACCTACTGGTGAGTGTTTCTTGTCTTCTTTCTTCAAGCGTACCCAATCACCAGCTGCCAAGCCAAAAGTGATTCGTTCCAGTGTCAAAGTATGAACCCTTAACGGGTCATGGATACCATGGACCCTGACAAGGACGAACCCATGTTGTTCTGAGTCATGTTCTACCCCCACTACTGTGCCTTCTGGGACATCCATGTTTTCAGGTTTGGAGGAGTTTAGTGGTTTCCTGGAACGCACTATGTCTCCCACTAGCAGATCATCCTTTGAAAGGAACCACTGAGTGCAACCAGTGCTACTTGATTTCTCTGTGATTGATTTATTCCCAGCATATGTCCACTCTACATCACTGGAGACTACATTCTGCAAGCTGTAAACATGGTAGCACTTAATAACAAATTGAGTAAAAATACATGCAATTTCTATTACAGTACTAGCCTAAGAACTAAACAACAAGCAATCATCACATTATTAGATACAATTTAATACCAAGGCAGGCCTTAATATGCAACATGAGAGCCTTGTTTTAAGGTGTTCTAGGATTGCCAAAGCACAATAAGTTATTCCAACTTTTAGACAGAGTAGAATAGAATAGAAAGGCAGTCTACAAATCATTCTCTCTACTTATCAAATTATTCAGCAAATATAGACCATCAAGCATTCTATGCCTCTGAACCAACCCAGATGTGATGAGAAACATGAGAAAAATGCAGATAGAGGAGCACCTGAAACTATCTAGGAAGGCAACCTTTTATAAAGAAGAGTCTCTGTTATAGAAGAAGATCAAAATCAAATACCGATTCATACCTTTTGAAAGCATGCAATATGTGCATTATTGAAGGACGATTCCGTAAGTCATACTCAAAGCAGCCAAGAAGAATATTCTCAATTGCAGGAGGAAGACCACTTGGTATGCCTGGTTTTTCTTGCTTTTTGACAACTGAAACATGTATCTCATCCACAGATTTCCCACACCAAGGTCGGGTGCCAGTCAACATTTCTAAGATAGTGCATCCAAAACCCCATGAGTCGGTCTCAAAGGATATTGGACCTCTTACTTCTGGTTGCCATTGTTCAGGTGCCATGTAGCTTGGACTTCCAATCCTCCGAGTCACATCCGAGCTTACCAACTGAATTCCAAGCAATAGATAAGGGATACCAAAATCTCCTAGAATTGCTTGGTCATTTTCTTTTAGAAGAACATTGCAGGGCTTGAGATTAAGAACCAAGAACCCTTTAGAATGCAATTCGGAAATCGCCATAGCCAAATTGGTTCCATACCTGTAACCAATAGAACAAGGATTGACTACACTATACTCAGTAAAATCGAAGTCTATATTATCGAGACAAGTATCACCTCAAAACATCATGAAGTGCAAGCTTCCCTCCTTTGAGGTGTGCCAATTTGTCACCAATGGATCCATCGTATAGTTTCATCACAATGCATATCTGAGATGACAGCCCAAAATACTCTTAGCAAAGCTAGAACTCATACAGTTATGACTGTAAGATACTCTTCATATAGTCCATGTAATACAGAAAAGTAAATTACCTTTCCATTGAGAATTGATGTTCCATGTAGCTGACACAGACCATCCACTCCTTGACACATATAAAACACATCTTCAAGTTTATCTAACACAGCCTTCATGTTGTCCTCTTTGATTGAATGAAACATCTTGACAGCGACCTCATGATACTCATCGTAATCTTCGGTTGACTGATGATGGGTCGCTAACCAGACATCCCCGAAAGGTCCTCTCCCAATTCTGTGTCTAAGCTTCAACTTTGCAGCTTCAATCCACGGAGTCTTCTTGTCCGAAGAGGCTACAACAGTTCTTAGGCGATCGGGATTGGTGTCTAACAGCTCGTACTCAAATGAAGCCGATGATTGAGTGGCATCAACATGTTTGTCCATCCTTGATCTGCAGTGAATTGAACTCATCGTTAACAAAAGTTCACTACTTGACACACCATTGCAAATTACAATCAGGGAAAACGCAAAAACAAAAACAAAAGTAACACACAGAACCCCACAAGAGATTTCCAAATACTGAACAAGTCAAAGAAACCAACATCCATTTAAACATAAGATCACTGAATTTTCAAGGGAAAAACATCCAGACAATGAACATAATCAACACGCTTCTTCAGCAATTCACCTCCCTTCAGATTTCAGGCTTTTCGATTTGATCAATACATAAAAAAAGAGATCAGAAAAATCGATTCACACAAAAACATAAATTGGGTACCACCCATTTTATCATCCCTGAACACAAACCTGCACAAACTTCAACAATTTCTCATCTTTTAAGAAAAAGTAAAAAAAAAAAAAAAAGACAAAAAAAGGAAATAAACACAGAAGTAGAAGACCACAGATGTCACTGAAACAGAGACTATATAGATTAGTTAGACTTGAGAGCAAGAAAAACATATACACTTAAGTATCAGATAGGAGCTGCAGAAAAAGCGTCTGTAGAATCCGAGAGAGCAGCAACAGAAGACGGAAATGGTATATTATGACTAATTGCAGAACCAGAAACAGGAACCTCCTGCTCTTCTCTCTCTGGTCTTCTATGTTTAGCCGCTATCGGTGAAACTGGGCCTTTTTGTTGGGCCCCAACCCGCAAGCTCCTTATTACCGTCTTGCCCCTCCACAAGTGTGTGCACGACAAGGCAGTTTGCCCTGTTTGCGGTACTTGTTCGTCAATTGGGTTGGGGAGTTTGAGAAGCAATAAATAAATATAAATATGATGGATTGGGGTGTTGAATAACTGAGGCTCTGGGTGAATTGGTTTAATGGCAAACCATGTTGGCACCCTGTACAACATCTTGTGTGTGTCTTCAGTTTTTTATACATCATTTTAGGAAGGAAATGGATAATTTACTATAATTCGAAGGATTTGGACTTGACGATAATGGTACGCAATACCGTTCTCATTTAGCTATGGAAGAGAGTTACTCTGGTGATGTTCGTAAAGAGTTATCAGAAACTTTTGCTTTGAATTGTTAAAACTCAAAGTGAAAGTGGTGTAGTTCTCTATCTCGAAAAGAATACGAGAGATTGAGAGCTGCCAAACTTAGGTGATTCAACATGATACTCATACTCTTGCTTTCGAATCTATTATCTACATCACTTACAACATGTTTGACGTATAAAATCACACTTGTGATGAACGATGCCAAGTGTAGTAATCAATAGATCATCCTGCTACATATTAGACCTAGTGTGCCAAACGAATAACAACTTTGAATTACTTTAAAACTTCAAAAGCCTGCAACTTCGTAAAGCAAAAACGCTATGGAATAAACATGTCCGTTAGAAAGTAAAGCTGTAAACCCAGATTCTAATATAACAGCCAGTGCTAAACCTTCAAAGGGTATTTCAGAGTCCCTACCGCTACAAATTACGAAGAATTACAATCGCCAATCACAACAAAACCGATTCTTCTGTAACAAAAAAAGTAAGAGAGGATGGATTATCAAGAACAGAGTAATTTTTCATTTAACATGAATCAGATGAAAATCCCATCCCAAAAACATTACTCAAAATATATATAGATAGTTACACATATATAAATTGTTCTTGTTGATTAATATGAGTATTATCATTACAGAGGAAGGACCTTCTTGACAATTTGGTCGCTGAGATTGGTAATCTGTGAGTCCAAAGCCTCCATGGTCTCCTCTTTCTGCGCCTCCAACTTACTCAACGCCTCTTGCAACTCCGCCTCCACTTTCTTCCTTCCTTCCGCCAATTTCACCTCCACCTCCGCCTGCGTCTCCTTCTTCATCTTCGACAGCGCCGCCGCTATCTCCGCCCTCGCCGCCTTCATAATCGCCACCCCTTGCTGCTCCAGCTGCTTCACCTCCGCCGACGTGTCCTTCACGCTCCCAAGCTTCTCCCTGATCGCCGCGTCCCTATCGTCCATGAACTTCCCCAGCGGGCTGTAGTAAATCTTGTCCAGTGCCACCATCAGCAGCAAGAACTGCACCACCTGGATCGGCAGCGTCAGATCGAAGTCGAAAAGCGCGGCCTTCTCTATCTCCGCCGCCAGCGACGGCGGCGACAGTGTCAGCGAAGTGGCGGCGATCACCGACAATGATTTCAGCGCGTTGGACGCGAGTGAGTTTTGGCTAGGCATTTTAGGGAGGGAGATTTGGAGAGGGAGGAGCTTCGGCTTCGGAGCCGGTGAGGGCGCGGCGGAGGAGGAGATTGGCACCTTGGAAGCGGCCATGATCATGCTCGCCATGGCTAGAGAGATTGAAAGAGAGCTTCTTCAATGGAAGCCTTAACTTTTAGCTTAGTGCGATGACAATGGGCTTTGGGGATTTCTGAGTGATTTGTGTGAGTGGAAATATTGGAGCTAGGGGGTTTATCCACAATCTCATTCTTCGCCACACATTTTGCCATTTTGGTACATGAGGGACTGTGACTCTCCCGCACGTGCCCAACGTGTGGGTGCATTTGGCATTTTTGTCCTCCAATTACAGAAACTCCAGTGGCCTAAAAGTTTGCAAGTTGCACTTTTCCCGGGCTTCTAAAACTCAACCGATGAGCATTGAGCAGTAAAGTGACAATGGGAAGCACGGGGGAATGGACTGGACTAATCTATTCTCCAGGAATCTCTCCGGCTATAGCGTGTGTTGCGTCTCTCAAAGCAAAGCCCTAAAACCTTCATTTCTAAAGCCGAGTAACAACCCAGTGCCTATGCCTGGGGAGCAAGCAAAGCCTTTTGTGGAATTTGCTTCTTCTACAGCTGATATCAACAGCCTCGAGTAGGGGAACCACTCTCCCAGAATGCTGGGGGAAAGTTCGTCTTCATATTCTGGGACCCTTGGATTTTCGATGTCATCAGAATTGTAGTATGACTTGTCATTCTGGTCTTCACCATTGCACCTCTGTGCTTCCTCTCCGTCGCTCGGAGCTTCAATGTTGAAAGTAGGTGGCCTGCATATACATATATATACACACACACACACACACACACACACACACCCAAGTAAATCAACCACAGCATGAATGGAAAGGATGAAAGACTACTAACTACTAAGGGAGGCATTTCTAAGGAGCAATTCTCAGACATATGAACCTAATAAACAACAGGGCATTGGAGTAGTTTCATGTTCTATAGTATACTTGATTGTGCCAAGAGAAGAAATATAGCCATCAGGAGAGCCCCTTACCTCATGTGTTTTGTGGCCATGAGCCTTTTGGATTGCTTCTTTGTCAGGATATTGCTGACTGAAACATGCCGTATAAAATGAAGCTAGACATACCGAATAAGACCATTAGACGTCAAGGAAGAGACTCCAGAACGGCAAACTGCACAAAAGATAAATTTAAAGCTTTAAGGGACCTGCCATAAACCTGATCGCCATCTTTGATGCCATAGTCTCTGATATAATCGGTTTCAATGAGTAGCTTCTGATCACCATAGCTTAAGCAGAAATACCCCCACACGTGTGGCCTCCATGAACGATATTCAAAAAGAAGGAAAATGAATTAGTGTTAAAACCACATGCTCAGAGTCTGATAGTCAAAGCTAACGCGATTACGCGAACTACTTTAGTCCATTTGAAGACAAATTCTGGACTTCATTAGTTCATTTTTTAGAGGTATCAAATCTGTGTTTAGATAACTTTTGTTTGTTCCTTAAATTCCAAGGAATCTAAATTAGTGATGTGAACATACAATGAAATTTTTCCAGTTCTAAAACAGTGGCCGTCTTTGCAACTTCAATATCTGTAGAATTCACATAAAGATTGAGATCCGACACTACCAAACCCTAGAGAAAAGAGGATTCATCTGATCGACAAGCAACCAATTAAACACACAGCAACAGGGCCAAAACAATCTCGAACCACATATTTCAATAGCAAAAATCACACGAGATGCCATGGGAATAAAATTGGATTTTAAAGCACAATACCTAAGTAGACATTTCCAAAGGGATCATAAATTACTCAAAAATGGAGAAACTATTCATCATTAACACCAAAAATCACATAAAGCTAAAAATGATGAAACATATCTTTCAGAAAGAAACCAAAACTCGAACTCCAAAAATAACCTAACAACTTACCTCCATTTCCTGAAACCGCAACCAAACAACACACAGAAACCAAAATCTAACAAAGGAAATGATATAACATTTTTATTTAATTTCCAAATTCACCTTACTGAACAACATTGGCCAAATGCACAACAGAAATTGAAATTTTAACGTGTGTGAGAGAGAGTGTTTGACTTCAATTTTTCTCTAGTCAGGTTGCTGCGAATGGAGTGATCGCAAACTGTCTCTTTTTGTATCCGCGGTTGTTGTTGTGCTGTGTGCGAGGCATGCCTCTGCCGATGGCAGAATGTTGCTGTGTAGTGCGCCGCGTAATCTCTGCTTCTTGTCAAGCGATTGGAGCGAGGAGAGCACCAATCTCGCTCGTTGAGTCCTACTTGTCTTGATACAAAACGTAAGCTTCGTGTCTCTCTGTCGAGCCACAAAAAATCGATACTTTACACCATCGGGCAAGTATAAAGCAGAGCAATCCTAAGGACGTAGTGTTGAGAACACCGGAGAGTGTGACTTCGTAGATCTTAAGAATTCCCAAGCTCTGTCGGGTGGCCTACATCCTGGATTCGTTATTGCCAGTTGATTAGTTTGAGTGAACCTTCGAATCCCCACGCTCTATCGGGTGACCTAGATCTTGAGCTCACTATTTGCTGGTTGTCTACTCGCATTGGAGTAAGATTTGCTGGTGCGCAAATTGTGTATGAGTGTAGGTCTCTGCAAATCTGCTTCGCTTCTCTTATTTATAGAGGTAGATACTCTGATCCTCCTCGCTTGACAATGTAACATTTATTGATTAGGGATAATATCTTGCCCTTAGATTCCTCTAGATTATCTAGGAATTGCATAGATATCTTTTCCGATTCGCAGCTCTAATCAAGCCACACGTGGTTGGCCCGTTTTATCTCCGAGGCCCCAAAAGTATCAAAATAAACGTTAAGTTTATTTTGGGCCCAAACATTACCCCCCAGACCTCGAGATTAACTTGTGGGCAATCGAAGGGGTCTTGATGTGACGTGTCGCTTTTCAGTCAGCGGTTTTGAAATAGCCTCGCATTAGGCTACTCAAGTGTTTTCCTTCAAAAATCGCGCCGTCTGTTTTCAACCCTTTTAAGCCTCTTCAGTCGCTTTTCCCTTTTCATCTTCTCTCTGAAGTTTCCTCAATCCAAGATTTTGAATTTTCAATTACTCCCTGAACTTCGATTTTCATCTTTCCCCTTGCACATGGCTCCTTATCAAAAGTTCTGCCTAGACGTTTCCAAGAAGGATGTAGAAACCTTCCGCCACCATATGGACCAACGCCTTCATTGAGATCAAGATACCCCCTATTCGTGGGTCGACCTAACAGAGGGGGATGACATTATACTGGGTCCGACTACTAATGCAACGAAGGCTTCTTCCGTCCTTGATTCAGCTGTACGCCGTCCTCCGTTAGTCACGCGAGGTGAAGATGATGCTCCTCTTCAGTGGGATCAGAAGGAGTTTGACGTGAAATTGGGGAAATGGCCCAACACTCGAGCCAAAGAGCTTCAATGGTACCAGGAGCGAAAGTCACTTGACGAGGAGCTTTGGCAACAGGTTAGTATCTTGCATGCTTTGGATTTATGTTTCCATCTTCCTCAAGGTGGGAATCGTGCTACTGCCGTTGCTGCCTTGTGCTATTGGGAGACCAGTAGTAATAGTTTTTTCCTCCCATTTGGGCATTTAGGGATTAGTCTTCTTGATGTTGTTACTATTACTGGCTTGCCCACTGCAGATGGGCATTTCCTTCCCAGTATTTTAGATACCAAGTCCTTCCCTCTTTCTACGGATCTTGCTCGCTCGACTATGAGTACCACCTATTCCAATTGGTGCAAACACTACAACACGGAGGAGTTTCATACTAATTCTACATTTGATGATCAACGGGTAAAAAATGCCTATGGTGGCATTGCCTTTTTGGAATTTTGGCTCTGTCGCTACGTAATTTGTGTTGCTGCGGACAAGATTACCAATATCTTCACTAAGGCGGCTGAGGCGCTGTATAATGACCACTTCCTTGGCCTTGCGCAACCCGCATTGGGTGCTATATACCGTGGGCTTGGGTGGATTTCATTAAACCTATTCAAGTTGAAATTTGCAGGGCTTGTTTGGATTCTGCCTTTGTGGTTACAAGTTTACTTTCCTGAATTTAGCAGCCCGCACCACAAGGAATTTACCTCTAAGGAGGTTTTAGGGAAATCCTTGGCTCTCGTTGGGGAAACGAAACCTTTGAGCTACTCGCAGTGCTTCAACTATCTCTGGGGTCAGAAACTGTTTTCCAAGGATATGGCCGAATTCATAGTAATGAGAAGATTTCCTGCCGAATTATCTATTGGATTCGCAGTGACTCTCTGTCAAGCCCCTACTGCAAGGAAGCTCTTTGCCCAGTGCAGCACTTGTACGAGCATTATTGTCCCTGATGCAGTTTTTTGGATTGAGCTATACGCACCCAGCCACTTTGCCTGTCAACTCGGGTGTAAGTAAGGTCTCCCCTGCCCCTTGATAGAATCCCGTAATGGCTACACTTCGTGGAAGACTTGTGTGGAGAAACCTTCTGCAGCGATCCTTCAAGCTCTTGCCACTCCAACCTTTCCCCTGCCGGACATTTCCGAGTTCCATTGGCACTCCCTCTGTGTAACTTATTTTGTTGTTGAAGAATATAATGGAACGGGCGCCATTATGGTAATATCTAGGTGCGGTCCAAATTTGAAGTCTTTCGCACCATCTTTCCAGCCTCTTTTCTTGATTATTTCAATAGAGCGGTGAATAGGAAGGCTGTAGGCCCCAATGTCCAAAAGGAGGTAGGCCAGAAAAGGAAACAACGAGAGATTTGTGCTTCTCCCCCTTCTATCTTAAAGCGCAATAAGCTTATGGGTGCAAGCTTTGCTGCTGCTTCCCTCGTTGCGAAGAATGCTGTGAAGATGGCTGCTGCCAAGAAAAAGAAGAAGGAAGCCGTTGAAGCATAAAACTATGAGGATGGAAATTCCAACAAGGAGGTTCCACTGGTATGGTTTCTACTTGTCCTAAGATTCTTAACTCTTTTCTTCTTAACATCTTCTGTCTTCTGACTTCAAACCTGCTCCTTTATGGTTCAGACTCGCCGCTCCCATCGTCGTGTCGTCAAGGAACGCATGCGACTATTGGAAGATGAGCTAAGTGATAACTCTCATTCTATTGAGCTAATGCCTGACAATGAGCCTTTAGAGGAAGCCTTACTCTTTCAAGTTGTGCGGACCAAGGGCAAGTGTGCACAACTATTCGCCACTCCTAAGTCTTCTTCTAATGCTGCGAGTGCATATGGGGAATCCCCAGTTCCTAAACCTCTGGATTTAGGTCCTTCCAATGCTATAGACGAAGAAACTCGGCACATGGAACTTCTCGAGCTGGTCTATGATTAACCTTTTGATCAATTGATTTTCGCTGCTGCGACCGCCACTGTGGAAGGGTTAGCTACCACTGCGGTTGATAAAGAGTCTCTGAAACAGGCTGCTGAGGCCAAATGAGGTATTGAAGCTTCTGACGCTGGTGCTATACAGACTTCTGCTGCTACTGATGTATCTGTTCTGATTTTATCTTTCCTGAAATACCCGTGCTTTTCTAACCACTGCTGTTTGGTCATGCGATCCCAGGAAACTGTTCAAAAGGCACAGACACCTGCTCTTGCTGCTGCGGATGTGACTCCTGCACCCACAAGTGGAGAACAACCCTATGTTCTGGATGCTCTCTCCATCATTCTAGCCGCTGAGACTGGCCACGTGGAGTTTACCATATTGCACTTCTCTTGAACTGCTGAATCTGGTTTGCTTACTTTACAACAGATTTTAACCTCTACTTATCCTTCGCAGTTCGCAACTGAAGTGCTTTCTCCTTCCTGTATCAACACTGCCTTATATGATGACCAATCTCTCCATCATCTATCTTATGTATATTCTGACTTTACTCGTGTAAGTTCTCATTGCGTAAGTCCTCTGAGCACTTCATAATTCCTTAAGTATAGGTTTTCTTGCAGAAGAATCCAGGTACTGAGGAGTTATCTCTTACTGAGGGTCAACGGAGGCTCGAAGAATTCTGTAACGTCATCCGTGGATGCAACAAGACTGCTGCCCCCCAGTCTACGATTCTAGCCCTTCCGGCTCATACAAGGGGTAGCGATGGAATGGTTAAGACCCTGCTTGAGGCGGTGCAAATCTACAAGGACTTGGCTCTTTCTAAAAAAGATCCTCCAAAGGTTCAGCTTGCCATTGCCTACCTTCGTGCTCTATGGATTCTAAATTTTAAGAATGAGTCTGTTTGTCAAGAACTAGTTGTCTATATACAAACGGCTCGCCATGCTGTAGAGGGAGTAGATCATGCAATCTTGGACCAAATGGAGGAACTGCTACGAGAACTCCCCAGCCTTTATGACACTGTAATCTTGACAATTCATGAGTGTAACAAAGCTATTTCCCATTGCGTAAATCATAACCGCAGGTGGAAACGTGACTTAGAGAAAATCACAATGATGGGGAAGAGCTACGAAGGTGAATGGGTAGACATTCTGTCCATTCGTGCGGAGATTGCAAAGCTTCAGGCTAAGCTGCGTGAAAAGGAAGAGGAGTTTTTCAGAAAGGAGCAGGCTGCTATCACTCTTTTTAATGTTGGGAAGACTCTCTAAAAGTGTCCAGCAAACTCGCGTTGCAGCTGCAGAAGCTGAAAAAGCTTGGGCCACTGCACAAGTCCAGTACCTCCAAGTAAAGACAAGTCTGCGAGCTCTCGGCAGCTCTGTTGTGAAGTTTTAGAGATTTTTTTCTTGATCGAGCCCCACATTTGGGCTCTATATTTTATTTTGTATAAACTCTTGCTTACCCTAATTTATGTTTTACGGCCCATGGCCTTATTCACCTATTATGCATCTCTGCCATAAAATAACTTCGCACCTCCAAAGATCACGTCGGTCCTTGGAACAACTGCCCGTCTTTAATGGCTCCTAACTCTGTATCTTGAAATGTTAAGTCTCTAACTTTTAAGAGATATGCAGATCGGTAATTGAATGTTAAACCCCCTTAACTGTTGTATTGAATCGTTGCAACGCTCCAGGTCATTTGATTCAAAGCCTCTTAGAGTTTTTAGGCCTATAAATAGCTTGTTACCTCTCCTTCATTCCACAAAATCTCTCGGTAGCAAAAGATGGCTTCTCTAGTTCATAGTCTGTTCCTTTCGTGCTTTAAGGCAAAACCTCAAGATCTTATATTTTACTAGACATTTCTAGGTCAAAGTACCAAAGCTCAAACTTGGCTTAGGTCGTAGTACCAAATCTCAGGTCCTTCGGTTTTGGACTAATTCTCAAAACTTTGAGAATTAGCAAACAATGGTTGATATGGAAACTCACTAACCCCATCCCTGAAACTGATCATCCTTGTCTAGTGCATGCTCTCACTCACTTCCGCTGTAGTTCTCCTTGCTTTCTGAGTGGAGCGCCTAAGATCATGATCAGAGAGACGGCTTTGTTGAGCCGCAAATTTTGGGCAAGTGCAAGTACCCTAAAGTTTTCTGGAACCGAAGGTAAATCTAACCCCTAGTCAGTGATCGTCTACCGGCGTAACCCAAGGACCTCGTTGTGGCTGGTTGGGATAGATCTAAATCACTTCCTACGATTGTTTTTTATCAGGAGATTGTTTATTTGATGTATGGTATCAGAGCTAGAGGTTGCAAAGCCTCATATTATACCCTTTATTTCGATCAAATGAAACTGTGTATTTGTACTGCTCTTGTTTTCCTTTGTAATAGCGAAAATACCATCTCTATTGATTTGACCACTGGAATTTGGTCGTAAGCAATTTGGAACACTTGAAAGAATCATATAAACTAGATTCAATGTCAAAAATTTGAAAGTTTGTAATGTTTTGGCCACATGAATTGGCTTTGGATATACGGGTTGCCTCCTAGTTTGACATGAAGAGAAAGCCTTTGTGGTAGGCTGCGAATGAATGCAAAACTAAGTAGTTGATCCCGCACGTGCCTCGTACTCCCAAACTGGCTACCAGTACTTCTTTAAAAATTGATCATTGATTGGATTACGATGCACCTCACCGTCGACGTCGCGTAGCTGAAAAGCTCCCTTGCCTAAAAAAATTTCGATGATGAAGGGTCCTTCCCACTTTGCAGACCATTTATCCCGTCCTTATTGCTTTTCTCCCAAAGACAATATTGTTTTCCAAATCAACTCTCCTTCTGCAAAGATAAGTTCATAGGTACGCCGGTCATAGCAGTGAGCCACTTTCTGTTTCTTTGCGAGTAGGTTAGTCAAGGCATTGATGCGCTTGTCATCCAAATCCTCTAACTCCTACCACATTGCTTGTACATAATCATCACCAAGCAACTGATGTTGCTCCATGATCCGTAGTGACTGAACATTGATCTCTAATGGAAAAGCTGCATCATGTCCAAACATCAGTGCATATGGAGTAGTCCTTGTGGGACTACATTTGGAAGTGGAGTATGCTCACAGAGTGCTGACAAATTCTTCATGCCAAAGTCTAGGATTGCCTGCGAGCATGCGCTTAAGGATGTGGAGGATCAATTTGTTACTTACTTCAGCCTGGCCATTAGACTGTACGTAATATGGTGAAGAATACAAAAACTTGATCCCAAAGTTCGTCATTAATTATACTACTTCTCCGGACATGAATGCGATGTCGCGATCAGAAATGAAGCACTATGGAATTCCAAATCATGATATCCTTGTATGGGAACTGTCTAATCGTGGCAGCAGAGGCCACTTTCAAAGGCCTTGCTTCTACCCACTTGGTGAAGAAATCTATAGCAACAAGGATGAACTTGTGATGCGTGGAAGAATGAAAATGTATTAGACCGATTAGATCCCATGCCCATCCTCGTGCTGGTCAGGCTTGATGATTGGTTGCGTAGGAATATTTGGGATACGGTTGGCTAGTCCATGAGCCTGACAATCCTCGCACCCTTTTACAAAAGTGATAAAATCTTTTAAAATTGAAGGCTAGAAATATCCGTATCTTCGCTAGAGCCATCTCATTTTCGGGCCAGATTGGTGAGCTCCGCAGACCTCGAGATGTACCTCACGCGGTAGCCACTTGGCCTCAGTCCCGAAGACACAAACCAAGTCCACTCTCTCTTTGCCACATCTGAATAACTCATTAACCCAGAGAATGTAATTTGGAGCAAAGTACATGATCCTTTTGTTTACCATAGAGCTAGGATCTTTTAAGTATGTGATAATCGGCTACCTCCAATCATCATCGATGGTTCCCAGATCTGCGACATACCGTTCATCTTTTTCTTCCTTTCTAGTCATGAAGGAAGGAAGCGTACAAACTTCTACCTTTATTAGGCGTTCATGTACATCATCGACCGACTCTAATCCTATAGAAAGTTGCGTTAACTCGTTCGCTGCAAAGTTCTCTCCTCGTGAGATATAAGTCAAGGTCACCTCTGTGAATAATTCCAACAACTCGCTAGCCCTTTTCACGTACAGCTCGAGGAGTAGACCTGTTTTGAACGTAGCTTGGAGCTATCTGATCACTAGCAGCGAGTCTCCCCAAAATTGTATATCCGTAGCACCCAGGTCCCATAAAAGCTCTAGTCCGATGATTAAGGCTTTGTATTCTGCTGCATTGTTGGAACAATTGTATTCGAGATGGAAGGAATAGGAAAATGTTTCACCTTACGGGTTGACCAACGCTATCCCTGCTCTTGCGAAAGCACTCATGCTGGATCAATCGAAATAGAGTTTCCAAGGAGCCAACGAGATGTGTGATAATTCTAACTCTTTCTGCTATGAGATTTCTTCCATAGGGTGATGTGCGAGGAAATCGGCCACTGCTTGGCCCTTGACTGCCTTCTGCGGGACATATTGTAATGAAAAATCGGATAGCGCGAGAATCCACTTCCCTTTCCGTCCTCGAAGTATAGGTCAGGCTAACATATATCAAGCCAGGTTTGTCTGTGCAATGACACACGTTGTGAAGGATAACATATAAAGCCTTAATTTACAGCTGGAGAAATAAAGAGCAAGGCATAATTTTTCCATCGATGTATAACTACTCTCGCAATCTATAATAGAATATTCCTCTTTCTGCCTTCGCCTCATAATCTTATGCCAATAAACTACCTATAGAGAATTATGTCGCTGAAATGTAGAGTTTCAGTGGCATACCTTTCCGCGGTGGTACCAAGTTTGGTGGGTTAACTAGGTATTGCCTGATCGTGTTAAACGCTTCTTGGTGAACCGGCTCCCAGACAAACTCCTTCTCGCCTTGTAATTTGAGTAAAGGTGCGAAGAGTTTGGTCTTTCCTACAACATTTGCAATGAACCTCTTTAAGAAGTTGATTTTCCCGAGTAACTGCTGAAACTCACGCTTGTTCTTTGGAGGGGGAGCTCTAAGCACTGCTTCCTTCTTATCATCCAGGACCTCTATTCCTCGTTGATGTACCAAGAAACCAAGGAAGTCTCCCGCTTGTACCCAGAAAACGCACTTGGCATGATTCATTTTAAGCTGATGCTTTCTCATTCGCATGAATACCTGTCGCAGATCCTCCACATGAGTCGACCTCTGCTTTGATTTGACCATAACATCATCAATGTAGAACTTCATTGTATCACCTGCTAGGTCGTGGAAGATATAGTGCATTGCTCGCTGATATGTTGCCCCTGCGTTCTTCAACCCGAATGACATATTGATGTATTCGAACACTCCTAACACCCTTGGGCATCTAAATGCAGTTTTGTGCCTATCTTCCTCAGCGACTGGGATTTGATGATATCTCGTTGTGCCATCCCTAACCGAAGCATCTTATGTCTCGCAACTGCATCAATGAGTAGATCAACGACCGGTATTGGGTAAGCATCCTTTGGAGTAGCTTGATTTATGTCTCTGTAGTCCACCCATACCCTGATTTTTTTGTTCTTCTTTCATATTGGGACTATGTTTGATATCCACTTTGTGTACTTAGCCACTTGGATGACTCCGGACTTCAACATCTTCTCGATTTCTTCCTTGACAAGTGTTGCGGTGTCCGGATTCATCCTCTACATCTGCTGCTGGATTGGCTTTCTTCCCTCTACGATTGGAAGCTTATGGACAACCAGCTTTGCTGAAAGTCCTGACATATATTCAAATTTCTCCGCAAAGCAGTCTTTATACTCGAATAAGAGGTCAACGAGCCTATTTCTTTCTTCAGACTCTAAGAAGGTACTGACAGCCACCTCCATTGGCTTAGAGATACTTCTAAGGTTAATCTTCTCGGTTGGATCTCTAACTTTAGGTGGTGTATCATCCAAGGTTGCAAGTGCGAGCTGGATGATATCCTTCTCAATTTCTTCCTATTGGACATCTTTATTGATACACTATGCCGTGGCTGTGGTTGGTAGATAATCATAGGCTTGCGACTCAATCATATAGGTTTGTAACCTTTCATATAGAGAAGCACAAGCCTCTGCCTCCTCGTTTTTGGACGGACATATCATTGATGGCTTGTGGAGGCTAGCTCAAGGAAGTAAGGTCGTGCTTTGTCTTCTCTTGCTTGCATTATTCCCCACCGAGCTAATTTTGAAGCCGTTACCCCAACAGGTCGGCCCTTCTTATCGACACCGCACACTTCCAATGGTCGAAGATTTCCATTGTAGTAATCGACATCCAGCGCATTTGTAGAAACTAAATATGGTTGCGGATCAGCGTTGACTATATAAAACTCTGATGTCTCCATATCCCATATAAGGAGCTGTTGATGAAGCGATGAAGGCACACAATAACTCCTATGGATCCAATCTCTACTCAATATTACACTGAAAGGTGAATTGCATTCGATGACAAAGAAAGTGTGTACCCCTATGACTGGTCAAACCTTGACTTCTATGAATATCAACCCTAGTGTCTCCGAGACAGTCCTTGCAAAGTTCTTGATCGTCATGGATGTCGCTTGAATAGCTAATCATGGAATACTCAGCAATGCCATTGCTCGAGTAGTCAAGACATTCACCGTTGCACCGGTATCCACCATGACCTTGCTAAGTTGGATGTCCCTCATGCCCGCAGTGATATATAATGGTCTCATATGCGAAGCCATTGTGGCTGTCGATTTGGAGAACATCATATAGAACTTTTGCATCATGGGATCCATCATTGGTCCCCGTTCCTATAGTTCCTCATTCTCTGCCAGAGTTAATCCTTGAGCTGCCTTGCTTATGACATCCACATGCGTTGCTTTGGCCGGTTTGACAAATTTGGCCGGTAATATGTATACCATGCCTAGGTGCATGTCTTCAGCGTAGACCTCCTCTAAGTCCTCACTGTCCTCTCCGTAGTCGACTAATTTCTCATCTCCATCGCTTGCTTTAGTTTCAACTAACAGTGCTCCTGCTGCTGATCTTCGATGAGAGGGCACTGTTGCTCTCTTACGTAAACCTCGGACTTAAGTCTCTTCGAAGAGTCTATCCTCACTGTGAGTACTGACTCACTAGCCATTACTTCTGTGACCTTGGGCTTGGAAGAAGTACTAGCGAGCTTCTTTTGTTCTTCAATCACCAAATGCTTTGGTCTCCATCGCAACACCGTTTTCTTTCTCGGTTCAACGACCAGTTCTGCCTTGGATTCGATGCGTTTGAAGAATGATTCCCGCATTGCCTTGTCCTCAACCAACTCTCGATCCATTTTTGGCACTCGTTGTGCCTCTGCATTAGGTTTTACCCTGTCGATCCGGGAAAACACACTTGATCTGGTTGCTCGCACCTTTGGTCCTTTGAACCCTTTGTCGAACGTAATCATGGGTGTAGCTATGAGCCTATTCATCCGTTTCTGAATTTGCTCTTGTGATTCCACTAACTGCTCTGGTTTGATAAAACCTCTGTCTAAAGCCTCCAGAGCTCTTTTCGAAGCTCCGAATTGATGTTGTAATTTCCTTTTCCTAGTGGGGGTAATTTCCACAGTCTTTCCTCCTAATCTCATGTACCATACATCTTCCTTAATCACCGATTGGCTCGCATGAGGGATATAAGGCTTGCTCGATTCTGCTTGTTGCCTTTCAACAACCTCATCTTTCTGCTCTGCCATTCGTATTCGTTTGAACATATTAGATTCTTTAGTCACTGTGTGTGATTCCTTCAGGCTTGCTGGCTGATAGTTCTCTGGTAGAGATTTAACTATTGAACCTGCTTGTACTACTTCCACAAATTCTTCATAGGTCATCTTAAGGCCGCACTCAACTTTGCATCGAGTGCAAAGTACTACCGGAGTCGTCTCTCTGCAGACCTCTTTTTGCTTTCCCTTGGGATCCTCTTTGCTGTTGCTGCGAGGGTCTACTTTGTTGGTGGTTTTAAGATCCAACATTTGCTTCTGCTGGGCTCCTCCGCACAAAGATACCTCCAGAGTACTCATCATGAATGACCCTTCAGTATTCTTTTCTCCCTTACAATTTGGAAGATCGATATCCCCTTCATCTATCCATCGCTGGATTTGTTCCCGCAATGCTGAGCACTGGTTCGTATTGTGT
This sequence comes from Geum urbanum, assembly GCA_946800695.1. Lineage (NCBI taxonomy): Eukaryota > Viridiplantae > Streptophyta > Magnoliopsida > Rosales > Rosaceae > Geum > Geum urbanum. The sequence continues at coordinate 12,723,773 of OX326998.1, read as the reverse complement.
GTCCAAGCATGATGGAACTTGTAGTACAATCATTTCTGCGGAGACGCGGCTGTAGGGTTTGGTACGTTCACGATGCCTGCTTTGATCAAATCCTCTAAAATTTCATTCATCCTATCACTGCGGAACGTGCCAATGGTCTTTGACTTTATCAGCTCTACTGCTCCAACCGAATTATCTGCGAAAGGTTGCCGATCAAGCAGAGCAATCTGTGATGATGCATCAATTGCGCGATTTCCTTCGTCAATCCACTTTTGGATTTGATCCTTTAGCTTGATGCAGTCCTTGGTTGTGTGATTCCACATGTTGTGAAACTTGCAATACATCTTTCTTTTTGGCTGCTCGGTGGTGGGGAACGCTCCAAAGTTTGACTTGGTCAACTTATAATTAAATCATAAGTATAAGATTTGAATTCTGGTTTTTTGAACGCACTAGTCAAAACCCACACTGGTCCCTTCAAAGGAATTATCTTTTTTGACTTGATTGTATTCTTGGCTATTAATTCCAAACCCACCATCGTTGTATCGTCTGATTCATATCCATCGGACTCCTCTTCTTCTTGCATGGCTGCAATCATCTTAGGGCATTCTCGATATAGAGTCTTTGGAGTGTATGTTCCCCTAGACATATTGTGCCTATTATCGACAGCTTCATACACAACATGAGTTTGAGCTACAGCATCAATGAGAGTGTTCACCGATGTGAACTTTGCATCTACATACTTCGTATGTAATCTTTCTTCGAGTCTTTCTACCGCGATATCCACCAATTCTTCCATAATGCATGAGGTTCTGCTCTTGGTGTACTCGGATCGGAACCGATGTAGGTATGGTACTGGAGATTCACTTGGCATCTGCACCATTTGGCACAACTTACCAAGTTTCACAGCCGGTTCTGATCCACCAAAGTGTTCAGTAAACAATATTTCCATCTTTGCCCAGTCGCAAACCGAGCCCTATGGCAAGTTTGTGTACCAATGCAACGCTGCACCTGATAGCAAGGATGTAAAGACTTTTAATTTGAACTCACGGAGTCTACCCCATGGTCCACACTCGACCTTGAATCGAGCAATATGGGTAGCTGCTAGCTCTGCTCCCTCACCGAATGGTGGGTCGATAACCCTTTGGCCACTTCCAACCGAACGGTGGTGGTGGGAAGGGGTCGTTGCAGGTTATCAGAGTTCTTCCCGCGCCTAGCAGCCTCTAATTGATGATGTGGTTAATCCTCTCTTCTAACTCTCGCTCAGGGTTTGTCTGCGAAGGAGGCGGAGCTGGTACATCATTGTCTTTGACTTCCTCATCATCATGAAAGAGAGGTCTCATTCCCCCAACTTGTCGTTGATCAGCGCGAAGCTGGCTGTCATAGTATTGGTGAGGTTAGCGAGAGCTGCTGTGAGAGCATAATTACTTTTACTGTTGTCGGCACGCTCAACCTCTCGAGCCTCATAAAAGCTGTCGAGCCTGTTCTGAACTCTGTACACTGTTCTATCGCTAGCCTCCAAGTTATTCAGAATGTGTTCGATGTCCGTGTTTCGCAGTTCCTCTTGTTCGAGCGAAAAATCTCTGTAGGCCTCAAAGTTCATGGCCCTTATTTCTTCGATGTTCTTAGGTTCTGACGATGATGATGATCGAACCTTTACACTGAACCTCTATAGTACTTCTTCGCTGCTCAAACCCATACAAGCTGCTTAATTGTATTCTCGGAACGCAGGTGTTGAATGCTTAAGGCAACTCATGAAAGTTTTGCGGTACAGATCAATGATTATAAGACACTAAACCTGGGTCCCACTGGGTGTGCCAAAATGTTTGGCTTCGATTTTTCTCCGGTTAGGTTGCTGCGAATGGAGTGATCGCAAACTGTCTCTTTTTGTATTCGCGGTTGTTATTGTGCTATGTGCGAGGTGTGCCATTGCCGAGGGCAGAATGTTGTTATGTAGTGCACCGCGTAGTGTCTGCTTCTTGTCAAGCGATTAGAGTGAGGAGAGCACCAACCTTACTCGTTGAGTCCTATTTGTCTCGATACAAGACGTAAGCTTCGTATCTCTCTGCCGAGCCATAAAAAATTGATACTTTACACCCTCGGGCAACTATAAAGCAGAGAAATCCTAAGGACGTAGTGTTGAGAACACTAGATCATGTGACTTCGTCGATCTTAAGAAACTCCAAGCTCTGTCAGGTGGCTTGGACTCTGCCGATTGCCGTCGTTGTAACTAGAGTGAATCTTCGAATCCCCATGCTCTGTCATGTGACCTAGATCCTGAATTCATTGTTACAGGTTGGTTAGTTTGAGTGAACCTTCGAATCTCCACGCTCTGTCGGGTGGCCTAGATCTTGAGCTAGCTGTTCGCTAGTTGTCTACTCGCATTGGAGTAAGATTTGCTGGTGCGCAAATTGTGTATGAGCGTAGGTCTCCACAAATCTGCTTCGCTTTTCTTATTTATAGAGGTAGATACTCTGATCCTCCTCGCTTGATAAGGTAACATTTATTTATTAGGGATAATATCTTGCCCTTAGATTTCTCTAGATTATCTAGGAATTGCATAGATATCTTTCCCGAGAGCAGCTCTAATCAAGCCACACGTGGTTGGCCCATTTTATCTTCAAGGCCCCAAAAATATCAAAATAAATGTTAAGTTTATTTTTGGCCCAAACAGAGAGAGAGAGAGGTTACTGAAGCTGGAGCCATCCAATTTGAGAATGGGGAGCTTAAGCAGTTCCTGAGGCAACACCGAGTAAGAGAAGCTCTTAGACGAGAGGTCGTCGATGATCAGCAGCGACGAGAAAGGCAGGGAGCACGAGGCCGTTCCGCCAAGAATCTAGGGGCAAAATTGTCATCCTTTTCATGAATGATCAGCGCGCTATAAGACATAATAATAGCCCCTGAACCTGGAAAACTCATCCTTCTCTCTCAACCCATACGACAACCTTTTGTTATAAAACCACCTGAGAGATTCCTAGTGGAGACGAACACGCAAATTCTGAATATGGAATTTAGAATTGGAAAGTAAATTGGGTTTGGGTTTTTCTTGTGTTTCTAGTGAAAGATTGTGTCGTCGGTGGTAGGTAATTACAGGAGGGAATCCAATAGGAAAAAAAAAGGGAAAGAAAAGGAAGCAAGGGGACGACAGTTGATACAGAATTTAGTTTTTTTCTTCTTCATATTTTGCAAATGTAACCAGCCAGCTGTCACCCTCTATTTTTTTTATATGATGAAAATTTAACTATGATTGTGGTACAAGAGCTCCACCGAGAGCTTCATATTTTTCAATTCCCAGCTGGACAAATTGAAACTCATATGCATACTGCACACTAGCTAAATCCAAATAACCCAATCAAGACAAACCAGAGCCGCCGAGATTAAAAAAAATTCATATAGGCAGCTCCTTAGCTGACTGGGCGCCATATCTAGGGGAGCACCTTTGCGTGCTTCCTTTGAGTCTGCCATTGGATAGATGTATGCTTGGTGATACACCAGATTAGATCCAGCTCGAAGTAATCCCTCTCCTTTGATAGTCTAAAGTGCACCCTCACTGATCTACCAATGGGGATGTAAGGAATAGCTCCAGCGTCCCAACTAGCTAGTGTCCTCAAAGCTCCAAACACCGTACCCATAACAAAGCCAACCTACACGAAAGTCCAGACTGGCGACCTAGGAACCTGAACATCTAAGTCGTTATTTTCGACGAGTAATCCCGAAATTGCAGCAAGGACACCAAAGACACCAATGGGTGTCATAACATGAGAATCTGGTACGTCGAATGTGTCCCCCAAAGGTTCTGCATCGTGTACTAGTAGACTAAAAGGTCTTGATACAGATGAGTAATCCTCATCTGAAAAACCATCCAAATCCATAGGGATGATTAGGTGCAAAGAAGGGCTCAGTGCATGAGGCAAAAGAAGAATACCATCCTTTGACCCCATAACCGAGGCCCCCTTTACAGATGCCTCATCATCATCATGAGCAAAGCAGCCACAATCCAAACACAAGCCATGGATCGCCTCATACATGAATTCCACAGGAAGCATACAATTTATAGAAATAGGTATCGGATCACGTACCAACGGTGGTCTAGATAAATTCACCTCCACTCGCAGCCGCATGCGCAGATGGTGATTGAGTAAAAATGGATCATAACCACGATAAGTACCAAAACTATAACCAACCGTACGACACCAGAACTTCCCGTAGAATTCCGGCAGAATACATCTTGAATCTGGTACCACGGAGACCCAAGAGATGCCTCTGCATGCAGAAACGGTCAACGGATTTGTGAAACCTCCACAAGTTTCGACAACCATTGTCGCCGAATGGAAATACCACAAACCACCTTGAGTAGTTCAAAGCCGATCTCTTGCCAAACTGAATCGACATACAAAGAAATCTGCCACCACTTTATGAAGGGAGATACGGTCTGAGCCGTCGCCAGTACGCCATAGATAGGTCATGCTGGTTTGAAACGAGTGACCATCTCCGGTGCAATTGGCTTCTGGGAGAAGATGCGGGCGACAACGAAGAAACAATCATCGGCCTCATCACCAGTCTCGCCAAAGGTGAGGTCCCTGCCATTATTGTCGTCGATGAAGGAAAGAACGCCAAACGGGGAAGAGGTGGAGGGCGGTCACCAAAAAAAGAAATGAAAACCGACATGCAATGGTATAGGGTGAAAGATCTTGATGAGAGGATGTAGATTATGTATTTGGATTTGGGAAAGGAGGGATGAAGAAGTCAGGATCGAGAAAACCAAGCCGGCGGCTATGGGAAAACTTGGGTAATTTCACCGAGAAAATGAGAGGAGAGAGGGGTGAGATTTTCCCCGAGCACTATCATTTTTTTTTCACCCCCCTCTATTTAGTTCAACTGCATACGTAATTTTTTTTTCCTTTTGTATTTTTTTGGGACTCACAAATATAAATTTCACTCTTTCAGAGAAAAAATCAAATATAAATTTCATGGTACATTTTGTCCGTAACATGCCCAAATAGCTCATGGAACCCAAGTAAGAACATGATTGGTTGATCAACTGAAACTGGGCCTCCCATGTACAGCCCTCTTAACGAGTTTGTCTGCATTGCATCATTTACATGTAGATCAAGAGCAAGGGCTCAAAGTCTCTGAATGAGTCGTTATGCCTTAGTAGGAAAGCAAGAGAAACAACCGCTTCTCATCAAACAACCGACAGAAAACTATGTGAGAATTGAGAACCATAATCTGAAGTCTATATATTTTTACCCAAAATTGTCTCTTCAAAATTTGAGTATATAGGGTCACTGGAAGCATAACGGTGAAAAACAAAGAACCATCATCTACTCTGTCAAGCCTAAACAAATTAGATTAGCAAACAGCGGCAGGCGCTAAATTGCAACCGTTTCTGATGCCTACACTGTAGAAGAGAGAATACAGGGTAAAAATATCATGCTTTGTTTCCAGTAAATAGTTGTGTATCCACCGAGCAGAAATATCCTATCTATAACAGGCTCACCTCTCACTTGAGCCACTTCTAAAGACCCGTAAAGGCCATAATCACGAAACCAAAATTGGAATGGCAGCAACTCATTATCTTCAACAGAGGAAACTAGCCATTTGTTGACTATGTTACTTCCCTATGAGCTTATAGTAGGCATACAATCCAGAACCAAGAAAACCAAGACCTTGCCCGAAGACATTCAACTGCATTTACAAAAAAACATACCAGTTTTAATTCAGAAAATATAAGTGAATGCTTTTCTCTTGACAGTTTTGATTCACTGTTACTTCACTTACAATATCGAATGGAAGGCCACCAAATAGAACCCAGCCAAGTCCAATAGTAAAAAAATCCTATACCAGTATAATAAGTAGGAAATATTAGAGCCAAAATAGGAACTAGTAGCTAAAGTAACAAAACATTGTACAAACGCTGCTTAATTATATTGTAATACATGAAGAGGATACAAACCTTCAAGTTACCGCAAATTGTCTGTGTAAGTGCTGAATTTAGAGTAGTATTAAGAAATATACAGTAATTCAGGAAGAATGCCAGTACACAAGAACATAGCAAGACAACCTGCCATATTGAGGAAAAAGGATAAAATTAAATATCACAATCAAAAGCCTCTGAGTTACTTGGAAGTTGTACTTAAACAGTACAATTCAAAATCATTATGCTTAAAGAGATGTGTTCTGAATAATGTACCATAAAGCCAGGTGACAGCAGATAAGGAAAATCGATTGTTGTCTTCAGGTCACCATGAAAAAATGTCAAAACCAGCAAAGCTGGTCCACATATGATTCCTAAAAACCAGAAACAGCATCACTTTATGTCAGACTGAGAACTTAATTAGTTATTTTTATAATCATGCCCAAAGCAAAAGGATTCCAAGGGCACGAGTTTAGCAGGGATTTTTAATCGTACCATTACACCACATAAGACCAAAGCTATTAAGGCCACTAGATTTCCCTGAGAGAGAAAGTATTGATCAGTATCTCAAAAACTGTCAAGCTATTGAGCAGATAGCAGTCAAAACATTTAGGATCAAATGTTAAAGTATTACCAATACGGGCTATGGTTGCAAGATATATTGCTGTTGCAATGTTGGATAAGAAGACAAAGGCATAGCCATAGGCATCAAATGACAAATCCCGAGCTCCAGCAATAAATGCACCAAGAATGATCAGTCCAACACTGATAACAACCTTACAAATTTCAGTAAGTGAGGAAATCAGGTAGATGACGAGTATTAATATCTGTCTCTAGAAATACTAGGGAACTCAAATTTTCTGTAATCTACAGAAATGCAGCAACAGGGATGTAAAGTTTCAGAATGAAGAAGAATATGGAAGATATGAGAAAGTTGGAGTGTTAGACACGGCTGGATTCAATTCATGCGGTGACATAGCGATACAACTAGAACCATAATGAGTGTTTATCTGATAAAATCAATAACTTGTGTAGTCTCTATTAATGAACACTTTAAAGAGCAGATCATAGGTAATGTATAACATACAAATGGCCAATTTACCTTCCAACAATATGTGATGTATATCTCTGCCCAGCCAAAAAATACTCCATCACCATTGTGAATACCACAGTAGTCCTCCTGAGTGTGGTATACATGGGAACATTTACTCCACGGACAGACTCCATGGAGGCTAGCTTTCAAGCAGAAAGAGAAAAATGAACAGACATTAATATACAAATATAACTACGAAAATTATTTATCAAGAGTCAACTATCAAATGATCGAGTTCAGCACTTGTATACCATGTAAAGTAAATAGGCTCCAGCAAGAGGAAATGTTTTCTTCAATGTCTTCAATGGTACAAGTGTTGTGGCGTTGTTATCAGAATAGACCAAGGGTTCCCCAACAGTAAAAGTAATCATCCTCCAGCGTCTCAACATATATAGAAAACAGCATGAACATATCATCTGTAGCGGCAACCAGATATTCATGGATACATCAATATTTTATACAGACTACAAAATGAAAACTCGTAGCTCGGATAGTATTCTGTGACATACCTGAAAGAGTGTGATGACATTTGCACTGGGAAACTGATACGAAGAGAGAGCTGCTTTGTTAAACATCACCAACAGAGCTACAGAGCAAAATAATAACAATTAAAGCAATACAATAACATCAAAACTTACAGGAAAAAAAATTCAGTATAGCAATTTCAAGCAATGCTGATGATCTTAAGTTCACATCAAACCAGCTATAACACACAGACTCAGATTCACATATAAAACAAATCCAATTGCGAATGCTGAAAGTGGTAATTGGCCGGAAAAACAGAGCAGTCTGATATTCCGATTTGAAAATTTTAACGGCTAGGATTGAGTGAGTGATGAGCTTAGAGATTACCAGCACAGGCCATGTAGGAGACGGCGGCGTAGGCTCCGCGTCTGGTCATGGCGGATCCTTTGAAGAGATTATCCTCATGGTTATCGTCGTCATCGTCTCCGACTAAGAGTCTGTCTCTCTCTAGGTCTCTCGGAGGATCCGATATCGGAAGCATCGAACTATTCTTGCCGGAACCCGAACCCGAACCCGACGCCCTAGCAGGCATCGATGAGCTCTCGGCGTCGAACTCCGACTCTGTCGTCGTGATCGGCGAGCGTTCGACGGTGATGATGAGAGAGAGAAATGAAATTACTGTAACTATTCCGATAACGAAATTTGTTGAGTTCAAAAGAGGTGGTTTGGTTATGTGAGAGGAAGGAGCTGATTTGGGGCGGGTCGAATATGGGCCAGGTCCAGTTTTGTAAAGAGGAGAAAGTTCGGTCAATCGGCCCCGACCCTACTAAATACCGGACTAGGTTCAGGCTCGAGTCGGGTTGACTGGGTCAAGTCAGTGGAGCTTTTTGGTTGTTGTTTTGCCGGAAAATCCACGGCTACTAGTCTTTTTATTGGGTACGTTGGACAATTGCACAAATAGAGACTCAAGTTTGAATCTATTAATTAATCATTTTCTTTCTTTTGAAAATGCATTGAACATATGTGCATAGCATATCGATATTCGACTTATTTTGTGAATGTTATTCGGTTGTTATTCGATCGTTTCGGTTACGTATCTTTAAAATAAAAGCGAGTATATACTTCATATAAATTAAATTTTTTACAGAGTGGGGTTTTTCTTTGAAATAATAGAGCGAAATTTTGATTTCTATAAGATTGAAAAAATTATTTAATCATTGAAATTAATTATCTTTTACATTTCACTTGAGAACCACGCTTGTAAAAAATCAGCTTAATCGGAGATTATTCGGTCATATGATCATCACATTCAATTTTTGATAAACACAATTCATCCGATATAACTTAAAAATTTGATATAATAATCAAATCATCTCTGATTAGGCTGATATTGTCTAATAGTGATCTGAAAAATGAATGATTTCAATTGTCTAACAACATTATCAATCTTGTGAAAATCAAAACTTTAATAGTTCCGATTTTTCAAAACGGATCTCCGCTCTGATTAAACACTGTCATATAGCTATCAAAAACAACGATGTTACCTTCACTAAAACTCAAACATACAAATCAACGATCTATATATGAATGATTTAATTCAATTTTCATAACTCAAAAAAAAAATGAAATGAAACTATAAGTGGCCAAGTCTATCAAACAAAACTTCAAAATTTTGAATTATATGTCCCCAATCAACTTCTTCCATGCGTTTGAATTTAGACCGAGCCGGTTGAAAGTTACATTTTCCTCTTTTGTCTCCTCTAGACGCCATTGAAGCAGAAAAAATGATTTAAAGCATTACATAATGATGAATGGTTGCTGGTTGGCATTCTGAAGTAGTGATTTACTTCAAAGTTTAGATCATGATCGATGACTGTTGAAAACAAAACTTTACAGAATAGAATGATATGATTATCCTTATTTATCCCGTGTCTGAATTCCTGAACTAACAATATACGTGCAAGGATGGCAAAGAATCTTGGACCTAAATTAGCCCAAATTGGTGTGTAAAAACAAGACATGACACTTAAAAGTTCTTCCTGGTGTTCTAACCACCTCTCACTGAAATGACCTATTGCGGCCGTTGAAAACTGTAGAATAGATTAATCATCAAATAAACACAAATGTATGAAACAAGAACTAGGATCAGAATCTCCCCAGTTGCATTGATGGTGATTGCCATATTTTCAAGTCTTAGTGTTCTGTTCTCTCTCTCTCTGTATTTTGTCTCTCAATGAGTAGAGCTTAATGTTAAAAATTGGATGAGAACGGGGACTCAAGCTTCACCTATATATAGTGTTTGGTGCATTTATCTATTGCAGAGTACCAATCCATCTCCAACACATACAGCTCCCTATGAATCACTAAATCAGCATACATATAGGATATAGATTGCATAGATCAATATACTAATCGTATTACAACTCCTAAATAGTGTTCCCATATAATTCTGATTGTGATTAAAGCATATAGATGCTTACTAATACAACTAGGAAAAACTACAGTGTTTAATATCCACACTTTCAATCTCCCACTAGACTTTAACACACATTTTTCTAACTAATTGAACAACACAATCATTGAGTGACCACGAATTATATCACACCTCATCCATAACAAAACAATTCTATCACATTGCATATACTTCCACATATCTTAAAATAGCACAAGCTTAGCAAAACTTGTCAACTAAGAGCTACTGTACAAGCAACACAATGCACATGAACTCCAGATTTTGTAATGAGAGCTACTGACATATATATTTGAACTTAAACGTCAGAATTCTCTCTGTCCTACAAAATGATTTTAAACAAAAATTCTAAAATTCCAAACACATCTTAACACCAGTGGACAAGTGTTTGCACATGAAAAGGCATACATATACAGCACAAATGCTGCATACAACATCCACCTGACAAAAATACCAACTGCAGTTATATGACAATCAAATCTCATTTGAGACAATTAAATCCCATTTGAATATGATTTAGTGACAAGAATTCAATCTAAATACATCATCAATAAACTGCAAATACAGAATACTCCAAAATGTCATTGAAATCAAAAGTTTACAAAAAATGAGAAAACAAAATCTCAATAATCAAAATTACAAGAACTAAAATTAAAATTTCGTGTACTGTATGTTCGCTCCTACAAAATCTAAAAATCTAAACTATCAACTACACCCATATTAGTACAATGTTCCTTAAAAACTCCTACAGCTAATGCCTTTGTAAAAGGATAAGCCAATTGTTGATATGTACTGATATGTACAACCTCCAGCTCCCCATCTTTCACTCTTTTCTTGACACTGTAATACTTAAGATCCAAGTGCTTAGAGTGGATAGATCTCTTGCTGTTCTTGGCAAAAAATACTTCAGCTTCATTATCATAGTACATAGTTAATTTATTTCCAACTAAACCACTCAGAACCTTTGTGCCTAAAATAAAATTTCTGATCTGAAGAGCTTCACAAACACCCTCATACAATGCAATAACTTCAGCTTGCATTGTTGAAGTAGCTGTAATTGTTTGTTTCATAGTTTTCTAGACATAACACCCCCTACAAGCATGAAGATATAACCATTCGTAGATTTTGAGGAACTAGAATAATTTCCCGCAAAATCTGAATCTGTATACCCTACTAACTTAAGGTCTTTCACTCTTCTATAAACTAACATATGGTTCTTGGTTCTCTGCAAGTATCTTAACACTTTCTTACCTGCATTCCAATGTTGAATACTTGGATTAGACTGAAATATAGAAAGCATACCGACAGAGAAAGCCAAATTAGGCCTAGTACACACTTGTGCATACATCAAACTGCCTACAAGCCTTGCATATGGTTTATACTCCATCTCAGACTTATTTGTATCTGATTTTGGAATCACATTCTTAGTAAGGTTATCTCCCTTGGATATAAGAACCTCTTCTGCAGCACAAGTTTCCATTCCAAACCTTTTCAGAACCTTTGAAATGTAACCTGCTCGAGATACTCCCAAAACTCCATGAGTCCTGTCCCTCTTAATCTCAATACCAAGCACATAGGATGCTTCCCCCAGATCTTTCATATCAAAGTTCTTTGATAGAAAGTTCTTAGTATCCTTGAGTAACTTCAAGGTACTTGAGGCTAACAGAATATCATCCACATACAAGATGAGAAAAATAAAATTGTCTCCTACTGTTTTGAGATAGACACACTCATCAACTATATTTTCTATAAATCCAAACTTATAGATCACAGAATCAAACTTTTTATACCACTGCATTGATGCCTGTTTAAAACCATATATTGATTTGTTTAATTTATAGACTAAAATCTCCTTTCCTGGTTAGATATACCCTTCTGGTTGCTTCATATATATGGTTTCTTCAAGCTCTCCATTTAGGAAAGCAGTCTTAACATCTATCTGATGTAGTTCCAGATTAAAATGAGCTACAAGAGCCATTATTATTCTGAATGAGTCTTTAGTTGAAATTGCAGAAAACGTTTATGTAAAATCTATACCTTCTGTTTGAGTGTACCCCTTAGCCACTAGTCTAGCCTTAAATCTTTCTACATTTTCCTTAGCATCTCTTTTGGTTTTAAATATCCATTTACACCATATGACCTTCTGATTTGCATCAGGTTTAACCAATGTCCAGACCTTGTTTTGTTCCATGGATTCAATTTCTGCATCCATAACCTTTTCCTATTTGTCTGCATCTATACTTTTCGTAGCTTCATTGTATAAAGTTGGATCAGATTCTTCAATGAGAGATTGTTCTATTTTATGAGAAAATACTCACTTTGTCCACCATAAGTGGGCTCTCTCTCTCTCTAATTGGTCTTAGAACAGGTTTAAATGAAGACTAACCAACACCATAACCAACAAAATGATAAGATACAAATCTATTATCAAGCTTTCCCAAGTCTAGATTATAAAGTCTAGCTTCAGCTTTACAACCCCACACATGGCAGTGATGTACACTTGGTTTCCTACCACACCGAAACTCAAATGGTGTCTTCTCTACTGCCTTAGAGGGAGATCTATTGTAATATAATTTGCAGTTCTTAATGCCTCACCCCATAAATACTTAGGCAAACCAGATGTGCACATCATGCTTCTTACCATGCACAAAAGGGTCGTGTTCTTTCTTTCTGTTGCCCCATTCTGTTGGAGATTATATGGAGTAGTGTACTGAGCCTTAATACCATTTTCTTGAAGGTAGACAACAAATGGTCCCATTTGTTGCTCTTGCCCAGTGTATTTTTCATAAAATTCTCCTCCTCTATCAGATCTCACAGTTAAAATCTTTGTACTTAATAGAAGTTCAACTTCAAATTTAAAGATTTTAAAGAATTCTAAAGCCTACAATTTTGCTGACATTAGGTAAATAGTACAATATCTCGAAAAATCATTGTTCAAAGATTAATCCCCTCAACCTTTTAACTATTGATTAGTCTAATGTAAAGTGAATTTCTCTTACCCACAAGTATACGGGTGATGTGTGAAAAACTACCCCTCAAAGATATCTTATTCTCAAGTCAGATATATCATTGTAACACTCAATAATAAGGGTTATCGAACATAAGGAATTGGTGAAACTAAATTCTAACAATAAATAATAATGCTGACAGACTCGACTACAGTACACTAATGACACTACGAAACTATTCTAGCCAGACTTAAATGATACTAAGTTTTAATACAATAGACTAGACACAGTGGTGGACTACCACGCAAAAATTCAGAGTAATCAGAGTTGTTTTGGTTGCAGAAATAAATCGGCACAAAGTTACAGTTATTGCAGAAATCAGTAAATTACAGGAAGTAAATTGTTGGAGAAAATCAATGAGATATGAATGTTAAAGACTTCTCTCCACCCTAGACATACTTACAACCTCCCCAATATAATTGAACTACCATGGATGAATATTCCCCATACAAGAGCTTTGGTTAAGTTATCTTGTGTATTACACTCTTTTACTTGACATGAAAGAGGGAGGGACAATCCGCTCAATATTGATCCCCAATTAACCGACTTATACATATGATGATGTAATCCTAGAAAACAGAAGTCATTATGTTTTAAGAATATTTGAATAATAACAAAGCTTCAAAGATTGATAAGGTGGCCACCCTTACATCACTAAGGACTGTTTCACACAAACACATGTTTGTCTCTAAAGAATATACAATGATAAGGTGGTCATGTATACAATCAAGACTCTAGATACTAAGCCATGCATCTAAGTGCGCACTCAAAGAAACATGAACATAAAAATTATCGGTGAAAAGAATAGTGAAACAAAACTCATCCAAATAGTTAATAGAATCAAAATGGGTTCAAAATCGTAAGCATCTCTAGGGCTTCAATAAACCCCTAACAAAAGGAATTTAGCTACTTATAGTCATAATAACATCATAAAAAAATATGATGGGAAAAGAAGAAGAACCAAAAAACCCTAGAAAACTCGGCAGGGAGTTTTCGATGGATCAACGCCAAGTCTTCGATGGATCGAAAACTGACGGCTGCTCCTTCTCTTTTGGCTCCGGGTCTCTCTCTCTTTTGGGTGTTTCTCTCTCTAAAATCTCCAACCCTAATTATTTCCTGAAAATTCATTTATATAGGGTTGGTTTCTTGGGTCTTTTCCTCTCCAAACTAGGGTTGTACTTCTTTCCATGTGGACTATTGACTTCTTGATCCAATTGCCTTTAGAATTTCCCTTTTTGTAATTTCTCCATACGGCCTGAATAAATAAAAACATTAATAAATATCGAAAACTAAACAAATGAGTCAAGTAATTTCACATGATTAAGCACAAGAAAGTTGCATAAATATACAACTATCAAAATATCACACACTTAGCTTTTGCTAGTCCTTGAGCAAAATACTAAATTAAAACTTTGAAAAGACTCGACAAACTTTACAAACACAAACTCTAATGCCCTTAACAATTTTTCTCAGCAATCTTCCACAAAATTGTAACACCAAAATTCATATGTACCTACACAGTTACCAAAGATAACTCCGACATATAACACACATGTAACATGTAAAACATAGACATAATCAAGGTGAAAGTAAGCTAGAACATGCACAAGATCAATCAAGATTCAACCTCACATAGATATGCTCTCATAAGTGTTTCTCTCATAATATATCTAAGGTACCACTCAATTCAATTACTCACCAAATGGACCAAACTATATGCTCACTCTTGTGATTAATCTCCACAGATTAAAGGATATCATCTTGAGGATTAAAAAGACTTCATGGGTTGTAATGGGGCTTGGCTCACAGGTTAAAGAATAAATGGATATGAAATTCAAATATGATTCTAGAACCTAGTAGTATCTCTTCCACGTCTCTCACTTGAGATGACTCATAAAATGGCTTGAGTCTATGTCCGTTCACCTTAAATATATTGTCGTCTCTTGGATTCAGAACTTCAACTGCACCATGAGCAAACACATTATGGACAACATAAGAAGTAGTCCATCTAGACCAAAGCTTACCTGGAAACAATTTCAACCGCGAGTTGAATAACAAAACTTTTTGCCCAATGACAAACGATTTTCCTATAATCATTTGGTCATGGAACATTTTTGTCTTCTCCTTGTAAATGAGACTAGATTCATAGGCATTGTTTCGAATCTCAGCAAGCCCATTCAACTGTAACTTCCTATGAACACTGGCATCATCAATATCAAAATTGAACCGTTTCACCGCCCAATATGCCTTGTGTTCAAGCTCTACTGGAAGGTTGTAGCCTTATCCATAAACCATCTGATAAGGAGATATTCCAATCGTCATTTTGAAAGCTATTCTGTATGCCCACAACGCTTCATCCAAGTGTTGGCTCCAATCCTTTCTCGTTGGTCCGACAGTCTTCTCCAGAATTTGCTTGATCTGCCGGTTAGAGACTTCTACTTGCCCTCTCGTCTGAGCATGATAAGATGTTACCACCTTATGATACACATGAAACTTCTTGAGCAGCGCTGTAAATGACTTGTTACAAAAGTGAGAACCTCCATAATTTATTATGTATCTGAGAGTGCCAAATCTCACAAACAGTGATTTCAAGAACTTTAAAACAATAGCAGCATCGTTAGTACGAGTGGCCACTGCCTCCACCCACTTTGAAACATAATCAACTGCAAGTAGAATGTGATTATTCTGAAAAGAGCTAGGAAAATGACCCATAAAGTCAATACCCCACACATTAAAAATCTCAACCACTAAAATTAGATGTTGGGGCATTTGATCTTTAGGACCTAAGTTACCTATCAGTTGGAATTTAGCACATGATTTATGAAACTTAAGTGCGTCACCAAATAGTGTTGGCTAGAAGAATCCACTCTCAAGTACTTTCATCATCATCTTCTTTCCAGCAAAATGGCCTCTTGCTACATGTGAGTGGCAAAAAGATAGAATGGAATGAAATTATGTTTCAGGCACACACTTTCTTATCAGCAAATCTAGACAATGTTTCCACAGGTACGGCTCATCCCACACATAGTACTTAGCTTCCTTGACAAATTTGTCCTTCTGTACTCTGGTGAAGTCTGGTGGAATATATTTACTCACTTTGTAGTTAAAAATGTCAGCATACCAGGGCTCTACAACTTAAGCAACAAAGAGTTATTCATCTAGAAAGCTATCTCTGAGAGGAAGAGTGTCATCTGCAGTCTTAGACCCATAGGTGAGTTTACTCAAGTGGTCTGCTTCCACGTTCTCATTGTCCTTCTTGTCCCAAAACTATACCTTGCTCCACCATAAAGTGACATTTCTCCCAGTTAAGCACACGATTAGTTTCTACACAACGCTCTAAAACCATAGCAAGATTATGAAGGCATATGTTAAAAGAATCACCAAAAATAGAGAAGTCATCCATAAATACCTCAATGATCTTTTCGACCATGTCTAAAAAGATACTCATCATATATCTTTGAAATGTCGTTGGGGCGTTGCATAGTCCAAAGGGCATCCTTCGATATGCAAAAGTTCCATAATGGCAGGTGAAAGTGGTATTCTCTTGATCGTCCTTGAGAATGGCTATTTGATTGTATTCTGAATAACCATCCAAGAAACAATAGTACTCATGTCCCGCCAACCACTCTAACATCTGATCAATGAATGGAAGCGAAAGTGATCCTTGCATGTTGTAGCATTGAGCTTACGGTAGTCAATGCACACTCGCCATCCCGTTTGCATACATTGAGGCACCATCACATTCTCATCATTTTTTACCACAGTGATGCCTGAACATTTGGGAACTACCTATACAGGACTAATCCATTTGCTGTCAGAAATAGCATAAATGATACTTGCATCCCGAAGCTTGATGATTTCTTTCTTGACAACTTCCATCATGTGAAGGTTGAGATGACATTGAGCTTCCTTTGTTGGCTTAGCTCCCTCCTCCAGATGGATCCTATGAGTATACAATGTTGGGCAGATGCCCTTGATATCGGTTACTGTTCATCCAATAACGGCCTTGTACTTCTTAAGTACTCTCAGCAACTTCTCCTCTTGAGTGGTTGAGAGCTTTGAAGATATAATGACTAGAAGTGTGTCATCCTTCCCCAAAAAAACATACTTCAAATGCTCGGGTAGAAGTTTCAGCTTTAATGTAGGTGCTTCCTGTATAGATGGAACAAGAGCGTCATCTGAAACCGGAAGATGAATAGATTTAGGATATTTACCTTTTCTGCTTGGTATGGATTCAAGTGCTTCTTCCATGGCATAATACTCCTCCTCCATCTCAAGGTCTTCAGGTGAAGCAATCTCAAAAATGGGTTGCAGTTCGATGGGTCGAGGACATTCTTTGATGGATCGAAAGTGGTCCTTGATGGATCAAAAATTGCCTCGATCCATTGAGGTGATCTCCTTGTACGAAACTGCTTCGATACTGGAACGGTCTTCGATAGATCAAAGGAATCTTTCTCAATCTATCGAAGCTTGCTCTCGGGTGCTGCCTACAGATTGCCTTCGATGGATCGAAGGGATCCTTCGATGCATTGAAGCATCGACTCTGGTTGTTCTATTTTCTCTAGCTTTTTTAATGACTTTTCTCAAATGATCATCATCCAATGAGAACTAAATAAATTTCTATATAAAACTCTCAAAAGTGTCAACTGAACAACAAGAATACGCATCATCTCTATTAGGATGTTTGAGAGCTTCATAAATGTTGAAGTGGATCATTTCCTCCACCACTTCCATGTTCAATGATTCATCAAAACAATCTATCTTTGTACGCGCTGTTCTCAGGAAAGGTCTCCCAAGAATCAATGGTATTTTTGATGGCATTGGCTCATGCTCCATCTCGAGCACAAGGAAATCTGTTGGGAATATCAAGTCTCCCACCTGCACTAAGACATCCTCAACAATACTTATAGGATAACAATTAGACCTTTCTGAAAGTTTAATGGTGACACCAGTGGGGATAAGTTCACCGATGTTTAATCTATCATAAATAGTGTATGACATCAAGTTAATGGATGCACCTAAATCAAGTAGAGCACCTGCAAACCTGTGATCACCAATAGTACATAGGATCATGAAACGTCTTGGATCGACCAACTTAGGTGGAAGCTTTCTTTGAAGAACTGTAGATACTCTTTCTTCTAAAGCTATAGTCTCGATTCCATAGAATTTTCTCTTTGCATTACACAAATTTTTGAGGAACTTTGAATACTGTGGTATCTGCTTAATCACATCTAAGAGCACCTGCACCGGGCTTGCTCCTCCCATCCTCTTTTGCTCTTGCTATTTTTCTCCTCCCATCACTGTTTATGGAATAGGAGAAGCAATTCCTAATTTTCGTGCACTGCGTTTGGGTTCAGAAGGAGCAATTTTGTTGCTCGAGCAAGGAGGATGAGCATCTGCACCGGGCAGATTTGTTGCTCGAGCTGCGAATCCGGGACACGTGGCACTGGGCTCCGCCATCTGCTCGTCCTCTGACACGAGCAAGCTTTGCTCGAGCTGCTGCTCGAGCTGCCGGTCAACGTGCGGTCGCCGTCGACCTTGCCCCCCGCTGCACGCTCCATTGCTGCTGCTCGTGCTGTTTTCCGGCGGGCCACCACCTGCTTGCTGCTTCTCGTGCTACTCGTTCTACGTCTGGTGCAGGTGCTCTAACAGACGAATGTTCACTCCTACTTTCTTGAACACCTCCAGAATCTCCTTCTCTTTGTCAACATTCACCTGCTTCTTCAACCTTCTAGGAAAAGGCACATTAGGAATAATTGAAGGGGAAGGAGTAGAGGGTACCTGGTATGATTTTGGATTTGTCAGTTTTTCCATTTCAGGTGCATTTTCGACGGCTCGAATTGGGGTTCCTACAGAATCTTCTGATGACTTATCCAACGGCTGATAAGGGACAATTTTTTCAAGCACGGGCTTCTCCCATTTCCTTCTTGGGATTTTTGACTTGGGAGCTTCTTCTAACACCTTCCCACTCTTCAAAGTCATAACATGGGCCTTATATTTTCCCTTGGGGTTCAAGAGTGTTGCTAGGAAGTCCTCTTGGGTTGACTTGAGCCATTGTTTGCTGCATTTGTCTCATTTGTCGCTCAAGCAAGTCAATTGTCTTTCCTTGCTGCTGCTGTGTAGTCTTGCTTTCTTGGAGGAATGTACTCATCTATTTGTGGAATGCACTATGGTCCTCTCTAGTCTTCTTGTTGTCAACCACCAACTGTTGTATTAATGATGTCAATGTTGACAACTCTAATGACGGCTGAGGTGGTGGAGGCGGCGGCGCTTGATAATGTTGTTGTGAAGCACATCTTTGACAAAACTGTTGCCCATCCCCTGTGGGCTGTCTTTCTTGAAAGCCAAGAGGAGTAACTGGAGGATTTAGCACATTGTTACTTCTATAGCTCAAAAGTGGATGATCTATATTCCTACCATATGTGTTGGACTGCCTTTGGAAGTAGTTTGCCTCCTCATCTTGATTGACTTCCTCATCTGCTCTAAACTTGGGGCAATCTTCTGCTAGGTGATCTGAAGCTGAGCATAAAATGCAGACAATCTGAGCTGCAACAATGGTTGTCTTCTTGGCTACTTTTAAGCTACTAGAAATCAAAGCTACATCATTCTCAATGGAGCTCAACCTCTTTTCCATAGCTCCATCAATAGTAACACCATTCACAGATCTCCTGCTTGCTCCCAGTGTTCTATCCCTGGACTGAAATTGTCTTGAATTTTCAACTTGATTCTCAATGGATCTCTTTTGCTTCCGATCCAGTTTTATTCCACCAATTTTCTCCACAAGCAGAATCCAGTTTAGACTTGTTGAAGGAATCAAGTCCTTCATAGAAAAGCTCCATCTGAGCATTTAGCTCAAACTTGTAGTGAGGACACTGTCTAAGCAGACTCTTGAATTGACTCCATGCCTAATGTTAGATTAACAAGTACTGTAAAGATTAAAGTCTATGTCAAATAGAAACTAAAAACAGTTTGCATAAGAATAGATAGAAAACTAACAGGCAGATGCAGATTGAGTCATTGATCTTCTCTCAATTCCACTTCTGTATTTCAAGACTTTCGATGGGACAAATCAGTATGAAAGTAAGTGTATTAACAGTTTCTCAATGATATGATTCGAACTCTATTTATAGAGTTTGTTAAGAGCAGCAGTTACATCCATCAAGTAACTGTTTCTTATCCTGATCCTATAACAGACTGCATATATATACATAAGCAAAACGTTCTGTTTATACATGTATACACGTGTTCAACCATTTTGAACTCTGATATCTCAATTCACAGCTGTAAGTTAAATGAATTGCTGATTCTATTCTTACAATCTCCCACTGAATTAGCATATTCACTTAATTATGAATCAGTGACTTGAAATATCACCTGAAGTGTGCACCTGAGTTCATAAGTTCTAATCTGTTTCAAGAACTTTGTCAATTTCAAACATTGTATGGAATTAAAGAAGATGTTGATGAAATAAAATTTCATCCATCTCCAGAAATTACACATTCAAATTTTAAAATCACATAAGTTATCACAAGTATAATTAAATATAGTGTTTGATAAACTTAAGATCGAAATTTCAAACACATATATTCATATCTTTACTGTATTAATTTCTAAAACAAGCAAATCTGCATAATTCTGATTTTTCAATCAGACAGTATACATTTTAACATAAAAATGCATTTTGCTCATGAATTAAGTAAATGAATAACTCCTTACTATTTAATATGTTCATAGCAATACAAGCTCTTTATATCAAATCTATTCAGATTCAACATCAGCATATATCCCCATATTTCTAACATGATTCTTAAAAACTGAATTTGGTAGAGCTTTAGTAAAGGGATCTGCCAATTGCTCTTTAGTACCAATTTTGATTACTTCTATCTCCTTGTCTCTGACACTTTCTCTTACTGAAAAACATTTTACATCTATGTTTCTTGAAGCTGAGGTCCTTCTGTTGTTCTTTGAGAAAAAGACTGCTGCTGCATTATCACAGTATATAGTTAATGGTTTTTCTGCAGAATCCATGATTCCAAGTCTGGAAACAAAGTTTCTTAACCAAATTGCATGTGATGTGGCCTCAAAAACTGCAACATATTCAGCTTGAAAAGTAGATGTTGCTGTGAGTCCTTGCTTGTTAGTTTTCCAGGACACTGCACCTCCAGTAAGCATAAATATAAAACCTGATGTAGATTTCAAATCATCTGCATCTTGCTTAAAAGAAGCATCTGAGTAGCCTTCCACTGTCAGTTCTTGATCTTCTTGTCTTCTGTATACTAGCATATGGTCTCTGGTTCCCTTTAAATATCTTAGGACTTTCTTTCCTGCTATCCAGTGCTCATGGCCAGCATTGGATTGATATCTTGACAACATATTTACTGCAAATGCTATGTCTGGTCTGGTACAGACTTGTGCATACATTAAACTTCCTACTAATCTTGCATATGGCACATTTTCCATGCTTTTCCTTTGAAATGCATTCTGTGGACATTGACCTTTGTGCAGTTTGTCTCCTTTAGACATTGGTGATTCTCCAGACTTGCAATTCTGCATCTCAAACCTGTGCAATATTTTGTCAATATAGGCTTTCTGAGATAATCCCAGTGTGCCAAGCTGTCTGTTCCTTTTGATTTCGATTCCCAGAACATAATGAGCTTCCCCCATATCCTTCATATCAAAGCTGTTCTTAAGAAACTTCTTAGTTTCATTCAGTAAATTGGTACCGTTGCTTGCCAACAAAATATCATCTACATATAAGATCAGAAAAATGTAGCTACTCCCACTGATCTTACAGTATATGCATTCATCCAATTGGTTTTCTTTGAAACCAAATTTTGAAATGACAGCATCAAACTTTAAGTACCATTGCCTTGATGCTTGTTTAAGGCCATATATTGACCTTTTAAGCTTGCAGACTTTCTTATTATCTTCAATGAATCCTTCTGGCTGCATCATGTATATATCTTCAAACAAATCACTATTTAAAAATTCTGTTTTAACATCCATCTGATGTAACTCAAGGTCAAAGTGAGCCACCAGTGCCATTAAAACTCTAAATGCATCCTTAGTGGAAACTGGTGAAAATGTTTCACTGTAATTTACACCTTCTTGTTGAGTATAGCCCTTAGCAACAAGTCTTGCTTTGTGCCTTTCTATTTTCCCATCTGCATCCTTCTTCGTTTTGAATACCCATTTGCAACCTATTGGCTTCATGTCTTCATGTTTATTTACCAGAATCCATACTTCATTTTTGAACATGCTTTCAATCTCATCTTCCATAGCTTGCCTCCATTGCACACTTGAATTTGATTTCATAGCTTCCTTCACTGTTCTTGGATCATTTTCTTCCCCCAAATCAAATTCAACTTCAGTGGCATATAAATGATAGTCTTCTGAAATTGCAGACCTTCTTTCTCTGATTGATCTTCTTAAGGGAACAGGAACTTCTTCATTTTGTTGTCCAGGAATTTCTTCATTCAAATGTTGATCTTCATGTAGAGCTTCTATCTGTATATCCTCATTGGCAATATTGTCATTAATAACAGGAACTACTGGTATCTGATTTCCCAGATGTTGATATTCATCAAAAATTGCTGTAGGCTGTAATTCACTATAAACAAACCATTGTTCCATATTCTGAAATTGTTCAGTTGTATCACCATTTATCTGCACATCATGATCAAACATTTCATCATAGAAGGTTGCTCTATGTGTCTCAAAAATCCTAGTGCCTCTTTCTGGATTGTAAAATTTAAATCCTTTGGATTTTTCAGAATATCCAATGAAATGTGCACTAATGGATCTTGATTCCAGTTTGTCAATTTTATCTAAATTGTTCACTCTAGCTTCTGCCTTGCACCCCCAAACATGCATGTGGTTTAAACTTGGTTTATATCCACGTCATAACTCAAAAGGGGTACCTGTAACAGATTTGCTTGGTGATCTGTTGCAGATGTAGTTTGCTGTCTTTAAAGCTTCTCCCCATAGGAATTTAGGGAGTCCGGACCTTATGAACATGCTTCTAACCATGCTCATCAAAGTTCTGTTCTTTCTTTCTGAAACACCATTCTGAGTTGGTGTATATGGTGTTGAATACTGAGCTACAATTCCACATTCTTCTAAATATGTGGCAAAAGGTCCCTTTTGTTGTCCCTTTTCAGTGTATCTCCCATAATATTCACCACCTCTATCAGATCTGACCACTTTAATTAGCTGTCCAGTTTGTCTTTCTACTTCATTTTTAAAAATTTTGAACATTTCTAAGACTTGTGATTTTTCAGAAATCAAGTAAATGAAGCAATATCTTGTAAAATCATCGATGAAGGTAACAAAATAAGAGTTGTCACAGATGGTACTGACTGAGAAAGGGCCACAGACATCTGTATGTATCAATTGAAGAATTGATTCTGTCCTCTTTGAACCAAAATTTCTGGAATTGGTCAGTTTTCCTTTCATACAGTCTATGCAAGTCTCAAAATCATTAAAATCCAAATTTAGTAGGATTCCCTGCTTGACTAAGTTCATTAATCTGTTCTTAGAGATATGTCCCATTCTTTTATGCCATAGATAAGAAGAGATTTCCGAAGTTCTTTTTCTTTTTAATACTCCAGGTTTCTCAATTGCTAGAACAGATTTAGACAAGCTGATATCTGAAAAATTTTGCAGACAGTTAACATGCCAGTAACCATCTATTAAACTTGCATCACCAAAACACTTTGAATTTTTATAAAAACACATAGATATATTATTACCATAGAAGCTGTAATCATTATTCAGTACAAATTGAGAACCACTTATAAGGTTCCTCTTTATTGAGGGAATACAATACACATCACTTAGTACTAAAACAAACTTATTTTTAAATATTAGTTCAACAATTCCTACTGCTTGTACTGCCACCCTTTGACCATTTGTTGTGCAAACCTTGGTCTCATTCTTGTTTGGGATTGTTACCTTTGTCAATCCCTGTAGAGAATTCACAATATGAATTGGTGAAGCAGTATCAAACCACCATGAATTGTCAATTATGTCTTTATTAGATTTCAAAACAAAAACAGATTTTGTAGAAAACGTACCCTTTTTGTTCAGCCAATTTTTAAAACCCTCACAATCCTTCTTAAAATGACCTGTTTTCTTACAGAAGAAGCATTTCATAGGTCCTTTAGGTTTGAAGGATTTCTTGACAGCATCAAGTCTTTTGTCAGATTCAGCTTTTCCAGAATTATTTGATGTGCTTGCCTGAAACTTCTTGTTTTCATAATGTTTTTTGGCTTTCCCTTTGTTAATAGCATTAACATCCACAGCCTTAGCATTTTTAGTCACCTCAGTTTCTTCCTGCACACAGATAGAGATTAATTCATTTAAACTCCATTTTTCCTTCTGTGTAATGTAAAGGGTCCTGAGATGCTTGTATGGATCTGGAAGAGAATTCAGCAATAGATGCACTAGAAAAGAATCTTCAATGTTCATATTCAGGTCCTTCAGTCTCCCAGCAATATTAATTCCTTTCATGATGTACTCTCTTATGCTTCCTGAAGTATATTTCATTTTCACAAGGTTGTTCATCAAACTGCTTGTTTCAGCCTTGTCTGATACTTTGTATTTTTCAGCAATTGACTCCAGGAAAGCTTTAGCATATTCAGAACTTGGTATTCCTCCTTTCACAGATTCAGCCATGCTTTTCTTCATGCATATGAGTGCCAATTTATTGTGTCTTTGCCACTGTGCGAACTTGTCTCTTGTTTCCTTAGTTGAAGTAGCAGAAGGTACTTCTGGTGGATCCTCCCTCAGAACATGATCATATTCTAAGATACCAAGGTTCAGTTCAATATCATTCTTCCATTTCTGGAAGTTTGATCCATTGAGCAGTTCAATATGGTTGATGCCTAAAGGAAAAGACATGGCTGTGACATCAAAACTGAATCAGTTATTCACAAATGTCCCAGAAAAAATGTTTAACTCCAATGAATCAACATTTAAATTAAGTATATATGTACATATGAATGAAATTATGTTGATTTTAAGATACAGATATCATTTGTGACATGCAGATCTTTATCAACACCAGAATTCTCATATTTGTACATATATCAGTATATATAACCAAATGTTTGAATTTAAGTTTCTTTGGAAACGAAAATCAATTTTAAATTTTAAGTTATATAAACTGAAACATCTTCTGAATGACTAAAATTTTGAAATTTCATTAAGCCATTTTGACAGCATGTAATGAGTTCATAGTGTAGTCTGAGATGTGTTTTTCTTTATGTGTCATATGTTTATTCAAAGCCATTTTGACAGCATGATGAATTCACTTATGACTTACGTATTCAAACATAATACATGTAGATTTTGTAGATAGTGTTATAATTAACAGTACGAGATATTAACAGCAGTTTTATGCATCTGTTGCAGTAGTTTTATGCATCTGTTGCAGTAGTTTTATGCATCTGTTGCAGTACATGCATTCAGACCTTATTCCCAGAATCGTAACTGTATGATTCTTACTTTCAATTTCAATTTGAGCATAGATTGCTCTGATACCAATTGTTAGATTAACAAGTACTGTAAAGATTAAAGTCTATGTCAAATAGAAACTGAAAACAGTTTGCATAAGAATAGATAGAAAACTAACAGGCAGATGCAGATTGAGTCATTGATCTTCTCTCAATTCCACTTCTGTATTTCAAGACTTTCGATGGGACAAATCAGTATGAAAGCAAGTGTATTAACAGTTTCTCAATGATATGATTCGAACTCTATTTATAGAGTTTGTTAAGAGCAGCAGTTACATCCATCAAGTAACTGTTTCTTATCCTGATCCTATAACAGACTGCATATATATACATAAGCAAAACGTTCTGTTTATACATGTATACACGTGTTCAACCATTTTGAACTCTGATATCTCAATTCACAGCTGTAAGTTAAATGAATTGCTGATTCTATTCTTACACCTAATGCATTTCATCTCCATCCTTTTGTCTGAAAGTGCTAATTTGCTTCTTCTAATTCTTGGTTCTGGAAGCTGAGTAAAATTCTTTCATGAAAGCACCGCTCATCTTCTCCCAAGTATAAATCAATTGAGGAGCCAAAGAATTGAACCATGTTTTAGCTTGCTCCTTCAACGAAAAAGAAAATAGAATAAGCTTCACGGTATTTGCATCCACATTAGTAGACCTCTAAATCACAATACTTCAAATTCATTTAGATGATCTTGATGGTCTTCAGAAGGCGTGCCTCTGAAGTGTGGCAAATTGGAGATGAGAGATAGGGGAATGACATAGTTCCCCAAATTAGCTGGTAGCACAATAAGTGAATCATCAGCTATCGTGCCTGGAATAAAGGACTCTCTAAGTCGACTAGGATGATTAAGCACAAAACTAAATAAATGAGCCAAGTAATTTCACATGATTAAGCACAAGGCAGTTGCATAAATATGCAACTATCAATGGGGTCAAGTTATAGTATTTGTAAGGAAGTCGAGTGTTTAACTCACAATGATTGACCACTTAAACTCCTTAGCTTGACTCAATTATACACTTGAAATCATGGATTAACTAGACACAATACATGACACTAAAACTAAAGCAAGATGTGTAAGTGTATCTCACAAGACTAAGTCCTTTGGAGACTTAATATTGCAAGGGATGGTTGAATTACGATGAGTGATTACACGAAAAATTGATTGAATGTTTACTACTAACTAATTAAGTGAAAACATAAAGTAAGAACAAAACAAAATGTAAATGTTTGGTTGGTTGGTTGGCTAGAGATATCGCCACTAGCCAACTCAATGTACCAACAATGTCCAAGTTATGAGTTTAGTCTGATTCACACGTGTTTGTCCAATTCGTGATCTTTTTGAGTCACCATTGGTTGTGAACCGAATCTCCTAGGCCATTAGAGCACTAGAAGTGTTCCGGTCCAACATTCAAGTATAAAGCAAATCGAAACTAGAATACAACTCTATTACGACTCGTATCCTAATTATACCACATGCCTAATGAGTTCAATATGTGTTCACTTATGATGAATGTGAATAGTTTTCCTTCCTGAGTCTCTATTAAAGGACATGAAAATATGTTCTAATGACTTTCCTAATCCACACCTTTTAGAACATAAAATAGAAGAAGTAACAATTAGCTACAAATCCCCTTCGAGTCAATGTAAGCTTGACCGAAGCTCCTTGAGTCATTTGGACTTCAAGAAGGCTTCGGTCCATGCTCAAGCCCAATGAAAACTAAACATTAGGCATATCTTTTCAAATGCAACCTAAGTCATATTTACATACTTATCTTTTAGGTGAGTGACTAATTCACTTAGGTTCATTTTTGGCTTCCTTAAACATATCTCAACTTAGTCATCGCTAAGACATAAGTATGAAAACATTGAATCAAGCCCAAACATGTAAACATACTACAATCACATCACAAGCTATCAAACTCATTCACAACATGTAGTAAACTAAACCAAATTCAAATTCATAACTCAAAACATAGTTATATGTACATCAAATTGGTTAAGGCTCTTCCAAAAGGAAACTACTCACTAAGAATAATGAAATAGAAGACTAGATACATGCTCAAAATAAGAAAATAGTAGAAATAATCAAGGGTCCCCTAACCAAAGCTCCACCAAATGACTCCAAGGCTTCTAGCTCCACTTCTTCTCTCCAAGCTAGCACCAAGTCTTCAAGAGGAGTTAAGGGTAGTCCTTTGGATTCCAAGGAGCCAAGGGGAAGATGGATTATTTCTCACTCCTTTGAACTCTAAAGATCAAACCAAACCTTAGAGGCAAAGATGAGAGGAGGAACACCCAAATAGGCCAAAGTAATAGTGTGGTGGTGGAGAGGTTCGACACTACCTAAAAGAGGGAAGAGCTAGGTCTCTAATAGTGGTGGTTATGGAGGTTTTTTGGCCTAGAAAGGGAGGAGAAGAGGTAGAAGAGAGTGCTAAAGGGTTGGGATAAGGATAAAGGGTTTAGATAGAGACTAAAACTATGAGAAATATGAAAATGAGGTGAGATGTCTATGTGTAGGAGGGGGAGCTCGACCCTATCTGTTTTGGAGAGATATTTTGGGTGTAAATAATTCAAAAATGAAGCTTAGACATGATTCACATTTTTAGGCTTTAAGTGATGGTCCTAAGATGACTCACTCATGTCATGTGAGTTGCATGTGCATGTCTCCACACCAAAATATCTTCTCATGTGGGCTCTTGTGAACTTGGGACTTGAAGTCTTGAACCATCATATCTTGACTTGGTCATTGACCGGTGAAGACTCGCCGGAGTTGATTGTTGACCGCCAGTTGACTTTTTGTCTTCTTCTCGTTTTTGGTCTTTCTTCTCCAAATGCTTAGGAAACTTGCTTGCTTATTCAAAAAGTGGTTAATCTCCATCTTTAAGCTTATTTCCACGCAAACTCACAATATCCTAGCATGATAAGGAAACATATCAAAAACGATGCTTTATTCCAAGAAGACAAGCATTAAGCATAAAGTTAGGCACATAATTAGAACGTAATTATGGACCTAACAATCATCAATGAATGTAATGAAGTATGAATTTCCACATATCGTTTCATGTATTAAAGGACCATATATGTTAATGTCTATTAGTTCTAAAATTTTGGTACTTCTGTGTACTCCTTTTCTGTTCTTATTAGTCATTTTTCCTTTATAACACTCTACGCATTCAGACAAGTAAGAAAAATCAAGTTCTGGTAAAATTTTGTTCTTTATCATTATGTTTAGTCTTTCTTTTGATATATGGCCTAACCTTCTGTGCCATAATTTTGCAAATTTTTCATAGAACATTGGCCTTTTAACACCAATAATGGTGTCTGAACTTGATGCCTCTGTGTTTTCAATTGAATACACAGACTATGAATCTGTACTACAGATAATTTTTAAGTAGCCATTCAATGTTAAAGCAGAACCAACATGAACAGAATTTCTGAAAATTTTAACTCCATTCAAATCATAATGAAAACTACAATTGTCTTTGAACAAAAGATCCCAAAAAACTAATCTCCTCTTAATGGAGGGAGCAAAATAAACATCATGAAGTACTAACTGATTTCCTAAAATTAAATTCAAAGCTACTGTGCCTATTGCCTTGACTTCCACTGGAAGGCCATTAGCCACATTGATACATACTTCACTGCTTCTTGGACTCCTTTTCTTTATGAAGCCCTATAAATAGTTAACTATGTGTAAGGGACTACCAGAATCAAGCCAAAAAGAATTTGGCTTTACATTTATGTAATTTAGTTCTAGAAAATTAATTGAAGGGAAATTATTAAAAGATTTTAGACACTTACCCTTTTTCACCATCCAGGCCTTAAAACCCTCACAATCTTTCTTCATATGTCCAGTCTTTTTACAGAAAAAACATATGAATCTAAATGGCTGATCAGGTTGCCTAGGTGAATTTGTTCTGGGATTTCTAGCAACTACAGATGGCTTGCTAATGGACTTGTTCTGAATTTCCAGCCTTTGCTTCTTAGCCTTATTTTTCTTGCTCACATAATTCATTGTAGGTTCTGACTTAAGTGCTACACTATGCCTTTTCTGCAACAGCTATAGCTATGAGCTCATTCATGGTCTATTTAGCTTTTTTTGGGTATTGTAGCTAGTATTTAGCTGCCCAAACTTGTTGTATTCGCCACATGCTTATTTTCCATAACTATGTCCAGATTGGCTAACTTAAGTGCAAGATTTTCCATTTGCAGGAGATGCTCCCTAACCTCACCAACTCCATCATACTTAAGGGAATTGAATTAGTGAGATAATATTACACTCTCAACCTTTTCAGATTCCTTGAATTTTTCCTCAATGAGATGTAGGTAGTCATAGACATAGTCAACCTCTGGTATGGTTTCTACAACTGTATCTAAAATGCAGGCTATGATAATGTTCTTCGCTGAGTTGTTTTTCCTATGCCAAAGGTGTTAGTGCTTGTACTCCTCAGGGTATTGGTGTTTCTCTTCCTCTAAAATAGGATCAAGAAATCTTGGTACAAAGCTATGTCTAGATCATTTTTGTTACTGAGGTAAGTATCAATCTGTCTCCTCCATACTTTGTAATTAGACCCAGTTAAAAACTCAATGTTGTTAAGAGAAACCATATGGTTGGTAGTGAGCAAACAAAAGGAAAAATTAATTAGTGTTTGTTACTGTAATTGATATTTTGTGTCTTGAGTGTATTAAGTGTTTTAAGTTTGTTTTTGTCTTAACAAAGCATGAAGAAACACAGAAACATACAAGACAGAATAAAAACTGCATTCACATGTCCAAAATTAAAAAGGATTTATACACACGCATATGATTCACCCCACTATTGAAGTTAAATTTTTCTAACCACACTTTTGAGCTGTAAATCAAAAAATTCTTAAGCAGTATCATCACACTATATCACACATACCATGTCATAATCAGGATATGCAACACCTTTAGGCAGAAGACAATCCAGACTATCTAAATATAAGTCTATGTTTAACATGGGATGCTGTTTATGAATTTAAACGATGCAAAACATACTCCTTTGGAAGCCAAAATATGCATAACTTGAAAACAGAAAACACAATTTTATGAAACATACTGTAATGATGTTGAAAACAAAAAAATTCTTTGCTTTGTGCAATATATTATTTTGTACTGTAAATAGGCATCATGTTTCAATTTTAGTTTATCACGTTGCAGACTGTTTATCAAGTCTGTATTCTTTAAAACATGAAAACCAATTGAAGATAATCTGCATGAAAATACATGTTGAACTTAAGATGTTAGAACAATACAGCAACAGACAACCAACTTAATGTGTTAATTATTAAACTGTATGCATCTCAATTTCATCTTTCAATCAACAATAGACAACACTAAAACTTTCATGCTCATATTCTGAAACGAAATTAAAATCACCTAATAAAACACCTTGGCATCTGCTCACAGCGTTGCAATGTTAGCGGAAGCTTATAAAATCGATTTCATGCATCACATAATCATGATCAAAGCATCAAAACCAAAAAATCAAGCACAGAAGTGAGCAACACGCATAAATTTCATCCGGTCACCATCTACTCTAACTTATTGACATACCGGGGAGATGCCTCTAAGGTATTAAAAACTTATCAATCTAACCTGATTGCAAGCTAAGAATTGAATCCCAATCGAATTCCTAATATGAATTTGTGTGTGTTCCAAAAAACTCGATCGGAGAATGCCCAGAAAAACTTAACGTTGATAAATCAACGGTCACTGAAGCCTCAAAGAGGTTTTGACCTTTTTGACTGGGTTTTGGGTCACACAAGCCACATGCCCAGGTTGTTTTCTTTATGGGCCAATACAAAATCCTGAACCCGGCCTGTTTATGTTCTTAAGGTTCTTCACGTTTCAAAAGCACATAATTCTTGATTTTCTTTTGAAATGACCCAACCCTAGTTTTCTAGTAAACTAGATAGTTTAGCTAGTAATATAGAATTAAATCCTAACGACTAACTAAATTATAAGAAATTATGTGAAAATTTTGACATAATTTCCCTTGTAACTGAAACGACTAAAAACCTGCAGGAAAATAACACTCCGCAGATAAATTCCACAAATAAATAGTGGACTACCGATGTCCATCTGGATTTCTCAACATATGACCAGAACTTACCCAAATACATAACTCAAGAATTTAAAACACACTTTACAGGGTATTGGTTCTGGATACAAAATAAAGTAAACTCGAAGACACTCGAGTAACTGACTGATAATAAGAGCCTCACTGAGACAACAATACTGAATTGGTATCCAGAGCGACTTCTACAAATATAACATAGTGACAGTGAGCTGGAACCTATTGGTGAAGAGATTGACTGGTGGACTCGAGCCCTCGACAACACCCAGCACTCTCAGGATACACACTGCAACCTGGGCAACAATAAACCGAAGAGCCCAGGGAAAGGCAAATAAAATATAAAATGTTAGCGTGAGTGGACAAAAATAATATAATAATCTGCGTAAATCAATAAACTAAAATTTCATGCCTTTCCTCTGTCTACTGTGAAATAATGCGAGTTCAAAATAAATAAACTGAAATGTAATGGAGGTGGTCGTTCAGGGTTCCTAACCCGGTATGACTATAAATAGAAAATACAGGTGATGGGAGCATCTAGAGTGTTGTCTGACCCGAGAAGAATCAAAGTCGGGTAGGGATCCTGACCAGGTGTGACGACTCGAACCAGAATCTAATGTATGTTTGGCACAATTCACGAGATTCTGTTTAGTCGCAGTTTTACGTCGTATATGTGTTTTGCCGATTCTATTCGCGACTATGTTTTTGGTCGAGAATTTGAGTTGAGTGTCTTCACGGAAATTGTAGAGTACGTGATTTCGAGTTCGTGGGCAGTTCCGGAAGATTTTTCCGATAACCGAGGAATATTTTATGATTATACGAAGTTTCGGTTTCCGACGAGTTTATCCGATTGTTTCGTGTTTATCCGAATCATTTCGTATATTCATTTCGGACCGTCCATCGACCCGAGGCGCGAGTATAAATATCGGAATAGTCGAGAATTAGTCGTAAAACACTGTTTTATGTTGACCAGACGTTGACTTTCCCTTTTTGGCAAGTTTGACCATTGACCTGTGGAGAAAACTTTCCGTTTTCGGCTTGCCGTCCGACGACCTATTTTCCGACCACCTTTGATCAAGTAAAAGGTAGGGATCGCTTCCTCTCGTGATTTCGAGTTGGTTAGTGTTTGATTTTGTGAAAATTGATTGAGATTTGGGTGAGTTCGAGTCGGGCAGAGTTGTCGGTGTTCGCCGGTGATGGTCACAGAGGTTCCGGCGAGATAGGGGGGTGGGGTTGTTAGGGGTTTTGCTCCCCACACCTCGGTGATGCTTTCTGGTTAACTGGTTTGGGACGAGATGGTGGTTGGAGGTGAACCCGATTAGGTTTTCCGGTGGGTTTTTCGATTTGATTTTCGATGAAATTGGTGATGTTAGAGTTGGAATTGGCTTGTGTGTCAGTTATGAAAGTGATTCGAAATGTCGAGACCTTGTGATCTGGAAGTTCTCCGCCGGTGAATCTCAACGTCGACTGCGCGCCGCCGCCGGCGGCGGCGGTCAACGGTGGTCAACGACGAAGGAGTTGACTTTTTCAGATTTTGATGAAATTAATGTCATTTTTCTCGAAATCGCGCCCTGATTATCGTCCAAAGGTTTTCGGGTTGATTTGGTTAGCCGATTTTCAGTCGAGGTTTCGAGTGGGGATTTCAGAATTTCCATTATTTATTTTGTACTGCATTGCATATTTCCGGGAACGGTTGGTTTCCGTGATTCAGTATAGGGTTGAGGACTATGATTTTGATCAGTTATGTTTTTGTGAATATTCAGGAGATCGAGATCGAGATCGTGATCGTGATCGTGCTTCTGGCGAGGGATCTTCCGCCGGACCACGTGATTAGCGCGAGTGCGCGTTTTGCTCATCAGTGAGTCGACAATTTCTTTTCACGGAATTCTTGCGAGTCTTTTATATGATTTACGAACTTGAGCATGCGTATGAGATTTCGGATTATATGAGCATGTGTTTTACGATTATACGATTATACTTATACGAATATACGTATGTGAGTATACAAACACTTATATGTTGTTTCATGCATTTGTATCGTACTGTTTATGATTTGGTTTTCACAGAGTACAGTCGTAGTTCATGTTGTTGTATCGATACACTTGCATCTCGGCTGATCCCCGAGGGTGCTTACCAGGAGGGGTACCGTACCTTGTGCCGATGTAGTTCCGGGTGGGTACTAGTTTCTGTACCTTGTGCTGATGTAGTTCCGGGTGGGTACAGATGTCTGTTTCTTGTGCCGATGTAGTTTCGGGTGGAAACAGATACCCTGACCTGAGGCCTTTCCGGCTAGAATCACGTGTGGGTCTGGGATCCCGTGATTCGGACTGTACTAGCACAGATGTGTCCATGAGTGACCCCGTGGGATTTTTCCTTGCATGCTCAGTACGTTGGAGGATTATGGTTTTACCTCGTGTACTTGTTATTTCTATTTACCTGGACTCGCATATGTTATTTTAAGCATATATATCAACTGGTGAAAGACATTTATTTTCGTCCACTCACTCTAACGTGTTTCATGTCTTTCCCCTGGGATTTTCGGTTTCCGTGCCCAGTTGCAGTTCAGGTTTTGGTGTTTTCACGTCGCGGTTTGGAGGCTATTGATCAGAGTTATCTGTGATTTCCAGTAGGTTCTTGTTTCGCCTACTGATGTGTATATTGTATATATTTTACTTTAGAGGTCGCTCTGATACATTCTGATACTTGTTTACACGGATTTTCTCGGATATATATATATATATATACTACAGTACTGTTTACTGTTTATGATGCATATATTGATGTTGAGAAATCCGGATGGGATTGGTGCCCACGGTTTGGCTTTTGTGGCATAGGATGAACTGTTATTTTCAGGGTGCAGGTTTATACAATTCTACGTTAGTAACGAAACTCTGCCGAAATTTCGAAAATTTTTTGTTGGTTCGTATTTTTAGAAGGGGTTCCGGTTTAGGTAACTGAATCGGGATTGGGTCCTTTCACCAGGTCCGACCGGCTATTCAGTGATCAGCCGAATAACTAGAGCATCGATGCAACTAAATAACCATCACAAATAAACCTCCAAATAAATGCTTGAAAAAACATACCATAAAGCGTAATACATAAAAGCCATGAACTCGTTATCGACAGTGAAAATAAAGTCCACTCACAATACACAGCTAGCTCCGTGGTCCAGCGGAAGTTCTCTCGCCAAAATCTCGATCACGGTCTCCTGAATAAACAACATATTCACTTAATACTGTAATTCGATAAAACGTGCGAAAATCAACTCAAAAACTATCCCGGAAACCCCCGGTCAATTTTGGATTTTAGTCTCGTCGGAACCCCGCCGTGGATGGTGGCGCGTGACCCTCATGCAGACTTTCAAAAATCATGAAAAATAGCTCGCTTATCCAAAAAATTCTCCAAAAATTTCCACGAGCTCAAAATTAAATTCTCTAAAACTCTTGCAATGAAAGTCAAGCCCAATTCTTGCCCGATGGAAAATTTGTTAACAACTTGATAACGCGACTAATCTGTGATAAAGAGTATTACGATTCGATAAGCACATGATTTCGGTTCGGGTTTTAACAATCAACCCCCCTTAGAAAAATTTCATCCTAGAAATTTAGATATATGCTAGCAAAGATGAGGGTATTACACCCCCACGAACTGCTCTGGCTCCTAACTGGCTTTTTCCACTGCATGATTTCTCCACAACACTTTCACTAAAAGAATGGTCTTGTTCGGGAGCATCTACTCTCAACGGTCATGAATATCCACTGGTTCCTCAATGTAAACCAAGTCCTACTATAACAGAATTTATCGAGGCATGATGACATGAGAAGGATTAAGAATGTACTTCCACAACAACGATACGTGAAATACATCATGAACATGTGACAGCTTTGATGGTAACTCTAAACGGTAAACCACATAACCAACACAAAGAATAATCTCATACCCCCAATGTACCGAGGCTGTAGCTTGCCGCGCCTTCCGAAGTGCATAACTCCTTTCCATGGCGATAGCTTGAGAAACACCCAGTTAACAACTTTAAATTCTACTTCTTTCTTCTAACATCAACATAACTTTTCTAGTGATCTTGGGCAGCCTTTAATCTAACACGAATAACTTGCACATTATTTGTTGTCTCTTGCATGATATCTGGACCGATACGGCTTCTTTCTCCAACCTCACTCCAACAAAACAAAGTATGACATTACATACTATATAAAGCTTCATAAGGTGACATCCTAATACTCGAGTGGAAACTATTATTGTAACCGAATTCCATCAAATGCAGATACTTATTCCATCTCCCGGGAAACTGTAGTACACATAATCTCAATATGTCCTCTAGAGTCAGAATAGTCCTCTCAGACTGATGATCCATCTGGGGATGAAAAGCAATGCTAAACTGTAAACTAGTACCCAGCACCTCCTAAAACGCTCTACAGAACTGCGAGGTGAAACAAAAATATCAATCCGAATGATAGAAATTGGAACCCCATGCAATTATACTAACTTCTACATGTATAACTGAGTCAACTTCCTCACAGAGAGTTTCTCTAAGACCGTAATGAAATATGCAGTTTTCGTAAAATGGTCCACAATCACTCAAATGCCGGTATGCCCATTAGTTGTGCGTGGAAGTTTATAGACAAAAATCTAAAGTAACATGCTCCCATTTCCAAACTAAAATCTCCAATGCTGCAGTAAGCCCGAAGGGTTTTGACATTCCGCTTTAACGTGTTGGCAAATGGAGCATTGATTTACATAGGTGGTAATTTCTCGCTTTAGGTTCGGCCATCAATAAGACCGCTTTAGGGTTCAATACATCTTATTTCCTCCAAGAGGCATAGCATAAACTGAACAATGAACTTCATCGCGAATCTCTCGTTCAACTCATCATTATCTGGTACATAAAGTCTGCCTTTAAATAACAACAACCCATCTCTTCTCAGCACGAAATCGGGTGATCCACCACTATGCACACCTTCCTTCAATCTTACTAAGGAAGGATCACAATCATAAAGTTCTCGAACTCAATCAAGAAGAACTGGTCAAACTAGAAATTAACAAACAAAACTCTTGGCTCATCATCTATAGTATATAGGAAAGCACCCGTCACCTGGCATCTGCCTCACCTGGATATGAAACAATGAAACACCAGCTTTCCCAAGGTCATACTCAAAAGTGTAGTCATAATCACTTAGCAGCTCCATCTATCTACTCTGTCGTAAATTTAATTCCAGTTGTGTGAGGAAGTATGTGAAACTCTTGTGGTCGGTAAGAATCTGACTCCATAAAAAAAATGGTGTCTCCAAATCTTCAGCGCAAAAATAATCGCGGCCAACTCCAAACCATGAGTGGGATAGTTTGCCTCATAAGGTTTCAACTGTTGTAAATCATAAGCAACTACCTTTCCAAGCCGCTTCAGCACACATCCCAAACCTAATCTAAAGGCATCACTGAAAACTAGTAAACTCCCTACTGTAGTCTGGTAACGTCAACACCGAAGCTGTAGTTAACCTCGTTTTCAGAGTCTAGAAACTTTCTTTGCATGAC
Source organism: Geum urbanum (assembly GCA_946800695.1). Lineage (NCBI taxonomy): Eukaryota > Viridiplantae > Streptophyta > Magnoliopsida > Rosales > Rosaceae > Geum > Geum urbanum. Next base: position 12,686,678 of record OX326998.1, on the reverse strand, counting down.
TCAGACTATTCAATTCAAACTCCTTTCCTTGTAAGTCGAGTCAGCAGTGCCGCAATGCGTGAAAAATTCTTGCACGAATCGCCAATACAAACCAACTAAACCCAGAGAACTTTGAATAACTGCCACGTTTACTGGTCTGGTCCAGTTCAACACAACTTCAACCTTATCCGGGTCCACACTAACACTCTCAACTAATATCCCATGGCCAATGAATTTAACACTGCCGAGCCAGAACTTGCACTTACTAAACTTGGCATACAGCTGTGATTCTCTCAAAGCCTTCAATACTAAATATAAATGTGTTACATGCTGCTACACATTCCTGGAATAGATCAAAATATCACCGATGAAGACAATGAAAAAAATTTCAAGATATGTTCGAAACACACGATTCATCATAATCATAAAGGCAGCAGGTGCATTTGTCAAAATGAACGGTAACACCCAAAACTCATAATGAATGTAACGCGATCATAATGCAGTCTTAGAGACATCTGACTCTCTAATCCGCAACTGATGACATTCCGATCAAAGATCAATCCAAGAGAACACTGAAGCTCCCTATAATTGATCAAACAAATCATCAATATAAGACACTGGATACTTGTTCTTCACTATAACCCGGTTCAACTTCTAACGGTCGTCATACAATCGTATGGAGTCATTCGGTACAACGCCTATGCAATAAGACATGTACCAGAAAATAGCACATTCGTGAAAATGATTTTCCATACTAGAGGAAGACCTAATAATTTCTCAGGAAAGACATCAAGTTACACCTTGACCACAACAATCTCCTCCAGGCTAGAGGTGGATGCACAAGTGTTCACAACAGATGCTAGACATGTAGTACACCTCTTCCACAATACTTTCTCAACTTCACAGCGATGATCACTTTTGGAAATACTCTCCCTTCCCAAGGAGTATAATAATAAAGTCAGACATATCCAGTCAGTCCAGCCGGTCACCCACTCTGGCTTCGGTCCTGATAAGCTGATTGTCTAGGTGGTGGTGTGGCTCTAACCCCTGAAGTGGCATCCTGATCACCACCAGAGCTCTGCACCAAAAATCCACTTGAGGGGTCCTTGTGTGGGCACTCCTTCGCAAAGTGACTCAACTGACCACAACGACAACAAACTGAAGTCCCAGACTAACATTGCCCGTGATAATGCTTGTGACATTTGTCACTTAGAGAGAAATCTCTGGGTAATGAAGGAGTAGATCAATAACTACTAACTTCACTAATACTGGCTCCAGACCTTCTTCTCCAGGGTCAACTCCTCTAATTCTGGAAATGATTTGGATGACATACACCAGGAGCAGGAATGTGAGCTTCCTCACCTAAAGAGGTATTGGAATCTGAAGTGCTTAAACTTCCCCTTTCTAAAGGACCCTGGTTGGGCCCACCTTCCTTAAATCGTCAAGTCGGTTCCCGTTCAGATTAGAGTATATCCTCACATCTAACCGCAGCACTGAAAAATTCATAAATATCAACATACATCACACCTGATAAGTACAGAGCAATATCAGACCGCAAACTCTGCTCAAAACTCACACAACTCTCTTCCACCAACATTACTAAATCAGGTGCAAATCGGCCAAGCCGGTGAAACAATCCCATACTTCATCACAAACAAATCTCCCGGTCGAAGGCTCACCCTGAACCCGGCCCGTTTATGTTCTTAAGGTTCTTCATGTTTCAAAAGCACAAAATTCTTGATTTGCTTTTGAAAGGACCTAACCCTAGTTTACTAGTAAACTAGATAGTTTAGCGCATGCATAAAAACCATGAACTTGTTATTGAAAGTGGAAATAAAGTCCACTCACAGTACGTAGCTAGCTTTGTGGTCTGGCAAAAGTATCTTCTCGACCCCCGCAACATTGCCAATTAGCACAACACTCGAATCATTGTCGTTGGCTAGAAATAGGCCCGAAAGCCCCCACAGCCCAAAATCGTCGGAGAAAGTTTCTGGTTGATTTCGACGCTGTCGCTGCTCCTCGGCCCCCCAACCCAAACTATAGGGATTCGAATCCTGGGGTGAAACCCAACAGTTTCCATCCCACCCCGTCGCCGAAAAGTGGTCGGAGCACCACCGACGAATAAACCCGAAATTCGGCGAGTTTATCACTTCGATTCGCATACCACACACACCCAATCAAACAATGAACCCATGAAAAGTAAGAGCATAACCAGAGCTTCAAAAACATACCAAGAACGCCATAAATCCTGGCATTTTCCGGCGGGTCGGACGGTGATTTGGCTCGCAGAGCAATACGGGTCGAGCGGTAATTCTGATTTTTTTTGAATTATTATTTCCACTTTACAAATACCGTATTTATACTAAAACAATACCTGATCAAATCAATGGCTGAGTTTTGATCTGATCAAAATCCAATGGTCCAAATCAAACCGCCATAAATAAATTACTTTCTTAATATTTTCTTCATGCAGACTTCTAAAAATTATTAAAAAAAATAGCTCGTTTATCCGAAAAATTCTCCAAAAATTCCCACGAGCTTGAATTTAAATTCTCTATAACTCTCACGAAGAAAGTCAAGCCCAATTCTTGCCGAATAAAAAAGTCGTTAACAACTTGATAAGGCGATTAATCCGCGATAAAGTATATTACGGTTCGATAAGCGCATGATTTTGGTTCGGGTTATAATACATTTTCAATCTGAGGTGTTCCTAATTGATTTAAATAATGATTAAAAAACCATAAGCTCTGATGCCAATTGAAAACTGTAGAATAGATTAATCATCAAATAAACACATAAACGCAGATGTATGAAACAAGAACTAGGATCAGAATCTCACCAGCTGTATTGATGGTGATTGCCATATCTCCAAGTCTTAGTCTTTTGTTCTCTCTCTTTGTATTTTTCTTCTCAATGGGATAGAACTTAATGCTAAAAATCGGATGAGAACATGGACTCAAGGTTCACCTATATATAGAGTGTTTGATGCCTTTACTCATCACAGAGGACCAATCCATCTCCAACACACACATACAGTTCCTATAAAGCACTAAACCAACATACATATAGAATATGGATTGCATATATCAATATACTAATCGAATTACAACTCCTAAATTGTGTTCCCATATAATTCTGCTGATTGTGATTAAATCATATAGTTGCTTGCTGATACAACTAGGAAAATCTGCATTGTTTAATGTCCACACTTTCAGCGAAGATATTCAACCGCCCAGTGTTTAATTACCACCAGATGAATCCAAGTATCACAATGACTTCTACACGCACTAATGATACAGTGCAACCACATATGTCATAGGGCAGTTATAGATAGAAATTGTTTTGATAGGTATTTTCTATTTCACTTACATTAGATATGGATTTGTGTACACTTATGAGACACCTGAGACAATCGCAACCGTTTTGAATTTCGATAAATAATATATGAGAATATATATTTATATGTATATATATGTGCATATATATACACATACATATCGTAGATTACTTATTTTTCCAGATGCGAGCTCTAAACGATGTTCTATAGTTCCCGAATCCGGATATATGCAGTAGCATACCCTACATTCTCTTAGCAGAGTTTGATGGATCATTTATCGTGAAACCGTACGGCTGAAACCATACTGATCCATGGCGACAAACATGTTCCTGTACAAGATCTTCATGGAAACCGAGCATAGTGGTGTGATGATTCGCATGTCCCCAGAGCTTACATATAAATACTGTCTCTTCTTAGTTTAGATTTGAAGTGCCATTTAGCTGGAGACCAGGACATGATAAAAAAAAACACAAGTACATTGACGTGAGAGTTGATGCCCTTAATAGTCTCAATCCCTCTAAAGCAACTCTAGCTTATCCCAAATTCCAAGTAGCTTCGAATATCTTTCTCCGTTTAAAATTCATCATTTATAGTGATTGTGAACAAACCTTCTAAGAGATAAAAATAAGAACAATAAGAACACGAAGATTAAATAGTGAGATATTAATTGTTGTATTTTTCTAAAGGTCGTCAAAGTGGGTGGCATGAAAATGAACCCGACATATTTTGCACATAACATGCATCTTAAGCTAGAGCTAGCTAGATATGGCCATGGTGAGTGACCGAGAGAGTGGGAACTACTTATCAATCACCAAGCTAGAAAGTAAAATGTTTGGCTAATTTGGTGAGGTTCAATGAACACTTGCATATCTATTTTCATCAATTCCATGGATTTGGTCCCCTGATTTTATGGAGTCTACTGTCACGAGCTTATTTTTCAGCTATCACTCGTGCGGCCTTAGCACTTCCCGTATGCTAAGTCAGCCTTATTTTCGTGATGCTTGGCTAGAACAACTGAAAGTTAGAATGGAGAAGAACTTTGCAAATAAGAACTTGTATTGCTAAAAGAAAGCTTTACAAGGGTACTTGGTTGCTTGCTGCCTAGATGCCTCAAATGGGAGGGGTGGTTCTCTATTTATAGCCTTCTCCTCCATGCCTAAGTGTTCTAGACTATTCTAGGTTTGTAAATGTATAGAAAGTCCTAGAGAAATCTATACAAGTCTAAGTACTACCTTGATGGTTCTAGGGGCTTCCGGAGTGCTCTTGAGCCTTGAACCTCACTAGGACTCTAGAGAGTACTCGAGTTATCTGGCTGCCTCTCAAATATTCCGAAGACTCCCGCGACCTTCCGTATTGTTCCGCGGGCTTCTATGACATTCCGGATGCTTACGAAATGCTCCGAAACCTTCCTTGAGCTATGCTTGCCTTGCAAAGGCTCAAAGAAATGGTTGGAAAATTGGCGGGATGTGACATTCTCCCCCACCTAAACTCGCAATGTCCGCATTGCGTCTTCATCGTGGTAGCGCTGGATTTTGTCTTTGAATTGCCAAAGTGCATCCTCGGACTCCCAGCTTGCTTCTGTGTCGGGCATGCCTCTCTATTTGATGAGGTACTCTTTGTAACTTGGTACGCCTCGCCGTCGTATGACCCTATCTGCGAGTACTTCATCAACTTCTTTGTCAAAGGAAGTGACTACGGCTGTTGGTGCCCGATTGGATACTCCCCTTGATGGGTCTTCCATGTCTTCATTATAAGGCTTCAACAAGCTTACGTGGAAGACTGGATGAATCTTCAACTTGGGCGGCAAGAAGAGCTTGTATGAAACTTTGCCTACGCGTTCGATCACCTCGAACGGCCCCTCATATTTGTGTATCAAACCCTTGTGCACCTTTCTAAAGGGCTTGAATTTCTATGGCAAGAGTTTCACAAGGACAATGTCTCCTTCCTTGTACTCCACATGCCTCCTCTTCTTGTCGGCCCATTTCTTCATCCTTGTGGCAGCCTTATGCAGCGACGCTCGCGCTAACTCCATTTGCTAATGCCAGAACTTGGCAAATTTGAACGCGGCTGGACTCTTCCCTTCATATCGAGTGGCAAGGGATAGAGGGGTTGTTGGCTGTTGTCCCATCACGATCTCAAAAGGACTCTTGTCGGTGGCCTCGCTTTGCTGCAAGTTATATGAAAACTGTGCCACATCAAGAAGCTTGGCCTAGTCCTTTTGGTTGGCACTCACATAGTGCCGCAGGTACAACTCCAAAAGAGCATTGATGCGCTCCGTTTGACCGTCACTTTGTGGATGGAAGCTTGTCGAAAAGTTCAAATCTGACCCTAACATCTTGAACAGCTCCGTCCAAAATCTCCCTGTGAAGCGTGGGTCTCGGTCGCTGACAATGTTCTTTGGAACGCCCTAAAGTTTTACCACGTTGCGGAGAAACAACCTTGTTGTTTCCTCCGCGGTGCAACCTGCCGATGCGGCCATGAAGGTCGCATACTTGCTAAACCTGTCTACCACAACTATTATGCTTCCGAACCCCTCGGACTTCGGTAGGCAAGTGATGAAGTCCATAAAGACGCTCTCCCATGGTCTCTCCGGGATGGGTAAGGGGTCAAGCAAGCCCCCCGGCTGCTGATGTACCACCTTGTCTTGTTGACAAACAAGACAGGTCTTCACGTACTCTTCGACCCAGTCTAGCATCCTAGGCCAGTAATAAATGGACTGTAGGAGTGCAAGTGTGCGTCGCATACCTGAATGGCCGACCCATAAGGAATCATGGCATTCCTTAATCAGCTCTCTTCTTAAGTTGTCCCACCTCAGTACATAGATGCGGTGTCCTTTGGTGTAGAGAAGATCTTCGTCTAACCAAAAACTCCACGTCTTGCCTTCTCTGGCCAAGGCAATGATGGTCTGTGCTTGCGGGTCTGCCTTGAGTCCTTCCTTGATTCAGTGTAACAGTGAGCTAGTAGCTTGCGAGATATTTGCAAACACCGCATTTCGGCTTAAGGCGTCAGCTACCACATTTGCTCTTCCTGGCTTATATTTCATGACATAGTCAAATTCAACTAGGAAGTCTTGCCACCTTGCTTGCTTCGGACTCAGCTTCTTTTGTGTCTGAAAGTGGTTGCGACATTATCGGTCATGATTGTGAACTTCATTCCAAGCAAGTAGTGTCGCCACACTCTAAGGCAATGGATGATGGCTATCATTTCTTTCTCTTGTACGGTGTAGCGCCTTTCTGTCTCGTTGAGTTTTCGACTCTCGTAAGCAATCGGATGCCTTTCTTGCATAAGTACACCACCTATAACAAAGTCGAAAGCATCGGTGTGTACCTCATATGGCTTGGTGTGGTCAGGTAGGCTGAGCAAGAGCTCCTCGCAGACTACCTTCTTTAGGTCTTCAAAGGCCTCTTGACATTTTGATGTCCATTCCCATGCCTTGGTTTTCTTGAGAAGGTCGGTAAATGGGGCAGCCCTCGCCGAATATCCTTTAATAAAGCGGCGGTAATAATTTACTAACCCAAGGAAAGATCTTAACTCGTGTACCTTGGTGGGTGGCTCCCAAGCTTGGATGGAGTGCACCTTGCAGTCCTCCATCATAAGCTTTCCGTCCTTGATTTTGTGTCCCAAGAACAGCACCTCCGGCTTAGCAAAGGAGCAATTCTCCTTTTTGATGTATAGCTTGTTGTCCCGGAGCACCTTGAATACCTCCCTCAAGTGCTCTACGTGTTCTTCCAAGGTCTTGCTATACACCATAATGTCGTCTAAGTAGACGACTACAAACTGGTCGAGGTAGGGTTGGAACAACTTGTTCATCAAGGTGAAAAATGTTGTCGGCACATTAGTTAGACCAAAGGGCATAACCATGAACTCATAAGAACCATACCTGGTGACACATGCGGTCTTTGGTTCGTCTCCTTCGGCTATGTGAACTTAATAGTAACCCGATCGTAGGTCTAACTTGGAGAAATAACGAGCATTTCTCAGTTGGTCGAATAGATCGGCAATGAGGGGGATGGGGTATTTGTTCTTTACCGTGACCTTATTGAGTGCCCAGTAGTCGATGCACATGCGAAGAGACCCATCCTTCTTCTTTTGGAATAAAACCGGGGCACCAAATGGGGCTTTTGATGGTCAGATGAACCCAGCATCCAAAAGCTCCTTTAGTTGTTTCCTCAGCTCCGGTAGCTCGGGAGGTGTCATACGGTAGGCACCCATGGCTGGTGGTTTGGCCCCTGGTTCCATCTCGATCTGATGGTCTACTTCCCTCCTTGGTGGTAGACTCTTTGGCGGCTCGGATGGTGAAACATCTTTGAACTCCTTGAGAACTGCCACTACCTCTTTGGGCATGTTGTCGCGGGGCTTTGGCTCTTCGTCGTCAAACTTTCTAATCGTAGCCAAGTAGCTCACCTCATCCTTCTTGATGCCTTTCTTGAACTGAAACGCCGACAACACCTTCACGTCCTCCTTTGTGCCTATGTTTGTTGGCACCACGCATACTTTGTCGCCATCCATGATGCACATGCTGTTGGCGAATGGCATCAAGAATGCCTTGACTTGATCGTGGAATTCCAACCCTAAAACGACTTTGAAGTCATCCATTGGAACAATCGAGAAGTCCAAGTTCCCACACCATGCTCATACGCTGGTCTTGACTCCTCGAAGGACGCCATGAATGGGTCTAGCCGGTGAGTTTACTGACTTGATGGAGCCCCCTCCATTGCTGCCTCTAAGTCCCAGCCTTTGTGCTTCTTCGATAGCAATGAAGTTGTGGGTTGCCCCCGTGTCGAGCATTACCGTCGTTGGCTTCCCACTGATATTGATGTCGACAAAGAGTAACCCTTTAGCTTGGACTTTTGGTGTCGATTGGATCTCATTGAGCAGCTATATAGACCCCATCTGTACACCACCGTTGGCCCCATCGGCCTCTGTCTCACCCTGACGGTTTCCTAAGAGTGCACTTAATGCCCTCTGTTATGGACAGTCCCGAGCCCAGTGTGGTCCTTCGCAAAGGAAACACTTGTTATTGTTGGGCTTCCCCAAGCACTTTGTATCCTTCTATTTGCCCTTGTCTCTGCTCCGTGGCTGGTTGTCTTGGTGAGACTCACCCTTGCGCCCGCCTCGGTCTCCCCCACTTGTGGCTTGGATACTCCTTCTTTCCCTTGGTTTGGCTGGCTCCTTTGGGTTGGTGTATTCTATTAGGCTCTCGGCCATAGCTATAGCGGTGGCAAGCTCTTACACTCCCCTCCGCCTTAGCTCGGTCTTGGCCCAAGGTTGGAGTCCATCCATGAAGTTGAAAAGAGCATCTTTGTCGGGCAAATCAGGAATCTCAAGTACTAAGTTCGTAAATTCCTTGATATAATTGCGGATAGAACCCGAGTGCTTGAGCCTTCATAAGCGGGCTCTTGCCTCATCTTCGGCATTCTCGGGATAAAATTGCCTCTTAAGTTCATTTGTAAAGTCATCAAAGGTAGAGATGGTGCACATACATTTTTCGATATCTCCTCGCCTTTACCTCCACCATAACATGGCTGTATCGGTGAGGTAGAGAGTCGCTGTCTTAATCTTGGCGTCTTTGTCGGTGATGCCTACGGCTTCAAAGTATTGGTCTAGCCCCCATAAGAAGTTATCAACTTAACAAGCATTGCGCAAACCTCCGAAACTCTTCGGCTTTGGCACGTCGATGCGTTTAGCCTCCACAGACCCGCTGGTGCTTGTCCCTGCCGACGCTAATGCGCGCTTGCATAGGGTCAAGTCCCCATGTATCTCCTCCATGCAAGCAAGCGTGCTGTTCGACTCCTTCTCATGGACTTGACGCATCTTTGCGAGTTTCCCCATGAACTCCTCGCGAATCTTGCCCATCTCGCCCTGCAAGGTTTCCTCCAATTGGACTAGCATTCCCTTGATCGCAGTGTGGATGGCGGCATCCTCCGCCTCTAAGCCCTCCACTTGTTAGCTTAGGTCGTCGACCTGGGCCCCCATGCCACTCACGGCCTCCTCCACGTGAGCTAGGCGTGAGTCGAGAGAAGAAAGCATGTCCTTTGTAGACCTCTTTGGGTTAGCAAGCTCTTCGCAAACTTCCTCATGCGTCACCACATCGGAAGGGCTGGACACCGATGCACCTTTGGCGATATCAAGCGATGCAGCTTTGCTGGATGTTTGCTTCACCATCGTTGAATGAGGCTCCGAAGGAACTTCGGCTCTGATACCAACTGTCACGAACTTATTTTTCAGCTAGCACTCGTGCGCCCTTAGCACTTCCCGTATGCTAAGTCAGCCTTATTCTCGCGATGCTCGGCTAGAACAACTGAAAGTTTAAAGGGAGAAGAACTTTGCAAGTAAGAACTTGTATTGCTGAAAGAAAGCTTTACAAGGGTGCTTTGTTGCTTGCTGCCTAGATGCCTCAAATGGGAGGGGTGGTTTTCTATTTATAGCCTCCTCTTCCATGCCTAAGTGTTCTAGCTAGACTATTCTAGGTTTGTACATGTATAGAAAGTCCTAGAAAAATCTATACAAGTCTAAGTACTACCTTGATAGTTCTAGGGGCTTCCGGAGTGCTCTTGAGCCTTGAACCTCACTAGGACTCTAGAGAGTTCTCGAGTTATCCGGTTGCCTCTCAAACATTCCGGAGACTCCTGCGACCTTCCGTATTGTTCCGCGGGCTTCTATGACATTCCGGATGCTTACGGAATGCTCCGAAACCTTCCTTGAGCTATGCTTGCTTTGCAAAGGCTCAAAGAAATGGTTGAAAAATTGCGGGCTGTGACACTACGCTTTGGTATACCTCGAATCTGTGATTAACAAAGATGCTTTGGTACACCTCGAATCTTTTATCCGATGGATAGAATGGAATATAAACAAAGATGCTCCTGTATCATAATATATATATATACACGTATGTAACCGAGTCTAAATAGTTTGTTGTTAATTAAGCCAAAAGATTCTCATAAATGATTAACTAAGACGTTTATGTAATTAACATGCTCCACACTTTGACTACGAGTGTTTTTTGTTAACTAGCTTCTTGCGATCATCATCATCGATCTTACGTACTCAAACCTACTGAGTTGCACCGTTGTACATTCCAACGGATCCGACCATATATGAGTGTCAGGGAAAGGAACAAACACTTGAGCAAGAGAGTTAAATATTGTGCTGTAGTTGTAGAGCCCCATGTTGGGGTTCCACCATATGGATCACTACACACGAGCGCGATCCAGACAAGACTAGTGGACTTACTGGACTACCGACGGGTTTGTGGGTTCAATGTGGCCGGGGGTCGAACCCACACTGAGCCATGCGGGTTCGGAGCTGTGGGTGGAGTGAGATACCAACATGCACAACGTCACGTGGACTTCACAAGGCCGGCCGGCTGGCCTGGATGGCTGGCTAGCTAGCTACCCGAACAATATTGAAGCATGCAGCAGCACCCGTACGACTACTACTACGTATACTGCCCTCTGCATTTAGGGCAAACCCTACAGAGTTTTAGAGGCATTTCATGGAACAGTTACAGGCACCAAACGCATCCATATATATGTACGTTGTTGGTCTGCTAGCTTTGTCCAATTGTTGAGGTCATTCCAAATATATATCCTTTGGCCTTTTTGTGTTTCTTACTTTCTCTCTCCGATCTCTCAACCTAATTAAGAGGATTATTGAGGGTTTGGTTTTAGAGGGAGAGATGTAAACTCCGACAAAGAGAATCCCAATTATTTGTTTAATAGGGGAGATGAAGAGGTGTTTAACTGTTGCAGGCTTGCAGCGTATATAAATCATTGCAATCAAACGAGGTCAACGAGAATGTTTCAGGGATCAGTATGCCCATTATTATGGAAGTTTTGGATTATCCATCCATCCATCTATGATTCTATACTGTGATAGTAAAAAATTTGGCCAATTTTTTTTAAAATTTTTTAAAATTATTTTAGAGGAAAAAAAAAGGTAAATCCAATAAAAATAAAAAATATATATTTTTAATTTTTTATTGAAAAAAAAAACGTAAAATTTGTGAATTATTCGGCTGAGCAAAAAAAAAATATTTTTTTCCGATTTTTTTTAAAAAATTCAAAAAATAAACGGTTTTTTTCTAAAATTCGGCGTTTCGCGAGTAATTCGGTAATTAACTAACTAAGATCGTATGATATATATATATATATATATTTATTGTTGCGTAGTTACACCGAGAGATCATGCATGCTTCATCACGAATTTTGACGGCTGTTATGCCAACACATATTTTGGACATGCATGTTTAGGAGGAGATCGAATTGCTTTTTACTAATTACGATTCCTGCATTTCATTGCATTTATAGAAGCTGAGAAGGTCTAGCTAGGCTACTTGGTGAAACATTTTGTTAATTATTAACCTTGTCGATAAATTATTGACCACCTCAACAAAGTTTCTTTTTATCTAACTCTCTAATTTTTGTATATCTCCGTAATTTTAACTTTTTAAGCGGCTCATTACTAATTCGTATGACTAATTACCGACTAGTACGTACTTAGTTCATGCGGCCTTGACGGAGATTTCTAGAACAATGCATATGATATTATGATAGATGAAACTTCTGATTCAACTAGTTATAAACGTCCAAATCTCTTTCTCCTACCATATATATCAATCCCACCAATGCATCTATTTTGTTTCTGTACTCTTGATTCGTTTTTCTCCTTATACTGTCGTTTAAGCAAGATAATTGAAGAGATTAATTAATGTCCATTATATATATACTCTCCTCAAATCAACCAAGATCGATGACTCTAATTAAAGAAAAGCTTTGTAGTTAATTTAGTGAATAGATTCTTTTTTTGAGTATTTTAGCTACATGCAATAGCATTCAGATATGTAATCTATTATAAAGTAGTAAGATTTACACATATATTGTAGTCAATCTGTCAATGTAGATATGTAGTGTAGTAGCTGGACGAGAAAAAAAATGGTAAAAGAGTGACGAATATAATAAGAGGAAAAGGAACAAAAAACAAGATCGAATCCCTCCATTAAGGCAATGAAACAAAGACAGCGCGAGAGGGAAACAGTGGAGTGTGGGTACTACTAGTTCTACTACTGACTAGTACTGAACTTGGCGGTCTTGGCACGTTGGTGGAGTCGTGCTGCTCAGCTGTCAGTATCACTGCTCTTCTTTTAGCCGACCCAGACTTCTATGCTGTCCCTGACTTCCTCTCTTTCACAGGACACTGCGTCTGCCCATCTCTGTCTCAACCCTCATTTCACAAACTATATATAACACCACTCCCTAATCCACTTTCGTATCACCCAAGCTTTCCTTCTTAATTTGCCTTACCTGCTCTCTTCTCTATCTCTCTCCCTCTCTGTTTACATTGATTTGTGTGTTCTTGTTGAGTTTGTGTTGAGTTTGTAAAATATGGAGCTCCAGCTGGGTTTGGCTCTGTCTCTGCCAGTTCATCACAGTCCTACTGTGAAAGGGTTTGATGCAAGAAATGATGGGGTGATGCCTTTGGATATATGGAGCTACAGTGGCAGCTTGGGGCGGAGCAAAAACAAGCGCAGTTTCGACTTGGCTTTTGAGAAGATTGGTGATGACGACGACTATGATGAGTCAAAGATGTTGCCTTTACTGTTGTGGCATGGCCAGAAGGATGAAGAAGATGATGATGGCAAGAGGCAGAGAAAATTTTGCAGTCTCGTTACCAAGTGAGTTTGTATCATTGTATACTTACATTTCGTATGACGTTGACGATGTGACAATTCAACATACCATATCACTATTCCATAATTTAGAACAATTTCTTGCGTGTGGGAATGTAAGTTTATATGTTGATCATGATAAATCTATCTCAAAGAAACATCATTTTTAGATAATCAGGGATATTGACTTGTGATCGATATTGTTTCCAATGTTAAATAGGGATGGTGGAGAAAGAGGTCAAGTTGTTGGGTGGCCACCAATCAAGACATGGAGGAAAAAGATGCTTCTCTTTCCTGATGATCTACAAAATGGTCGCCATGATCTCCAGAATCATCAGATAGTGGCTAAGGAAAATGATGGGTCTGCAAATTCAATGTACATAAAAGTGAAGATGGAAGGAGTGGGAATACTGAGGAAGATTGATATAAAGATGCACCACTCTTATGAGACACTTAGAGACTCCTCGATCACCATGTTTGCCAAATGTAACTATGCACGCACTTCTTCAATACTTTTTACCATATGAAACTCCTTTTGTAATTTAAGTGATTTTGTGCACAGACAAAGAAAGTGACCAGGATGAAGATGCTGCAGAATTTACGGTCACTTATCAGGACAAACAAGGAGATTGGCTGATTGCTGGAGATGTTCCCTGGCAGTATGTAACTTTACCGTTTCTGCATTCCCCTATTCCATTTGCATGGTACTAAGTACTGGCAGACATATTTAGTAAAAGAACAGCATGAAATTATAATGCTTTTGCTAAGTTGCTATATATAGAAAGTAGTTGTAGTGATAGGCTTTGGAGTCTTTCGTGGTTTTATTCGATGTACATATGTATGCAAACAAGTTTTTAGAGAATCCTAGAGTAGGTATGTGTGACAAATAGTAACATTGTTGTGAAATGATGTTGCAGAAGCTTTGTCGAGTCCGTGCAGCGCCTGGAGATTGTAAGGAACGGTGGATGAGCACTTGAGTTGTGTTAGATAACTAGCTACGTAGTATGAAATATTATCTGATAGATAAATCACCTTTGCATTGTCTAGCAATATATAGCTAGCTAGCTTGCTAGTATTATAATGTATGCATTGTGAACCAAAAGAAGAAAGCTTTTCGAGATTCCATGGCAGCTTGAATAAGCAATTGTGGCTAGTAAATCCAAGTCGATCTGTACTGGCATGGAGCACTAACGATAAAGAAAGACAAAGAATATGGAAAAGGAAAAGAAAAAATGAGAGTGGAGCACAAATTAGTACTCAGTACTCTCTTTGCTAAGCCCCAATTGTTTTGTTCTTTAATGTATTCTGCAAGAGAGTTTAATAGTTAATGGAAGTTGGCTCCTTTGTTTCTATCAATTTAACAAATTAATGGTGATGAAATTAATAACAAAGTAAAAAAGTATCATAATTGGAATTATAGTTTTAAGAGCTTCATCAAGCTACTTCACCAACAACTAGGAATATGATGTCAATTCAAGAATTGAGAGAGTAGTCATGACAAAACGTGGAGTTCCTTTCACTGTGGCAATTTGCTCTTAGAGCGCAAGAAAACTGTCAAAGCTGTAAAACAAGTATATGAAAATTGGATAGTTTGGTCACACTTGCTTAGAGGATCAGAACTTCTGATCAATGACTTGGTATTTGTTGTTGGATTTGCACAACTGATTTGGATCTCTATATTTTTTTTTAAACATTTTGATGGTTTTGGTTGATTTTCAAAAAAATAAATAAATCATTGTGCATCTTTGTCCCTCTCTGAATGCTTAGCCGGCCTTCTAGTCGAGCTTTATTAATCCATGGATGTAGGCATTGATGTACAATTTGCTGCTGCTAATGCATGGAGCCCTGGAGTTCTTGTCTTAATTTGCTTTTTCTTGGTGCATTCCAGCTTGTTTCTGCACAACTAACCACTGACCCTGCCGAAGGTTGAGACTACTGTGTATGGTTTGAATTAGTACATTGTTTTTTTTTTGAGGACATACTCATTTCTTACTTGTCTTTCTCAGTTTCTGCTCTAAACAAGATAGTACTATTTGAGCTAAAGCATCTCATAGACTTGTGAGGATCATAGCTTATCATCAGTTGTCTATTTTTGTTTGCTATAAATGAGATAATCATTTCAACTTTGATTGCAGGAATCTTAGTCGATCACAATGTAAACTGGGCAAATTTCTCCAGAATTTGGAAACTTATCCAATATGCAGTACATGTAATTACATGAAACAAACCTCTAACATGTTGTTTACCACTTCGTTTATGTTGCACATGTAACTGAGTCCAAGAATTCAGTTTTTACTGGAAATTGAAAGAACTCTCAGTTGATTTTCCCTTTCTTTTATTGAGCAGAAGCTTCCACGTAAACAATTTGAAAGGTCCAGTACCCTTAGGGCTTGGCTCTTTGGCAGCTTGACCAAGTTGGTTGAAATGTAAGTGCATGTCTGCAAATGTTACGATACTGCGTGTTCATTGTATGTACGTGGAGGTTGGCATATTCTTGTTATGCCAATCTAAAGCTCATTCAAACTTCTCAAACCCTTAAAGTGGGCTCATTCTAATTAGCTTAAACCAGTTCTCTGGACAACTAACTCCGGAAATCGGAAAACTGACCTCATTCAAAATTCATTCTTCCTTCTACTGATCTAAAGCTACTGGTACATTTATCAGATTTAGTGTTATAGAGTTATATTAATCCTTATAGATATGAATTTACCATGACAGGGTTTTGAGATTCAACAAGGTAACTGGTCCAGTACCAAACTCATTTCAAGATTTGACTGTGTTGCAACTTCTGTAAGCAATATATGTCGATGTGCATTTGTGTGTGTCAATAAGTAGCATGTGGTTGATTTCACCATGGTTATGGTTTTAGTCATTAATAAACTTCATATATACCTACAATATTTCAGGTCTATTGGAAACAATAACTGGAATGAAGAACTTTCCACATCTAATCATCTATCATAAGTCCAAAACTTAATGCTCTGCTAGTTCATGCTCGAATCTTATATCAAGCATGGTTCTGGAAAGTGTTAAGACAGTAATTTTGTCATTCCAGCTAACTGCCATGTGTAATTCCAGGTAAGTATAGACTAAGTGAATTTGTAATGCAAGGTAGTTCTGTTATATGTTGGTTGATCATTTTGGGGTGAGAAAGTTGTCCAAGACTTGAACATTCAGAGAAGCAGAAATATCGATCCAAGAAGGCATTGATCAGAAGTTTTTAGACAAATGTGTCCTACACAATCATGTACATTCATTTCTTGTGGGATGGAAATGGAACTTGCTGCATTCCAGTTCAAGGCGTACATAGACCTCTGGTCTCAGCAATCCATGTGATCATGTCTATCAAGGTAACAACATCTTCCTAGTTAGTGAAGGAAAGGAAGTAAACGGTTCTTAATCTACTCGTTCTTGTTGTAGTCTCGGGGACTGAGACTTCTTCAGTTCTTCTGAGGCGAGAGGAAGCGATTGGGAAGGTTTGTGCCACTAGCATGCATGTACAGCTGTTATGATCATAATGTCACCACAGCTACCTTATACAATCAAAGAGATCTCAGAGCTGGGCAAAAGGTTAAAGAAATAAGAAAATAATCAAAGAGATCTCAGAGCTGGGCAAAGGGTTAAAGAAATAAGAAAATGCGATCACGGTGGGACTCGAACCCACAATCTCCCGCTCCGGAGGCGAGCGCCTTATCCATTAGGCCACGCGATCCATTTGCCAATTGTCTGATCTTAATAGAATTGATTCTTAACTTTTCGACTAAGGACGCTTTAGGAAAGCAATTGGGGGACCAAATTAGAGTTCAAGAAATAGAAAAACAAGTTCAAATAATTGTACTAGTTTTTGTTTGCTAATGCTAAATTTATCAATAAGACTTAATTAATGACTTATGGTTGTCCATATCAGTGAGATCTATTATCCACTTGTTAGAGAAAATAGCATGACTTTGCATTCATTATCAGAAAGTAACACTAGAATTATCTATATTACAAATATCTATAATTACTTAATGACGAAATATAAATTAAACTAAAACGACATATAATTTATGTGAGAAACAGTGTATGTTTGTTTACAAAATACAACATTGATAATATCGCATTGTTCATGAGTTGTGGCTTTGTGAAATTTTGGCAAAAAGAGAATTATTGTGAAAATGCTCTTGATTGGAAAGTGTATAATTAAGTAATGAAAACTAGAGAGTTCCAATGAGTAGGCAGGATGACCTAACATTATTTATTCACTAAAGTAAATTGCTACACCTTAATTATATGTTAAATAAATTCATTTGAAACAGCAGTATGATAGTATATCATCGTGTGGAAAAAGATTTGTGTGATGCCTTGTAACTATCATGAAAAAGGAAGTTCACTAAACAATTAGGGAAACTTTAATATCTTTATCTAGCAACTCAACATGAAACTTTTTTTCTTTTGAAAGACTCAACATGGAACTTTTGCTTAATGAGAAAACAATTGAGGTAAAAGTTAAATTTGAGAGCAGTAAAATATTGGGAGGATAATAAAAACACGGGGTTCTTGAAAAAGCTGGAAGGTCAAATTTGTAGTCAGTAATTCGGTAATAAACCAAATTGGGGGATAAAAAAATAAGTCAGATAGGAAGGAAAAAGGGGAGGGAAACTATTTGATTTGAGTAGAGTTTACTTTTGAGCTTTAAACGTCACTTTCACATATCCACCGCCACAGATTCGCACAACTACAAAACTACTCCTGGCTCCACCTAAACAAAACTCCTGCCCCCACCGTACATGCCATCTTTCCGACACCCACCGCTAAATTTTTATTATTACAGCCCAAGATCCAAGATCGGACGGCTTCCCTTCCTCCACGTCACCCACACTCCTAATCCCAGTTTTCTCCCTCCTCGCTCTCGTTTAGAAGACTTTCTCGGGAGAAAAAGAAACGATTTGACAGAATATAAATCCGCTCCGTTCCGATTCGCCGCTGTAATAACAGAAATGTACGTACGCCTGTCTTCCTATTTTTAGAGCGAATTAAATTTCATTTCTGGTATATTAATTTGCTGAGCTCAAATCAATTAATCAAGCAGAGGGAACTGTTACAGTTTGCTAGCTAGCTTCATCAGCAAATCCTGAGCTCAGATTTGACGGCGGAGATGGCGCCGAGCACGATCCGCAAAGCGATCGGCGCCGTTAAGGACCAGACGAGCATCGGGATCGCGAAAGTAGCAAGCAACATGGCTCCGGACCTTGAAGTCGCGATCGTGAAGGCCACGTCGCACGAAGACGAGCCCGCCGGCGAGAAATACATCCGCGAGATCCTGCAGATGACGTCATACTCGCGCGGCTACGTCCACGCGTGCGTGTCGGCGGTGTCGAAGCGTCTGGGGAAGACGCGCGACTGGATCGTGGCGCTTAAGGCGCTGATGCTGACGCACCGCCTCATGAACGAAGGGGACCCGGTGTTCCAGGACGAGATCCTCTACGCCACGCGCAAAGGAACACGGCTGCTCAACCTCTCCGACTTCAGGGACGAGGCTCACTCCAGCTCGTGGGACCACTCGGCTTTTGTGAGGACTTATGCTATGTACTTGGACCAGAGGCTCGATTTGGTGCTCTTTGAGAGGAAGAGCGGCGGCGGTGTCAATGGGACCACTCCGTTGAGAGACAGTGGCGGCCCTGGAAACTTCCGGTCGCCGCCGCCCAGGCCGAATTATGAGTACGAGTACGGAGGAGGAGGAGGAGGTGGTGAGGGGAGGGAGTTTGAGAATGGAGGAGGTTCGAGAAGGTCTAGATCTTATGACTATGACAATGGAGGAGGTATGAGGAAGTCGAGGTCTTACGGAGATGTGATCGAGTCGGGAAAATCTGAGAAGAGAGTTGTGACTCCGTTGAGGGAAATGAAGCCAGAGAGGATTTTCGGCAGGATGGGGCATCTGCAGAGGCTGTTGGATCGGTTTTTGTCGATCCGGCCCACAGGGTTGGCTAAGAACAGTAGGATGATTCTGGTTGCTTTGTATCCGGTGGTGAAGGAGAGTTTCCAGTTGTATGCAGATATCTGCAAGGTTTTGGCGGTTTTGCTTGAAAAGTTTTTCGATATGGAGTATCCTGATTGCGTTAAGGCTTTTGAGGCTTATGCCAGTGCGGCTAAGCAGATTGATGGGCTTGTTGCGTTTTATGGTTGGTGCAAGGACACAGGGGTTTGCAGGTCATCAGAGTACCCAGAGATTCAGAAGATTGGGAGCAAATTATTGGAGACATTGGAGGAGTTTGTGAGGGACCGAAGTAAGAGAGGCAAGAGTCCTGAAAGGAGGGAGGAGCTTCCGGCTCCAGTGGTACAAGAGGAGGAGCTTCAGCCCGATATGAATGATATAAAGGCGCTGCCTGCGCCGGAGAATTGGACTCCTCCACCGGCACCTGAACCGGAGCCTCAGCCAAAGCCTGAACCTGTAGTCCAGCAAGACTTGGTGGATTTGAGAGATAATGGGGTTTCAGCTGATAACCAAGGGAACAACATGGCATTGGCATTG
Organism: Geum urbanum; assembly: GCA_946800695.1. Classification (NCBI taxonomy): domain Eukaryota; kingdom Viridiplantae; phylum Streptophyta; class Magnoliopsida; order Rosales; family Rosaceae; genus Geum; species Geum urbanum. The sequence goes on along the minus strand of OX326998.1, from coordinate 12,667,184 downwards.
TTTGCTGGTCCTGCCACTAATGGCAGTGCAAATGGGGCATGGGAAGCATTCCCTTCAGATGGGCAACCCCAAGTTACTTCAGCTTGGCAGAATCCTGCTGCAGAACCCGGAAAGGCCGATTGGGAACTTGCTTTGGTTGAGACAGCCAGTCATTTATCCCACCAGAAAGCAGCAATGGGCGGTGGATTGGATCCGTTGTTGTTGAATGGCATGTATGATCAGGGCATCGTTAGGCAACATGTTGGCACTGCCCAATTGAGCGGTGGAAGTGCAAGTAGTGTTGCATTGCCTGGACCTGGGAGGAGTGCCACACCCATATTGGCTCTTCCCGCACCGGATGGTACAGTCGTGCCGGTTAATCAGGACCCCTTTGCTGCATCATTGACTGTTCCACCACCTTCCTATGTGCAAATGGCTGATATGGAGAAGAAGCAGCATTTACTTGTACAGGAACAGCAAGTGTGGAACCAGTATGCTAGAGAAGGAATGCAAGGCCAAACTAGCTTGGCTAAATTGAACGGAGTCGGGTTCTATGGGGCACCTCCTATGCAGATGACTCCCTACGGAATGCCTCCGGTGAATGGAATGGGGCCTCCTGCCGGGTACTACGCTCCTTACTGAAACTATCAGCCCCTCATTTGCCTATAAATGACTTCTCTTTGTTTAATTTTATATGTTGTTCAGTTTTTTTTCCTAGTGTTATAATCCTGTCTAAAAGTTTTAAAGCCTTTATTCTTGCTACTACTTGTGCATGAAAAATGGTGGGGAAGGAGGGAACTGAAAATGAAGAGATTAGTCATTGTTGGGAATGGGATTTTTCTTTTTTTTCTCGGGTATACATAAGTCGATTTGTATTGTCTGTTCATGTTCTGTAATATTAGAAGTTCTTGACATTCTTTTTTTCCTTCCACAAACATGATCTCTCTGATATTTGTGTTGAGAACGCACCAAATTTAATTCATTGGATTATTTATCATGTAGACATGTAGTGATCTGCTTTCTTTATTGTGTTGCTTGATATCTAATGGCTGTGTTCTTTGCTTTTAATAATTAGCTTAAATTTTCTCAATTTGAAGGGTGTTACTCATCCTGAATCAAACATTGACTTGGGACAAATTACTACTCAGGATGTGGAACTTATTAATATGTTAATGTTATCATTAGCTCTGTTTGGACTATATTATACCAGCTGTCCTAAATTGACTAAATGTTATTTATTCGATGCATTGCTTGCTAATCTAGGTAACAAGTAACAACAGATCCTATATAAGAAACATGGTAGGTTGAGGTTCAAAATGATCTGGATTAGATAAATGATAAACAAGAAAAATTCGTGGATAACGAAGACCTGGCTTAGCTTGAATAAGCTGAGCAATGGTCCAAAGCAGTAGTATTAGGAGCTTCAAGGAGAATGAACTGAAAATGACCTCTCCTACATTCCTACAGTCCTACTTGTGTTGTGCCAGAAGGAACTCTCTTATTTACACTCTTTAACCGTTGCAGCCAAATAGCTCCAACTTATTAGTCTATTTTTTTCCTTTGTCCACGCCACCTATATGTTGAGCCGTTGAGGAGAATAGGACCCTATAACTTTGATAACTATGAATTCAGTGTCAATACAAAGGTCTTAATTTAGTGAGTCTCCTCCACTAACAAAACCAAGTACTGGGGTTCTGCTCCACTTCTTGGATTCGCAGAGCAAAGTTAAAAGAGATTATCAGGTTCCGTGTGCTATTTTATTGAAGATCTGCAATAAGCCAATCACTTCTGGTTTACTTGCGGAGTTTCCTTTTCTCTTTTCTCCGCTAAGGACACGAGTGTGGCTCGCGAGGTGGAATAATGGCATTTTGTAGCTAAAGTCCAGACACATAAAAGAAGAGTATTGTCTTCTTTAAGCACACGAGAAGTGTATGTGGAAAACAACTGTAGAGTCTACACCACAGGTTCCATCCCAGTTTCCAGTACCATCCATTCCACTTCTTCATGAAAATTTGACCCACCATCATTTTCCTTTTTCTCTTTTGTTTGATTCATATCAATGAGGTCATGAATTCTTTTCTTTTCATTTCTGTGCTAATGGGACTTCCTACTTTAATCTCTCTTTTATTCTAAGGCCTAAAGTCGATTCAAGCACTTATACTCGGAGAAATATCACTACACTGAGAGCAACTTGTTTATATGAGTGAGACTTCTAGATGTGAATCATCTTAGGAAGTAGAATTCTGAATACCGTGAACTTGATCAAGTTCATGAATTACTTTGAGCAAGTAACTGCTCAAGTATCGTCAAGTTCAAGTTTGTTGTATAAGGTATGGTATTTCTTGGTAGTGCATGACTTTTGACTGTGTCGGTGGTTTATAATTATGTACGAAGATTCAGAGCTCTTCTGTTATTAACAAGTACGTCAATAGAAGAGGGAGGAGACAGAGAATTTGACGTTACTTGGTTTCCATGTTTTCTATTCTTTTTCATTTTATGGTTTGAACTTATTCGATCCAACTTTCAGATGAGAGCTATCACAGAATTTAATAGTTTACCTTATCGAAATGAAAAACAGGTGCAGAAACTAAATCTGAATTGGGTGGTCAACTGCAGCTGTGGGGCTGAGAAAAGATGGGTCACTTAGTCACTCATCACTCGTTTGTACTTTGTAATATTTACCTTCTAGTCTAGATTGAAGTGGATTTGAGGACCACTCTAGTGAAGTCTGTACCCTTCATCTTTGTGTTTGCTGAGCAAAAAGTTTGGTCTCTGATTTGATATCTGATGGCGTTATTCAATCAATAATATGGGGGCATATGAGTCCAAACCTCTGTGTTTTAGGCTCATGATTCTGGGCCTCTCGGTTTCATGAAATCGACTTTTTTGTGCCGACTAGGGATTTAGAAAGCAGGAGCATTGTGTTTGGGAGTTGAATTTGAAGTGTTTTTTTTTGGGAGGTTCTAGTTACATCTCCAAATCTACTTAATACACCTCCTATGCTAAGTACACCTCCACTTCACTTTTTGACATGCTTATACTTCTAAGTTCACCTCTTCATTCTTTACCAAAATACCCTTTTACTAATTTTTGGTAATCGATTGCTGGCACCCAGAAGCGGTTGTTTCTAGTCGGAAGGATTGGTCTTTATAGTACTCTCCAAAGTATGAGAATTTGAGAACTGGATCATGCGAAATTAATATGGGTGGAGATCAGCAGGATGCCACCCAAGTATTTTCGGTCTTTATTAAGGTTATCAGCTGAGAGATTTGAGTGCTCCGGGCAGGATAACTTGATTTGCTTCACATCTTGGAACCAAGGAAAGGGCCTTCTATATGACGTAGATAAGAAGATGTGGTCTTGGATTGCAGGCTGTGCTCTTCAGTCATATAACAGCCAGGTTTGCTTCTATGAGCCAAGATTTGATGCTTCCATTTCCTAAACAGAACTTATGGCTCTGTATTTCTTATTTGAATTTCATTTAAACAATGCCGAATATATCTCCAGTCTACGTCTTCTCTTTATCCATTTGTAGCTGACCATTTAAGTAGTGAGGCATTAGGCATTGCTGAATACGATTATGTCGATGACATTTCATAGATTACAATTTGTGATATACCTCATATAAGGGATATTGGATTGGACATGGATGTAGTTGGAGATGGAGGGATTAGAGAAAGAACGTTGGTTAGGAGAAGAACAGTAAAAAGACTAATAATTCGCTATCCCTTGTACACCATTGGAATTTTTTTGTTATACACAACTTGTATATTTTAAGTTTTGATGGCACATTCATATATTTACCAAGTGATGATAACTGATTCTTCTGTTATGTGGAATTGATCCAAGCTCGCATCAGCAATTTAGTTATTCTACGTAAATATCTGTAAATATATGCCGATTTCTTAGTTTGGTAATTTGAACTTGAGTTAAACTCATTTCACCAGTCTTTACTCTGTAGTACACCTTCTGAGATCTAAGTAGTGGATTGAAAACTGAAGTTGTAGAGATCCTTACCTAGCTAGTCGATTAAGTTGTTTATCAGAGTGTGCAAAGTTTCAATGGAAATTAGGAGCTTGCCGGTCCTAATGTTCGTATGCGAGATTAACGAGACAGTTCTTCTACCTGTTGGTACATAGAGGATTTTGGATCGTGCTTTAAGAATGTGTAGGAGTTGCATACAAAAATGAATGGTTTTGCATATCTTGCAGATTTAACTTTTTTTGTTAGTTTTACATGACAAAACAAGCAACAAACCATGCATGAAGCTCTACCATGCGTCTCAGGCTTTATTTACTAAGAAAGACCAATCAGATTCTTCAGTGTAGATATGCACATCTAGCTTCACAGGAAGAGAGGTCGAGGGATGAGGTAGATTTTTTATTTTTTATGATGCGAAGAAACTTCACTTGAGCCACTAGTGAAGATTAACTAGTATTATATATTAACCCAGATAACTATCAACTAGCTTAGTTATTCCCAAACTTAATTACTATGCAGACAGAGACAGTATTGGTAATGGGAGCCGACTTTTCCGCAACCGAGTGTCAGCTTCTCTGTAGCACTGCTGATATTTTTTTCTTCCTCTTTTCTGCGAGTGGCTTTGCTGCTGGTTTTCATCAGCTTGTAGTCTTGCACTCTTTTACTGGCCGAACTGATTGGAGTGTGTTCATAAAAAGTTAGCTAATTACCTAGAAAATAAAAATTAATCCAAGGAGAAGTTGAGTCATTTGTAAGTTAATATAGTTGTACTTTTATGTCTTTTTATATCAGTTGACAAAGTCAACAAAATTAGAAAAAAAGAATGGAGGTGTATTAAGTAGATTTGGAGGTGTAACTAGAACCTCCTTTTTTTTTTTTATCATTAAGAATGGAAAGAGTTAGAGGCAACAGCCTCTCGACGACCGGAAGCCTAATTGATCACAGTACACTACAAGGCATGAGGAGCATATGTGAGAATTAAGTTACTTCAAATCTGGAGCATTTGGAACTGCTGACCTGTGCTTGCTAGGATATCGGCAACAAAGTTAGTTGGCGTCTTAGATCTGCCCTGATTGTGCTGAAATTGAGTTGATTTTGGAAAGGATAAAGATTAAGGAAGTCTTCCTTATATTGAGCAACAAGAAAGGGAAATATTGATATGTTTCCTAAGGAGGACTCCACCAGCACAAAACAGCTACATGCAAAACTTTATAAACACTTCACATTTGCGATACATATTTATTTACTATATAACAGTCATGGTCTTTACTGTACCTTGCACTGTTCACTATTCATTCCACGTGCAGCTCACATGCTCCCCCTCTCTCGCTGACTCGGTGTCTCTCACCGACTCTCGACCTCTCGCTGTTCTCTTGCCCTTGCCAATCTCTCTCTAATCAGCCAAAGCTAATCACTGCCTCAATCTCAGAAACCCAATCTCCTCCCAACCCAACTCCGTCGATTTGCTGCTAGCCTCACCGATCTTCTCCTCTGAACGCCGAGGCTCACCTCCTCTGAGCCGCCTCCTCTCCTATTACTAGATTTCTGATTCCATGGATTCACCGAGTGTCTCTACTGTGGAGAACCACAATCAATACAAAGCTACCTACCAGATCAGTTGTGGCTAATATAGACCTTACTATTTACTGTCGACCTATTCCACATTTCACTGCGCCTCTTTTTATCACAGAGAAGAGAAGATGAATTCCAGGGCAATGTTCCCAAGAGTTGGTAAGAATCATCACATATTCTCAATGAATTTCGTTTTCAATCTATATCTAATCCTAACTAAGTGGGATTGAATAGGAGAATCATTACTGTTCAGATGTATAAATTGATGGTTTTGGAATTTGGGTCTTCAGTTTTCATTTATGTTATATGTTTGAGTGATTTTTTTGGGTAAACAATGATTGTTCCAGTCGGTATTGCGGATTAAAAAGATTCATGGTAATCGAATGGAATTCATTTGATGAAATCTTGCTGTTTTTATTGATACCTTTAGTTTTGTCGAGCACTTCTTCTCTCCTTTGATTATTTAAGCTTGCATGCAATATCTAAGACTTAGCTTTGGGTAATAAGGTTGAAAACATAGGTTTCTATTCTATAATCTGGGGTTATTAAGTTTGTAGTTTGGGTTTTGCTTTGATATATTGAATTTGATAAACTGTGTGTTGCTTTGGTCAAATGTATATCATCCCACTTCATAGACTCTAAAGGATTTTCGCAAGTATTGACCTTTACAATGCCACATTTTGCTAATGGGTCGTAGCTGTGTGTGGTCCTCTCTTTCGACACCGAGCTTCTGTTGTTCCCTCTATAAATACTGCATTTCAAAGACTTCAATAGGATTATGGATGTCAAACAATAATGGTCAAAATAATAGTTTGCATATTTCCGGAGATAATTGTGAAAATCAGATAACCAAATTCTAGAGGTCGGATATCTAAAGTACCAAATATTTCCAGAAAATGAAAAACATGCATCATGGCATTATAATAGTCTACATAGATGCTACTGATACAAGGGTGAATTTTTTTATACTCTTCATATATGATATCTACTCAAGTTTAAAGAAACTTCGTATGAAATCATGATTTGATTTTCATTATTTAACTTTGATTTCTCCTATGGAATAAAGTTCCTTTTTCTCAACTATAATACTGTTATTAAATTTGATCACCAGGTCGAAAGCTTGATCTAAGAAACTATACATTGCTGGAAGATGGAATCCTCTCACCATTTTCAGTGGTCATAGCTCTCCCTGGACCATCTATTCCTCAAGCTCTGCCTCCACAATCGACCACAGCTCGCACTCCACGATCGACTGCACCTCCTCTTCCACCATTGATTACACCTATTTCAACGGATAACCCACTTCCGTCTCCACCATCAATGGAAATCACCACAGAGATGGAAGGTCCCAAAAGAGCCAGATTGAAATCAAGGACATTCAGGCCCAAAACCAGGAGACAAAAACAAAATATCGGAATCCACTTTGAAGAAATCGTTCATGAATTGCATCCACCTGAAGGAAACACAAGGTATAATGTTATCCTACCTAATAAATAACGAGACTTTGCATGTTCTTACTTATTTTTATTTTAACTGCCTAGATTGAATTATTTTTAATTAAATAGATGTGTGAAACCTACCATAATGTTAATTGTGGTGTTCAATTACACCGTTAAATCTTTTGCAGTGAATTTGCGAGAGGATCCACTGCCTACAAAGAAGACAACAAGAAGAAAGGAGGCTGGCCAAGGGGCAAAGCAAGGAATCAAGAGAAGATGTTTGATTTTTACCATTACTGAAAACTGTTTCTTTTCGACAACCATTGATTATTTGTTTGCAGAATGTTGCAACAAAAGGAACAAGCCACTGCCTGTGAACAAAAAGAAAAGAAAAAAGGAGGATGACCAAAAAGCAAACCAAGGAATCCAAAGAAGAGGTTTGATCTTTGCCATTAGTGTAAACTTTTTATTTTTGACATTTGTTGATTATATGATTTGCAGAAAGCTGGAGGAAGAAAGGAATCAATGTGAACAGGAGAAAAAGGGGAAGAGAGGGTGGCTAGCAGGGATGCCAAGGAACCCCCAAAAATGGTTAAACTCATTACAAATAAAATTTGGTCTTCTCCTTTGAACTATCACTTAAAGTTAATTTTGCAGGAAACTGTGGGAACGGGCCACTCTGACACCATTAAAGAAGAACAAGGCTGCATGCAACAAGGTAATCATGGGTGAGCACTATAAGGTGGGAGAGAGCTCAGATAGAGCAAAGTAAGTACAAAAACAAAAGGAAATGCCGAGGGTAACAGAGCAGGCGTAAGAACAAGAGGCAGTGCCGACGACATCCGACAGACCAATAACGAAGGCAGAGAGCGATAAAACTGCTCTCATTACTGGCCTTATGGATCTCATGCTGCAGATGACAAAGATCACGCAAGAGGTTACACGGCTGTTGCCCATGGCTTCAGGTACATACAAGTGTATATAAAGTATTCTTTGTCTTCAATACTGCATTTTGTATTGGCACCATTGTGTATATTTATCTTCTAAGTTTGTCATTTTTTGGTTCAATTCTGTGCACATAGATGTTTTACAATACATTTTCACGAAGATCTGATCATAGTGAGTTGGTTGGCAATGATAATGCACCTTAATCCTTATATAAACAAATACCATTAAATAGATCATCATCATCATTGTTTTCATAAACTGTTTTCCAAATGAAATACTTAAATTGACATGTATCAGTGATTTTGACAATTTTAACTCATAAGCTATGGTATGATGGCTATACCATGTTAGTCTCCATAGATAACTCCACTGTATGCAACAAAGGAAACATAGGTGGCACCACATAGTTTCAATGCATATATGCATATATCTTCTTCATTGTGAAAATTAGATACCTGCATTCTCTGCAATATAGATACACCTTGCCAATAAGTGGTTCTGCTCCCAATATAAACATGTTTTCACTAACTGAGAGAGTAGATATATGCACTCGATAAAATGTAATAAATTACTGACAACTTTGATTTATCTTCGAATCGATGAAAGTCACCAAGGTGACAGTTATGACCTGCCAAACTTAATTTTTTTGGGCTAATGCTATCAATATGGACAAGTGGTGCTATATGCTGTGTTTATAATGTATATAATATAGCTTCTTGGAATAGTTTGATTATTCACACTCTTAAATTTACAGGTGGACGTGAAAATAATTAGTGTGGAGATAATATGAAGTTGACTTTTGCTGGAGACAAAGTGTATTTTCTATTGGAACTTTTTGCTATCTTGCAACTTCTCGACTGACCTAACGTATGGCCACTATGTGTATTCCAATGTGTAATAAAATTCTAATGTGTAATATAATATGTATCATATCCATGTATTAAATAATGATGTAGTCAAACTGTAATCTGCATTGATATGATCATACTGTAATGTGTATTCTAATGTAGTAATTTAAACACCTATCCGTATTCTAATATGTGATCAAACAATGATGTGCAATTTCATCCTATACATTCTTGCAGAACATTTGTTCCACATATAACATCATACTAAGTTGTATTGAATTGCAATGAATTGGATTGTACAAGTCTTCGCATGCAAATACTTTCTCCAATCCTAACAGTTTCTATCTTTGAATTATTTATCCAAATGATATAAAACATTGATATGGTAGAATTTTGTCTCCTATAGCAATTGTATCTATGGAGATTTCATTATTAGAATCCAATAGATCATGTATATTACCAATACACTTTAATAATGTATTCGAACGGAATCATTCCTTTCTTATTCTATAAATAACACAATCCTTACCATGTCATATGAACTCCATCTCTTCATCGTCATAATTTCATTTTATTCACTAACAAATTCTCGACTCCTTGGTTGTGGAATATACAAGGGAATTCACGTGTATAACTATTTCTTTATAACTACTACTTTTGAATACAACAACATATTAAGGTTCAAATTGTAACCTTATTATCCTTCAAAATTACGCAACAAATTAGTTATATTAAACTTGCAGGAAAATTTGTGGATGAATACTACGAATATGATCAGTAGAACTTGCCTTTTGTTCAAGAGCAATTTATTTTATGTGGAACAAATATGTGATCTTGCAATTTCTTTTTCTACTTAAATGGCATATCAAGTCTTACCTTTTCTTATTTTTCATATGTAATCAAACAACGTTTTTTTCATGTGAAAAATGCCTATTAACTACAACATTGTATAAAATTTAGCTTTCACTTATATTTTTCTTTTCGTTGTTGGCCTGAGAATAGTTGATTGTCCTGGTACAATTCAAATTCAGTGCATATCTTCTCTACGGCAATTCACAATTTATTGCAAATTAATACAGGACAATGACCATTACAAAGTAATTGTCATTGTATCTATAAACTTGGCTCATTAATTACTTTATTTATCGACTGCTTTCGCTACATCATAACATCTGACTAAATCAATAGTCCAAGTCTATGCAATATATGAACACCAACCTTCAAATATAGTGTTCGATCATATAATTTCAACGGCAGTATGAAATCATGTAACAAAATTGCATTCATTCATGTGAAATTGAACACAATATCATGATATATATAATGTTCTCTTTATGGCTTCAAATGAATTTAAATTGTATTCGTCAATAATACATCCCCTTCACTCCAAATTCTCCGGACTACAACATAAACTTAATATATATTATTAAATTACACGAAGATAAGAGTCAACACCACCGGTGTTTATATCAAGATATGAACATAGTAATTTCGAAAAAAACTTTGTGCAGTATCTATTATAGAGTCATACCTCTTTGAAAAATCATTTACAATACAATTACAAATTAATCGCATTGTTATCTCCATTAAGTTCTAAATTATCAAAAAATAATCCAAATACTAATTACGGACAAAATCAGTGACACAGTATATCTCTGACAACATATCAACCACACAGTATATTTGTGACGATATATTTCAACTTAATCGCAGACCCTTTTGTCAAACCGCGCTTCAGCGCGGGCTTCCAACCTAGTCTACAACATTTGCAATACATATCTATAATTTCTAAAATAAATATAACGCTTAATTCACTAGTAATACCTTCGAAAATAAACTCTGTTTAAGAAAAACTATGTGTTACCCTTTCTCCTTTTCTATTATCTCGTGAATGACCAGACCGGTAGGGTGACAATAGTTCCTCTCAAAGGTTACTGTTGAGCACGTGACATTATAGTCGTTATACGGTTCTATTATCATACCAACGCTCCCTTATATAGTAACTAACAACGGCGCCCGCGCAATGCTGCGGGATACTTAATTTTAATGTAACACGAATCGTACAGTATAGTTGCAGAACATAGTAACTTTTGACGTAATGTAGTTTTACAATAGAGGCTATTAGTTCAAAATGAGTAAACTTTATCAGCCAAGTAGGAGCTCTGCATATATGAAATGCAATTTATGTACAAACCCATTGTCCTATCAAAAAATTGTACCTGACATTTTGGCGCAACATATTGACATGTTGGGAGCACAAAATTTTGTCCTGGCTTCAAATGTCTTCTGTTTGCACAATGCAAATGATAGCGTGTGCCTCTTTAGCCGAAAATAATGATCTAAATGATCATTTAAATTTATCATAATCGATAATTTGATTACTGAAGTTTAAAAAATATCAAAATGGTCACTGAACTTTAACTTTGTCTATTAAATTGATCACTTTGCTCATCTTGGATGTCAATTTTTCTTATTTTATAGTGGTTTTCATACTTCTCTCACTTATGCTATATGTATTTCTCTCATAATCTCATCTATATAAGTAAAATATTTGACAAATTAGAATGTTTAAAATAGACAAAGTCATCAAATTGATAGACAAAATTAAAGTTCAATTATCTTTTTGATATATTCCAAAGTTCAGTGATTAAATTATCGATTATGACAAACTTGAGTGATCATTTAAGTCATTTTTCCCCTCCTTAATATTATTTTTTATGAGTGATGTCAAACAAAAGATCATGATATTTCGTATTACTCTGTGCTTATTTTTCCTAATACAGGCATGAATTTTATATACATTCAATCGGACGACCTACATTAGAAATGAACGGCCAGTTTTGATTAGAAAAATCAATCGGACGACCTACATTCAAAATGAACGGCCAGTTTTGCTAATAACGGGCAGAAGCAATAATTTGTAAAAAAAAAAAAAAAACTTAACAAATTGCAAAAGTATCCTAATAAATTTCAAAAAAAATCTAAAAAATTACAAATAACACCATACAATTTTTCTATAAATACTACATCAATTTCATCCACCTCTCACACCAATTTGTGCACAACAAATTCATCATCTCCTTCCATCCCATCTCTTAATCCTTTGATTTATTTTGCAAAAATGTCGAATTGGCTTCATTCTGAAAATTAGCAATTGTTCATTTCTTATGTTCGTCATAGAGTTTATCCTCTCACCGGCAACAAGCAAAAGACCAAAAAATTATGAAAAAAAGTCTATACTGATTATACGGAAAATTGAGTGATTGCTCATAGTGAATCAAGAAAGGAGAATAGGATTCAAACCGCAATTTCATCTCATTTTACTAAGTTGAGGCCAACTTTGAGACTTTGGGATGATGCTCTTAGTTTTGCACGAAAGAATCCACAATCCAACACAAATTTGCAAGTTGAGGTAAGTCCTTGTAATTTGTTCATCTCTATTTTATTCGATTTTATGAAATAAATGTTACCATCTCCATTTAATTTGATAATATTGTGACATAGAAATTCATTATTTTTTCTAGATAAGAAAAGCTTAAACATAGTATGTGTCACAAAAGAAGAAAGAGTTTGCGAAATTTGAATGTTGGAAAATAGTGAAGATTCATCATTATTTTAGGTCCACTGAAACTACTACTTTATCTTTTTACCATGCCAACTTCGAAGCTACTCTTCTCGTTGACAAAATTCCTCCCACCGTCAATTTGGATGAGGATGAAATGATTGCAATACCACAAAGCAACCGTTAAGGTCCCTTGAGTCGGGTTTGACCAATGGGAATGAAGGCGGCCAAAGAAGCAAGAAAAAAAAGGGGGGAAATCAGGACTCCTACAAATGAGCTACAAGATGAGGCTTTGAAAAGCATTGCGGCTAATAAAAAAAATTGGGTCGCCGGGCAAAAAGTAAGTGAGGCTAACGATTTTACTTTACACAAAGCGCAACTCATCCTTCAACAAAAAGACTACAAATTGAGATTGCAAGCAGAAGAAACAAGGATTATGACAATGAATATGGAGGCTATAACCCCAAATTCAAATAGCTATTTCATGAAGAGGAAATCGAAAATTCTTAAGCAAGGAGATGACAATGAACAAGAAGATAGTGAGGAAACATTTTCAAATTGTTATCGCCCGCTTTTTCAATAGTTTTGTTTTCATATTAAATCTAGGTTTGACTTGTCATTATGTAATTTAAATTTTCAAGAAATAAAAATGCACTTTCTTTATTTAGAGATGATATTAAAACACATTACATTAAAACATAGTAAATTAAAATTAGGCAAAATAGCATAAATGGTCATTTATCTCTGCCCAAAACGACAGTTTGGTAACTATCGTATGACATATGTCAAAATGGTCACTCGTCTTTTTCGAAAGTATATCAAAATGGTCATTCGCCAGTTAAAAAAAAAACTATTTTTTTCAAGGGTATTTTTGTCTTTTTATCTTGGCAAAATTGCATAAATAGTCATTAATCTTTGCCCAAAATGACACTTTAGTCACTATCGTATGGCATATGTCAAAATGGTCACTCCCGCTAAGGTTTCATTTTCAAATTGGTCATTCGAGTTCAAACGTCCGTTAAAAAAAAGAATATTTCATTTATGTTCAGGGGTAATTTTATCTTTTTATCCTCATTGGACAAAAAATAATCTAAAAATCTAAAAAATCTAAAAAATTATCATTCTATCTCTCCTCCCCCGAGGCTCGCCACCACCAACGATGGCTCGTCGATCGACATTTGTAGTAGCACCGCAACCGAAATCCATTGTCGATAGATCGATCTCTACCTCGACCAGGCTTGTTAGCTGCGAGGAGGCATAGGATGCCATGAGGTGACTGCGATTGTGGAGAATCTAAGGGCGGCGACGGCGAGGGTGAGTGAAGAGAGAGGTTTATAGGTCCTCATCATTTAGAGTTTAGGGTTTACGGCTCCTTCGTGTTGTTCTCAGGCTTGGGTTCAATCTCCATCGGCTGACGATTATGGGGTGGAGAGAGAGAGAGTTAATAATTTTTTAAAACTTGTAATAATGACATTATCGTAAATTAAATAAAATTAAATGATAAAAAGACATTTGTACCTCTTACATATCAAGTATTTAACGTCTAAAATAGATAGAGTGACTAAATTTATAGACGGAGAACGAAAATGAGTGACCATTTTGACATATATGTCATACGATAGTGACCAAAGTGTCGTTTTGGGCAAAGATCAATGACCATTTAAAACTTTTAGTAATGACATTTTTGTAAATAAATATAATTTAATGATAAAAAGACATTTTTACCCCTAAAAAGTTGACGGAAGTGACCAATTTGATAATTAAACGTTAGAGGGAGTGACCATTTTGACATATGTCATACGATAATGACCAAACTGTCGTTTTGGACAAAGATTAGTGACCATTTATGCTATTTTGCCTTAAAATTAAACAACATAAAATGCAAACACACCGAATGCAAACACATAAAATTCAAACAACATATTTAGGTTCGTTCACCGGTTTTTAAATACCAGTTGTGCTTCACTAATTTCTTCTGAAGCTTTCCATAGATATAAGCAAATTGGAGATCGACAACACAGTCACAAAACCGTTGTTCATCCAGTCCATCTTTTCCAACTGGCTCAAAATGAATTCGATTAACTTGTGCATCCATTGACCCATCATAAACTATGAAAGCACTTGATGAGTTTTGTAGATCTTCTTATTCGTTCTCCTCAAACTCGTCTTCCACAAATTCTTCCTCAACAATTATGTTGTGCATTATGATGCAAACCAACATGATCATTTTTAATGTCGATGTGCATTGACACCGAGCTGCATGATGAATAATTTCCCAACGAGATTGTAAGATGCCAAAGTTCCTCTCCACATCTTTGTTGTATACCTCTTGTTTCTTTGAGCAAAGCTTATGTGGTAGGGTCTGGGGATTGGAAATTGTTTTGAAAAATGAGGAGTACCTCGGATATATTTCATCGGCTAGATAATAAGTGTTGTGGTATGTCATAACGTTGACTTTATAAGTCTGTTGGGGGTTTCTTCTGGCAAGGAGCGAATCAAAGATATTTGATTGGTGAAGCACATTGATATCATTTTATGCTCCAGGAACCCCGAAGAAGCTATGCCATATTCACGTGTCATACGAGGTCACCACCTCTAAGATAATAGTGGGACACTTCTTTCGCCCCGAGAATGCCCCTTGCCAAGATGTTGGGCAGTTATTCCATTCCTAGTGCATGCAGTCGATACTTCCAATCATACCAGGAAATCTTTATGCCTGACCCTTCTTAGAAGTCGAGTGATGTCTTCTACACTTGGAGTACGGAGGTAAAGGTCACCGTAAATCTTATTTACTTAGATGCACCACTTCTTCATGCATTCTAGTTTTGTTGATTCACTCATCCTTGTGATTTCAGCACATTGATCTACGGCTGAGTTGTATGCCAACATTCGTAGAGAACCGATCATTTGTTGGGGAAGAAGTCCTTGCAATCCAGTGGTACTTGCTCTTTGATGCCAAAATTGGTCGTGGTTGCATAGATCCGTCATTATACGGTTGAATAAGTTCGTCCTCATTCAGTACCTCTGACGAAAGGCTTGCTCGTTAAAGATAAGGCGTTCAATGAAGTAATCTTCCATCAGATTCTGTCCCTTTGACTCTCTCAACCTTTCTTCATTTGGATGGCGGTAAGGTGGTTCATCATCAAACGCTTTAGCTACCATGACAGCGTCAGTGATGAAGGCATTAGCAATTTTTGCATTTTGCCAATGTTGTTATCGCCTCCTCGTGAAAATATTCTTCAAATCAAAAGGATTCATCTTATTGATGTGGGAATGTGAAGAAATATTTGAATAAATGTGTTTACGGGTAGAATAGCAAGTGATTTGTAGATGGTGTGAGCATACAAAGAGCCATAGAGGATTCTTTTATAGCCAATTCCAGATTATCTATTGTTTGAAGTTGACGACACGTGTCACATCATGATTGGTCGAAAATCTTACTGTAAATGTCACCGTAAATCTCATACACTTGGATGCACCACTTTTTCATGAATTCTAGTGTAATTGATTCATTTATCCTTGTGATTTCAACATACTGATCTACGGCTGAGTCATACTCCTACTTTCAAAGAGCACCGATCATCTTTTGTCGGGGAAGAAGTCCTTGCAATCTAATGACAATTGCTCTTTGATGCCAAAATTGGTCGTTTTATTCATTCAGTACATCCGACAAAAGGCTTGCTCGTTAAAGATAGGGCCCTTAATGAAGTAATCTTCCACCAAATTTTGTCCCCTTGACTCCCTCAGCCTTTCTTCATTTGGATGGCGGCGATGTGGTTCATCATCATATATTGTAGCTACCATGACCGCGTCAGTGACGAAGGCATTAGCAATTTTTGCATTTTTTCCGCGTTGTTATTGTCGCCTCCTCATGAAAAAATTGTTCAAATCGAAAGGATTCATCTTACTGATGTAGGAATGTGAAGAAATGTGTTTACAGGTAGAATAAATAGTCATTTGTAGTTGGTGTGAGCATACAAAGAGCCATAGAGGATTCTTTTATAACCAATTTCAAATTATCTGTTGTTTGAAGATGACAACACGTGTCACATCATGATTGGTCAAAAAACTTACCAGAAATCTTCTTTAATTATTTGGACGATAACGACACGTGGAAGTGACATGTGTGGTCTAGTGATTGATGAAAGGACCCGACCCCGATTTAGTTGTCTAAACCGAAATCAAACCTCTTCGAAAACATGACCTTAAAAAAAATAATTTTCCATAGTTTACTTTGAAAACACATGAACCATTATTAGAACCTGCAAAGAAACAAACTTCGAATATTCCACAAAAGCCAAACCGTGGGGCTCCGTTTTCCATCCGGATTTCTCAACAACATATATAATAAACACAAAGGTTTACAAAAAATTCAGAATCATTCAGGAGTATACTCAACTGAAAACATAATATAAGCATTCAGAGCGACGCCTATATACAACATTTACAACGAGTAGGTCAAACAAGAAACCTACAGAAACTGAAAAGTGATCCGAACTCTATGCCTCCACAGTCGACGCGCAACACTGGAACCAAAATTGCAAACTGGGCAAAAGAAACCAAAAAACCCAGGGGAAGACAAATGAAATCGTTAGAGTGAGTGGACGAAAATAATAATATGTCTTTCCCAAATAAATGCTCATAAATAGAGTGCATGGGGCCGCCGCCACCGGCTGCCAGAATTTCCACCAACCCAGAAAATGTCGACCAACACATCAGTTTGAAGATCTCGACATTTCCAACAACTTTGTAGTTCAAAACTAAGCTCAATTTTAACCGGAAAAGGTCTAAAACTCACCGTGAAGTTCGAAAACCTCGCCGGAATTCAATTTCTCCGATCGGCCACCACCGGGCACGGCAATGGCTAAAACCACTTGGAATAGACTCACCTCTCCATGGGCTACAAAACCCCCATAACCTCAAGCCTCATCGCCTCCATCGCCGGCGAATTCGGCTGGAATTCTCCAAAATTTAACAAGCCATAACTTCTTCATCCGGTAACCAAAATGAGTGATCCACCTATCAAAAGAAAGAGGAGCTCAAGCCCAACAACTTTCATGAAGGAACCACGGCCAAAAGATGCCGGAATAAGGCGCATCGAAGCCAAGAAGGTCACGGCCCAAAATAGGTCAGTTTTAACCCGTGAGTCAACGCGGGTCAACGGGTATTTCCAAAAATAGAAAGTTTCCCAATTTATTTCGTATTTATATCGTATACATACCGTACACATACCATCCCCAAATCAATGGCTATAATTCAATCTGATCTAAATCGGATGGTCACGATTAAATCCACATTCACCAACCAACTTCAAAACTCGATAAAACATTGCTCACTTATCCGAAAAATTTCCCGAAAATTCTCACAATCTCGAAATTAAATCCTCTACAATTTCCGCGAAGGAACTCAAACCAAATTCTTGCCCAATAATTAAATCATTAACAAACCCACGAGTACGATTAATTCACAATAATCACGGCTCGGACCAATATGTGCACATTCTACGGTTCAGGTCATTACAATTGATCGGAAATTTGGTTAAATTATTTAGCCGATAATGAACTGTAGGAGTGACACGTGTCGTCTCGTCATTGGTCAGAAATCTTACCGAGAATGTGGTACAATTATTTAAACGATAATGACATATGTCGTCTAGTTATTAATTAAAAATCTTACCAAGAAATAAAATAAATTAATATTTATAAGTAATGAATAATAATATAAGATGTTATTTTTTGTACTGCTGCATAAAAAAGAAGAATTATACTTTCTATTCGATAAATAGTGACTACACCTCCTTAAATAAAAAATATAAAGACAATAGAAGATGCTCTACCACTGCATATGGTCTTAGCAACCTCTTCAACAACCAATTCATCTGGAAAGGTCCACAATATCCATTCAGAATACTTTCAAACTAAAAGAAGACGGGTATGTACAGGAAGAAAAAACAAATATGAGGAAAACACGCTGCATATGCTACATAAACAAATCAAGTAGTACTTAAAAAGAATGTCAGTATGTAACTTAAACAATGATAGCCACAATGTTAAGCATAAATTCATGGGAACTAAACCCAAGACCAACAAAACCTACATGCTAAGTGACTAATTGAGTCAACTGAACCTTAAAACCCTATACGAAAATGCAGTTGATGACTCCAGGCTCCAACCCACCCAATTCTAGAGATGAAGAGTAAATCAAAGATGCAAACACTCCAAACAGTACCTCCTAGTCCTTTCATAAAAGAGTGTTAAGATCAAATACATGCAAAAATTGGATGCTCTAAAGCTAAATAAAGCTTGAAGTCACATTTAGAATCTATTTTTTCACAGAACAAATTAGAGTTTCATGCCGTAATGAGAATATTTAAATTATAGGTAGTACAATGAGATTGAAAGCAGTCAAAAGAATTTTTAAATTATTAGTCTTCTCTGGAAATCTAATTATGATCAGAATACCAATTGTTGTATATCTAAACCAAAAAAATCACAAAACACACCAAAATCACCCATCAACCCAACCTAAGCTCATACCAAACCCGAAATTTAGTGAACATACTAATTAACAGGCCAAAGATTAATAATCAAATCCTCCGATGATAAAAAATCAAACCTTAAACAAAACATGCAACAGTATCAATGGTAATTGAGAAATCGGAGTAAAGGGAGATTGAAGGAGGACTTACATGAAGATCAAAGGAAACCGAATGATTTATCATGACTAGGAGAGGAACGAGTGGAAAAGGAGTAATTCGGACGCAAAACCTTCAATCCTTGCCAAAAAACAACATGCATCAAAAGTTCGAGTATCAATACCAAAGACCAATTCAAAATTGTGACGAAGATCAAAAAGAAGAAAAAAATGGCAGTGGAAATTAAAAGAAAAAATAAGTCGTTAGCGTCTCAACGGTAGGAGTTTTATGAGGCGGTGGCAGAAATCTCTATTGATTATGCAAAAAGTCTTTAATGTTAAATTTTTTAAAATCTCATTATTTACCCTTTAATTGTTAGTTTCTTCTGATTACAGAAAAAGAAAAGAAAAATGGTAAAAATGTAAAATCACATCCCCTGCAATTTACACGTTCCCACAAAAAAAGAAGCTGTTGCAGTTTACAATCAGTTCTGAAATCAGTTTCACTTTCCCTAGCCTCTTTTGGCTTTCAACAATTTGAAAGAAAGAGGAAGAAAGAAAGTGAATCCATATCAGAAGAGAGAAGTGGAAAAATTGTGCAACAAAGAGAAGTGGAACAACCAGGTTTGTTTTTACTCAATTTGAAGTACACGTCTTAACGTTGTCACTCCTAAATTTTAAGGGATCCCCTACTTAATTCTTTTAGCTTACAGTAGTTCTAATTGATATCCAAAAGAAACTTGGGTTGGATTCCAAAGTTTGGTGTATGATTCAGCTCCGTATTATTATTAATATCAATATTTTTGAAGTGGTTCACAAGAGGAAGTTGCGAAAGAGTTGGGCATACCAATACAATTTCAGTGATTCTGGATTTGGGCAAAGAGGCAAAACCACACTTATCGGGGCAATCGACCATTGACACCCCAGGAAGAATTACAAACACCATCTTTTTAAATGTTTTTTTAATTTGGACATTAAGTTTTGATGCAATGCTTTTATATCTGTTCCATATCTACATCAATCCTACTTTTTGTCTACCAAACACAGCTCCTCGATTGTAGCTATTAGAATTTAAGATGGCCATCATCTTGCTTGCTGAATTGTTTCATAATTAATTCTTGGCCTATTAAATTGAAATCTACTATAATTACTTTATGATAGTTTTGAGAGACCTTTTAGTCTCACCATCAGATATGATTTTAGAGCTTTTGACTTGACATTTAGAAAGCTAATGGTGATGTTCAATTTTTGGTCATAGGTTGGACAGTTGAGGGAGGCATCAAATAAAACACAAAATGCTGAGCTCAAGTTGTTTTTGGAAGTAGAATTTGGACCGGTAATCTATGTCTTTATTTGTTATCAGTTACTTATGGGTTTGAAGCTTATTTTTCTGGTAAAATTGCTTGATGATGATGCCTTACAGTTTTCATGTCTTCTTCAGGAGCAAGTTCCTATATCTCCACCTGAAAAGACCAAGGAAGATATTCTACTTTTCTTTAAGCTTTATGAACCGGAGAAACGCAAATTGTGGTAGTGTAGTTATTTCTACCTGGGTTAGTATTTTCTGCGTCCGTTTTGTGCAAGCAAAGTGAGATCTTGATCCCTAAAGTGACTGTTACTAATTGATGGTTGTAGAAAGTTATTGTTAGAGCAAAACGAGTGAGAAGTAGGTGCTCAACATTCAATACAAGTACTTGGAAGCTGTTCTTAGACAAGAAGTTGGATTTTTTTATTCGTAGGAAGCGACCACTTCAGAGATTATAAACAGTATATCAAAAGACACTTCTCATCTACGAGAAGTTTTGAGTGAAAAGGTAAACTCGAATGTTTGTAATGTGCAGTTTCAGTTTCAATTTCGAAGAACTAAACGCATATCCATGTCTTGCTGTACTGGAGTGGAGCAGTAGAACTTGACAACGCCTATTGTTTACCAACGCTGTCGGCAAATTTTTGACTTTGATTCGGTAGTCAATTCGATTTCATAGACGGTGATGGAGTAGATCGTGCTTGATTCTTTGAGGTGATCTTTAAGGTGGCTTTGAATTTCACTATAAGGTTAGCTTCCTCGTCTCTTTAATTTGAAATCAAGTGTTGTTGTAGTAGTGACTCGATCTGGGTAGGTATCTCTATATGAGCCTGTATCATTTTTTTGAATGTTGTTTCTTAGGATTAATAGAAGCAATAAGAGTTTGCAATAACTATCAATACTTTGAAACCACACTTGGAATAGCTATGTAGCTTTTTTAAAACCCCACCATATGTTATGCTTGAAGCTGACTTTGTCCTTTGTATATGGTGTACTAGAAATGTTAAATATGAGTTATGAAAACCTCAAATCCTTTATACCCTGTCATATTAGTGTATTCAACAATGACAATTAAACCTTGAAGAATTGGGACAGTAAGAGAAAATCCACAAAAGAAGAATGTCGATCTATACCCATTAATTACCTTAGTATCTCCACGACTTTAAATTCTTTTACTGTAACTTCCATGCATGTATGTTTGAAGTATAACAACTACTTACTTATATTTGTTTTCACTCTATCTTCTTAGTTTATTATGACATTTGTTTTCATTGATTCTTCTTTGGGTGTATGATATCATCGACGTCTTTGTATAACATATCTTTGCTGACACATAATGGATCAAACGAGCCGTACGCATGCTCTCCATCGTCAATGGTGAGAGTCAATGACATATTCACCACATCAATAATATTTGGCAAGGCGTTGTGAACAAGCTCAAGGAAAGAGACCAGTAGTTGAAATAGATCATGATTATCAATCACAGGTTGATCAAGGTAGTCATTATTACTTGTATGTTTCTTCATTTCTTAAAATGATCCAGTTCATGTAAATATTTCTAAACTTATACCCACAACAGTGTTAGAAGACGAAAATGTCCAGCAATGTGAAGAATCAGGACCAAGTAGTATAAGTCAACCTGCTCCATGTATGTTGCTCCTAATATTTGAAGAAGATATCTAAACCTCCTTTTATGATTTGTTTGAGATATAATTCCAATTAATACAACCTCAATTTATCTTATTTCTTTCATTTTATTGGTGTTGCAAGGTCAATCTAAAAACTTGCAATTTTCAAAATCGTTACATGTTGATAGTGATGGTCGACAGTATTCAAGACGTCAACTGACTCACGTGAGACAACTTGCATGCTTGGATAGGTCACAGATATGTGAAGCCGTTGTTCAGAATTCTCCTCTATATGGTGAGTGTATAGATGGTATTAAACTTATTATATTGTCTTGAGGTTTATATCCACATAACTACTAACTTATGATGACACAAATATTGTTTTACACATCAGGTGTGAATGATCTTCCTATGTTAAATTATGGACGAACTTGGAACTCTAACATAGGTCTTAATATTGAAGATCATATGATCATCAATGATGAGACCATGAATGTAAATGAGGAAAACCATGACATAGAGAATGTGTTTGGTCCAGTGGCACGTACGCACAGTGTTCACCAATATTAACGTATCAGAAGACCATGAATAATTTTTCATAATTCAGCTTGAGATTTCAATGAGGATATGGGCATCCCTTACTGCCAATTACGCCCAGTTAGAACATGTATGTATTGCCAAGCAATGTTGTTTCATCAAGAGACCTTTAGTTTGTGCTGTTGTAAGGGAAATATTGTTTTTCCTTTAATACAATCTCCTCCTGAAATGGTTCAACTATTTTCTAACCAAACAAATAAAGGAAGAAAGTTTAGACAAAGCATAAGAGCTTACAACAATGTCTTTGCGTTCACTTCAATGGGTGTACATGTTGATGAGTCAATTAATGCTCGATCTCATTATACCTTTCGTGCTCAAGGTTCAGTTTATCATAAAATTGGTAGTTTATTACCAGTTTATGGGAGAAGAACGCGATATTTGCAAGGTTACATATATGACACTGAGCATGAACTTCAAAATAGATTGTTTGAAAGCGAAGTTTTGGATAGGACAATGGTTGAAAAGATTCAACAAATCTTGCATCAATACAATCTATTTTTAGAAATTCTTCGAAGTCTCGGATAAGGTCAAGATTTACCCAACTATAGACTCATCATAAGAGAGCAACCCTCTGATCATCGTCAGTATAATATGTCATCTGCATCACAAAGTTGCTGCTATTATAGTTGGAGGGGAAGACAATATAAATCTAGAAGGAAGAGATTTTATTGTTCAAACGGTTGATGGACGATTTTGGAATATAAAAGACCCCGTCGGATATTATGACCCTATACAATATCCATTATTATTACCGTACGGATCGTATGGGTGGGATATTAAGACTTGAGATAATAGAGGGAAGGATATTTCATGTTGCGACTTCTATGCCTATATGCTACAGGTTGATTTCTTTTTTCCTTTTCATTATTTTAGTTTTCCTATGTCATTGTAAAAAAACGTTCTTAAAAGACAAACCTTTATAGGTACGTCAAGGTCACGAAAATCTACTACATCAAGGTAGACGATTTTACAACAATATGTAGTGGATAATTGTGTGAAGATTGAATCAAAGTGACTTAGATATCTAAGACTTGAACAAGAAAATTTTTGAAAAGAATTTCGTCAAGGACTGCAAGACTCTCTTCATGCAGAGGAGCACAATGTAGGTACTTGCTATTTTTTTAAAGTAAACTCTTATGTATATGTAATATTGTTAAAAGTATCCATATATTAATCTAAAATTAATGCATTCTCATAAAATGTCGGACGTAGAACCATTCTTCCATCATCATTTATTGGAACTCCGTGTGACATGCACCAACGATATCAGGATGCAATGGATTTAGTTCAAAATTTTGGTAGGCGCGATCTTTTTATCACCATGACATGTAATCCAAACTGAGAAGAAATTAAAACTCAACTACTCCCTGGAAAAATGCCTCAAGATCGTCCAGATTAGTCTCTAGGGTTTTCCATGCAAAACTTGAGCCTTTTAAAGAAGACATTGTGGACAAAGCTTAATAACCCAGATGAGTATGACCGCATTGTTAGAGCTGAAATCCCAAATGAGGAAGATGAGCCTCAACTACATGAGGCAGTGTGCACGCATATGATTCATGGGCCATGTGGAATATTAAATTTGAGGCTTGCGTGTATAAAAAATGGGAGTTGCAACAAAGGATATCCCAAATCGCTTTCAAATTTCACGATGCAAGGGAATGCTGCTTATCCTATATAACGACGACAAGAAATTCGTTTGCCAGTACATACCGGAAGACGAGGGGACGTGATGATGGATAGTAGTTGGACAATTCCTTTCAATCCATGGTTATTACTACGTTACAACTGTCACATCAATGTCAAAATATGTGGGAGCATAAAAAATGTAAAGTATTTATATAAGTATGTCTACAAAGGTCCAGACAGAGTAGAACTTCAGCTGCAATCAAACCTCGACTTTGATGAAATCAAGCAATATGTGGATGCAAGGTGGGTTTATGCACCTAAGGTCTTATGGAGAATTTTTAAATTTGGGATGCATCGTATATCTCCAACTATAGAACGATTATAGATACACCTTCTAAACGTGCAGCAAATTACATTCAGGCGTACAGCAAATTACACCTTCTAAACGTGCAGCAAATTACATTTAGAGGATATTTTAGCAGATGAGCAAGCACAGAAAACAATGCTAACTGAATTTTTCACCCTTAACTGAGTAGACGAGGATGTAAAGGAGTATTTGTATCGGGAAATCCCTGAACACTGTAGGTGAGATAGTCGAGGGAATTTTTGGGTAAAAAGAAGAAATAGGTACAAGGTGATCAGGCGTATATACAGTGTGTCACCGTTAGACAGTGAGAAGTTTTATCTTCATGTTCTTCTAAATCACATCAGAGGACTAACATCATTTCGTGGGGTGCTTACTGTTGATGGTGTTTTACAACCAATATTTAAGCAAGCAGCAGAGATGCGTGGATTTCTAGAGAATGACAATAATATCTGAAATTGTTTGTTAGAAGCGTCTACAATTAGGATGTCATCAGCATTAAGGAGATTATTTGTCACTATTCTGATTTTCAGTGAACCAACCGGTGTTAGAATGTTGTGGGACAAATTTTATCCTTTCATGGTTGAAGATTATCCTTCATGTAGTGAGGTTAGACAGAGAAACCGGTTATTACGGGATTTAAACTCAATACTTGAATAGTTTGACAAGAGCATTAAAAGATTTTGATCTCTGTGCAATAATTGGTGACGCTGACGAAAATCTAGGTACACCTAGATGTATTGAAGAGGAACTCCTAATAGAAGTTCCCCAAGAAGATGTTGACGCAATCGGGCTTCTTAATAATGATAAAAGGAAGTGCCTTCAACACTATAATAACCATAGTGGAAAGACAAGAAAGTGCATTATTTTTTGTTGATGGTCCAGGTGGAACCGGGAAGACATTTTTATATCGTGCATTACTAGCAAACTTAAGAAGCATGAATCATATAGTCCTTGCCACAACATCATCTGGAATAGCGACAAACATATTACCTGGTGGGAGGATAGCTCATTCTAGATTTAATCTCCCACTAAATGTAGATGCATCCGCCGACTGCTGCATAAATTAAGAATCACCTCTTGCACAATTGATATAAAGTGCGACTGTAATTATTTGGGATGAGGCTCCTATGACACATCGATATAACTTTGAACTATTTGATCGAACTTTTAGAGACATATTTACGTCTGAACTACCCTTTAGTGGAAAGATAATGATCTTCGAGGGAGATTTTTGTCAGATTCTACCTGTGATTCCTAAATGAACAAAGTCTGAGCTCATTCAAGCTTTGATAATGAGATCATCATTTTGGACACAAATGAGAATATTGAGATTGAGGGAAAATATGAGATCTATAAATGACAACCACTTTGTTGAATTTTTGCAGCGTGTTGGTGATGGAACTAAAAATGTCTATGTGAAAGGACCCGATCCCGGTTTAGTTGCCTAAACCAGAATTAAGCCCTAACGACATCCGAATATACAGAATTTTTGCCAGAGTTTCTTCTAAAAGCAATAAACTAAAAAACCTGCAAGGAAAATACTCTTCTAAAATTTCCACAAAAATAAACCATGGGCACCAAATCCCATCCAGATTTCTCAAATAAGTCAAACACTGAATCCACTAGAAATATAAACTGTTGACAGAAGGTGATAAGAAATCTGAAGGCTGAAAGGAAAATACAACACACAACGAAAAAAAAACTCTATACAGTATCTAGAGTAACTTCTAATTTACATAATACACAGGACTAATAGGTTAAGTTAGGAACCTACTAGATGAGTATAGTGACACGAACTCTATGCTTCTATCAGTGACGTGTAATCTCAGGATACAAACTACAAACTGAGCGGAGGAAACCGAAAAGCCCAGGGAAAGACATATAAAATAATAAAACTATTAAAGTGAGTGGACAAAAATAATATTTCACTAAAACCGAAAACTATAAATAATATGTCTTTCACTATATATGTACATAAAAATAATGCGAGTTTAAAAATATGATCATCCAGGTACTCCTGAGTACTATAAAATATGTGGAGGTTACAACTCGTGTCATCCGACCTCAAGTCCTAATACTGCCCAGGTCAAGTTCCCTGGCCATCTTGGGTGCTCTATAAATCCTCAGGTCAGGTCCCTAGCCCTCCCAGAGCATCTCGAGGATCAGCCGAGAATTAGTGCATCGATGCAACAACTCTGACAATGCTCTGTGTAAAACAATATGTGGTATACCTCCAAGCTAATGCATAACTATAATAATGTATAACTGAAAAGGGCATAACTGTAAATGCATAACTATAGACTCGCAAAACAACAGTGAAAATAAAGTGTCCACTCACAGTAAAAAGCTAGCTCTGTGGTCCGACAGAAGTCCCCTCGCCAAAATAGCATATTCATTTAATACTGAAATTCGATAAAAACGTGTGAAAATCAACTCAGAAACTATCCCAGAAACCTCCCAGTAATATTTAGATTTTTGCCTCGCTGGAACCCTGCCGTGGACGGTGGCGCATGGCCCTCACGAGACTCCACAAGCGGCAGCGCGTGAGTCACACACGCCTCCGGTGCAACCTGCTCTGATGGGAGCGTTTGATACATAGTTGAAAAGGTCTCTCCAAGCCCAACAACATTCCTTACTAGACCCATCCCCAACTTACCGTCGTTTGGCCGAAAATCAGCCCGAATACCCACGGCCTGAAAATCGCAAGAAAATGTTTTCGGTCGATTTTGACGCCTTCGAAGTCCCCCGGTCCCCAAATCCAAAGGGGTTCCCCTTCTGGGGTGAAACCCAATCGATTTCATCTATCGCCGTGGCCGAAAAACGGCCGGAACACCACCGGCGATTAAACCCAAAATCCTATGGGTAACTTGACTCAATTCAATCCCAAAATCATCCCAAAAATCAACAATACATACATGAATCGAAAGAGAGAAGAGAGGGCTTAAAAACCATACCAAGAACATCGACAACGGTGGCGTTTTCCGGTGAGTTCGATTTCGGGTCAGTCGAACGGCGATACGATTCGGCGGAAGTATACTATATTTCCTTATTTTCCTACATATTTGCACCGTAAATACCGTATTTATACCCCTAAGCACCTGATCAGATCAAGATCCAACGGTTCAGATTAAACCGACCAAAAATAATTATTTTTAAATATTTTCTCCACGCGGACTTCCAAAAATTATAAAAAAATAGCTTGCTTAACTGAAATATTCTTCAAAAAATTTTACGAGCTAAAAACAAAATACTTTACAACTTCCATGAAGAAAATAAAGTCTAATTCTCGTCTGGTAAAAAAGTCGTTGACAAATCATACAATACGATTAATTAGTAATAATCCTAATTCCTGCCGATTTGTGCGTAATTTTTGGTTCGGGTCATTACACTATAATGATGAAATGACCAAGTTGCCTGATTCAATGTTTGTTCCATGGAAAAATGATAGTTCCACTCAAAAAATTATCGACGAAGTTTTTCTAAATTTGGACAATTACGTAAATGATGCAAGATACATGGTTGATCGAGCACTTATTACTCCTACAAATGATGATGTGGACATGCTTAATGATAAAAAAAAATTGATATATATTAGGTGATCAAATTACGTTGTATTCTTTTGACTATGTGGAAGATGACACAAGAAATTTGTACCAGCCAGAGTTCTTAAACTCAATATCTGTAGGAGGACTCCCCCCCACACAAGTTGACTCTGAAAGTTGGTGCCCTAGTCATGCTACTGAGAAAGATTGAATATTGTGTAATGGGACTAGATTATTATGTCGTGGTTTTTATCAGAACTTAATCGATGCTTAGATTTTAACATAATACTATGCTGGGACTAGAATTTTTCTACCTCGAATTCATTTGAAAATTGTAGAGAATGTAGGACTACCATTTCAACTCACAAGAAAGTAATTTTTGATCAAATTAAGAGTTTCTTTGACAATAAACAAGTCTCAGGGTCAAACTATCCCGCATATAAGTGTTTATCTCCCCGATCATGTTTTCAGTCATGACCAATTATATGTAGCATTGTCTAGAGGAGTTTCTGAGACGACTACGAAGGTTCTCATTAAAAGAGGGTCTATCATTGGTGAAGATGGGGCATTCACTAAAAACGTGGTGTTCAAAGAGGTTTTACTTCCTCCAGATTCAAATGATATCTAGAATTAATAGGTACTATGCAAATGGTGGTAATACATATGTAGTTGATATCGAATAAATAATCATGACCCTATATAATTGTGTTATTATTTTTGGTCTCTTATGTATATGTACTATGCAAATTAGGTTCTTTCGACAAAGTGACGGAATCAGGGTAATGGGAGAATAAGATCAATAAGAAGGACTATATATATGTCTACCTATTTACATTTATGTAGTTTATTATGTAGGTAGTGGTAGCTATCTACTAATTTCTAAATATAAATAAATTATGAAAACTGAGTGCTATAACAATTCAAATGACATGTGTAAACTGCTTTTGAGAACCGTCAATTATCTCTGATATACGTACGTGCCACACTCCTTTAACTTTTTCAGTTTTTAATTCATTTACACAAACTACCATGATTAGAAACAGAGAAGATCAAGGAATTCCAAGATCTAGCAACAAGCAAGATAATTAAGTGATTGGAAATTTGTCTTTAATGTATTCTCTTCTTCTTCGAACAAAGTGTTATCAAGTGTTGTTGGTAAGTAAGCTTCCTCTTATCCTCTTATTGTTTCTTTCATGCCGACTTAACCCTGTGAGCATTAGCAATTGTTGGACAATGATTTTGGCTTATATCGATTAGCTTTAGAGTAGAAGTTTCATTCCGTCCAACCCAATTGCATTTTTGTCATTCTAATTTTATTACGTAACTAGAACATAGACTTGATCAATTATTAACCTTTTATTTTTCTTTTTTTACAGCACATGTCTTATGTATATCATCGTTGTCAATTGAAGAATACCTCGTATCAAGATGTCAGGAGACGAATTTTATTATTTTCACCCGGTTAGTATGTATAAAATTTACTTTTACTAAAACAACAAACTCATTGAAGAGCAGTATGAAATCTAATCCTATCACTTTTTTTCTCTTGCTTAATAAGAATTGTACATCGCTATCAATTGAAGAAAAACGTGAATGAAAATGTTAGGAGACACATTTCATCATCATCTGGCTACAACAATGAAATTTTAATAAAAATAGACACCGTTCATTTGAGCAAGTTAATATTGAAAGAATGAAATTAGAAAGAGGATGAGCAGTATGAAATCTCAACATATCAATTTTTTTTTAAAACATGCATGTCATTTAAATGTATGAACTAGCTTTAATTTTTCTACTATGTTATTTAAGTGTATTAACTCATTTACTTTTCTTTTCTTTTCTTTCCATAGTTTGCGTCAAAAAGATGCAATTGAAGAGTTGAAGGAGTCTTCTCTATACATTAAACGTACACGCAAGAAAGTTTTGCGTATTAGGTATTTTTTTATTTTGATATAAGTTTACTGTATCGTGTCACGCGCGCGCGCGCGTGTGTATATATATATATATCAACTTCAACAATTGAACATCTATTACTCTCTAACAAGTTCAATCATTTGCATGCATGTAGAAAGAAAATCCATCGCACACACGAGTGTTTCTTAGCCAAGGTACTACAATATTTTAGCAAGTATTACTCATAACTAATTAGTTAATATTAGAGTGCTTACAACAAATTTTTGTATTCAAAACAGTTTTACAAGAAGCGTCCCTCTGTGTGTATCCAATAATTGATGGATAATATCAAGGTGATTAAATATAACTTTTTTTACTCTACATGGCTACAATTACCTAGCTGGATGTGGATACGTGAAACATGCATATACCTATGTGAATACCTATGTGAAGTGTTGAATACATTACTAAGTCTATTAAGTAGTAGTATTGTACAAATTGTAATCCATGGATTTGGATATTAGCTCTTCGTACAAATTGCTCATGATCTTATTTTAGCATGTATTCGATATTAGAGTGGTTGATTTCTAAATTATATAATTTCATAGTAAGAAATAAAGTAACTGATAAATCGCACCTGCTAGTTGTAATTATGACAAAAAAATTGGATGAAAATGGAAATCTACAGTGCTTAAGAACAGGGATTCCCAAATTGTCCTTTTATATCTCTACTATAATAAAATGAAGTGTGAGTTTTGGTGCCATCAGACATGTCAAAATACTGAAACCCGAAAATGTCCTTCACAAAAAAAAAGAGGAAATGTATAAGCATAAAACACTGTTGTAAATTTCATGGAGAAAAACAAAACAAAGAAAAATAAGGACGACAATTGTGAGGGGCTATCAGTGTCGTGAAGAGAGGAAGTGAGGACGAGCAGTTTCTCAGAGAAATAGAGGAAGAGCAAGCTAATTGTCGAACAATAGTGGAAGCACCCACGATCTTAAATGGGAGTTGATATGAGCAAGTACATGTGGCTATTCGAACGAAACACCCAAAACGAAGCACCCAAAATTCTGCATTGACTTTGTGATTGACAGGTAAAAATTTTTGAGGGAATAATTAATGGAATGGGTTTTGTGATTGATGGGTATTGAAATCTGGGAGAATAAGTTGCTTGATCAGTTTAATTCATTGAATGGGTTTTCATTTGGGTTTAGGGGAATATGTATGACATCGGTGCTTCAATTTTGGCAAGCCATCAGATTTGGGGTAGGGCTTTCGTAACAGAATCAGTACTATTTGGTTTTCAAGATGTATATTTACATTTCTTTTGTTGTTCTTGGTAGGAGTCAGAGTGTAGATAGAATACAAAGCATTTTCATTTCAAAGTGGTCTGCTTTACAAAAAAAAATAGTGTATTTGGACTCCGAATGGAATCATGTTAAAACGTTCTATTCCAAGAATCTAAGTGTAAAAACTTTATTGGTATCTCATTTTTTGGTTTCACTGGATTATGACTAATTGTCCTCTGTAATGGATCATGTTTGCACAGATTTAGTTGTCATCTTCATCCGAAAGATGTATTGGTATCTCATTTTGTGGGTTCACTGGATTATGACTAATTGTCCTCTGTAATGGATCATGTTTGCACAGATTTAGTTGTCATTTCGATTTCGTGTGTGATGCAGGCTAATATGAATATCTGGTTGTTATAAACTAACTTGCCTATGTAATCATTTCGATTTCGATTTCGTTTCGCACATAATTATTTGAATTGTTACCATGAATTCTGAGACTACTAAAAATGAGCCAAGAACGTTTAAGAAACCAATCCATTGTGATGGAAAGTAATGACAGTTTATGCTTAAAGATTAATAGTTTTGAGTTTTTTATTTGGTCTTTAGATGGAGCAAACAGTTATCAAAGATTTGAATTTCAAATCCATTTATTTGAAGTGATCTTGGTTGGTATGTTGTCTGCTTCTTTGTCTTTCCCGTTTTTATAGGTACTTTGATCTTTCTATGTTACTTACCCTTTACTCGACTTTTCGATTTAGTTTGAGGACTGAAGAAATAACTGAGGCAATACAAGGCCAATTGACAAGGAGTTTTGAACACTGACTAAAGTTAGTCATTAGTCATTGAAAACGTAAATGCATGTAAACATAAGTATACTTTAGAGAAAAACTATAGTGGGTGAAGACTGAAAAAATGGATTAATTATGTGCATTACCTTGATAGCCTGCCGTTTGGTTATATAATTCTGAGACTCGAAAAACTGCAATCAGCCAACAATGGGAAACAGATATTGACAAGATTATGCCAAGGGTTGTTTGGATCCTACAAAAAGAAACTAGCTAGGAGTTAAACACCTGCTTATATTTGTGTTAGAATGCTTGCTGAGAGATCGAGTTTTTATACCCTAAGAAGTTTCATTAGGCCAGTAACATATCTTTCAACAGCTAAAACAAAGTTTAAACATGTTGTAATCATGAAATTCGGCCAATTGAACATAATTTGTATCTAAGAAGAAAAAATTATGCCCTCCCATAAAAAAGTTGAATACCACCATGCCTCCATAGTCCATACGTACTGAAACTCGACCACACCATTTCCAAGTAAAATCTATTACACTATAAGTGTGATCTAAACATGGTTAACATTGATTGCTACAACACTTTATGGAGCAAACTTTAGGCACACATATATTGTCTTCAACGAAGTAATAAATAAATAAACAAATTAATTAACTTTAAAACAAAATATAACAATACTTGGTTGATCCAAACAAGGCACTGGATACTTAATCCCGGTTTCTTCACCAGAGAACTCAATCTGTGGCTTAGTTATCTTCACCTCTGTGTAGTTATAATTATCTGGTTCACGATTCATTTTGACCAGAATGAAATGAGAAACTGGAATAAAACAAAGCAATAAAGAGATTGGAACCACCTGAAAACAGAGGAGTAGATTCTTCTATAAGGTTATTCTGTGAGTGCCTCAGTGGAAGCGGATGGATGTTGGCCATGAAAGTATTTCATGATTCAAGTTGTTCCCTGCCAAATCGCATGTTTAAACAAGAACATTAATTAAAATCCTGCCGACATTTAGTGGTCTGTAAATGAAACACCTTCCAACATTATACCCTACGAATGGTGGCGTTTAATTTATAACCTCATTAAGACTACTAGTCAATTATGCCTAATAGAAACTTCAATCAATTTCACACCAGAAAAAATCAAAAAACTAAAAAACCAAAATCGAAACATAACTCACGTTTCAAATTATAGGGATACATGTTAGTCATCTATCATATCACAACCTTTCAACATTGCACCAACATAATTTGTAAACTATCATCAACCTCAGAGAACAAGGCAAATCAACAAAGCATGTAATCATGTATCCTTAACCATCTGTGATCTAGATTAAAGTCCAATTATAACATAGGTGTAACTGATATAAATGTGTATAGATCATGTATCATATTTTATATTACTACACAGATGTAATTACCATTTGACTAACTATATATATATATATATCAAGTTTTAACTTACAAAATTCACTTAATTTCAATATGCAAATCTGAACAAAACCATGTACAGCCAGAGAACATTTAACCTTGAAGCTAATTGAACTGAATTGGAACGAAATAGTTTTTGTCTGTATGTATGTAGTTGTTCATAAAGTCCACATGAATATATAGTCATCAATATGTTGATACAAGTCATCTTTAATTCGTTTTAAAGGGTTGGAACACTGACTAAGGTACACAAACTACTTATAATGCTTTATGTCCATATGTCATGTTAGTATGTTAAAAACATCGGGCGTCATAACTGAAAATGATTGTGTCTTTTACCCTTTTTGCTCACTAAAATTATAATTAGGGTGCCATACCAGGATTTAATACATTGAGGGGATTGATATAATGAGTTGCCCTCCTTATCTGTCCTTAAGCTTTGGTTTTGTTTCTTTGAGTGTATTATTTCATTGTATATATTGATACCTTGAAAGTTTAAGAGATGTATGTCTACTGTTGTGATGTTTAAATGAATTTAGAGTAAATGTGAAAAGAGTCCTTCGACAAGGTCTGTTGGCTGTGCATGAAGAAATGTCTACTGTTGGCTGTGCATGAAGATATGTCTTTCTTTTCTTTCTTTTTATGTATACGTACAAATTTGACTTTCACTATGAGATATATAGTGTGACTTAATTGTATTTTTACAATTTTTTTGGCTTTGACTTTCTGCTCTATGTATGAATTTTCTGATTGTGTTTCTTTTGTAGGAATAGTACGTCACCGCCAACCAAAGAAAAAGGTAAACAAAGTTGTAAGGAGACATGTTTCAGTATTTTCACCAGGTGCGTAAATAATTATTTTTTTTATAATAGACACGACCTTGATCAAAGGAAGTTGATATTCAAGTATTCAGAAATCTAAACTTTTTCTTTTTATCTCTATCTTAAGATTAGTATATCGGTGTCAACTGAAGAAAACGGTACGAGAAGGATTAAGGAAACGTGTTTTATCATCACTTGGTTAGTATAAAGGAATTTCAATAAGAACAAATACCACTGATTTGAGCAAGTTATCTTGAAAGAATGGAATAAGAAAAAAATGAGCAGTATGAAATCTCAGAGCATTTTCTTTTTTCTGTCTTTTTTTTTACAAGAAAAGAAGTTTTATTGACTTTTTACTTACTATTTATCTTTTGTATAGTTGGCACCGATGAAAAGCAATTAAGGAGTTGAAGTTGTAGCCAGATTTAGACATCATACTTGTATGCAAAAAGATTTTACGAATTAGGTAACTATTGACAATATTGCTTTTTTTTTATTTTTTTACGATGATGATGATGATGATGATGATGATGATGATGATGATGATGCATTTTTATCATTACCTAGAATATTAACCCTTTCACAAGTTTTATAATGCGCAAGCAGGAACACAATTGATCACATAAACAATTGTTTCTTAGCTAAGGTACTATAAATTTCTTTATTGAATAATAAATTTATTTAAGTAACATTAAAGCGGACACAATTTTTTCCAAATATGTGTTTCTCAACACTTTTACAACAAGCGTATATCTCTTTGTATCAAGGTGATTACATCTTAAATTTAAATTTACTCAATATTTGTAAAATGGTAAAAAAAAATATTAATAGTTGGTCTTATTAAAGAGTTGTTCGTGTAATTGGACCAAGGCTATTGCGAGGGATGAATATTATGATCTACTGGTATGTATGTACAACGTTAAACTTCAAAATATGTTTACAAAAATAGTAGGACTAATATCTTCATTTTTTTTGATGTATTTCATATCATATTCTCAATTTGTAGTTACAAAGAAGAGAACAAGGCAATGGATCGCTAACACGGACTTGATGGGAGATGATGAATGTTAATGTGAATATGTTGCATATAGGTTTGTTTAAATGGTGATGATAGCATCTGATAATGTGTTGATATAAATGTGCAAAGTTATTTGAATATGCTACATATTTTAATTAATTTTTTGTTGCATTATCACTATTAAGGTTATGGTATCTTTTAACTAGACATATTTAGTGTCAAAATACGAAATTTTGATAATATACTTGGTGTTTATATGTAAAAAATCATTAACTTCAAAAGAACGTCAAAGATTTGTGGAGATTTCTCCGTTTGGAAATTTTTTTATTTGCATGCAAGCTCATCAATTTGGTAGTTGAGGTGACCAAGCCTTTTTAGTAGATTAGTATATATAATTCAACAAACCATTTGTGATTATCACTTTAGCATTTGTAAACCCATATATTACTTTTGCAGTACAAAAATTTTGGGTCAAGTTTCTTCATCACGTTTTTAACAACGAGATGAGGGCCAGGTAGAGTAGCTATATATTTTAAATCCTTGACATAAGAGTTCAAGATGGATCTCTCATTGTTTTTTACTATATAGGAATCTGTCGGTTTTCATGCATCAGAAGCACAAAAACAAACCCTTCGAGAAGAAAGAACACAACTTATGACTTCTTCACAAGGGGAAGAAAGGCAAAATATTAATGTAGTCGAAGGAGAAATAAGCCAATCAATAAATTTTCATATTTTATATAGTAACACAATTGATGTGACTATTGATGTAGTAACACAATTGATGTGACTATTTTCATATTTTTTTAGGGTTGCACCCGTCTTTCATTCCTTAGAGGCACAAAGACTACGTAGAAACAACCGAGAAAGAGAGAGACTACGATCATGGAGTTCTTCACAAGAAGCTGAAAACTCGGTACAAAGACGTGTCAGATATTAAATATGAAGAGCAATGGAAAACACAAGTGTGACAAGTAATTCTGATATGATGAATGGTAACATACTATACTATGTAATCCTATATAGACTAAATTTTTTATTGTAACATTTGTGTTAATAGAATGAATTAAGATAAAAAATATTTATTTATTTTTATTCCATAAGGAGTACTCTTTAAGAGTGCATAATTATTATCGTGGAATAGTAAAAAAAATATAATCAGTAAATCAACCAACTTTTAAAAAAATTTACACAAGTTATGGATCTCTACGATGGTCCAATATAAACATAATATCATACGACATTGTACTGATAAAGTTCTTTAATTCTTTTATATTTAAATTTTTTAAAATGATCATTGTC
Source organism: Geum urbanum (assembly GCA_946800695.1). Lineage (NCBI taxonomy): Eukaryota > Viridiplantae > Streptophyta > Magnoliopsida > Rosales > Rosaceae > Geum > Geum urbanum. The sequence continues at coordinate 12,630,597 of OX326998.1, read as the reverse complement.
TTTCAATGTTTCAAAAATTTGTTTTTATTTGAAATATAGGTGTTGAGCAAGGAGATGAGGCCAATTAGCGTAATATAGCTACTTTTTAAAGAGAGAGTCAAAGAGTAAGATGACGAACAAATCAAAGCAATCATCGAAACTCAATGACTCTAGAACAACGAAAAAATTATTTAGCTCAACATCAAGCCAATTACCATGATCATCAAATTCAATCACATCATACAACTTTTGCATCTCAAACATTAAATCATGGTAGTCAAGCCTAGCCACATCATGAGGACAATGTATAAGTTCTAAATAGAATGCATTTGACACATATAAGACAACAAACACGGTCCACAACACAAACAACAAATCATGAGGACAATGACAAGTTCTAAATAGAATGCCCTTGACAAGTATAAGGCAACTAGCACGGTCAAACAGATCACATGTGTTGAACGATAGAGTCAATCAGGACTCGATCAATGATAGTGATCAGACTATGGGCAATAAAGGTAAAAAAATTATGACACCAGCAGTTTTTTTGTATTATTCAAGTGTATCATTGAGTTAAATGTGATTTACTTTATAATTAACGTTTATATTTTTTTTACAAATTGAAATAGTTGACAATGTCACTGGCCAACATGACATGCCATGCAATTTAGTTCTTGTGCAAGTACAAACTACACCTAGAGAACGACATGGAACTCATAATTGTGCCCGAAATTTTCATGAGAACATTGGTATTGCAAAACTTCATTTGCCTTCACTAAACACATGTCAACATTGTCAAGCTCGTCTATTTCATCGTGAAAGTAGAGATGTGTTGTAAAAATGGGGCCATAGTCCTTCCTCCGATACAAGCACCTTCAGAATTAAGAGAGCTATTCTCTGCTGAAACTCTTGAAGGCACACATTTCAGGCAAAACATTTGGGCCTATAACCATATATTTTCCATCACATCAATGAGAGTGAATGTCGATCAAAATCTGACAACAAGAGGGTCTACTTTCATATTCCGTGCTCAATGATACATATATCATAAGATTGGAAGTCTTATCCCAGAAGGAGATAATAGACCAAGATTTCTACAATTTTATATATGATACTGACTATCAAGTGGACAACCATATGTTGAAAAACGAAGAGTTGCACAGAGATTTGAAAAATTTAAATCGCCACAACCCATTCACTCAACAATTTCATCACTTAGCTCAACGTCAAGATTTAGAAAGTTGTACACTCATCATCAAAGAGCAACCTGTAAACCAACATCAGTACACTTTGCCTTCTGCATCATAGGTTGTTGCAATAATTGTAGGAGCAGATGATGCCGAACATTTAATGAGTCGTGATATTGTGATACAACCAAAGCACGGTCAACTTCAAAATATCCATGACTGTTTTGGATTTTATGATCCTTTGCAATATCCATTGTTACTACAATATGGGACATACAGATGGGACGTTAATAGTCACACTAATCGTGGAAGAAAATTGACGCGTCGTGACTACTACGCATATATTCCACAGGTAACTATTTTCATTCGTTTTTGCGATTTCAGTTCAATAATAGCAGCCACCATTGCAATAACATAATTATCATTACAGATTGCCCAACATGAAGAATCAGTTTTACTCCAGGGAGGTCAGCTTTTGCGAAAATATGCCGTTGATAATTACGTCAAAATTGAAACACAAAATTTAAGATGGATTCATAATAATCAAAGCACTCTCTGAAAAGAATTGTATGATGGATTACACGACTCACTACAAGCTGGTGAAAATAATGCAGGTATGAAATTCATTATCGTCTTATATTTAGTTGATTTTTCTATATTCAAAAGTATTAAAGTAATTTTATTTAACAAGAGGTAATATTGGTCGTCTAACCATTTTGCCATCCTCTTTTATTAGAATTCCAAGGGATATGCACCAACGATATCAAGATGCAATAGCTTTGGTCAAAAAGTTTGGAAAGCCAGATAATTTTCTCACGATGACGTGCAACCCTACTTGGAAAGAGATACAAGATGAGTTATTACCTGGCCAATTACCACAAGATCGTCCTGATTTAGAAACACGAATTTTTGACTCCAATTTTGAACAACTAAAGGAAGACGTTATCAAAAACAGAGTTGTTGGTGAAGTTTTGGCTTATGCATATGTCATCGAATGTCAAAAACATGGTCTCCCATATGTGTATATGCTTCTCATGTTAAAAGGAAGTTGATAAACTGAATAGTCCTGATGATTATGGTAAGATTGTCCAGGCCGAGATATCAAATGAAGAGGAAGAGCCACAATTGTACAACGCAATAATGAGGCACATGATACATGGTCCATGTGGAATACATAAACGCACTGCTCCCTGTATGAAACGTGGGAGTTGTAAGTGAGGCTATCCAAAGTTATTTTCATAAAACACATTTCAAGGGAATGATTCTTATCCAGTATACCGTAGGCGAGATAATCGTCAGGTTCAATCTGGTACAATAAATAATAGTTGGGTGATTCCATATAATCCTTGGCTACTTGCAAAGTATGATTTTCATATCAATGTTGAGATCTGTTGCAGCATTAAGAGTGAGAATTATTTGTAGAAGTATGTCTACAAAGGTCCAGATAGAGTGACGTTAGAAGTTCGTCCAGAGGCTAACCAAGACGAGATAAAGATCTTTGTTGATGCAAGATGGGTTTGTGCACCAGAAGCTTTATGGAGGATCTTAAAATTTGTAATAAACTGAATGTATCTTTTAGTGGAACGATTGCAAATTCATCATCCTAACAAACAAATGGTGTTCTTCAATGCATATGAAAAGATAACGGATGTGGTTGCCAACGACATGAACTCGATGATGATGCTTACTGATGAACTCAATGATGATGCTTACTATGAACATGTACTATGAAGATGCACATGCGTACTTATATCAAGAGTTCCCTGAACGATTTTGCTTGGTTGCAAAATATAAACAATGGAAATTTAGGGAGACCAACCAAAAAGCCATCGAAAGAATATATACAATGTCGCATTCAGAGGGAGAAATTTTTTACCTATGTGTTCTTCTTAATCATGTAAAAGGAGCTACTTCATTTGAAGATTTAAGAACTGTGGATGACGTATTGCAACCAAGTTTTAAGGAGACCGTTGAACAATGGGAATTGTTAGAAAATGATGATAGTATCCGATAATGTTTGTGTGAAGTTCAACAATACGTATGCCTTTGTCGTTAAGAAGATTGTTTGTAACTATCTTGGTCTATTGTGAGCCCCAAGGGTTGCGAAGGTTGTGGGATGAATTTTCAAGTTTCATGATGGAAGATTATTCTTCTTCAAGCACCACTGACACCACACGTATTACAAACAGACTTTTGCGAGACTTGAATAGACTATTTTTACAACAGAATAAGTCCATTTCGAACTATGATTTGCTAAAGATGACTGAAGACTGTGATGAAGAGTCAGAATTTTCAAGGTTGATACATGATGAAATTTCAACAGATTTTCCTCAACAAGACTGAGAAGCAATTAATCATATAAACGTTGATCAAACTTTTGCGTATGACACTATACAGGCAATCGAGAGTAAAAGTAGCACCCTATTTTTTGTTGACAACCCAGGAGGAACGGGAAAGACTTATCTATATTGTGCACTACTAGCAACTTTGAGAAGCAAATGTCATATCATATTGGCAACAGCTACCTCTAGTATAGCGGCAACATTAATGCCAGGTGGAAGAACAGCTCACTCGAGGATCATAATCTCACTCAATCTTGATGTGTCTTCCATATTCCGAGTTGGTAAAAATTCAGATTTAGGTGATCTAATCAGACTATCATCAGCAATTATTTGCGATGAGGCTCCGATGTTGCATAGATATGACTTAGAAGCTATTGATCGGAACTTTAAAGATATCATGAGTTGTGATGACTTGCCATTTGGAGGAAAGGTTATGATCTTTGGTAGAGACTTTCGACAAGTTCTCCATGTTATACATAAAGGCACAAGAGCAAAAATGGTCTAAGCAAGTTTAGTTAATGCTTTATTGTGGCATGTTGTGAAGATTCTGTGTTTAAAGACAGAATATGAGATCTATCAATGATCCAGAATTCTCACAGTTCTTACTTGATGTCGGTAATGGAGATGAAAAAAATGTGATTGATAACATGAAACGATTACCTTCAAGTATAGTCATATATGGGAGGATGAAGAATCAATCAACCAATTAGTTAGTCAAGTTTTTCCAAATCTAAGTTATCATGTAAATGATGCAACATACATGGTTAACAGGGCAATAATTACTCCAAAGAATCTTGATGTGACATACTCAATGAAAATATTGTAAAGCAGTTTCTAAGATCAGAACACATCCTATATTCTTTTGATTTTGTGGAGGATGATACTAGAAAAAAGAGTTCTTGAATTCAATTTCGCCTTTTGGCATGCCACTGCATCACTTGACTATCAAGAAAAGGGCTCCCCTCATGCTTCTAAGAAATATTGACCTAAAAATTGGGTTGTGCAATGGTACAAGACTAACTTGTCGTGGACTGTATAACAACCTACTTGATGTTTAGATTTTATCTGGACAATCTGCGAGAATAAGAGTCTTCTTACGAGAATTGAGCTAAAAACCACTGAGAGCGTCAGACTTCCTTTTAAGTTGAAAAGAAAGCAGTTTCTTGTCAAATTAAGTTTTGCACTGACAATCAACAAATCACAAAGACAAATAATACCAAATGTTGCTATTTACCTTCCAAATAATGTGTTTAGCCATGAATAGTTGTATGTGGCTCTATCAAGATGAGTTTCAAAGGCTACTACTAGAATATTGGTGAAGAAGAGATCAATAGAACGCAAGAAAGGGGTTTTCACAATAAATGTTGTGTATAAAGAAGTTTTGCTACCCTTTGATTAATCCAGCTTTAAAAACTTTAATGTTCACAAAATAAAATAAATATTTAACATGTATACATTTTCAGGACTATGGTATCTTGAGCCCTATCACTACTATGAAAACAAATTCATAACATCAAATCACGAAAATGATAACCATATGTGACAGGTGATAATTGACTAAATAATAGTGAATGTGAACACATATTATGTTTTAGTCGTTTCTCTTCAAATAATTTTTATTTTATTTCATAAATAATGTATTTGATATTATAATAGTTGAGTTATATATTTCATGAAATTATATAATTTCACAATTTAAAATAAAATATTCGACAAGCGCGACACACTTGTAGGAACTAGTACTTATAATTTGTAACAGCTGTGTTTCATCCGCACTGATATTCATTTACTAATCCAGGAAAATCCAAAATTCTATTTTATAAAAAGGAAAATCCAACGTCTCGAATAGCATGTAGATACACCGTGCTTTTCATACCTAATATAGCAAAAGAAAAACAATCCCTCATAATATTTATTAACTTATCCAACTATAAATGACCGATATGCTTTTCATCTCCATCTTTAAATAACGCTGACCAAACTCCCTCCCAACATGTGCATCCATACTCACACATGCAAATCCTCCCCTAGATTACATTGTTACCTAGTACCAACCTCCTCATCTCACATTGCTTTCCCTGCACTAGTCTCACACACTCTCCACTTCCATAGCTTATACCGAAACACCTAATAATCACACACCTACCATGCCATACTCCATTGTCGCCGGTAAAAGGGCAGAAGCGGCGGGCGGGGCTGCTTTTGATTTTGTCCGCCACGAAAGGGGCGGGGCGGGGCACATGCACAGCGCCAAGCAACACACACTCATTGACGAGAGAAAGGAATCTATAAGTGTCTAAAGGGAGTACACCACTTTGTAAATATCTAGAACCACATCACAGAGAGCACCAAATAAGCTTAACCAAACACGTTTTCCCTTTTCCCCCTAAAGAAAGGAAAAAGACACCCCATCCTTCCTCTATGATTCTTCTTTTGCGTAACGTAAATAGTTAAACGTAGAATATACAATTCGACTTCACTCCTCCAAAACCCATCCTGGTCCCGGATTTGATTTTTTCTCTCTTTTTTCTTCCTTTCTTTGTTTTGGTTTTGACACAATTTCTATAAATACACTTTCTCCAAAAATAAGAAAACACACCCAAAAACTAATCTCTGAAAATGACGTCATCAGCCATATTCATCAACGGCTCGATCGCATCCGGCGGAAATTTTCTCGCGAACAGGAAAGGATCGTGCCGTTCGTTGTTGGTCCAATCCGTGGCGTTTATATTCTCCTCGTCACCGTATCTGGGCCGGGCCGTCCTGAGCGACCAAATCAGGTCCGGCCCGACGTCGGAGACATTGTAAGTGACCGGGTGGCCATCGAACCTGCCGCTCCAGTCCACGTGGGTGAGCGTGGCCGGTACGCATCCCCCTGGGTCGCGCATGCTGAGGAGGGTAGGAAAGTAATTCTCCTCGGGGTAACACGTGTCCAAGCGCTCGCAAGCGAGCTTGAACTTTGACCAAAGCCTCTGGTCTCCCACCACCACCCGCGCGTGCTTCCGCTTCAAAACCCAGAACTGCGACCCGATCCGAAACTCCTCCAACTTAACCTGCGGCAGCATCGCGTCCGCACCACGCGCCGCCCACCTGTCGTACGCCCCGATCTCGTTGTCCAATATCTCGATGAAGCTCCGCTTCGACAGCGCTAGCATCGCGTACGTGAAGTTGAACGAGTGCAGCGGAACGCACGACGGCGTCAGCAGCGCGAACATCGCGTTGAGTGGGTCGTCGAGAAGTGCGTGTGCCAGAAGGCGGCGCGTGGCGGACACGAGGGTCGGGGTGAACCTCTCCGCCGGCCTGGAGTGTATAACCCTGCCGGAAAACACGCCGGAGAACAGAGGCTCGTAGAAAAACCTCGGGTCAGCGTGGAGGTAGATTCTGTACAGCGACTTGGGAGCTTTTTCGAAGAAGCGTTCCCAGAGCGGAGCGAACGGCAGAGGAGTGGTGGTGAGGAACATGAAGGCGATTTTCGGCTTCTCGTTCCTCGGCGGCCGGGAATTAACCCTGGCGGCCATACGTAAGAGAGAGTCGTCATCATACGGCAGCGGCGGAGGCGGAGGCGGCGGAGGAGGAGAGAGAGGGGTGAGGTTGAGCTTGCGGTGGGCGGGGATGAGAGATTTAGGGATTCGGATAGCAATGTTGGTTGGGCTGGTGAGGGTGAACACTATGGCGAGAGGCATACAGAGTACAATGGCGCAAATTAGAGAGAGTGGGCTGGGGGAGATCAGCATGGTAATGAAATGGTGGTGGTGGTGGTGGTTTTTGTTTAGAGAGAGAGGCCGAGATTTTAGTGAGTGATTAAAGGAGGAGGAGAAGACTGAGTGGGATTCGGTGGAGGAGAAAAAAAGAGAACAAGAACAAAAGGTGATGGGATTATATTTGATGAGTTTCTAATTGACGGCCCGGATAAGCTCGCCACCTATTATAAATCATGATGCTTCTCCCCCTACCTAAAATATCCTCCCTCACTTTTTATTTCTTTTCTCTCTTAAATGCTTTTCCTATTTTAGTTGGGTAAACCTGGGGAAAAGAGCTATTAATAGAGATTTAATTACGTCATTATTATCATCCGGGTCAGATGGTTGTGATCCGCCGGGGTCGGGTTTTTCCAGCAGTGGTCTCGGATTTGCGGGAACGAAGGCGGTGGTTCATCGTCTTTGTAAACAGAGATGATGGATAGTTGGCTGGCATGGATCAAGGACACGTGGCGGGCATGCAGATAATGTGGGTGAAGGCCGACTTCTTCTGATCGTAATATGGGGGGCCATTCGCTCCTTCACACTAATCCACTTCGCTGTTTAGCTCGAGGGCTCCAATTTAGGAGCAGTTCTTCCCTAAAACAGTCTTGCCAGGGGGATTATAGAGAGAACCAATTGCGGGACTTAGCAGCAGGGGTGGGATAGAATATTTTGGGGTTTTGACAAGGGAAGAGGAATATTTTGGGTCAAAATGGAAGATTTTTATTGGTTGGCCTAACCATTGTAATGGTCAGACAGCCCAATTGAAGTGTTGGCTCCAATTTAGCTCGAGGGCTCCAAGTGTTAACTTCTCTTTCATCTATCTTGTTTGGATGTTTGGATGGTTCGTGAGAAATTTTATGGTGTGCATAGAGTGATTTATGATTTTTCGGTTATGTCCTGCAGTGGCGGAAGCAAAAATTCTCTCAGGCAGCAAATTTTTTTAGCAGTGGGAGTTGATATTTGTACTCCCCTAACTTATTAAAAATATTATTTTTGAGAAGGCTCGGTTTTGCGGAGAGTGGGTTGCCATGGTGATGAGGTGCGTTCGTACGGTGTCCTATGAGTTCCTAGTCAATGGAGAACCAGGAGAGAAGATTGTACCACAAAGGGATCTCAGACAAGGCGACTCAATATCACAATACCTATTTCTACTTTGTGCAGATAGACTCCTTTCCTTTGCTGTGGAGGAGAACCTCATGCAAGGCGTATCTATATGATAAGCCATATTTTTTTCGAGGACAACTCTTTTATTTTTTTGAGAGCTTTGACGCAGGACTGTGAGGTGGTTAGAGAAGTGTTGCAGAGGTACTCGATGGCATCGGGACAGCAAGTTAACATGCAAAAATCATGTATGTCTTTTAGCCATAATGTACCTATTGATACACAAGTGGGGTTAGCTGAGTTCCTGGGAGTCACGAGAGTAGAGAAGCACGATAAGTATCTCGGGTTGCCCGTCGAGATCAGTTACTCAAAGGAGGAAGCTTTTGGAGGTCTAAAGGAGAAGATTAGAAAGAAGACTTTAGGATGGAGAGACAAAACCCTCAGTGTAGCCAGGAAAGAAATAATGATCAAAGTTGTGTGTCAAGCGATACCTACATATACGATGAGCTGTTTTGAAGTCCCGGGGTGTATATGTGACGCGATGCACTAGTTAATGGCGAAGTTCTAGTGGGGGGACAAAGGAGATGAAAGGAGGATCCATTGGTTAGCATAGGATATACTTTGTGCACCAAAATCAAAGGGAAGGATGGGTTTTAGAAATTTGAAGCTTTTCAACAGGGCTCTATTAGCAAAGCAAGGCTGGAGGTTGCTACAAAGACCGGAGTTGTTACTTGGGCAGCTCCTAAAAGCGAGGTACTATCCTCACTGCAATTTCATGGCGGCTTCATTGGGTTCAGACACTTCCTATGCATGGAGAAATATTTTGGTAGGAAGGGAGGTCTTCAAAGGAGGGCTGAGGTACCAGATTGGAGACGGAAGTAGTGTTTGAGTGTGGAGGGATCCTTGGTTGCCAAAATCACACCACTTTCGGCCTTTCTCTAGCCCGAAGGAAGGCACCGAGGGCATAACGGTACAGGACCTTATGATGGGGAATGAAAGAGAGTGGGATGTGGAAACTCTACATGGGCTGTTTTGTGATGAGGAAGTGGGCTTGATTAAGAGTTTACCGTTAAGCTTCAGGATTAGAGAAGACTACCTCACATGGAATTTTGATAGACATGGTCAGTATCAAGTAAAACAAGCGTACTATGTGGCCTGATCCCAGGCTTGTAAGGCCATGCATGTGTCCACTTCAACAAAAGGTGCGGGTATTCACTACAAGTCGGCTTGGAAGAGGATCTGGGTGGTTAAAGTTCCTCCAAAAGTAAAGGCATTCATATGGAGACTATGCATGGGAATCTTACCGACTAGAGAGGCCTTGAGGAAGAGAGTGAGCATGGCGGATTGGTCATGCCTGTTTTGTGGCCATATTATGGAGACGAGCTTGCATCTTTTCAAGGAATGCCCCGTGTTTAGGGAGGTGTGGAGGAAGATGCTACCTTCTAGCTACAAGTATAAACATGACTCAAGCAAGGAGTGGGTGTTTCACATCTTGGAAACATCTTCGAAGCCACAGGTTAAACTAGCTTTTGTATATTTTTGGGCGATTTGGAATGAAAGGAACAAACTGTTGTGGCAAGGTCAATACATCAACGTAGAAGACATGCAGACTTAGTGTAAGAAATTTCTTGAGGACTACCATAAAGCTCACCCTTCACAGAGGGCTAAAGTGGTTCGACGAAGGGAAAAGTGGAGTTTACCACCCTTTGGTCGCCTCAAAATGAATGTTGACGGAGCCTTTAATAAAGTGACAAAATCCGACGGTGTAGGGGTGGTGTTTAGAGACGATACATGGGCTGTTCTTTTCAGTTTCGCCCGACCGATCCCGGTGGCATGTTCGGCTTTACATGTAGAAGGGGAGGCAACTAGGGTGGGGTTACTTATTGCAATACATGAAGGATGGCAGGACGTGATTATGGAGAGTGATAGCAAAGTATTAGTGACAATGCTAAATAGCTCATCCCCACCGGTTGCTGAGGTTAGTAACATAATCTTGGATTGTCGACACTACATGAAGAATGTCAACAGGTTGCAGGTGAAACATGTGTTTTGAGAAGAAAATGGTGTAGCAAATCGCTTAGCGAACCTTGCTAGTTACAGGAACTTAGAGGCTTACTCAAGAGAGGATACTCCGGATATTATCTGTGATGTTCTTGTCGAAGATGGATGTAATCTTTATCGAGGTTTAGGCACAATGTCTCCCTGGTTTGTACTCTTCCAACTTCAGCAATAATAATCCAGGGCGCGGGGATGAGCTCCCTAGCTAACGCTAAGTTCCAAACCCTATTAAAAAAATGAAAAATATTATTCATACTCCCTTTCTTATCTCAATTCAAAAATTATATGTATTCCATTTTTGTACTCTAGTTAATTTACTTTCTTTTCTTTTCCTTTTACTTTCTTTGTTTTACTAAATGATAAAAAAAAATTTGTGTCGTGATAGTTTTCTCCCCCAAGTCCAACGTTTAGTATTCTAGGTTTTCATTCCTTCTCTCCCTTAACAATCACACAACACCCTCTTTGAACAAAAAACCTCCAATCCATCTAAAACAATGGTCGCTATGGAGGATAATCAAGTCTTAATTTTGAGTTACAAATGATCATAGATATGATTCATAATGGTGATATGGAAGAACTATTAGAGCTTGGTCTATCAAACTCTTCATAGGATCAAACTCTTGGTGAGTTTCAAATTCCTTCTTTAAAATTGGTGTATATTCAGAGTGGTACTGAACAAGCTCTTATTCTTTTTTCAATTAATTTCTTTGTACTATGTATGTTTGGTGGTTATATTTGTCTATATGGAAAATTCAAGAATAGCAGGTGCATGTCATAGATTGAAAAATTATCGATATATGTCATTTTGTGCTGAACTAGCTCTATGGAAAGCTATATAAACCTACCAACAACTCCAAATCAGTGGGTGGAAATACCTTCTCTATATTGTTTATATGATTAGCTTTCAAATACTGAGTGTCGTACGTTCATAGTTCTTGTCTTCTTTTTTTGGGTACAGGACATAGTTGGTATTGCTTGGAATGCTTGCTAAAATAATTCTAATGTGTTTACCATACACTGACTAGATACAATTCTAGTTGTCTAGTGGACTACTACTACTATGTTTATTGATTAGTATTTCTATTCACAATGTTGAGCTTTTCCATTCTAGTTGCATTATGACTTGTTTTTTATGTAGCTCTACTGACTACATACAATATTTTATTGTTTATGTGTATATTTCTTGTTAAGTTGCATGATTGTATCTGATGTTTTCAAGTATAAATGAAGCTATATTTTAACAAAAATAAAATCAGTTGTGATGCAAGTACTATACTTTTGGTAAAAAAAATTATTAATTGTTATTGCTAATATTATGTGCTTATGATCTAGGAAGTCAAGCAACGATCGATGAACCGAACAAAATCCTTTCTTTAGAGAATGAAAGTTTTCAGAGTCGAGAAGATCTCCTTGGCGCTGTATGGAGTGTTGCATTTCAGCAAGGGTACGCCACTGTCATTAAAAGGTCTAAAGGTGACAAATATGTTGTCATTCGATGTGATAAAGGTGGTGTTTATCAAGAAAATAAAATTCTTGTGGGGCAAAGAAAAAGAAAGTCAGATTCTCGTCTTATAGACTGTCCATTTGAGATTAGGGGAAAAAAGAAAAAGATATATGGTGAGTTGTGGAAGGTGAAAATATATAATTTATCTCATAACCACGAACCATCAACTGACATGTCTGGACATCCCTCTTATCGTAGACTTTCAAAGGAAGAAGTTATGTGGCTTCAAGAGATGAATAAGGCTGGTATACAACCACGCCAAATTTTGTCTTCCCTAAGACAAAATAATCCAAATCTTCAAGCTATCTCTCAAACTATCTATAACATGATAGATAAGATAATAAAAGAGAGTCTTGGTGGCCACTCAATTGTCCAAGACTTATTGGAAGAGCTCGGTGAAGGTGGATTCATTCATAATGTGCAGTATGATGAAGAAGGTCACTTGACTCATTTGTTTTTCGCTCATCCTAAGTCCATCCAACCGACTAAGAGCTACCCTTATGTTTTTGTAATAGATTGTACTTATAAATCTAATAAGTACAAGATGCCATTACTAGACATCATAAGGGTCTCAAGTTTCAATGTGTCATTCTATTCTTGCTTTGTCTTCTTGGAAAGGGAGGAAGAACAAGATTATGTGTGAGCTTTGAAAATGTTCATTAGACTTTTGGGGAATGATCAGCATCCGTTGGCGATTATAACAGATAGAGAGTTCGCATTGATGAATGCAGTTTTTTCAAGGACTCCTACTGTCTTATGCTTATGGCATATTAAGAAAAACATATTTTCAAAATGCAAGAAGCACTTCAAATAAGATGTTGATTATGTATCTTTCTTAGCTTCTTGGAATAATTTGATCAAGTCACCTGATGAATCCTCCTTTGATATTGCTTGGAATAATTTTGAAGTGGTGTATAGAGAAAAAGAGGTTGTTTTGAAGTATATCAGAGGCACTTGACTTCCTTTGAAAGAAAATTTTGTGAAAGCATGGACGGAGCAGGTTTGACACTTTGGAAACCATGTTACATCACGAGCTGAAGGTGCACATGCAATTGTAAAGATGTATCTTAAAGTTTCAACGGGTGGTCTCCGTGAGGTTAGAGATAAAATTTGTCTAGCTATTGAGAACCAATTTCATGAAATCAAAACTCAACTTTCAAGCGAATAGGTGTGTGTTCCTCAAATGCTCCACATTTTCATCTTTAGTGAGATTATTACTCGTGTATCTTTCTTTGCTTTGTTTGAGTTAAACGAGCCATATGAATTTGCAATCTCTGGCAGTTACTCATCTCAATGTAAATGCCAGTTTTGTAAGACAATGGATCTTCCATGTGTTCACATGATTAGGATGATGAAAACTAAAGTATTGCCTCTAAAAGATATACATGATCAATGGAGGATTGATACAAAGTGTTTCGATAATGATGATTGTTCGTTGGTAGATGATGAAGAATCAATAAATAGTCGTTTGGCTGAGATAAAAAAAAAGTATGAGAAACTGCCTCTTATGCAACAAGAAGATACCAAGAGGCAATTATCTCAACTTCTTGGTCAATCTTGTCCTTCAGTTTTGGAACCAATAGTGCAGCCTCACAAAGGTCGTCCGAAAGGGTCGAAAAAGAGCAAGCAATCCAACTCCACCAAACATGATCCTTTGTTATTTGAGATTGTTGAGAAGCAAGTTAAAAATCATGGTGTTTCAAACGGATCAACTACTGTCTCCATAATTTAAGGTAGTTTGTATTTTATATATACACATATATACATGAATCAATTTTGTGAGAAGCGTTGAAAATGCATATATACACACTGTCAGAATCATTTTAGATACTATATATTGTCTATTTCAAATATGCATTCTATAAGCATGTAGCTTGTATATTAAAGACTTCTCTAATTTTGAATGCATGATATATTTTCGGAATGGAACAAGCAACGTTCATTGTGCAGTGGTCACTAGTATGTTGATACAATGCAAAGAATCAAGAAGAGCCTATTTTTTTTGTCCAATATGCAACTACTGTATTATATTTTGGCTTCGAGTTTCTTATTGTACAAACTATGAATTCAATGGAAAACTTATAGCCTCTTTGTAGTTTTTGTTTTATTTTTTATTTTTCAAGTGTGGCTTGTTGTCCATTTGGTCCATTTTCTAACAAAAAATCCACTTGTATTTCTTATTAGAAAGAAAAACATGTATTAATTCTAGTACATCGTACGTTTAATTCAGTAAAGTTTTCAGATGTTCTATTCAATAACCTCTCTATTACAATGAGTTCATTACCTGATGCAAGACAAACTTTATGTTCTTCCGTAATATTCATGTCATTACAAGTAGGACTTTTGTATTTAAGAATTAGAATAGGTTTATATTGTTGAATTTTAGTGTTAGCAATAATTAATGACACCCTAGTATATATTTTTGTCTACAGCCGAGCCGTACACAAGCATGGTCATGGATTAAGGGCATGTTGGTTTGTCTCAGTTTTTTTCAAAAATAATAACTGAAAAGTATTGAAGGAGAAAGTAAAAAGAAAAGAAAAAAGAGTAAATTAAATAGAGGGTAAAAATGGAATACATGTAATTTTATATTTAGAAATTGAATTGAAATACAAAAAAGAGTATGAATAGCAGTTTTCTTGGGATAGAGGAGTATAAATATCAACTCCATTTCCTTTTTACAACCCAAATGCTATGTTATAGACATCCAATTAAAAAATTTGACGAATTTTGAATATTGAATATTGAATATAAGTTGTAGATGTCTTCTGTGAGTAAGGGAGACTCAATAAATTAGTAAATTTTAACAATTAATAGTCTATTTCTTTTAGAGGGGAGTAATGATCAACTTTTAATATTAAATGGATGTAATTGCTCGGGTAATTGCTATACATATACCCATCGGTCTTTCACGGTAGGAAAGAAGTAGTGTCGTCATGGGCCGGGCCGGGCCATGCCCAGCCTCATTTTTAAGGTTTAAGGCCAGGCCGGGTTGGGCTTGATCAAAGTCAACCAAAGACGAGGCCGGACTGGGGCGGACCGAGGCTACAATATGGCAGAAATTACTCGCCCCTTAGGGGTGGACTACATGGGCCAACAAGGCTAGGCTGGGCCGAATTGGGCCATACAAACAAAAAATATAAAAAAAAATTAACATGATCAATGATAATAAAATCTCATTCAACAAGCTACTTATATACAAATTCCATATTCCATAAGCATCAAACCCACAATATACAAACTCAAACATTAATGGAGGCAACCAAGGAGATAAGAGATATAAAGAGTGGTAATTTGTCATCAAGAAAAACTAAATCCAAAATCCGAGATATTCTGCCACGTCGCATGGTTGTTAGGAAATTGATGATTATACATGCCTCACAAGGTGCTCATCGGTGTGAATCTAGCTTAGGATGTTTTTGTTGTTCCGGATGTGTTTGGGTTTTGTGATGATAGAGTACCAAGTTGTTTTGTTGCAGAGAATGATGCCATGGTGGTGGCGTTGTTCTGGGCAAGGATAGAAAAATAGAAAAAGGAGGCCATTTCATGTGGTTGATTTTTGTTGTAGAAGATGGTGGCGCTATTCAAAACCAATTTTGGAGCATAGCAGAATGAAGAGGGAGGGAGGCGGCCATGTGGTTGAGAGAGAGAGAGAGAGAGAGAGAGAGAGAGAGAGAGAGAGAGAGAGAGAGAGAGAGAGAGAGAGAGAGAGAGAGAGAGAGAGAGAGAGAGAGAGAGAGAGAGAGAGAGAGAGAGGTTAGGTCATGTGTTTTGATTTATTATAATTTTCTTTTTCTATTTTTTTATGTATATAAAAATTAATTAATTTTTTATTTAAAAAGAGACCGGGTCGGGTTGGGCTAGGCCAATAAGACCCAAATGGGCCGGGCCATGAGGCTGGGCCGAGCTTTAATTACACGACTCAAACCCTACCCTAAATCAAAGAAGGCTGGGCCGACCCGCCCTAACATGAGGCTGGGATGAGATTTGGCCCTAAAGGCTGGGCGAGATTCAACGAGGCTCGAGGCCCAGAAGCCAAATGATGAGACCTAAAATGAAGGCAAGATTGGTTTATCGACTTGCCACATGGGGAAACTAATGGTAGCATATTTTCATAATTAAACGACTTGACTTACAGGGTTCATCCACCTAATACCCGATAATAACAACTTTGTCTTCCTCAGTCTCTTTCTTTTGCCCAGAAATCAGTCTCTTTCTACCATTTTCTCATACCTCATTTTGCCTAACGTCTGAATTCCAAAGAAAACTACAAAAATTCAAGTTGGAAAACTACCCAATCTCAGCTGTATTTGGATATGCCTATGATTTTGTTAGTGATTGTGGGGGCAAACTTTGCAATGAAAGGACCAAAACCTACATAATCTCAAATCCTCAGCGGGGGCGATCGCCCCCACTCGACCTGAATTGGCTCTGCCCCTAGCCCTTTGTTAAATTAAAATTAAGAGAAAATTCTTGTTTGCCCAAATGTAAAGGAAAAAATTCCCACTATCCACAAACAGATTCTAAAATTTCCACGCATCCATTCTTCTCTAGGAAAACTATTCCCATTTACCCCAACATATCTTTTCTTCTATTTTTTATTCTCATATTACCCTTTTTAATATTGTGATACCCTGACTTTTTTTATATCATTTCTACCATTTATAAATAATTCGAGTTCGATTTAGTAGCTACGGTAAATAATTTTTACTGTTAGTAAATACTAAGAAGTTTTGGGTTGAATTTTTATCAAATTTATGAAGTCAGTTGATATTGGGTAGAAGTCATAGAATTTGTCAAGGCGAGTTCGGAGACGCGAGAAATGTCAAAATCGGAGTTACTACGAAAAAATTATGGCCAATAGAAGTTTCGACGGGATTTACGGATATCAAAAAAAGTGAATACGCGAGTATATGTATGAGATTACCATATTTATAAAGGGAACTTGCCATTCTGGATATGACCGCATTGACTTTAGGTCAGAGGGCAAAAATTGACGCTGACGGCGTTGCTGGAGGTCGGAGGCCGTCCGACCACCTCCAGCCACGTTTCTGATCGGGATCGACTCATCCCATCATCCTCTACCTTGGGATGCCTTCATTTCTAGCGATTGAAGGGCGAGAAGAGAGAACCGAATGAATGAACTTTCTAGGGTTTGGTCGAGTTCTAGCTTGCCGTCACTGGCGATGATTTCGACCGATTCAGGTATCGAACGAGGGCATGTGAACCTCTTTATGTGTTGTTTATGATTGTTTTGATTGTTGTTGCAGGATTTCCACCGATGGAATCAATTAATTCTGAATGGATTCGATTTCGGCCTCCACAGGAAATGGTGATTGCCGGATGTTTCGAGAGGCGAGGGTAGGGGTTTTGGTTCCCCTCCTCCTTCTGGTTCGATTAAGTTTGGCCTCGAACCTGTTGGTGGCTCGAAGGTAGAGATATGCCATCAGAACCGACTTTTCGCGACTTTGGGTCAATGGGTTTTGGGCCATTTTTTGGCTACTTGTCGGCCGAATTGGCCATGGTCATAGTTTAGAAGTATGTTGGGCTCGTCTTAAGCTTTACAGTGGTGTATTATTCTCCATCGTCGATGGTGGTTGCCGGTGGTGTCTCGTGAGTTTTACGTGCCGCAGTGTGTGGCCGGAAAATTATTTCTGAAAACGAGTCATGTTTTATACTAATTGGTTCATATTATCAATACGAACATAGTTGTGAGCTTAATTTGTCATTTAGACTTTGTCAACCCAGTGGATTGGCAATGGTCACGGGGTTTTCCACCAGTGGCGGTGTGGCTAACGAAGAAATTAAGTTTCTTTTATATCATTACGACGATTTTGTCGTAACAAGTTTGTCATATATATTCTTCGACTAGATTAGTCAAGATTGATGTTTCTAATCGAATACTACCTCAATTTTCTATTTATTTATTTATCATTTTGACAATTTTTGACAATAGTTGGGTCGTCACAAATATATATATATATATATCTCTCTCTCTCACTCTCTCTCTCTCTCTCTCTCTCTCTCTCTCTCTCTCTCTCTCTCTCTCACACACACACACACACACACACACACTCCTTCTCTCATAGTTCCGATCCCAAAACTGAAGTTCTAATTCAATCGAGCTTAAAAAGCTTACTTTTCCATTCGTCACAGCTTCAAATGACAATGCCACTTCGACAATGCATCTCCCCGAACCCCGGCCTTGGCTGCTCATTGGTGCACTCGGAGCTCCACAAATCAAAAAACACATAAATGTCGTCGTTCGAAGGTTCCGATGCCGACGAAGGTCATCATTTGAAGTCTTAGCGGCATAAAATCCTCTCCTTGCTTTTTCGGCCACCGTCATTGACTTGAGCCTACATTAAGCCTTTACGCCTCATCATAGATTAAGGCCTCAGATCTTCGCCATCATCGGCCACAAATCTAGTGGGCCTCACTCGGATCTTGATAAGCCTTGAGCTCCGAAGTGGCTTGACGGCGTCGCTAGGTTGCAGGGAAGATTTCTGGCCAGTTTTCTTTCGGGCTCGATTCCGGCCAAACGTTCTGGAATCAAGTATAGGTTCTTTGAGAGAAGTTGTTAGGCTTATTAAGATCTTCAATTTGATAGGTTATTCTCTGCCACCGGTGGTGGGGCGTAGGCTCCACGCACCGCTGTCTATGGTGGTGCATGTAACCAAAAAAAGTTTTCGAAATGTGTCGTGTTATATATCATTAGACTCGTATCGACGCTGCGGGCGTATTCGTGAGGTTAAAAATACCTTTAGATGTACCTTATGTCATTATTTTGTAATATCGTATTGAATTTGTCTATAAGGTTTTCGACTTGTTTCGATTGAGTTAAATTTTAGTCAAACATTTTACTGAAATTATCCAAAATAATTTATTATTGTATCATTTTGACGATTTTGGACAATGGTCGGGTCGTCACAATTTGTGCATAGAGTTGTATAATTTTAAGGGCCCCAAAGTCGATCAATTCATATATGTAAAATAAAATATAAATAAGACTGTTGAAGAGAAAGTGTACTACGTATGAAAATGATTTATGGTTTTTGGATAACAAAGATGACATGTCGAACAAAGATCAACTAAAATACTAAACAACTAAAGTATGAGTCTCAACAAAGTAAACAGAAGTCAGAAGAAAACCATTCGTCGATTCAAATTTGACAATTCATTCTTACCTTCTTCTTATCCAACTTCTTCCTAAATCACTTGTAGCCTTGTAAGTCTAAATGCAAAAGCCCCTACAATTTCACATTTTTTCTTATGTATAGAAATGTTTCTCTATCCCTTTCAAAAAGAAGAAATGTTTCTCTATATGTATAACCCCCCCCCCCCCCCTCCCCCAAAAAAAAATTTCATCTAAGACCTCCTAAAACTCAGGGTCGGCCTTGCCAACACCCACAGCTAAAGGTTAGCAATAGGCCAGGTCGGGTTTTTTTTTTGTATTAGATAAAAAAAAGTTAAGAGTGTTTAACTATAAAATATATCAACAGTTATACACACTAAATAATATATAAGCCTAAAAAATGGTATTTAGTACATGAATTAATGATATTTAGATAAATTAGAGATTTTAGATTTTTAAATTGATAAAATAATCTATAATTATCGCTCCCGAACTTTCGAATATTTTTTTTTGAGGTGTAACTCATATTTCGATAATAGACATGAAAGTCTATAAACTGAAATATGAAGAAAAAAAATTGAAATAGATCAAGGATATAAAACTATTCTGATGAAAAGTTTCTTATTAACAAAAGCACACTTATTTACATCATGAACTACCAACTATAACGGAATACCAAATTTTATTTCAAACAAAATTGAAAATGTACACAACTGAGACTAAGAGTAAAACTATAAATACATCATCGTCTTCACCTTTGCTTCTAGCCTTCAAGATGTGAACCTGTAAAATTTGTACAGGGGTGAGCATATACAACCCAGTAGGATGCGAAAGCCTCTCAAGCAATGCATAACAACATATCCAAATGCATTCTACACTATTTAATTTATTAAGTAAATTCTAAAGAGCCTACATTTCTCATACTATGTATTTCACCACAAGAGTGACTCTATACATTTTACGATATGAACCAACTCTCAACCTATTTTTCCTAGCCCTTTTTGCTAGTCATCTTGTCTGTTCCCCTGTCGCCAGTCCCGAATTACCCTTTCCTACACTACTTTGTGCATTATTTTGGGCATACATGGTAACGTGGTACCTTCCGAGGTTTTGGACGCAACTACAAAAAAGTATGTAACTTTTCCTCTTCATTACTATCCATCCATGACTAATTAATAACACAAACTTTCAGCCAATAATTCACACAAACATATCAACCAATGTCACACAAAACAACAACCAAAACAAGTTCAGACCACCAAAGAATTTCGATAACATAAGTTGAGACACCCCATGTATTCCTTCTACCTTTTACCATAATTGTTGATCACTTCAACAGGCTAGAGTTCCTAATATCGAAAGTAACATACTTTAGCATAATACACAAGGTATAGCATTTGAAATGATGTAATGAATGCTCAAATATGTAACAAAGAAGGGCTGTCCAAAACACTTAAAAAATCTTGTACTTTTCTAACCCATCAACATAAAAAGTGAAAACTGTACCAAATGGTGCAGAATCTGATTTCAGTGTCTTCTAATGAAATACAGAGGACAAACTAAGGAAAATATGAGAGTTTGAATTTTCAGAAAACAAGTTTTTCTCAACTAGTTATGATATTCGAATATATGTTTCTGTTTCAGGAAAACTACACTATAAACTAGTTTTTAACAAGGCTTTTGTGCCGGAATCTGCCTAGGGTTCTTTGAGACAGATTGTTGGGTTCCTAGATAGAGATACAGAGAATCTTTATTTTATATGGACAGTTATTGTAACAGATTGTATAAGTCTATATATAAGAGATTTTATCAATGATAGGGTTACAGTTTTCAATCTATCATATATTCTCCTTCAACAATATCTAAATAGAAAAATAACAATAAATAAATAAAATATTTTACCCATTCTAAAACAAAATTCTAGGTCATAACAATAATAAATACTATTGATGAGCTTGACAGGTGTAACATTCTGTCTCGAGAACTACCTACTAAGATTCAATTAAAGGTTAATTGAGAAAGGTACTTAGTTTTTACTGTCAGTTAAAATTGATGGTATTCTAATCGAAATTTAATTGGTTAATTTTTTCGGGAAATTCTATTAAGGAAAGTCATAGATTTTGTCATGACGAGTTTGTAGCTACGTCAAGTGTTTAAATCAGAGTTATGACGAAGTAATTATGGTCAGCGAAAATTTTATTAATTTTACGATTTCATTTAGTTGTTAGTATAAATACCATTTTCCGAAAGTGGAAAGTCAAAATTTTCTATTTTTAGTCTGCCATTATTTCTGTCTCTTCCTCTGCATCACTATCTCTCTCTTTCTCACGACTTTGGGGCTGTCGGAATGGCAGTTCCGCCGAACGGTCACCAAAATTGGCGAGGTCGGTGTCATGCTCTTCGTCTCACCCTCCTCTTTCAATCCCACAATGTCTCAGCCTCTATTTCATGAAGATTAGTCCGTGGTGTTCAAGAGAAAGGTCGTCGGTTTATAAACCCTAGAATTTGGGGTAATTCCTTTCTTGGCCAAATCGATTGGCGAGAAGCACTGGGATTTGAAGCTCTCATCACAACGAAGCTAACCATATAAGTATGACACTTCAATTTCACCCGAGCGCGGAGAATCGAAAGATTGAAGTTTATAGGAGGTTTCGCTTTAAGGTAAATTCGACTAGTTAGAGGATGAATTGGACTTTGGTGTAATTCTAAAAGTTGTTGTTGGGTTGATTTTGAAAAGGTTGAGCTTTGGTTCACCGAAAAAAGAAGCGGTGCCGTCGCACCGCCATCGCCGACGTTAGTTCACGGCAGCACATCCGGCGGAGGATTTTCAATATAAATTTTATACCAATTTGCTCATAATTATGTACCGATCGTACTAAAGATGCTATTGAATTGATTTGGATATAGTTTATTAAGACGTGTGATTAATCGGATATTAATTAAATGATTTTACAATAGTATTGAACGGTTGAGTTGAACGTCGATTTGACCTCGAATCGCATAACGTTCGAAGAATGTGTTGTGACTTTAAAAAGTATTAAATATTTAGAAAATGGAATTATATTAAAGCTTGTCCTAAGTTCAGAAAGCACATATTTGAGAATGCAATGTTCTCGACAATAATGCTCGTTGGGTGAACGAGTTTAGTTATTCGATATGACTTTCGAAGATTAGTTATTAATTAATAATCATTGTTTCAGGATGATGTGTTAGTACCAATGACAAAGGTATAGAAACGTCGACAAACATGCTTTGGCTTGAGACTTATGGAAATCACGGCATTGTATTGTGAGTGGACATTTCTTTTCACTGTCGTATTGCGATTTTATATATTATGCTATTACACCTTATGAGCCTTCATATTTTGGAGGTTTTAGTTTGTGATAGGATCAGTTAGTTACATCGATGTCTTGGCTATTTGGTTGATCATCGGATAGTCAGGTCAGACCGAGTTAGGACAAACAATCTGTCCGACCCTGATCATCTCGGGTTAGGACAAACACCCTAGACCATCCTATTGTGACGACCCAACCCTTGTCAAAAATCGTCAAAATACTAAAATAATAAATTATTCGGGTAATTCTAGTAAAAAGCTCGACTAAAAATTAACCCAATCGAAACAAGTCAAAAACCTTATCGATAAACCCAATATGGTAATACGAACTCAACGATATAAGGTACATCTAGTTCTCCATCGCCCGCACCGCCACTGGCAGTGACACTAGTCACCACCGCACATCCATTGGGACAACGAAGCTTAAATGCATTATTAACCTCACAAATAACCTCGCTACGTCGATATGAATCTAATGGTATATCACACGACACATTTCAAAA
Organism: Geum urbanum; assembly: GCA_946800695.1. NCBI lineage: Eukaryota > Viridiplantae > Streptophyta > Magnoliopsida > Rosales > Rosaceae > Geum > Geum urbanum. Next base: position 12,607,711 of record OX326998.1, on the reverse strand, counting down.
AAAAATCTGGCAAGACGCGCCGCCATAAACGACGGTGCGTGCCGCTCACGCACTACCACCAGCGACGGAGGATAATACATCAATCTCTTCCTCTCGTTAAGCCCAACAACTTACTTCAAAGCACCATAACCTGAATCAACCTCAGTTAGCTGTAAAACCTCTCAAAAAGCGGAGGATTACATTTCGCCTTGAAATTTCTAATCCTGATTTTGACTCCTACAAGAGTGGGCTACAAAACCATTAACCCCTCACTACCTATTGTCGTCGTTAACCATTGCCCCAACTAATGGTGATTCGGTCGCGTTTCCTTGCCGGAAAATGCATCAATTTTTCCAAAATTTACACCTACCTACACCAAATTTCCCAACACTACACAATAAGGGGGAGGAAGCGATTTGAATAATACCTGAATCGGTCGGAGAAAACGTCAGCGACGGCGGCAGCAGATTGAACCGAAACCCTAAAACTTACGCTCGTCGATTCTTTCAATTCAGGCTTCAATTTGTCAAGTTGAATACATAAAAAAGATCCAAACGTCAAGTACTTCAATTTTTGACCAAAAATTTCTCCAAACGGTGGCCGGTGACTCGACAACGATTATGGGTCGCCACAGCTGATCAACGCGGGTCAACAAGCCTGATTTCCCGAAATGGAAAGTCTCCTCTTTCTAAAAATAGAAATTCCTATTTATACACGTGTTTTTACGACTATTACATTCCTGATAAACTTCTGTTGATCATAATTTTCTCTTCGTAACTCAGTTTTTGATATTTCTAGTGTTTACGAACTTGTCTCGACAAATTCTACGACTTCTACCCGAAGTCAAAAAAATTCATCAATTCTGATAAAAGTCAACTCAAGACCTCTAAATATCTACCGACGATAAAAATCATTTACCGCAACCACCAAATCAAACTCAAATTATACATAAATATTAATGATTATATAAAAAGGTTTGGGTATTACACCCATCACCCATATTCTTCGTATATGCTGTCATCCCGGGTTAGGACAAACCCCCTTGGATGACTGTTATGTCCATAATTATGCTATAATTATGTTTCTAACTCCATGCTTATTGCTTGCTTTTTATTAATAAAGCATCATTTTTATTATGCTTCATTGTTATCTAAAAAATGAGGGATTGACACGAAAACTCTATAAGAGATAGAATTTAATCACTTTTTGGAGAATTTGAGCGCATTTCTGAGGCCTTTGTAGAAGATGGAGCAAAACCGAGAAAATGACAAAAACTCAACGCGGTCAACGGTCAAACTCCGGAAAGTTATCACCGGTCAATGGAAAGAGTCAAGTCAAGTTAGGCCAAGGCCCAAGAGTCCAAACTCACAAGAAAAATATTTTGAGAGATGGATGCACATGCAAGTCACATGACTTTGGTTGAGTCACACATTAGAACCACCTAAAAGTCTAAAGTTTAGGATCATGTCTAAGCATCTTATTTTGAATTTTCAAACACTAAAATATCTCATCTCCTTAGCTAAGGTCGAGCCCCCCTCTCCCATACATAACACAACTCTTTTCGCTCTAGTTTTTCCTCTAGCTTCTCTCTAGGGTTCTTAGTTGAGTTCTCTAGAGAGAAGCCAGATTACTCTTCCTTTTCTTATCCTATTCTCTTTCAACCCTTTAAAAATTCAAGAGACCTAGTCTTGCAAGCCTTGGCCGAACCTCTTCCACTCTCCCTCACTACCATCTATCACTTCCTCCTCTCATCCTTATCTCTTAAGGTTTGGGTGATTCTCTAGAGCTTGAAGAAATGGGAAGTAATCCCTCTTTCCATTGGCTTATTTGAGTCCTAGAGGTTGCCATTTCATCCTCTACAAGCTGGAAGACACTTTGGAGCAAAGAATGTGAAGTTAGAAGCACAATGGTGGACTTGAAGAAGCTTGACTTACTTTGGGGAGATTCCATAGTTACTTCTTCATCATATTTACTTTATTGATGTATTTATACTTGATTTTAATTATGTGTAGTGTGTAGTCCCATTTAGGAGGCTAGAGTTTGAACCCTAGTCATGTGATGTGAACAAATGATGTTTTGATTTATGTATGGTTTATGTTTTAGTGTATGTTTTGTGAATGTGTGTTTGTGAATGAGTTACTTTGTGTTTGTAGATGTTTATATGCTTGAGCTTCATGATTGGTTTCACCTATGCATGTGTTGACTCTAGCTAAGTTAATATATGTATGAAGAGACTAAAAATTGGATCTTATTTGAATTAGCTACTCACTTAAGGCTAGATGAGCATGTAAATAGGATTATGGTCTATTCCGAGAGGGTTTACCTTGAGGTTTGGTTTCCTTAGCACTAAGCAAGGACTAGAACTCTTTCAGTCTCAATAGACTTGAGATACTTTAGTCAAGCACACATTGAATCAAAAAGTTTAGTGTGGTCATTAGTAGAATCTCTTAACGTGTAACTCAATAGGTGTACGTTGGGGATTCACTTAAACTGTAATACCCCAAAAATTAGTATAATAATTTAGATTATTATATGACTCGTTAAACTTAGAATTACCATAATTTAGTTTAACCTTAGAGCCATTAGAAATTTAATAACAAATTCTAGCGAAGATAATACATGAAAACAAGCTTTAGAGAAACATTAACAGAGTGAAGCAAATGGTCAAGTGGATACTAAAGTTCAAGTCATGTACTCCTTGGTCTTGAGTTTGAGACCACAAAACTGGATTCGTGAACATTTCATGTTGTAGGTTAGTAAAAATAATAAAAATATCTTACTCGAGCTAGAAACGGCAAGAAAACCCGAATACCAAATAACCGATTTTCGGAAATGGAATTTTAGCGAAATGACCAAATTCTCTTTGTTTTTATTTGTTCTCCGAATCAAACTTTGTGTTTTAAGATTAAAATTCATGCTTTTAGTGGTCATGCTTATATATCAATTCGATACTAATTTGGTGCTAATTATTATTGGTTTGTGTGTTTTTTATTTTTATACTATATTACACTTTATTAGTAGAATCATACATTTTCTTCACATATCACATTATGTATTGCATTCACATGAATACATACACATTTCAATCTGATTTGAACAACATTACTAATTTTCTTACAATTAAATATTTACCCTAGAGAGTAGCCCACCTATTCCTTATCAACTTGTCTTGTGAAAGTCAATAGAAATGGTTGTAAATTAAATTCTCATGTCTCCTCTTAAGGCCTATATATACATACCCTTTAATCCAATCTGATCACACACCATTTCAATCAAGTTTTCACTGATTGAAACTCTCCCAAAGTTACAAAGCAACACATCTAAAGTCTTATACCAAAAACCTTCCTATTAAGCATATTTTAGTACCTCTTTCTTTGCTCTAAGAAAGTCATTTTAAGTTAATCATATAATTTATTCACCTATAGTAATTCTTGAGTAAGTACATGAGTACATTCCTATACTTCTTTATCTTTAGGATTACATCAAAGTGCATGGCTAAGAATAAAATGGAAATAATGAGTCTTAGTGTAAATTTAATATTTTTGTTTCTGTTAAAGTTTTAATTAGGCAAATGTTTTTATATATTTAGATTTTATACAAAAAGTTATTCAACTCTGACTTTTGAATCACTCAAAAATGTAACGTGATGAGAAAGTTATGGCTAAAACAAGTTTTGCTAATATTTTCCTTAATCTTGTTCAAAAACTCTTAAAATGCTTTTAACTTGAAATATTCATATTTCACTCATTTCTTAACCAAATTTAGTGTTCTTTATATCAAAACGAATCTTAGGAGTTCAACTATAAATATGAAAATTTTTACAGGCATTGGTTAATACTTAGTAATTAATTAATCCATGCAAATGAGTTTAATACCAAGCGTAACCATTTCTCGACAGTTGCTAAATATCTTTGTTTCTGGACTTGAGAACTCACTACAGGACCTTATGACTATTACTGTTGATTCCTCTTGAAAAACACTTCGAGATGGTGTACTCACTTCTCAAATTTGAACATAATATGGATTAATTATAAAACGGATCAAATAGAGGATTTCGGGCGGACTACAGCCGAATGATAATTTTGATCTCAGGATTAATAATTTTATATTCTGTATTTATTTATTTATTTACTTTGAATTCATTTACTTACTCGCATTATTTACTTCTTATGTTTGATTTGGGACTAATAGAGGATTTTGGGCGGACTACCACAAATGAAACTTTTAGACCAAAATTGTTAATTATCTAAATGCGCTTAAGTTTGATCATCATTTCTTTACGAATTTCTATTACGTATATATTTATTACGAGATTATGATATAAATATTACTCAATGATCTATATATACAGTCTTAACTAAAGACTTGTTTTGTGATCGTTATGATTGAGGTGTGAAGTCGGGTGTAAAGTATGAATTAACTCGTGCTTAAGTGAATTGCTGGTAAAGTGTTTCATGATTGTGGGTGTTAGCCAATGGTCATAGTCCCTACAGATAGTGCACTATTATACTCTTAGGAATGAATTGTGTCAAACCGAGAGTATACAAGCTTTGGCAGGTGGTTTTAGTATGTTGTGACTTTACATGTGTGTTGGTATTGTGAAACTAAGCACATGATTTTCGAGTAATTATCAGTCAATCCAAAAGAGTTCACTTCGGAAGTATTGGCATGTTTGTGTGTAGATGTGAAGTTGTGGAAATACGTATATTATGTACCTATATGTATATATTATAAAGGCGCAAGTATAAGTATAAAAAACATAACCGATTTTTATTATTTCACCTTTTTGATTTGGTTGTTCGATTTGATGTTTCTTATACATAATTTAGTGTATGCTTGTAAACTGTATTTAACTACTGGGTCGGTGTGACTCATGATGCTGCACCTTTCTCTTTTCATGTGATGAGTATGATGCTTGGGGATGGGATCCGTCGTTCACTAAATAAAATAATTATTTTCTACTTGCATTTTGAATTGAAGAAATGTAATGACTATTATTTTCAAAACTTTGGTATTGTAATATTAATGTTTTCACTTTTCAATAAATGTACTATTCAGACATCTTCACATTTGAAATTATTTGGGTTTCTTATTCACATCACTAATCCTAAAACCATATTTCAGTATAATATCAGCCCCGAATTTGGGGGTGTGACATAGACTTTCTTTGAATTCTCCAATAGAGATTCGAGAAGGGAAATCTTTCACAATTATCACATGGTATGTTTATTGACTTCACTCGCGTGACATACGGTCAAGATGTATGCCCGAAATGACTTAGGTCTTGATCCCGGTTCACTAAATACTTCAAATTTGGGCTCAAGTCGTCTAGAGTCCAAAATTACCTAGGAACTTGGGTTCAAACCCAAACATGACTAAAAAAATTACGATTTGGACATCAACTTGTGTGAAATGGACTTTAATAATCCACCTTCATGAAGCAGATGTTTGAGCATCATATGGTTAGCGAAGATTTTCCTAGTCAACAATTCTTCTTATATTGAATTCGTTGCTCTTTTAGTTTTCGTGTTTTAGTTTAATCAACCAATTAACTCATATAATCACTCACCATAGTCTAATCACCCCTTACAATGCTAGGTCTCTAAATGACTTAGTAGTGTGAGATACATCTCCACATATCATTTTAGTTTTAGTGTCGATTTTAGTGTCTAGTTATTCCTAAATTTGATTGCCTAATCGAGTCAAGCTAAGGAGCTATAGTGGTCAATTCTCGTGAGTTCGACACTCGAATTCTTATAAATACTATAACTTGACCCCGTATACTTGCGAGTAAGAGAAATTGACTTAGCCTTAGACTAATTAATAGTCAAAAGGTTCATGGGATAAATCTCTTCAAGAATGACCACCTCCATCTTATTTAGTTTTGCGATATTTAAATTCGTATTATTTTTATGAGAAATTGTGGAAAAGCATGTGGAAAGGCGTACAATTGTACTTTTATAGTTGTATGCATATCGTACGATATTTTTTTTTTGTCCACTCACTCTAACATTCATTTTATGTTTTTATGTCTTTTCCTGGGCCCCCTGATTTAAATCACCCAGATTGCAAGTTAACCAGTTGAAGTCGTGACAGTCCAGAGTACGAGGCATGAGAGTCCACAGCTTTTAGTTTTTTTAGTTTAGGTTCTAAGTTAAAGTTATGCGTTACTCGTGTTAGGGTATCTGGTACCGAATAGGCGATGCTAGAGACCCTAACACGGGTCTCACAAGACTTATCTTGGATTACTGTGGTAATCTGGGATGAGTCTTGTTAACAGACTTGGAGCTACGAGCCTCGACGAGTCTTAACAGACCAGGATTTTTTTTGGTCCATGGGCTTTGGGACCTCTACCCTAAATTCGGGTTGGGCCGGGCTTGGGATTTTTGAGCCTTGGGCCGCCCACAAGCTTTTTGGACCTATGGGCCAAATTGTGGCATATACCCATAACTGACGAGATCTAGACAACTTGACCTCTGTAGAATACAGATCTCTAATTTTAACGAAACCTGTTAGGTTTGCCATTTCGAAATTGGTGAGCTTGATAAAGTTCTAGTAGTTTGAGTTGTTTATTTGCTTGATAGAAAATTCATGATGATTTCGTTGTTTTCAGTTTTGTGGTGTGAAATTTGCGGGAAGTTCAACTGATACTTAGTTGAACTTCATCTAACACCCAGATGAACCGAGAATTTTAATTGACACTAAGTTGTGAACCTAAATTGACACTGGGTTGAACCTAAACTGATACTCAGTTGAGCCGAAACTGACACTCAATTAAAAGTCATATTTGTGTCAAATAAACTTATAGTCTAGAGACTTTAACACTCAGATGAAGCTCATTTGAATATCAAATGAACTAATAGTTTAAAGACCTTATTTGTCAATGGTCAAAGGTCAACATTGTCGGAGTCTAATCAATGATTAATAGAAAGAATATGAGAGAGTAATGACATGGAAGATATATTTGTCATATTGGGTTATTGAGAATTAAAATTTTGTTGTTGGGATAGTGAGAATTAATTATTATTTTTCAAAATTAGTAGAAAAAAATTCTTAAATTAAGAGACGAGATTGTGACACGTGTTCTACGCATCAGTGTATTTGTTATGTTAAAATTGCATTAAATGGTTCGTATCATATTAGTCTAAAAAATTGTTTATTTTCTAAGTTGTACGATTAATTTAATAACAGTAAGTGTTCAAACAATCGATATGATATTACAGTTTTCTCATATTATTTTAATATGTGATTATGTGTACGATTACATTGAAACAATTCTAGCATTAATTTGTATGACTCGATAATTCTATATCTAATTCATACACCGAACAATTTTATCGTGGTCCTTGTTTTATAGTAATAGAAGAAGATAGATAGTTTAGACGTTGGATGTTATCAATGTTTTGTTGGCTTTAAGCTTTAAGGGAAAAATAATCTTGAAAGGACTCTCTTGTTTAGTTTTACTTATCAATCATTATTACATTTTGTGTTGTTTTTGGTTTATATTGAAACTTCAATGGCATCGAGTGAATTTTACCAAATAACTAGTATTTATATAGTGATTACCTAATATCAATTTCAAAGAACAATCTACGAAAAAGTACTGTTCTATTGAAATAACAGGTCAGCTAGAATAAAGTAGCAACATATAAAACCACAAAGTGATCCATACAAACTTTACCAATGTGCTCCTCTATTTGACACTTCTAAATGAACATCTTCCAAGTATATCAACAGTTGGATCATGTCGCCAGCGAAGTTCGGATGCAGGACATAGATCCTTAATGTTCTAGAACCCAATGCAACCACCCCACTTGCTCTGGTTAGCAATAAGTGGTGTTTTCATCTCGAACAGGTATGTAGTACACATGTAATTTCTGTAACATAACCATGGATGTCTTCCCAATCGAAACCACAAATCCACCCACATGACCTCTTGTACTTGGCAAACTGGCAAAAGTAACATTTTACGTACAGGTAAATTTAAGCGCCGGGGCTAATAATTTACCTTGGATCAAATAACAGAGAGCTACTGTTGGAGATTCCAGTACACCCAAATCATTGTACGCATTGTCCAGAGAGAGTACACAGTAGTTTTATGAATTTCGATGCCATTGTTAACAGTTGTGTGTGTGACCGTGTGAGGTTGGTTGCCTAAAGTCTACCGACAGTGACAACATTATTCAGAAACGTTGAACTTTCTCCCCACGCCATTACATAATCGACACACGGTGAGGTCACAAAAGCAATTAAGAAAGAAAAGAAACAGAGAAAGGAGGAGAGGGACTCTGGGGTTGGGGGAAGAGGGCATGTGGATGAGTGGGGGACACACCCAAAGCTCGCTCATCCAAACCCCTTATGAAACATTTCAACCAAAAAAAAAAAACCCTTATGAAACATTATTGACGATTTCTGACACATAAAATTCAATTCAATAATAAACATAAACAAACAAAGCTTCTCTACAAGCTACCAAGCACACACAGCTTTGGGTCTTTGCCTCTTTCTCTCTCTCTCTCTCGTTCTTCTTCGTCTTCTTTCTTGAAGTCCTGGTTGAACTGCATTTTGGGTCAGTGTGGAAAAAAGAAAAGAAAATCAAAGGTCTCCAATTGATCAAGTTCTCTGCTTTGTTATTTTAGTGCTTGAAATTGGAGGTGTGAGGATGCCTAGATCAGGCCCAAGACCCTATGAGTGTATCAGGAGAGCTTGGCACAGTGATAGGCACCAACCTGTGAGGGGCTCTCTCATTAAAGAGATTTTCAGGTTACTTACTCACTTGTTTCACTCTGAATTTTCATGTCTACCCAATTTTTGTTATGTTTTGTTTGTTGAGTTTATGAAAGGTTTGAACTTTTTCATATGGGATTGTGTTCACTTGTGTCTAATCTGTACTTGTTGGTTTTAATAGAGTGGTGAATGAGATCCATAGCTCAGCTACTAAGAAGAACAAGGAATGGCAAGAAAAGTTGCCTGTTGTTGTGTTGAAAGCTGAAGAAATTATGTACTCAAAAGCCAATTCTGAGGTAAAGTTATCTCCTTTTAACACTTTTCTAAACCAGAATTGCTTGTTTGAATCCCAATGAGGGAGGTTAAAGCCCAAAGGATTGAATTAATTCTTTTCCTGCATTCTCTGTATGGTAAATTAGTAATGCAGTGTTGTGGTGTATATTACTGGGTTCTGTTATTTGGTTTCTTCAGAGTTCTGCCTTTGTTCTTTATAGGCCGAATACACGGACCTTAAAACACTTTGGGACCGAGCAAATGATGCCATTAATACCATAATTCGGCGTGATGAGATCACTGAAACTGGTGCAGAGTTTCTTCAGCCTTGCATTGAAGGTAGTTAACAATACTGAGTTTCATTACTGTTTGTTGAGTTTATCTTTGTTCATATCTTAAAATCTGGGTGGGTTTTCATGATTAGCACTATGATGTTGGATGATACTTTATCTGCTGATGTTGTCTTGGAAATATAATTTCTGTTTGGTAATGCAGTACTTATATACTGAACAGAATTTCTGATTTCAACTCTGTATCTCTATGTTTGATATAACGACCCAGCTGCTCTCCATCTGGGGTGTGTGGCAAGAAGAGCTTCGAGGAGTCAACGGTATAGTAATCCAAGGTGTTATCTCAGCCCCATCACATCTGATGTTCATAGTGATAGCATAGTAGTGGAAGGTATTCAAAGGGATAGCACATCCAATTCACAGCATCCGCATCGTTGTTTGAATATGAAACCCATTACTATGAATGCAACCCACATCGGTGCTAAAGCCAATTTTAAGTTCACCTCAGCATCCGAAAATGTTCCTCCTTACTCTCCTAGGGATACTCAACCTGCAACTAAATTTTCTTCATATCCTCTTTACTATGGGAAATGTCCTCGGACTAAAGAAGTCGAGCATGGTTATGCTAAATCAGATTCCAACCCATTAGAGCCTACCCCTACCAAGATAATTGTTATCCCAAACCTGTTTGCTAGTGAAGATAAATCAAATAACAATGCTCAAATAGATACAAGGGACTACGCAATTCAGATCCCATATACACTTGGCTGTGATCTGTCTCTGCGATTAGGTCTGAATTCCAGTCAATGCCAGAGCAGTGAAATCCATCTGTCAAAGCAAGTTGGTGCTCAAGAAGGGACCAAGTTTAATAATCTGTCACCACATTTGGATAAAGATCTCTCTTTTGCCACGGGCAATGGACATGCCCCAATAGACTCATGTTTGAGTCCATGGAGTTATAAACGTGAGTTTATGAATTTGGAATCAACATCAAGAAAGCGAAAGGCTGAGTTTATTCACCCAGCAGAGGATATCAAATTGTGTAGGCAGCCAGAGCTTCCGTTCATGGGAAATAGAGGTTTGTAGAGAGATTCTTCTTGCCATAGTAAGTTGTTTCAGGATTTTAGTGTGGAAGACTCGTTTTGCAATCTTGATGCACTTTTCTTTTTGGCAAAGAATCTTGATGAACTTCCTGGGCGGTACTTCTGTAGGGAAGTAAAATGTAAATAGTGAACCGAGAGATAGATAAGATGCAGATCAATGAGCTAACTGTTGCAGTATATAAGATGCTTTTCTAAATCATAGAACTTTTGTGCAGCTATAGCTAATGAGATCTGTTTGGTTATATTGGTCCTGTTCTTGTTATGATTAGCCCGAGTCTAAGTGACTAGTCTCTTCATTTTTGCTTTGGTATGATTCTTGTTGAAAATGCAAGATGGATTTTCTTTGTTGGAGATCAGGTATGTGACCTGTATTAAAAGAGGAGGCAAAGACCATATCTATGTTCAGTCAAACCTAAACTTTACTGTTTAAAGCAATAATCTTGGTTCATTTGTAGATAAGATTTAGCACCATCTTCTGATATGTCTATTTTAGTGGTGGGGAGAAGATTTGAGTAGGGAAAAACTTGATGGGGATTTCTGTTTGTGTGAGTGGGGGACAAGGGGGTTGTCTCTTTAATACATCTATTATCTCAAGTCCTTGTGCTTTTGTGGCAGTCAGTGGGTCTGGACCATTTCTGCTATTTGTTTGAGTAAGAGAAATTATGAAAAATGACGGAGTATTGAATGAGTGGTTGGGGCTCCTTCTTTGTTCTAGCAAGTTTGTACTAGTGGTGACTGGTGATTCATGTGTTTGTGAAGGCTATCTGCTTTCTTAATATCGTGAGAGTCATATGTGGGGACAAAACAAATGCTCATCTTTCTTTTGTTTCAGCATGTTCTCGTTCTCTAAAAAAGAGCCTAGATCCCTAGAAGATGTAAATTGCTTTCAAAGAAGATGTCTTTGGGTGTTTTGGAGTGACAATGAGAACAAGAAGAGTAGGTGATATTTTTTTGCAGAAATGTCTCGGTAAAAAATTGAGGGAATTAGATATCAAAAAAGTTGCTCAAGGCTGACAGGGTAGGTTGTCCTCAGCAATACACAGAGCTGGTGTAAAGGGAAAAGTTCCATCTTTTTTATAGTCAGTTGATTCTTAAGGCGCTGCTGCTGCTGCTGAGAGCATTTGCACCGGCGAGCAGCCGGGCAGATTTTGATGATCGAGCAGGTGGTGGGGCAGGCGGGGTTTGCTTGCTGCTGCTGCTGAGAGCATCTGCACCGGTGAGCAGCCGGGCAGATTTTGATGATTGAGCAGGTGGTGGGGTAGACGGTGTTTGCTCAAGCAAACCCAATTACGAGTTTGCACCGGAAAAAAAAAAGCAGCGGGGCTGCTTGTTGACTTTTGGCTTGATCAATCGATCGAGCAAAGAATGTTCCGACGATTCCTCGAGCAGTCTGGCGGAGCCCACACGTCGTGAGTGACGTCAGGCAAGTTAATTTTTTTCATTTTTATGACAGGCGCATGCTCAATGAAAAGATAAAAAAAATTACGCGTTAATGGGCTGGTGACACCTGTCGGGCCCTGGTGAAAAGTTTAAATGCAACTGTCTAGTACATCTAGGCCTTTGATTTTGATTTCGAATTTTAATTTAACGGTCTAAGCTTTAAAGAAAATGATTATTTTTAATAAACTAAAATTGAATTAAAATATCTAAAAATCATAATAAATAGTTCGAGAGTGCAAAAAATTATACAAAAATTCTTACGAGCTCCCAATAAAATACTCTACAACACTCACGAAGAAAGTGTATTCGTATTTATTTATTAAAAATAGTCGATTTTAAAAGCTTGTGTGTTACGACAAATTGTGTATATTTATTTAGTCGATAATGACACGTCACATTATTATTGGTCGTAAATCAATCCGATAAATAATTTTTAAACTTTTTACATGTTAAAAATGAATTGCTTTAGCAAATGGTTCATGGGTGTGTGCAAAATGGGTTTTGCTAGAGCAAATTATGGTCTTGCTTTGCTTCTTGCTTTGCTTACGGGTGAGGATGTTCTAAAGATGATTATGGGGAGATTAGTTTTCTGTTTAGAGCTGGTTTTCACTTAGAATATATAGGATTTAAATGTGGCACAAGTTATCTGGAGAATCCCAGAATTTTGATTTCAAAAGAAAACTTCTGAAGTCTGTCTAGAGTTTCCAAAAATGGACAAGGAATCAAATCGCTCTGTACAATTAAGCTACTTGATATTTGTGCATTCATCACCAGAGAACAGAGAGTAAGAGGAAGAAATAGCTGAAGAAGTGAAAGAAGAAGAAGAATAGCTGTAGTGGAACTCGACCTGCAAACGCTGGTGGAGAGTTAAATCAGAGACTGTTTTCTTCTCCTCTTCCTCTTCAAGTTGCTTAAGTGGTATTGCAGCAAGAAATCTCTTAATGAACTCTCTGCAACACTCTTTTCCACTGCCTAAGACTTCTGAGCTTTCCTCTTTGTTAATCTCTGAACCCTCAATTTCCTTTGAAGAAGCCTCTGTTTTTTCCAAGTTACTCCCATACATTATACTCGAGTCATCAAACCTTAGAATGTAAGCCTGGTTACACCCCTCAAAGAGCCTCTCCCCTAACGAATCAATAATGTAGTAAGCATTGGCTTCAACCTTCAGAACAAAAAAATGGTCGTTCCAGCTCACCAAGTATATCAGTGGCTCGTCAAAAATGGTGTTCTTGCTTATCTCATCCCATATCTGGTCGAATGACATGTGCCCTTTCAAGCACTCAAACTTCTCAGGGCTGAAGAATCCGATAAATGACTTGTCCGGTGAGACATCTATAGGTCTAAGTCCTGCTCCCAGAACTGTTTCAAGGTCGAAGTGCTTGTTGGGAAATGAGTTTATGTAAGCTTCATTGCTGCAAAGTTTTTGCCATTCCGAAGAACCTTGAGTAATGAGGCTGTCAAACTCAGATGTTGAGGGCATGGAGTCTCGGTTCGAATGCAGCCAATGGGCGATAACAGCAACAAGCACCGTGCATGCACTCTCTCCGGATGCCTTTTCGCTTCGTTGATCGAAAGAGGCGAAGAACACATTGGTTTTGAGCTTTGCTTGCCCGTCTCTGCTTACTATTTCCCTTGCTTCCCAACTAGTACTTGGATGACTGTCAACATCAATTGGTACTGTATTGACCTCAATAGTCCTCTCAATCAACGGCTCAACTTTTCTCCTAGGTGGTCTAGGAGTAAACCATTTCCGTTTCTTAGAGAACCAACTCTTCTGCCCTGAGTCAAACTCCGAACTCAAGGACGATCCTAACTCGGTCTCTGAAGTCAACTCTACATTGGAACAGCCACCGGTGGAGGTACTAGTTTCATTCCCTGAAGACCATTCTGAATCTGTCAAGCATGACTCGTCCGTATCACTAGAAATGACTCGGTCCACGGAGCTCTTTCTTTCTAATTTGCTTGTTTTTCTGAAGCTTCTAAAGTAGCTGGCTCCCGTAACCATTCTGTCTTTATCTGACTCGGCCGAGTCCTCAACGGTTCCAGCCGAGTCATGTGAATTTCTGACCTCAGCAAAGCTTAGAGAAACCTGCAGTTACCATCAAACAACATTAACAAAGGAAATTTGCGTTCCTTGGTGTACCCTATTATTAGTTTAAATTATTAGGAACCCTGTCTTTTCTTATTAATTCGGGGATGTTAGAACTCGTCAAAACTTGTTTGCTATTAACGTACTATTAGATTTGCCAAACACTTTCACGAATGAAAGCATGCAATTGATTGGTCATGATCATTTGGTATCGATCAACCACACTCTGTTTGGTGTAATATTATACTCAAGTGCCTCCTTCAAATAGAAATGGTCGACTGTCACGTTCGCCAAATTTATATTTCCAATTTCATTCGAAGAACAAAAAAGAATCACAACAAAGAGTATCCGTCGATCCAATTTTGTTTTCAGAACTAGAGTTTCCATGTTTTTCTCTTGTAATCAAAGTTGATTAGGCAACACTTCTATTGTGACCTAACATTCTAACAAGACCTATAATTACTTAAACAAGTATGCATTTTACATTACTTCCAATTAAAGCGGTTGATACCCCTGCATTTAAATTTATAAAAATGCAACTTATAATAGAAAATGACCAAGAACCGGAAACACGGCATTGTCAATAGGAAACTCTTCTAATGAGAACCCTTATAATTAAGACTTGATGAGTACTTTTTATAAAATTGTAGTAAGAGTCATTTTTCAATAACATTTTTACAAAGTTAACCGTTAGATGTTTAGATATTGATGAATAGATTATTTCTACAAATTTTCATCCAAATTGAAAATCGTTAAGGTATCGAATAAGATCAAATCAATGACCGAACCAAAACTGTCAAACATACACCGTTCATATTCATAAATGATAAATTTTGATTATGAATGACTTAACGGTTTTCAATTTTTGTAAAATTTTGCATGAATGATCTAGTCATCATTATCTATTTAACAAATGGTTAATTTGTCAAAATATAAAGTAAAAATGAGTAATGAGAAAGTACTTGTCTTCATTCTAAGGTCCTCAGTAAAAAAATTTCCATTGTCTGTATCCATAATTGGCAATTTTATAACAATTTCGATAATGACGATCTTAATTAATAAATTAAAATGAGAAAGAATCAAAGAAAACGATGAGCTTAACAATTTAGTGGGACATACCATGAGCGTAGCTTCAATGGGGATAATCAAACCCTCTATATTCAGATTGACCGAAAGCCTCGTCTGAATTTGAGCCTCCATCTTCGACGCCATTTCCGCCAAGTTCATCGGCACCTTTCCCAGAACCACCATATCTTTCCTCGATTCCGTATTCTCCCCCTAAAATTAATCCACAAGAAACATTCATAAACCTAATCGAAGCAGAATATTAACACGACTACGATTAAAAAGAGAGAAATTATCGTGATTTTACGTACATGTAACAAAACGAAGGTCAAATTCCAAGGAAGAAAAGAAGCACCACTCTGTTTGGACCCAAAGTTACAGAGGCTCTGAAACTCATCGTCCCATTCGACGATACCGCCTTTGCCGAAGAATCCATTTCTGGTGTAGTTTTTCTGACACCGAGATCTCAACACTCCAGATGCACCTCCTTTCCATTTCACCTCAACCAACAACGACTTATTCATCCCATTTTCGAATTCGCTGAGAAATCCGTGAAGCTTTAATTGGTTGACTTTCACGTGGAACCTCCTCGTTGACCCTCCTGGCCACGCCGACCACTTCATCGCCGAAGATCGGTCGTCTGTACTTTTCCGTCAAATGAACCCGGAAAGAATATGTATGTATCAATATATATGCAGAACTATATATAAGAGATCGGAGCTAGGAAAGGTTTTTGACTTTGTTATATGAATTATGAAAGACTTATAAAACAGAATGATGAAGAGGGAGGGCGTGGGAATTAGGTTTTATTTATTGTGGTGGTAGTGACAGCTATGGCTTTAAGGAGTTTTAGGTAAAAAGATTCTTATGCAAATGGCCGCGTGGGGACGATTAGTCCAAGCTGCGACTCCGGGACCGTGTCACCGTGTGGGATTTATACACACACCCAGTTCTCTGGAAGAAGGAAGGCGTCACGTGACGGTCACGTGATCGATTCAAGGCCCGATTTGACGGTGATGACACGTCACGCGCCATTTTCATTGGGTATGTGATGTTGAGTAAAGGTCGGTTGGTCCGCCACGTGGAAGTGACATGTTTTGAATTTGTGTGGCACGAATTCACGAAAGAGACACGACCGAGTGGCGCGCGAGAGTGCACACTACTAGCTTGGAAGTGATTTTGTGAAAGGGATCAACCAAACTTTGTTCGGTTTATTTTGTGGAAATGGTTTGCGCTTTTTGAAGGCACATACTTTAGTGGGTGTGATCAATTCAATGGTGTTCATTTTGTGAATGAGAACCTTCCCTTTTGATAGTAGAAAACCAAACATCTTCGGAAGTCGGAACGAATCTCCTCCAATCAGGGCCAGAGCTCCATTCCACACATAATACAATCGACCACCATATATTGTTACATGAGATGCTGATACAAACACTATTCTAAAAAATGGCCGCCTAGCTCGCCTAAGTACCGACTAATCGGAAAAAATCATCTTATGGCCTAATTTTGGTCATGGGTAAGGTAGTTAGGCGGGAACCAACTAATCGGTAATTACGCGGGCGACTAATCGACAGAAAAGCGCCACCTAGGCAGTTTTTTTAAAAAAAAATTAAGAGGTACATCGCAAATGAATGAATTCTAATAGAAAATCCAATCCAATTTCTTTCACGAAACGTCGTCTCTCTCCCTCTGCAAACGCCGCGACTTGGACGCCGATCACCGCCGTCGCCACCGCTTGCCGTCCATTGCCGTCATCCTTGTTTGTTATATGTTGATAATTTGATATGGTTAAATGTGGGCAGGAGCATAGTGTCTATGGCCATCACACAAACAAAACTTGACTCTGTGAAAGAGTCATGGTTGATTCCGTGAAGGTTTATGTTTGAATGGTTTTCATGGTTGCAAGTTTATAATGTAAGCTTCATTGTCATAAACTCATAATGTACTGTGATTTATGAATTATCAGCTTTGAAATAGATAATTTTATATTCTTGGGATTCTTGTTTATGCACATCTATTTCAAAAAATTGAGATGGATGGTTAAGTGGATTTCTTTATAAACTTAGTTTAGAATATTTATGATATTTTTTTATAATTTTCACTTTATGTTTCAAATTACAATATACCATATAAATATATAATTAATTAAATATATATAAAAAATAATTTGCCTAATTACCGTTTAATTACCAATTAAACTCTGCCTAAACGCTTATGCGCTAGGCATTAGCTCCGCCGCCTAATTCCGCCTAGCGCCTTTTAGAACCTTGGATACAAACAAAAGATGATGATAAACGAAAAAGTTGGGCATGATATATAAGAATAACATGCTTCCATTATTGATACCCAAATTCTGGTTAGTGTTAATGTCTGGGCCTGCATGCACCTGATTAGGCCAGATATATCTTTATTGCCATCAAGGCCTAAATGATTAGGTTTAGGGTTTTAGGCTGGAAATAGTGACAGATGAAATGTACAGACTAGCAAAACCCAACTTCAAGTCGATCTCCAACTCCACCAGTTCAACAACAATTCAGATTTCAGACAGCTACTTTGCCATGGACAGATCGATATCTTCATCAATCATCATATACAGTATTCAACTATTCATAAATATATATGACAATATGAGTTAATCTGGATTTTTCGCATGTATGATTCTAGTTTTAGCTAGGTTGCCATGCATGCAGCTGTAGTACGTATAGTTTGATAGAACTGCATGTAGCTCCAAGCCTCCAACTAGCAGTTGAGAACAGGCCGGAAAATTAAGCGCTCTTTTATGCGAGTCTATGGATCGGATAGGATTGGATATATTCTTCATCTCATCCCCATTTGCACAATCGAGCAAGTAAAACGTGATTAGGGGTCATCATTTGCCCCGTGGGTCTCGTGGGTCGGTGGAGGCCCGCAAGCCCGTGAGTTAAAAGCCCGGCCCGGCCCGCAAAAAGCCCGTAAAAGTCCGCCTAGGTGGTTGGTGGGCCGACCATGGTTTAGAGATCTAAAGCCCGGCACGGCCCAGCAAAGCCCGCACACATATTGACATATATCATTAAATCATTTAATGAATTTTAATCATTATACAATTTATACCTAGTTAAAGTTTACCTACACACATATTGACACATATATATATATATATATGATATAGTGACTAGTAGTCTAATAGACTAATACTATATAGATATATATTTTATATTTGTGTATATATATTAATATATTACATATACATGTATAGATTGAATATTCGAATTCCATATATAATTAAATTTGTGTATTTATTTTACTATTAATTAAGTCATTATTTAAAGTTTAGCATAAGTTAGGGTTTAGGTTTAGGGTAAATTAGGGTTTAGGAGATTAAGATTTATGGTAAGTTAAGGTTTAGGAATTTGAGGTTTAAGGTAAGTTAGGGTTCCGGTTCTAGGATTTTATTGTAATTTTTTTAGGGTTTAGGGTTTAGGGTTTAGGTCCAAAATTTATAAAAATTAGGGACGGCCTACTTAGAATATTATGAACAACCAATCCGACAATCAAATTTTTATATATATAAGATAGTAGTACATATATCATTATACCTACACTTATATATATATAATATAGTGACTAGTACTATATATATATATTTTTTATATTTGTGTATGTCTATATTAATATATTACATATACATATATTGATCAAATATTGGAATTCCATATATAGTTATATTTGTGTATCTATTTTACTATTAAATCATTGTTTAGAGTTTAGGATAAGTTAGGGTTTAGGTTTAAGGTAAGTTAGGGTTTAGGGGATCGAGATTTAGGGTAAGTTAAGGTTTAGGAATTTTGAGGTTTAGAGTAAGTTAGGGTTTAGGGGTTAGGGTTTAGGCTTTCATTGTAATTTTTTTTATCGATTTACACAGTAAAACAGTAAATATAATAGATGGTTCAGATTAGATATTGTAATTTTTCAAAGGTGAGAGTTTAATTGAGAGTGTGTGAAATGACATCAATACCCTTCTCTTATATATTGCTTATTTTTCCATGGAGAAACTAGATAAATTAAATTTTTATGTCAATTTTTTTGACACTATGAGATAGATATGTAATTTACAAGAATGTGTGTTAAAATTTTGATCTTAAAAAATTCCTTTAGGGATGGGTAATTTACGTTTTAGTTGTAAGGGTATTACGGTCACATTTAGCGAAACTCATAGATGTAGGTCTAAATCAAGTCCAAAATTTATAAATTTTTAACGGCATGCTTAGAATATTATGAACAACCAATCTGACAGTCAGTTTTGTAAAATGATGATACATGATCGATTACGTTTCACAAAGGTCTTTCAACCCATATAACCAAGGAATAAAGGTAAGAACATTAGTGTGCATGTAGAGAATTCAAGTAATATAAGAATTAAAAATGTTTTAACAATAAAGAAGGCCATATATAATAGTTCACCTTGTAATAAAAGACACCGTACGTAAAAATTAGCCTAATCGAAGTGCGTTTGGATCTCAGTCAATACAATTAAACAAAATTTGTGAAAACACTAAAATACACTCATCTTATTTTCCTTATTTTCCTATGGGGGGAGTAGATAAATCAATTTTTTATGTCAATTTTTTTGACACTATGAGATAGATAGATATGTATTCCATAAGAATATGTGTCCAAAATTTGATGTTAAAAAATTATTTTCGGGAGGGGTAATTTCCGTTTTAGTTGTAAGAGTACTATATATGGTCACAGTTGGCGAAATACATGGATTGATGTCTAAATCAAGTCCAAAATTTATAAAATTTTAAAGGCATGGTTATAATATTCTAACCAATCAATCTAACGGTCAATTTTATAAAATAATTAAACATGTCTGATTAAGTTTCACAAAACACTACAAGAAAATGAGTCATCACCGGCGAGATTCCGGCCAACAAGGCCGGCGACCGGAAAAGTCGCCGGTAATGTCCATCATTACCGGCGACTTACTTCGTCGCCGGTAATGTGGCCGGAATCTCGCCGGTAATGTGCCCTAGACATTGCCGGCGACTCCAACCGTCGATTACCGGCGATTTTCCGGCCGGAATCTCGCCGGTAATGTGTGCCTAGACATTGCCGGCGACGGTTGGAGTCGCCGGTAATGTCTAGGGCACATTACCGGCGAGATTCTGGCGTAAAGTCGCCGGTAATGTCTTCATTTCCGGCGACTTACTCCGTCGCCGGCAATGTGTCTTATATTTGATGCCGGATGGGGCAGCTCGATCATTCAATCATTTTGAGCGAAAAAAATCGAAAGAAGGAAAACGTACGCTCTGAAATCGATCATTCGGTATATTGTCAAAATTAAGGCGCGCGTCGAAAACTCGATTATTCGGGAAGCTATATATATAGGTACGTAGGTGTATATATACGTATATGTGGTATATATATATATGTGTGTGTGTGTGTTGATCAAATCCAATTCGTGAGATATATATGAAATGTTGTTGATGTACGGTCACCGAAACGAGAAAACAGGTTGTAGTTAATCTTGTGTCTGAATCAATGACTGGTATTATCGTATTGTTATCGTATTGTTATCGGAGCCAGGCTTAACAGAGCCTCCTCCTACCCAGTCAAATACGTTTTGAATTGAAAAAAGGAGAATACTATCATCGAGTACTGAATCGAATTCAGAGATTAGATCGATATATATACATATGCATGCATGTGTTGATTTAATTAGAGTTGAATTGAGAGATCACGTCGATTATTAGTAGTGAATGTGTGTGTATATATATAACTAATACGTAAAATTGTTAGAATTTTCAGGATGGACAAGAGTTGGATGAGCCTCGAAAGATGGGATGTCAGATATCACCAGGGAATTAGGAGTTTTGTGGATTTTGTGAAGGCTAATTGTGGAGACACTACACTTCATTATTGCCCGTGTAAAGAATGTAAGTGTTTCAGCGATCGATTTCGATTTCCCATTGATAAAGTCCAGAGGCACCTGAGTAAATACGGGTTTTGGGATAAGTACACTTGTTGGATTTATCACGGTGAAACATCGGTAGCGGGTCCGCATGATCATGGACAATTTGGTGAGAGGGCTAGTCCACGCTATGATCATGGAGATTTTGCTGAGAGGGGCAGTTCATCCTATGATCCAACATCGATGTTAATCAATGATATGTTTCCTCATGAGAGCGGTGTATTCGCTGATGAAGCACCAAATGTCCCTCCCGTCGTTGAGGGTTTCCCCCATATCGAGCCAGTCGAACCATTACCTGGAGGTCATGTCAACACAAGCGGTATGGACAAGTACAACAACCTGATTGCATTGCAACAGACTCCGTTGTACGACGGTTGTAGTAAGACTGTTCTTGAAAGTGTCATGGGAGTGATGCAGCTCAAAATGGAGAACAAAATGTCTGTCAAAGCTGTTGATTCTTGGTTGAAGTGGACTGCTTCGCTACTGCCACCCGGTCATCGTCTTCCTACCACACATCATAAGGTGCGACATATCCTGAAAGATCTTGGGCTTTCCTACATCAAAATCCATGCATGCAGATATGATTGTATTCTCTTCTGGGGAAAAGATCTCGAAGACCTTGAAGCCTGCCCGATATGTTTTACAGAAAGGTATAAGTTGACTCCTGCAGGCAACAAGAAAGCTGTGAAGATACTTCGATATTTTCCGCTTATTGATAGGCTGGAGCGGTTGTTCATGTGTGCTTTCACGGCCGAGGCAATGAGATGGTGGGCTGAGAGGAACTTGCCTGACGATGACACCCTTATACACCCTTCCGACGGAGAGGCTTGGAAGCACATGGTCAGGGAGTTTGATCATTTTGCAGCAGAGGTCCGAAATGTTTGGCTAGGGCTCTCATCTGACGGATTCAACCCTTTTGGCAACATGAGTCTTCAATACAGTATATGGCCAGTTATTTTGGTACCGTACAACCTTCCACCATGGATGTGCATGAAGAAGGAATACAATATGCTCACTCTGTTAATTCCGGGCCCGGGTTATCCAGGAAAGTGTCTCGATGTGTATTTGAGACCTTTGATTGAGGAGCTTAAGTACCTGAGTGAGTGTGGCCACCCCACTTACGATAGGTTCAAAAACGAGATGTTCCAGATGCATGCCATGCTTGTTGGCACCATCAGTGATTTTCCTGCCCGCGGTATGTTGTCGGGCAATGTTACCAGGGGTTACAGGGCTTGTTCAGAGTGCATGACGGTTGATTGTTGTAGTCCTCATTGCAGTAAAATTGTTCAGATGCGTCACCGTTGTTGGCTTCCATATGATCACCCATTTAGGCAGGATCCAGACGCGTTTGATGGGACTGTGGAAACAGGTGTGGCACCCAGGCGATGGACAGGGGAAGAAATTTTGGAAGTGTTGAATGAATATGATTTTGGCCAGCTGAGCAATCATCCTGACATAGTGGCGTCAATTCCAGAAAAGCCCGAAAGGTATAAGTTTTGGACACACAAGAGCATATTCTGGGAACTCCCCTACTGGCCCAGGTTGCCTATCAGACATTACCTAGATGTCATGCACATAGAGAAGAATGTGTGTGAAAGTGTGGTGGGCACAGTTCTTAACTTGGAGGGGAAAACAAAAGACATCCCTAAGGCACGCATTGATCTGAAAGCAATGGGTGTGCGGAAACATTTGTGGTTAAGAGATGGTAAGAGAAAAATGCCGCAAGCTCCGTACACCGTAAAGCCGAAGCATAAGCATGAAATTTTTCGGTGGCTGAGTAATGTCAGGTATATATTCTTATGGCTATGTAGGAATTTGGCCTTAAATTTTTAGCGGAGTATATATGGTTATATGCGAGAAATATAATTGGTCCATATATGTGGCTTTATCTATATATATGCAGGTATCCTTATGGCTATGCAGGAAATATAAGCAGGTGTGTTAACTTCCGGGACAATAAGATGTACGGATTAAAGAGTCATGACTGCCATGTACTGCTTCAACGCCTTTTCCCTATTTTCATTCGAGGGTACATGCCCAAAGAGGTGGTGGAGCCGTTGGTGGCCTTATCAAGATTCTTTCAGAAGTTATGCACCAGGGAAGTTAAAAAAACAGACCTCAGGGAGATGCAAGATGACATCATTTTTATCATGTGCAAGCTTGAGAGGATATTTCCCCCAAATTTTTTCGACATAATGTCTCACCTGATGATCCATCTTCCCGAACAATTGTTGCTTACCGGTCCCGTACACTACACTTGGATGTACCCCATGGAAAGGTACAAATGATTCATACATTTGGTTTGCCTATGTTTTTATATGTAAATTCTTATTTTTTAAGTAAGTTAACATGCACTTGTTAACTTGTAGACAATTGGGAGCCTACAAGGACTATGTGAAGAATAAATATGCACCTGAAGGGTGTATCGCTTAAGCATATCTTGCGCACGAGTGTGTAACGTACACAAAAGTGTACTTGGAAAATGTAGAGGACCCCCAACAACAGATGCCGATAGATGAACCACAGTTCAACCTTTCTATCATCTCCAGTGACGTGGTAGTACAGGGAAGGTTGCCAAAGTCGTACAAGTTGGATGGAAATGAGGTAGCCATTGCCCACTGGTCGGTACTGATTAACTGTCAAGAAGTACAATATTGGAAAAACTATCATCTTCACTGCCCTGCTATTGCCGGAAATGTTGATTACCACAACAAGACGTTTGCAAACTACTTTGGTCAATGGGTAAGTATATGTCTATTTTTATATATATCCTTACATAGCATGTATGTATGTACGTGGTTTTGTGGTTTCAAGATGACATAATTTCTTCTGTACGTATTAATATATGGACGTTTTCAGATGAACCATGTAGCAGATGATGGTTACCCAGAGTGGTCAAACGAATTGAGGGTCCTGGCGATGAAACCGATAGCTTCACAAGTTTACTCCATGTGTCAGGTCAATGGCGTGAAATTTATATGTGAAAATCGAGACGACCGACTGAAAACACAGAATTGTGGGGTGATGGTCCATGGTGGGCAGGATGGCGTTGACTATTACGGTGTCCTTCATTCAGTTGTTGAACTAATTTATGGGAACCGCATGAAAGTGCACTTGTTCAAGTGTAGATGGTTTGATACTAGCCCAGAGAACACAAGGACCGATCAGTACGGAACATTTTCGGTGAATACTGCTACTACCTGGTATGAAGATGACCCTTTCGTTCTTGCCTCATCAGTAAAACAAGTGTTTTACCTGGACGATCTTCTTAACAAAGTCCCGTGGAAGGTGGTTAACCATGTTGCTCATAGAAACATATACAGTGCTGCCACACTTGGTGATACCGCAGATGATGAGGAAGTTACTGCATACCAAGAGCCAAACGCTTTTGACATTCCTGAATCATCTACGATTCGCCTTAATAATGTGAGATCTGGGAGTGTGGTTCGAATTACTGGAGCAGAACTTCTCGATGTTAATCCATATGAAGTTGACGCTGATTCAGATGAAGAGGAGCGGCACATATTGCCAGAGGTTACCTATGAAACCGAGTCAGACTCAAGTGATGAATATGATTACGATTATCATCCTTAGTACGTTGGAAATTGTAGTCGGAAATTGTAGTCGACAAATGTACGTAGTAAAATGTACGTAGTAAAATGTTTAAGGAAATTGTAGTCGGAAAATGTACTCGGAAAATGTACTCGGAAATTGAACGTAGTCGGAAATCGGAAATCGGAAATTGAACGTAGGCGGAAATCGGAACCGTAGTCGGAAATTGAACGTAGTCGGAAATCGGAACCGTAGTCGGAAATTATACGTAGTCGGAAATTGTACGTAGTCGGAAATTGAACGTAGTCGGAAATCGGAAATTGGTCGGAAATTAGTCGGAAATCGGAAAATGGTCGGAAATCGGAAAATGGTGGGAAATTAGTCGGAAATCGGAAAATGGTCGGAAATTAGTCGATCGGATAATAGTCGACAAACTTAGACATTACCCACGAGTTGCTAAGTCGTTGGTAATGTCATTACCAACGAGTTGCTAAGTCGTTGCTAAGACGTACGTCGTTGGTAATGTCATTACCAACGACGTTGACCTACCTCACCGGCAATGGTGGCGGTATAGCTCGAGCTCGAGCTCCTCCTCCCCATTTCTCTTCGGCCTAATTCAATTCTCTCTTCCCTCTCTTAGCTCGAATTTCTTCCCTCTCCCCTCTCCTCAATCCTCTCTTCTCTCTTCCCTCTCCCCTCTCTTCCTCTCCTCCCCTCTCTCCTCCCCTCTCTCCTCCTCCCCTCCTCCTCTTCCTCCTCCCCTCACCTCCGTCGCCGGCAAAGTTGGGTCGAGCTCCACCATGGCAGGTTTGAGCTCACTCTCTCTCCCTCTCTCTCTCCCTCTCTCTCTCTCTCTCTCATTCCACAATATTTTTTTCTGTATTTTAATTAATTAATTTTTGATAATTGTGGGATGTATATATGTATGCATGTGGACAATATTTGTAAAATGTAATTAAGGTATGTATGAAAATTGTGGGAAAAAATGTGGATAATAGTGGGGTGAAGGAGCAATATATGTGATGTATATATGTGAAAAATTAATTAATATATATGGAATGTATTTATATACGTATGTTTGAAAAATATGGAAAATTAATTAGCTAGGGTGAATTGGATTAATATGTGATGTATATATATATATGCACGAATTAAGGTGAAATTAAGATGCATGATCGATGTATATATGTGTGAAAAGTTTAAAGCCGGAAATGATGTATGTATATATGTTAAGTTATGTGATATAGTACGTTGTTAATTTAACGTATAATAGGTGATATTGGAACCATACCAAATCGGAACCGGAACGGTTTGAAACCGGAACTGTTTATAACCGGAACCGTTTGTTTTCAAACGGTTCCGGTTTCAAACGGTTCCGGTTCCAAACCGTTCCGGTTCTGATTTGTTATAGAACCGAAACGGTTTGGAACCGGAACTGTTTGTAACCGGAACCGTTATGTTACAAATTGTTCCAGTTACAAACAGTTCCGGTTTCAAACGGTTCCGGTTCCAAACCGTTTCGGCAACGATTTGTTATAGAACCGAAACGGTTTGGAACCGGAACCGGAACCGTTTGGAACCGGAACTGTTTGTAACCGGAACCGTTTGTAATATAACGGTTCCAGGTTCCAAACCGTTCCGGTTCCGATTTGTTATAGAACCCCAGTTCCCATGACTATTACGGTGTCCATGCCAGGAGGTTTTGCAGCTAATTGGCTTCGGAGAGGTTCCCGAAATAGTGGAGGGAACAGTAGTCAAGCTTCCTCCTCGCCCGCAGTTAGCAACACGCCCAGTGGGCCAATGATGAGTGCTCGCACGAGAGCCTTGCTAGAGGCGCGAGCTGAGGAGGAAGCTGCACGATCAAAAGCCGTGCAACCGGAAGTTGAGCCTCGAGCCTCAGTCTCCAGACGCTCAATCAGCAGACGTCCCTCCGGTGGCAGAGCCTCAGACGAGCGACAATCAACGGGGGCATCAGAAACTCCCTCAATCCGAATGCCCCATATTCGCCCGGTGCCTACTCCCGTTTCACGGGAAACATATGAGACACATGGTGGTGCTGGCGCCTCATCGTCCAGGCCTCGTCTATCTCCGCCGTCCGGTCTCTTCCTACCCGACGAGATTCCTGTCATCCCTGAATTCGATGATAGGGGGATGCCTGTTTATATTGAAGGACGGCCGGAGTTCCTGAGCGTGGAGGAAGCGTATAACTTCCTCCTGTTCGACCCCGTGTATCTTTGGAGTGTGAGGTGCACCAACCAACAAACGGACGATGCAGGTAAATTTTATTTAACATCAGATTGATTACTTAATTATTACTTAAGACTTGCGATAGGTTCAATTAATGATATCAATTTGTTGACATTGTATTATTAGGCAATTTCGTTAATGGGACTGGAAAACGGAAAGGGGCTAGAGGCACCTGCACCGGGAAGAGACTTGAGCAGGCCACCGGCGGAAGGAAAACGCCCATAAGGGCCAATGAGGATGGCGAGGTGATCGAGGCATTCGACACCACGCGCAAATATGTCAGCATGGCCGGTGCGATCGTGCGGGACAAGGTCCCAATGCTTTGGCCAGATTGGGAATCTGTGCCTATCTACGTGAAGATGCAAGTGCATAATGCACTCAGTGTGAGTAAAATCGTATTTTTATTACGTAAATTTTACATTTATTAATTAAGTCCGAATAAATATATAATTTTACCTTTTATATATTCATATTGCAGGTGTGGTTTGACGTGGATGAAGTTCTTATTCACACGTGGGTAGAGCGTCAACTACATATGAGGTGATGTGCTTCGACTTATTTGAATATATATCGAGTTAGATTTTTGTTTATCAAGTGTTTTAATATCTCTAACTTTTTTTCCTTCTTTTAATATAGGTATAAAGAGTGGAAGAACGAGCTTTCTTCCCATTACACTGTATACAAGGAGCTAGGCCGAGGTTCCACCCCTAGCGAATTCCGGTTTAGGGAGTACGAGTGGCTGTGGCTGATAGCCCACTTCGAGCACCCCAAAGCTCGGGTATGCATCCTTAATATATCTTTCAAGCCTAAAGTATCGTATCAGATTGAAATAGTTAGTTACTAATTTTTTTTCATATGTTTATCAAACAAGGCGATTTCGAAGACGAACCGGGCGAATAGATTGAAAAACACCAGGGCCCATCATGCAGGTTCACTCAACTACATGGGTTGGTCGACTAAGGCGCAGCAACAACAAGAGCTGAACCCGTTGGTGTATATTCATCAGAAGTTCTACCCGCAGTGCCCTGAAGAAGCGGTAAGTCTTTCGCCTCTCAATGTGTTAATAAAACTATTTTTGAAGATGGAAATAAATTTTGTTAGCTAATACGTTGTTCATTTTCCCTTTTCAATTAGTCGAGAGTGGAGGAGGCGACCGCAGAAGTGACCATGAGTATAGCTCGGACAAACCATCCTGACTGCTCCGAGGAAGAAGTCACCCAGTATGCCTCTCAGATCGATCCGCTTGATCCCCCGATAGCGGCTCGGATCATGGCAAAAGCGTGCGGGACTGGAAAGAATACCTACTACTGCAGGGGAATGGGCTCGGCGGGTGAAGGAGTATTGAAGAACACTTCAGAATACTCTACCGGGTCAAGAAGTTCAACTTCTAGTCGTAACCTCGCAGCGGAGCTTCATAGGACGCAGAGGGAGTTGGAGGAGCAAAAGAGGCAGATGGCAGAGTACCAAATGCAGCAGACACAGGTGCAGGCTCAGATGTACACATGGATGCGG
The DNA here is from genome assembly GCA_946800695.1 of Geum urbanum. NCBI lineage: Eukaryota > Viridiplantae > Streptophyta > Magnoliopsida > Rosales > Rosaceae > Geum > Geum urbanum. The sequence goes on along the minus strand of OX326998.1, from coordinate 12,579,481 downwards.
ACGATGTACGAGGCTCAGACTACCGGACAACCGTTCCCCACACCTCCCCCGGTCCCGGTCCTTCCCTTCCCTAGCTATCCACCACCACCACCGCACCAGTCAACGCCAGAGCAAGACCAAGGTAGCCACCAGAATTCAAATGAGTACATGGATTACTTCAACCCTGATGACCCGCAAGTTCCTGGACCTGACCTGTAGTTGTAGTTAATTTTTTTATCGTCGTTGCTATTTGTACTGTACGTTGGACATTTATGTTGAACTTGTATGACTGTCTTTACTACGTGTACTGTTGAACTTGTATGATTGTACGGTTTATCCGGTTCAATGCAGGTTATGGAATTGGGCCCAATCCAGAACCGCGTTTTTTTTTTCAAAATTTTTTCCCACATTGCCGGCGAGATGGACTCGAGTCGCCGGCAATGTCTCAAATTCCGGCCACGGCGGCGCTGCCATTGCCGGCGACGGAGTTTCCCGTCGCCGGCAATGTCAACACCGGCGGGGAATCACCGGCGACGTCATTGCCGGCGACAAGTCGCCGGTAATGTCAATTCCGGCGAAAAAAAAAGACAAGGCCGGCGACGGCAGGTCGCCGGTAATGTCTCCATTTCTGGTAGTGAAAGTATTTCATTCCATATAACAAATGAACAAACATAAGAACATTAATATACATATGGAGAATTCAAGCAATATAAGAATTAAATATGTTTTAATAATAAACGAGGACATGTAGAAAACTCCATCTTATAGTGATAAACATCGTACGTAAAATTTAGACTCGTCGGAGTACGTTTAAACCCCGGTGCATGGATGAAGGTTACGTTTATTTTGAAATGTCTTAATTTTTTAATAATTAAAGCCCGATAGGCCCGGCTCGTAAAAGCCCGCAAAGGCCCGGCCCGTAAAAGCCCGCTTGAATGGGCCGGGCCCGGATCTTTATATAAAAGATAAAGCCCGGCCCGGCCCAGCCTGCAAATATTAAAATGTTGTTGAGGCCCGTGCCGGCCCGGCCCATGCCGGCTATACATGGGCCGGACCGGGTCGGGCGGACCGAACTTTTTGCCGACCCCTAAACGTGATATATTTCAGAAACATCAGCATCAAATTAAGTGTCAATGGTCAATTAATTGATGTATATATGGAGCTAATTAAAACAATGGTCATTAAAGAAGCTAGGGCATGCATAAGTTGGGTTTAATAGTATTAAGCTAGCTAGGGTTGGGACAGAAACATTCATTACAAGGCTGTTTGTATTAAATGGCAATTTAGTAGGCTAGCAAGTAGTGTTAGGCATATGGCTTGTACGTTGTGAGCAACCCCGGCCCAGTTCATAACGTCAAATTTAAGATCATCGATCATTTAGCACCCACCTTCACTTCATCGCTGTCTTTCGATCAGTAATCATCTTTCACTTTCATATATAATGGCCAGCAGCTATGAGCCTATGATCGATCGGTCGTCTTGCTCTTATATATTGTGATCCAGTCTTGTCTTTTGCTTCTGTAATGTGATTGTTGCATTGTTAGCTGACGAAACACAGTGTGACTACGGCAACGTAATTTCTAACTCGATCAGCAGGTATTTTATATGCAGGTCAAAAGCACTATATTTGCATCATTTATATAACTAAATAAGTAGAGTAGGCTTGAATCGCTTGATCGATCGGTTTCTTTCATAGTTGTTCAAGTACGCACACAAATTCACACTGCATTTTTTCAACTCGTTGAAAACTTTTACGAGCGCGCTAACTATTTCACATCATTTACCTAATAGTGCTTGGTTTACTTGCAACTTGATCGATTGTACGTGTATCATATTTCAAACAAGCACTACACTACCTACTCGATCGATCGATCGCGTTAAGAGCACCCGCACCGGTGTTTTGTTCTTGTTCGGACAATTTGAGGAGGAGCAGGCACTGTTTGAAGTGGAGCAGTCACTGTTCATCGAATAGGAGGTGCAGTTTCTGTTTTTCGCGCAGCGGTGTCAAAAAATAGCACGTGCTATTACTGTTCATAAATTAAATTTTTTTTTAAAAAAAAAACTAATAAATTTTTACTCCAATAAGACAACACATATTTGTCAATTTCGTCGTTACGCGATTAGTGATAATGACAAATTTGTCATTTCATACAAGCTTTTAAAATCGACTATTTTTCATAAATAAATTTGACTACACTTTCTTCGTGAGAGTTGTAGAGTATTTCATTCCGATCTCATAGAAATTTTCGCATAATTTTTCGGACACTCGAACTATTAATTATGAATTTCAGATGTATTAGTCAATTTTAATTTTAAACAAAAAAAATATAGTTGATTTAATCTGGGCCGTCCGATCAGATTTTTGATTTGAAACAGACGGTCCAGATCAATCTGACCGTTAGAAAATTTTGACCAGTCGCCCTGCCACGTGGCGCCTCCCCATTCGTCCGTTAATTTTTTTTTAACTATTTACTGGCGCGTGTAATACACGTGCCAGGTAGAAATAAAAAAGGAGCCGGCCGGCGTCACCCACGTGCGTGGGCTCCGCCAGCACAGCTCGTGCTCTGTCTCGAGCAGAGGCTGCTCGTGCAACTGCTCGCCGTTCCGGTCAACGAGCGGTCGCCTTGCCCAGTCATCGCCGGTGCACGTCTCAGGTGCAGCTGCTCGTGCTGCTTGAGGAGGGACCCGCCGGTTTACAGCTGCTCGTGCTGGCTCGTGCCGGTACCCGTGCAGCTGCTTAAAGTAAACAAGTTTGAGTTTAGTTTCTACGTACTATTAACAAAACTATTTCCGCCTACTTCCGTGGACCTTGGCCCTTCATATATACGTGTATAAAACTATAAATATGTGGCCTGGAATTCTAGATCAGTACCGGCTACTTTACAAAAGTCTGAAAGTCATTGATCGACATCATATATATGGGCCTATATGGTATGCTGTATGCATAAGCTTTTTCGATATTAATTAAAAAGCTTTTCTGGCCCGTTTCTTAAATTTTTAAGGAGTTTCTTGAAGGAAACATGTATTATATAAATGTTGATTATGGTATAATCATTTGTTTTAACTTTCATGGTTGAGAGTCTTTGAAGAAAACTTCTTCACCGGTTACAAAATCCTTATCAATCACTGTACAAACTCATGACTAAATTGAACTTCTAGAAGACTGCATAGTGATGCTAAGATTTGCATTCACATGTCAAGATCTTGTCGAGTTTGACATGAAAGCTAGCTAGTTTACGTTGTTCCTGCATAAAGATCTTGTACGTAGAGACTAGAGAGGTTGATATGTTCATGTGTGTTTGTTTCATTGCATTGATTGGTTGGTATCAATTATGAATCGTGTCTATATATTTATATATATTAACGTATCATACATATTGCATGTAGCATGCTTAATTAAAATGACCAATAAGATCTAGAGAATTTTGAATTGGGATTCTCTAAGATACTATCCAAATCCAAATAGCTAATTTAGTTTATGGACGTACAAATGCAGTTGACGATCAAGTAAAAAGAAACTCTAAAGTGATTAATCTTAGCTCTCTAGCTTTATTTTGAGAAATCCTAACATAAAGTAAGACGAATTCGAAATGCTTTGATCTATCATATAATTAGGGCAACTTAAAACCGTGATTACTTTGATATAAGCGAACCAACAATGAACTAAGGCTAATGCATCCAAAATTATACTCATGATCGTTGCGCATTTTACTTCAACATTATATTGCTTAGGGTTTATGGTTTTGCATGAGATCGTTGGAACATGCATATATATGATCGACCAAAACCAAACATGATAACTACGACTCAAAAGATAAGTAGGGCTTACGTGAACAAAATAACAAGTGGGCAATTGGGTGAGACACTGATACGTGAACTGACATATATAGTAGTAAATTATTGTTAAGGGTGTACGTACGGCTCAGCCTAGCTAGCTTACTCAGCTCGATCAATCCTTTGCTTTGCGTTTAGGAAGCTTGATTCCTATAAAGTATAAATGAACTACTTGGTTTGCGCATATATGTTGGATTTGTGAGAACAGAGAAACTGAAAAGGAGACAGAGAAGGTAACTTCAAACTTTATACACTTAAAACTTAAAAGAATCGAAAGAGGGTCTTTGATTGTCTTCTTGGTTTCTGCTAGCTAGCTGCTCATATATATATGATCACTGATCAGAGTTTCAGGATCTTGTCCAGCTTAATTCTTCCACTCACTACTTGGATATATATTATTAAGCTCCATCGATCAGTTTTCGTTACCATATATCCGTAAGTGAAGAGCATATTAGTTTTAGAGAACTAGGCCGGTTCATGCTCCGATGATTAAACAAGGCCATGGTTCGTATCGATCACATGGTTTTGTTCCCAACTACAGCTATGCTATAATCATAAAAATAATAATACAGATTGCTGCTACAGCCTGGACATTTTCATATATATGTTTCTGCAGTTAAGGTTTTCTGCAACGAATTCTGTGAGTGGGTGAGCTTAATTATTAGCTCCACTAGCCAGCAAATTAAAACTATATTGAGCTTGTTTATTAACTCAATAATCTCACAACTTCTCTTAGATTTGAGTTTATTCTGCTATTTCGATCAGGTGTGCTCGTTGTAGCACCGAAGAATATGAGGGAGTGAGGGACTATGGGGATTCTTAATCGAGATTAAGCTTGGGGAATTCCATATAATGAGAGTGAAATTATAGATTAATATGTTTTATATTTCAAAGAATTTGTGACTCATGAATCTCTATTAATTAAGAGAAAATGAGTTTTTATAGTTATCGTGTTCAAACATTTATAATGTCATAGAATACCCTTAATGATATTTAAGTTCAATGCAATAGAATTTAATAGAGAAAGTGCAATAGAATAAAACAATATGAACACACTTATTGAAAAAAAATATGATGATCTTTACAATTTTCCATCTCTGAAAGAAAAACTATCTCCTCTCACGTATACCCATTGGGTGTGCTTATACCTGTCAATCTCGACACGACACGAAACCCGCACAAAATAAAGCGGGTCAAATCCGCACGATTAAAAGTGGGTCATTATTAGGTTGATCGACTAATAACCCATTTTTTAATGGGTCGGCAATGAGTTAACCCGATAACATGAAAGTAACCAGTGTAACCTATTTATAAATGAATCGATTTATTTTATATAACCCTCGATATGACACATTAAACATTATTTTCAATTTGATCAAGATTATATGTTCAATTCCAAAACTTAGTGTGTGAGTATTATATATCCCACAAATTTGTGACATTGAATAATTGAATTTTGATTTGACATTTCGTTCAATTTAATTGGTATTTGTTAAAAATGGGTCATAATATATCGGTAAATCAGACATGACACGACTCGAGAACTTGAGATCCACCCATTTATAAATAAATCGGGTTTGAATTTATATTTTTGACACGATTAGATAAATAAATTGGGTTTGGAGTTATACTTTTGACACGATAAAAATCTCAACCCGCCACGAATCCAACACGACACGACCTATGGACAAACTTGGATGTGCGATGTGCCTATCTTTAGTATCAACTTTAAAAAGTAAGTTTTCAAAAAATAAAAATAAAAATTGCTTATTGCTCAAGTTAAAGGGTTAAACTATTCGAAACGAAGTCTTCAAATGCGATGGCGAGATCATTTTCTCTGCTTGAATTCAATTGTGAGAGTGCTACGAGTTGCAATTGAATGATGTGAACGGAGGTATTAGGCTGATCCGTTCTTCTTCTCCCATTTGGTTTACGAATAAACTACGTGCCTAACCCAACATATAATCAAACTTTGATGACTAAACGTCGATTGTGATGTTTTTTTTTACAACTAATTAAGTTTATACTAGCTTCGGGTAGTTCTGTTTGGAGAAATCACTTAGCTCTTGCTATTCACGAAGCTGTAATGTTCGATTCGAATGCTTCTAGGTGTTTCGTTTTGTAATATTTTGTATGCAACATTATTTCATCTGAAAAAAAACGTTGATTGTGATTTGTGAACTTTGCCCTTGATGTAAAGTAATCAGTCCACTTGGATAAGAAGAACAATAGAAGAGGAGGAGGAGGTTGAGTTGGGACGTGACCACCAATTGAAATTTTGCCAACCAGACGATCAACGAGTACTGCCACCTTGACCTCCATGTACGCATAGTCCAAACAATACCAATTGATTATTTGATTATCACAGCTTGCACTCATTCAATAGCAACTCTACAAAGAGGGTGAAAGAGCTCATCTACCCATCATCACTCCCCATCATAACTGTAACCAAATGCATCCCCTAACTTCCCATTTCACACATTTCATTTCAAGTTGACTTTTTGAGTAAGAAATATGAGGCGTTAGTAACGAAAGCGTGTAAGGCGTTGGACGAATTACTTCTAATGGATTAAAAGCAATTATACCTTCTATTACACTGCAAGGACCCTGAATACGGTCGTTGATTAGTACTAAAAGAGGTCAACCCCCTCTTTCTGTCAAATAAACAAAAAGATCTGACACTTCCTTTCCAATTTCTTAGATTTTAAATACAGTAAAATTTAGATAATTTAATATTTAATAAATTAATATTTTTGATAAAATAATATTTTTTATTAATCTTAAAATTAATATTCGAATAATTAATTATTTTAATTAATTTTAAAATTATTAATTTATCGTAATTTTCCCGTAAAATACAAACAAGCAACAAGACAGAGCCCACCTCAGCTCTCTCAAACTTGTGACACCAGCACAAACTGATCGAGGAAAAAGCAACAGGCACCCCATGTTATGCCGCAAAACCACTTGCCTGTTCTGCCTCAGCTTCACAAACTGTGGAGGTGAGAGCTACCTCTCTCTACTTGTCTCTGGTTTGCCATATAGTTCATGTATGGTATCAGACACTCTACTACTACTACTACTACTACTACTACTACAGCCCTGTTTCTGATTCTCTCTTCACATCAAAAATCTAAGTTTTTCATGGGGATTATTACATGTACCCATTACTTTCGACAGTTCTTTTCTTGCCTCAATTCCGTTTCTTTATTATCAAAATTCACATTGTTCAGCTTGATTTCAAATCTTATCCAATTCACACCTCAACTGGGTTTTCTTCAAACTCGGTATAGTTGTTGTTCATGTTCCAAATTACCAATTATAGAATTGCAGTCACCAAGTTTGAAGCATGTCTCAACATTTTGGGTTTTGTTGTTCTAGTCAATGCATTGATGTAAAGGATTTTGAGTGCAGTTGGCAGATAGCATAAAGTTAAATCCATGTGTTAAACAGTTGGAAGTCTTTTCTTTCTCCTGTTCACATACTTGTTCTCATCTTGATTCTCAACGAGTTAAAGTTTTCTTCTTTTCATCATTTCTCTTCTCATCTGTTTCAATTCAGCTTCTAATCTCTTCTTCCATATATGTTTCCTTTTGGAGTTGTAGTCTTTTTGGTTTGTTGAACAAACATGGGGTTATGTTCATAGTGGAAATTGGGTAGATTCAGTTTCCGAACAAACCCTTGTTTCAAGCCTATGCTTTGGCTTGTGTTGTAATTCTTTCTTAAGCCATGGGATTAGGGAGTTTTGTATTGTTGGGTGTTTTTGTTCTCCATATGTCCCAAACCTGCCTGGCCAGTGTTAGCATCCTTGGTCAGATTAGTCCGGGTTTTCGAGCGACTCAGATGAATTGGATTGATAATAAAGGGATGTTTCTCTTGTCTAATCAATCCGATTTCGGCTTTGGCTTCGTCACCACTCCTCAAGATGTCGCTTTGTTTCTGCTTGTTGTTGTCCACATGAAAAGCATGAACATAGTGTGGACAGCAAATAGGGGCTCCCCGGTTACGAATTCGGATAAGTTTGTGTTTGATGACAAAGGTAGTGTGTCGTTGATGAAAGGGGAAAGTGTTGTTTGGTCTATAGACACTGGTGGCAAATCAATTTCTGCAATTGAATTGCAGGACTCGGGGAATTTGTTGTTGCTTGGAGATGACAGTGGAGTAGTTTGGCAGAGTTTTAGTCATCCAACTGATACTCTATTGTGGAATCAGAATTTTCAGGAAGGAATGAAACTTGAAAGTGAGCCAAGTTCCAACAATGTGAGCTATATTCTTGAGATCAAGTCAGGCGACTTGGTTCTTTCAGCAGCTTTCAAAACACCACAGCCTTACTGGTCCATGGGAAAGGATAGCCGTATGAAAATCAACAAAGACGGAGGAGTAGTCACTTCAGCTACTATCAGTTCGAATTCGTGGAAGTTCTATGGTAGTGCCAAAGTGCTACTATGGCAGTTCATTTTCTCAAGCAATGTCGATGTAAATGCCACATGGATTGCAGTTTTGGGAAAAGATGGAGTCATTTCCTTTTCCAATCTGAAGGATGGAGGTTCGAATGGTCCTTCAACAACGAAAATACCAAGCGACTCATGCAGCACACCGGAGCCTTGTGATGCATATTTTGAATGCAGCAACAGCAAGTGTCAGTGCCCTTCGGGGCTTAGCGCTCGTGCTAATTGCAAGACTGGAATTGTCACTTCATGCGATCCTTCAAAGGGGAGTACAAAGCTTACAAGTGCTGGTGATGGACTTTATTACTTTGCGCTGGAATATGTTTTGCCCTCTTCAAGAACTGACTTGCAAGGCTGCCATAACTCTTGCCTTGGCAATTGTTCATGTGTCGCTTTGTTCTATCAAAACAGTACAAGAAATTGCTACATGTTTGACAGGATAGGTAGCTTCCTGAATGCCGACGAGGGCTTTGTTTCTTATGTCAAAGTATTGAGGGATGGAGGAAGTACTGGGGACAGTGGAAAGAAGAAACACTTCCCATATGTTGTGATCAGTGCTGTTTCGACAGTAGTTGTTATCTGTGGCCTATTATTCGCAGGGTACCGATACCACACGAGGAAGAAAAATAATCCACAGGATCCTGAAGATACTTCAGAAGAGGATAATTTCTTGGAAAATTTGTCTGGGATGCCCATCCGTTTCAGTTACAAGGATCTTCAAACAGCAACTAACAACTTCTCAAAGAAGCTCGGGTCAGGAGGATTTGGCTCAGTTTACGAAGGAGTCCTCCCAGATGGAACAAGACTGGCTGTGAAGAAGTTGGAAGGCATTGGTCAGGGAAAGAAAGAGTTTCGAGCTGAAGTTAGCATCATCGGGAGTATCCATCATCTGCATTTGGTCAGGCTTCGGGGCTTCTGTGCAGAAGGAAGCTATAGACTTCTTGCCTACGAGTACATGGCAAATGGCTCTCTGGACAAATGGATTTTCAGGAAAAACAATGAGGACTTCTTATTGAGTTGGGAGACAAGGTTCAACATAGCATTGGGGACTGCAAAAGGACTTGCTTATCTTCATGAAGATTGTGAATCCAAGATTATTCACTGTGACATAAAACCTGAAAATGTGCTCCTTGACAACAACTACCATGCCAAAGTGTCAGATTTCGGTCTGGCAAAGCTTATGACCAGGGAGCAGAGTCATGTTTTCACAACAATGAGAGGAACTCGAGGATACCTTGCACCGGAGTGGATCACAAACTATGCTATTTCAGAGAAAAGTGATGTGTACAGCTACGGAATGCTGCTACTGGAGATCATAGGCGGGAGAAAGAACTACGACCCTAGGGAAACATCTGAAAAGTCACATTTTCCATCATATGCCTTCAAGATGTTGGAAGAAGGTAAACTCAAGGACATCTTCGACGCCAAGGTGAGCAAAGATGACGTTGACGAGAGGATCTCTACCGCGGTTATGGTAGCATTGTGGTGTATACAGGAAGACATGACACTGAGGCCATCAATGACAAAAGTTGTTCAAATGCTTGAAGGCATCTCTTCAGTTCCCCAGCCTCCAACTTCCTCAACGATGGGGTCTCGCCTTTACTCTAGCTTCTTCAAATCAATGAGCGAAGGCGGCACATCCTCTGGTCCATCAGACTGCAACAGCGACGCCTACCAGTCGGCAGTGCGCCTTTCGGGGCCTAGATAACATTTGCTGTGTAATGTATTAGGTGTCCTACTAAGCTTAATTAGGCGCAATGTGTATACATCTTGTTCTCCCATATTTCTTCTGTATATTCCTTTGATTACCTAAATTTTGTAACACTACCCACTATTTCAGCTCTATCATTCCAAGCTTCTTATTCTGTAAATAATGAGTGGTTTTGTGGAGAAACACTATAAAATATACTAATTTTTCTTTAACATTTAACAAGAAATATATATACGGTTTTTATTAAGTACGAAACTTCGCACTAAAATTTCGGTATGAAATTATATTTCACACAAAATTGAAAACGTAATTCGATTATTGAAATTAATCACCTTTTAGATATCCATGCAAGAATTGGACAGGCAAAATTTCATCTCAATTGGAGATGTTTTAACCATTTGATCGTGACATTGTTTAACAATGGAAACAGATTGTCCAATTTAGTTCAAAACTTGAATGTGGTGATCAAATAGTTAAACGATCTCCGATTGGGCAGAAATTTTGTATGTCTGATCCTTGCATGAGTATCTAAAAGATTATTGACTTTAATGATCAAATTACATTATCGATTTTGTGTAAAATGTAACTTCACACCGAAGTTTTAGTGCGAAGTTTTGCAATTGATGAAAACTCTGTGTGTGTGTGTAAAGGGACATTATCTGCTATAGCCTACAGGATGAAACTGTGTGTATATATATAGGGTCATTCCAATTATTAGGTCTATATAAGTAGATCATTACTGTAAATTTCAACCAAAATGATGATCGTTAAGGTATCGAACTAGGTTAAATTAAGGAATTGACCAAATCTGTCAAACCTGAACTGTTCATGTTTATAAACTTCAATTACTGTTTTGAATACCTTAACTATCACTATTTTGGCTGAAAATTTACAGGCTGGATCTATACATTAAGACCTAAGATCTGAATGGTGGAGATGGTAAAATATGATCTAAGACCTAGGACCTATATATATACATATACAACACCCTTCCACTAAGGTATACCTATTTTTAGTCATTTTCAGGCATAGGGAATTACACCAACTTTTCGATCATATTTTACCATCTCCACCGTTCTAATCTTAGGTCTTAATGTATAGATCGAGCCTGTAAATTTTCAGCCAAAATGATGATCGTCAAGGTATTCAAAACTACAATTGAATTTTATAAATATGAACGTTTCAGGTTTGACAGATTTGGTCTGTTCCTTGATTTAACCTAGTTCGATACCTTTCGATCATATTTTAACATCTCCACCATCCAATTATTAGGTCTATATCAGTAGATCATTCCTGTAAATTTTTAGCCAAAAGTAGGTATACCTTAGTGGAAGGGCTATATATATATTTATATATATATATAAGCTTTCACTCAGGTATACCTGAAAATGATCACTTTCGGGTATATGGCATTATACAAATTTTTTGATCATATTTAACCATCTCCACCATCCAACTACTAGGTTTATATGATTAGATCATTCCTATAAATTTTCAGTCAAAACAGTGATCATTAAGGTATCGAATTAGTTTAAATCAATGGACGGACCAAATCTGTCAAATCTGAACCGTTCTTACTTATGAGCAGGGGCTACTCCAGCTGCAGTTGAGGGCTACTCCAACTGCAGCCCAGCAAAGATTTTTAGCAAAAAGTCACATAATATAGGATATATATTATTTTCACACAAAAGTAAAATGAAATTAATATATGTATATATTTATATACAACAAATATCAGCAAGTTGTCTGCTTTTTAATTTGCGATTAGGTAATTCAAAGTTCTCAGAGTTCTCGACTAATAATATTTTTGATCTTGCTTATTCAACCTAAACATTGGATTTAAATTTTGTAAAATAGGTGTTATATAATTAAATATGTAATATATTTTGTTGGATATTTTGGGAAAAATAGGCAGAAGTGTGAGAAATTTTGTGTATTGAGCTTATTTTTTTGTTTGCTATGCTTTGCTTTTCTCAATTTTCTATGTTAAAGTTATTATAATAGTAGTCATTTGACCTAATGCCTTTGTTTATGACTTAAATATAATCTATACTTTGTTGCATTGTCGTTCTTATTTCTTGCTTTTTTGTTATATTCAGCCGTTAGTTTGATCTTCTCTATTTTTGTATTCTAGAATCAATGTTGTAAGTTTAGGCTAGTTCAAGTTCTAATAACTCCAATTCAGTATGGTATATGGGGCAGCAAATAATTTTTAATTAGACATTACAACGATTTAAAACCATAAATAAAAAATTGCGCTACGCACACAATACAGCCTCCCCCAATATTAAAATCTTGAATACTTTAACGATCACGATTTTGGCTGAAAATTTATAAGTTTAATCTACACATTAGGACCTAAAATCTATATAAGTATGCTCTGTGTGTGTGTGTGTGTGTGTGTGTGTGTGTATAGAGAGAGAGAGAGAGAGAGAGAGAGAGAGAGAGAGAGAGAGAGAGAGAGAGAGAGAGAGAGAGAGAGAGAGAGAGAGAGAGAGAGAGGAGTTCCTTCCACTCAGGTATACCTTAACGATTACCATTTTGACTAAAAATTTACGAGAATGATCTACTCATATAGACCTCATAATTATACAGTGGAGATGGAAAAGTATGATCTAAAAGTTGGTATAATGCCCTATACCTGAAAAAACTTCCACTCAGGTATACCTAAGTGGAAGAGTGCTATATAAATAAATAAATAAATATATATACACACACAGCAAGCTTCCACTAAGGTATACCTTTTTTTGGTCATTTTCAGGTATAAAGCATTACACTAACTTTTCGATCATATTTTACCATCTCCACCGTTCAAATCTTAGGTCACAATGTGTAGATCAAGTCTGTAAATTTTCAGCCAAAATGATGATCGTTAAAGTATTCAAAACTGTAATTGTAGTTTATAAGTATGAACATTTCAGATTTGATAGATTTGATCCGTTCCTTGATTTAATCTAGTTCGATATCTTAACAATTACCATTTTGAATGAAAATTTACATGAATGATCTACTCATATAGACCTAATATTTGGACGGTGGAGATGTTAAATATCATCAAAAAATTTGTCTAATACCCTATACTTGAAAATGACCAGAACAATGTATACTTTAATGGAAGGTCTCTCTCTATATATACATATATATATATATATATATTAAGGGACATTATCTGCTATAGCGTACAGTAAAGCCCTGGAGTCCTTGTTCAACATTGAAGCCCATTGATTCCTGACCGTCCGTAAAAGATGGCGTCAACAATTAGCTCCGCCGTCGTCTCCCTCCTCCGCTCCACAACCTCCGCTTCCACTTCCTCTCACTGTCTCTGGAAGTTCCCCTTCATTTCCACCCTTCCCGCCAAATCCGCATCAACGGTCAGTTTTCGCGCCAATTCTCCCTCCTCCGCCGATACAACGTCTTCAAATGTAAAATTGAAGGGTGAAGATCAAGTCTTGGGAAGAAGAGGAATGATGTTCTTCACAGCCACTGCACCTTTACTTCTTCATTTCACGGAATCTATGGAGTCTTTTACGGCCAACGCCGAGCAGTGAGTTAAAACTTGAAATGAATTTTATTTGTTTTTCAAAATTCAAATTATTAGTCTTTAATTAATTAGTTTGTGTGTATCTGAAATCTGAAATTTTCAAAAGGACGGAGGAAAATGTGTATGAGATTATGAAGGAGGAGATTAGGAAAGTGGTGTCTAAAGGGAAAGCTGCTGGTGTGCTGCGTTTTGTGTTTCATGATGCTGGCACTTTTCAATTGGATGATAATTCAGGTAATTAAGCTATGCATATTGAATTTGTTTCTTGATTAGTAGCTAAAAAAATGGATGATGATTGTGAAAACTAGGTGGGATGAATGGTTCTGTCATTTACGAACTTGGTAGACCGGAAAATAAAGGTCTTAAAGCTCCTTTTAAGGCAAGCATTTGCATCTCTCTTTTTGTTTTTCGGTTTTCTGTTTGTGTAACATGAGTACTGAGTAGGGCAACTTGTATACAGATACAATATTCTGTCAAGCTAAGTCGTTGCTGGATTAAATTGTTAGGTTAGATTTTAGAGAAGGCAAAGATTGAGGTGGATGCAATACAACCAGGTATGTATAATGTATCCTCTGACGCACAGAGATTGACAAGAAATATTTAGTATTGGATGAATTGGGGTTGCGCTAACGTTGTTTGTATGTTTTCGATGACTAGTGTCGTGGGCAGACATGATTGCTGTGGCTGGAGCTGAAGCAGTTTCAATATGTGGAGGTCCAACTATCCAAGTTTCATTAGGAAGACTAGACTCAAAGTAAGCCAGGAAAATAAAACAGCCTCACTGTTCAGTGTGTTATGACTTGGGTGCCAAGTATGGCCAATGTAGTTGACATACCATAAATGATTAGAAATGGAGTCATAAGAACTTTTAGTCTTGTGTTTCCGCAGCCTTAATGTGGAGCGAAAATTTGAACTCTGCTGCTAACAAAAGCTGATATGTCCTCTTTACTAAAAGATTCCTGTCATGTGTGACTTCTCTCATATGTTTCCAGGGAGCCTGACCCTGAAGGAAAACTGCCTGAAGAAACTCTTGATGCTTCTGGTCTGAAGCAAAGCTTTCAAACAAAAGGCTTATCGTGAGTACATATTTGCTAACGATTATTAGTTTGCATGTTCTAGATCAAAAGCTGTAAATAAAACTGTCTTCCTCAGTTTTTTATATTTTTTTGTTTTGATTGACCATCTTCCTCAATTTTACTTAGTCCAGGTATGAAGTAAAACATAATTGCATCTGTCATTTGCAGAACTCAAGAACTTGTTGCTCTATCAGGAGCCCATACTCTAGGAAATAAAGGTTTTGGGAGCCCAACTGTTTTTGACAATTCGTACTTCAAAGTTCTTCTCGAGGAATCTGTGACTTCAGGTAAAACAGTATTAAGATTGAGAACTGCAACAAATAAGAAAGATGTTTATTTTCTTATTTTCCATTGTTCGATAACTTCTGTACGTGCATCAGGTAGCATGTCAAGTATGACAGGGCTTCCTTCAGATCGTGCACTCCCCAAGGATGATGAATGCTTGAGGTCTACTCATCTCATAAACTTTAAGCTGCTTCTAGTTTCCTTATCTTTTATGACTATATACATTCATGGGTAGCCCTCCACTCTAGTAGGATTTCCTGCACTAGCATGTTTAAGAATATTGTCTCTAAGTCTCTTGATCTGCACATCCAATTAAAGAAATTTAGTTTCATGAACAGGTGGATCAAAAAGTATGCTGACGATCAGAACAGTTTCTTTGAAGATTTTGAGAAGGCTTACATCAAACTAGTGAATTTAGGAGCGAAGTGGAAGAGCCTGTGAATATTTGGAGGAGCATCTTTTTCACATTTTGTGTGTGCTATTCTTGTTGGGCCTGCTCTATGCATAAACAAATACAGTAAAGAGTTGAAGAAGTATACCAATGGGGCCTACTGGCCTAGAGCCTCATAAACTATAAAGAGTTCAAAGTGAAAAGCAGGCTCAGGGTTGGTTGGGCTTGAGCCACACTGGACGCTCAAATAGGTACGCTTTGAATTATATGAAGCTTAAATCCTTAATAGCTAATATAGATGATTAGCTGCACATTTTAGCCGAAAGAGTTAAAGGTCAGGTGACCCAGACAAGACTTTTTACCTTGTAAAACCCTTCATTTTCTGATCAAATGATTAATTGTTTACTTGCTTAGGACGCCTTTAATCCAAAAAAGAATGGAACTTTGGACGAGAAGTAAAGCGTATTATGTGGGGAAGTCTGGGTTCGTTAGAGCTATATGTAGAAATGATGTTGTACCCTCGAATCTTTGGGCGTATGATGCATTCTCAGATAGTCCCATGATCCATCAAGTAGTTAACAAACTTAACATTTACTCTATTAAGTGGGATGATTTTCACCTCCCCGAACCGAATTACAAGTTTCCGATTAAATACTACCCAGCACCTTGCTGAAGATTCCTAGCATTAGTTTCACAAAAGCATTCAACATTTCGGATTATGAATGGTTTCGTTAGTTTGATAGAAAGAAAGGAAAACAAAAGAGGAAGACTTGGAAAGAAGTGTCACACTGTCACTGATTTCACTATTATAATAAGTGAAGCTCTAAGCCAACAACATAGGTCCAAAGGTATGCTCGTTTCCCGGAGGGTTGAGCAAACCCCTAAATATACTACTATAGGTGTGAGAATATTTTAGAGGTTAAACTTGATCTCGACCACTCAATAAACGGGCTTTGATTTTGGAGTGTGGTTCAGATTTATAGACTGGAATCCTGAGATGTCAAATATCAAAACAAGAACATACACGGTCTATCCTTAAAAAAGTTAGCAGCATCATTAACGTTTGTTAATATATATAACGCACATAACTAAAAGAAGGATTAGATGCTCAGAATTGATCGGTATAGGCCTTGTTACCCCACAATTTCTTGCAATTTATTTTAGACACTTGACCACTTTTGTGGCCGGGGCTTCTTTCTGGTGGGAAATCGGAATAACAGACCAAACAAATTTAGATTATGATTAGTGAGAACCCACATAACTTTCTTCTTTCGGAAAAAAAAATCTACTTTTGTCTTTTCAATAGAGGATCTTCAACTCTGCTTGAAACACGGTTTGAAATTGAGGCATCTAATCAAACCCTGGAAAGAGATAACTGTAGCAAATATCAAAGTAGACGGTTCTAATGCACTCAAAGGGTAGAAAATTGATGGACCAATTGAGCAGCAGACCATGTTAGCTATGTAGGTATCATAAAGGAGACGATGCATCATTATTAATCACCCCTCAATTAAGTCTTTGGTTTTTATTCTTGTTCAAGAGTCAAGATCGAAGCACTTAAGGACAGTCCCAAGGGGTCCCTGAACTGTCTGCAATATACTGTAGTGTATCCTGTTTATCCAATTCCAAGCTTCTCCCATTGGTTCTGTTCGGTGTATCTCTTCCTCCAACCAAAATATTGAAACAGAAAAACCCTTATCCTTGAATTGTTTTACTCAAAACACACTTTGTTTTTGTGTGGATTAGTTTTTTTAAGTTGAGTTTGCATCACATGCGTGTCTGCAACCAACTCACCTTTAAGCAAGCATATAATGATCAGAGATATAAATGGTTCATTTTGCTTAGCTTTCACTGAAGAATTCAGAATTCTTGTAACAGAAATTCAGAATTTTGCTACTCATTGGTTTTGTACTACTTGAACTCTTGGCAGCCTAGAGATCGAGATTAACTTAGATCCAGCTACAAGTTACAAATCTCTATCAGCAGCAGCTTATAGTTTCTTTATAGTTATCTTGGCCCCTGTTTGTATATAGTTGGAAATGATTAGGGTGCAACAAGAATTAGAAAGTAAAAGGAGCAAGAAATGAAAGAGAACAGGAACATAGTTGGGCCACGGCACCTGGGTGACGAAGTCCGGCCACCAGTATTGTAATCTTAAAAGTCACTATAAAATTTTCTTTCTGTTTTGTCTTCGAAGATAGGTTCCTCTCATTCTCTGCATACCATATAATGTGTGTTTCAGTCTTTATCAGTCATATTCCAAAAGAAAATTGGGAACTTTTTTTTAATGTAAAAGGCTATCACTAGTTCAGGAAGCAAAAGACACACACAAGTTTACCACAAATAATGGAATGGTGGATATAATATCCGTTGTCACCAATATACTAATTTTTTCACAAAAATACTCAATTTTGTCATTAATATATTTATTTTTGTCATCAACATATTCATTCTTGTCACCAATAATTTGAACGGTATTTGTTTGTCACCCCTTTATTGACCACAAACAACTCAATTTTGGCTGCATTCATCCTCTAGGCTAAATAGCCACTAATATTGCTTGTCACCCTCTATTTATCACTTTTGAGTATGTGGCATTTGACCAATATTGTAGTAGTGTATATATGAAAATCAAATATACTAATTCTCACACGAAACCACCGAGCAAGAAGAATAATACTTTTTTCGGTTTCGTGGTCTATACACAAATCCTAAAAGCTGTTTTTATGAGATTAATGTGTTTAACATATTGTATATGATCAAGCTTAGATAGCCATATTAGGTTAGATAACAGAACCTCCCTTGCAGCCAAGGCGTTATGCAACAACCATGCTTGACACAAGTACTACGCCTCCAAAATGTCATCTATTTTGTATGCAAGCTAGTCCTCAAGCTTATTAATGAGACGTAGAAAGTGATGGTTCACAAATTAACTCGATCAGAATGGTTTCTGTATTAAGGTGGTCATGAATTAATGCAGAAGAAGATATATTTATCTATAGAGGAGGAGAAGTAGGAAGAAGAAGAGGATGGAGTGGGGAGGTAGTAAGTAATGTATGAGGGAGACCTTTAATCCAGAGAGAGAGGCCATAAGGATTTATTAAGGGTTTGAGTAGGACACATAGTACACGTGCAAATGATATAGAATGTCTTGGAGAGTAATAGGAAGGAGGGAGCATACTTAGGTCACCTCCCACGCACCTCTGCTTCTTTGTGTCTTTCAACTTGTACGTACGTTGCTATCTTTCATATAACAGGATCAACATTTTCAAGCTATACAATAAGATACGGTTTCTGTAACAGTTGAATTTTCACGATACAATAATGTTTGGTCGGTTCATATTATCGATGTGAGAGACTGATCACATTTACAAAACTAAACAGTTCCGATCGGCAAAGAAAATAGCTAGATTCAAATTAAGATGAAGGACTTGTTTGAGACTTGTTTCGGCATTTCGTAACCAGTCTCAAATTAAACATACCCCAAAATAACACATGATTTGCTTAAGATGAACGTAAAGGATATTAATTTGGACCATTAAAAATTTCTTTTTACCCTAATTGGGGGGTCATATATGGATGGTGATAGGCTGATAGCAGAGTTGATAAAAGGTGTTCCTTAGGTTTCCATGCAACTTGGGGTAAGAGTTCATTATAGTCGATCAATTAAGCAAATTCTGAATGGAAATTTGCTAATTAATCTAATATATTTACCTTAAACTATGATTTAAGGACATCAAATAAGACAGCCAATTCATGGAAAATCAGTCCCATCGGCAAGATTACGCTTTTATTATAAAATTGGACTATGGTAACAAACAAAAGTAAATCAGAGACAAAATTTGTATGTGCCCATGAATATATAATTTTGCCTTTTATTCAATTTTCATCTTGGAGTGTGAGTATACAAGTTTTTGCTCAAATTGCAAACTCTACAGATCAACCGGAGTGGTTAAGACATGGTTATTATCGGCTTAAATAAATCATAAACCATGTTAAACAATGACAATAGTGACATTATCAGAGTCCATCATATGAAACAAACGACAGTTATCCTTCAAAGATCATTATGAAATATACTCTAAAACCCTAGCCGCCTCTAAGTCTTGCATGTCGGGATCTTCTTCGTCGAACGATGGCGTTGTCCAAATCAGCCTCCATCGAGCTAGTCTGTCACAACGTTCTTCTCCTCTTCCCTCGTCCTTGGAGCGCCACCATTGGACGTTCACCGAGTTGCGGGTGGCTCGATGAAGCGAGTCTCGCAGTTCTTCCTGATCAGTAAGTCTCTGTCACCAAGAGAAGTGAATTTACGCGACTTTCATGTGTGTTTTAGGCGTGTTTGGAATATGTACTGGGGTTTCAAAGTCGAGGAACAAGACAAACTACTGGTATTTTCTTTTGATAGCGTTTATGACAAGAAACGAGTGTTTCAGGGAGGACCTTGGTACTACAAGAAAGCACCGCTGGCCATTGAAGATTATGACGGAGCATGAGATCGCTCTAAGTTCTCTTTTGTCTCTTTACGTTTCTAGACTCGGATCTCATGCATTCCTCTATTGTTTAAGGATATGAATAATTTTGCTGTCTTTTCTTCTCTGACTAGGGATTTTCTCGATTATGATCGAGACATATTAAAGATGGGCCTTGTTAGGGTTTGGCTCTCACAGGTTGGATGCTCCTTTTGTGATAGAAAATGAGATGGGGATGGTGCCTGACATTGTTGAAACAATTAGGTTTTTCTATGAAAACTTACGAAGACGTTGTGATGCATGTGGAGTAATCTGGCATTTGAATGGTAAGTGCACGATTCGCCATTTTGTCTTGCCAAGAAAGGATCTAGGTTCGGCAAAGACTAACAGTAGCCTTGGTAGTGCACCGACGGCGGAGGCAGGGTCCTCATCGAACTCTAGTTCGGGATAGACTTTAATTGTGACATCAATGTATCCTTTAACCTTGAGGAAGAAGATTCAATTTGGTTTTGACAATTTTCTACTCCCCTCTTCATTTGCTGATTTTTCTTTCGGTAAGCAATCATTGCCAACAAAGGAATGGTCAACTTTGGAAGACTTTCAACGTATGGCTAATAGGAAAGTCAGAGCTGGACCAGTGGTAATTCGCTTAGAAAGAGTAAATGCGACTTCCGGGTCAGAAATGGAGGAAGCGGAGACTCATAAACTATCTTTGGCAGGTAAGAGAGATCGAATGAAGAAGGTGTCATCCTCCCCAAAGAAACAGAAGATCAACACATCAGAGGTTATCTTGGTAGAGGCACCATCTGATAAGAGAATCAAGACCCCTACTTTCCCTAGACGTGTCACTGCAGGTTCGTTTGGTTTGGTGGAGACACCTGACGATTATCTTGTGGACAAGAAAAAGAAGCGTGATTGTCGTCTAGGCTTAAAGAACAAGGTGAAGGCAAGCAAATCTACTAGTTCAACACCTCTATTGTTGACTTACCCTACTCCTCCATCGGGATCTTCAAGGAAAGAGAAGGAGAAGGTCAAGTGATCGATGTCCTATTTTGACTTACTATAACCTTGTTAGGGATCCTACTTTGAGGTGATTGAATGACATACCACAATTACTTGTATTGGTGCTTTTAGTCCCTCTCTTTCCTCATCCTGGACTATCTGATAAGATTGTAGTAAGCTTGACATCTTGTTGAGCTTAATCGTACTTAAAGAATAGTATTTGTCTAATCTTTTGTTTCCTCATTCCTGTGGAGGGGTTACTCTTTTCATGTGATGTATGTACTATTTCAGCTAGGAGGTTTGAAATAACTCTCTTTTTACACAAAAAAACAACAACAATAGTGACATTTATGATATGTAGTTAAAAATTGTATCGATATTGTCCTAACTTAAATTATATGAAGATATTGAGTTTTATCTCAAATTACGCAAAAACTAGTCAACCCAATTTCGCTTCATGGTTGTCTACTTGATTTAAGCATTGGAGGAGTGAAGATTGGTCATCCAATTACACTCTTAACCGTTTTTCCCTTTGTTTGCCTCTTCGATACCGAACTTCCACACCTGAACGGATTCTTTGTTAGCACATCGTTCCTACCAAAATTCAATGTTAACAACATAAAAAGAATAATGTCGATTGCATGTGTTTACAAACAATTGATAACTCATCTCCCCGGGTCAATCAATTGCGCACCGACATAACATAGAAAATGCTTAATTTTTTTATTTATAATTTGCCGTTTATGGATGTTGACGTTTTAAGAAATGTTTTGAAACGGTTAAAAATTACTTTTTGTTCGCGCAAACTTTCTTTCCCATGTTTTATTTTCTTTATGTAACTTCCAATACACGCATCACACATGTAATAATTGACACTCATTGATGTTTTTGGTTCTCAAATCTCGAATCTCGCATCTATATTTTTTTTAAGGACACCAATGAAAGCAAATACATCAAAAGGATATAGGAGATCCAAGAAACAGATGACACAAACTGCAAAGTGAAAAATAGGAGGACAATGAGGTGATTAGAGGGGAGGGTAAGACATTAGTTACTTTAACGTATGTGAAACAGTAAAAGAGTAGTAGATTCCTATGGCGTATTCATACGGTTATGTATGTGTTCCTTCAGGCAGTGAGAGTGACCCGAGTGACCTGGATTTTGTTCAAATCCAAATCGTATAGAGAAAAGGCCTTCATTTCTCTCTCTCCTCTCTCTCTCTCTCTCTCTCTCTCTCTCTCGGCGCACCGGCATTTCACAAATCTCCCACTTTCCATTATTCGTTCACACTCTCTCTCTCTCTCTCTCTCTCTCTCTCACAGTTTCAAATTTCAAAAATCCACTGAAATTATTTTCATTTTTTCTCAAAAATAAAAACCAAAAGCACATCAAAACCAAACCCCCAGCTCTTCCGAATCCGTGAAGATCCTCCCTTTTTCTGGGTTCGGATCCTCCGATCCGCTTCCGCCGTCGCCGCCGTCGCACTCGCGACTCTCAGATCCTTCAAGGCATGGACTTCTAACCGTCGCACGCTCAACGAGGTGAGTTCAAAGCTTACCGAGTAGTTTCACAGTGCCACTTGGTTTGTGTGTTGAGGAAATGAGGGTAGAAATGTGAAAGAAGCCATTGAATCTGGTGGAGTCGTGTTGTTTTCGGCTGAAAATTACCTAAATTTGAGCTTGAGGTTTTCGTTTTTTAGTGTGATTTTGGCTTCGTTTTGATAGTGGATGCTCGGATCGTTGATTGTTGTTGCTGATTGTTTGATGCATGTTTTAGGTTAGATCAGTGTAAGATGATGGATTTTGGTACCTGCAAATGTGCTTGTGGTTTCTGCTTGGATGTGGATTTTTATCTGTTTTTGAATTTTATATCTCGGAAAAGAATGGATGAACTAAATTGTTTAGCTTGTGCTGATTGAAATTCCGTAGTGTTTAGATTCAGTGATGTCTAAGCGCAGTAGTGTATAAATGGAATGTGAGTAGTTAACTCAATGTTTAAATCTTAAACATGTTTGTACCTTTGTTTTTACACTTAGTGATATCTTACTCTTCTGTTGTGGATGACAGTTGTTTCATAGTCGCCTGCCTCATCTTAAAGTTGCTTACACTCTGCTATTTCTCTATGTGTGTAGTTTTGTGTGTGTGTCATGGATTCGGACAATTCGGAAGCCGCTCATGGGCTTCGGGTGGCCATTGAAAATGGCGGTCATGAAAAACTCGGTGTTGGTCCAGACAGCAATGAGACTGCTAGCGAAGCTGCTTTTGCAGAGACTGCAGCACCAAATGGAAAGGTGGAGAACACCAGCTTGGATGATGGTGTGTCTAATAACTCATCAGCTGGGGAAGTCAAAGAGGACTCCAATGCCAAACCTGCAGCCAATGGTTTGAGTATTGCAAAGGTATGAAGTGTTTGATTTTGGCTGTGTTCTGTGAGAGTCTTTGGAATTGTAGATTTACCTAATTGAAATTCCACCCGTGCGGGTGTGTGGTTACAGAAAGGGGGAGTGAAAGTTTCTGCTCATTCGAAGCAATCCAAAGTGCAGAAGGGTCAAGGTAAGAGTAAGATTGAGAAGCCCCCTAGTCCAAAGAGCACTTTACCAATCCGGGTGAAGATAAGCAAAGATGGAAATGGTGCAGAGGCACCTACTGTTTCAAATGGTTTAGCAGCTCCAAATTCTTGCCCAAAGCAGACTAACAAGAGTACATCATCTAATGGGCAAGAGGTTCAGTTATCCAATGTAAAACTTTATAGTTTTTCTTGGTTTCTTTGTTTTGTAGCTTTCCCTATCTCGGTACTACTTAAACTTTGTTTAATGTTGATAAATATTTGGTTGTTGATCATCCCATCTGACTGTATCTGATTCCAGCAGCAACCAAAACAATCTGAGGCACCATCAACTGAGGGCTTTGTGTGAGTACTGCTTGTGCTTATGGTTTATCTGTACTTCCATGCTTTATATGTCTTGTGTTTCTTTTTCTTGTCTTCTTTGTTTTGAATGGTTATGCTGAGTGGATATTTATATCTGGTAGCATATATATTAATTTGTTCGATCTGACCTTTTTTTTTAACAGTGAGAAGACAAATTTGAAGCCACTAGTCAAAGGCTCCTCTGATAAGGGTGATGGAGACTCACAATCATCTTTGTATCCTTGTCATTCTGAGAACATTTGTTGTCTTTGTACTCTGCTCTCGTCCTACAATATTTTGTCTATAGCATGTTACTATCGTTTTACCATGTATCCTTAATGTCTTCATAGAAGTCCCACAGAAGGAGATATGAAACAGCCTAGAGTGGGTACACTGCCAAACTATGGTTTCAGCTTTAGGTGTGATGAAAGAGCTGAGAAAAGAAGAGAGGTCAGTTTCATACTTGCAACTTTCTGATTATGCTGGTTTCTCCAGCACCATTCTCTTACATCACAACGAAAGGCTTACAATATTATGTTGGGCAGTTCTACACCAAACTTGAGGAAAAGATACATGCGAAGGAGATGGAGAAGAATAATTTGCAAGCCAAGTCTAAGGTGGTAATCAATCAAAGGTCATCTAACTCTGTGTGTGACCTGTTCTCATGTGAAAGCTCCATTCTTTTGCAGGAAACCCTAGAAGCTGAGATCAAAATGCTCAGGAAGAAGCTCACTTTTAAAGCAACACCAATGCCAAGCTTTTATCAGGAGCCTCCACCTCCTAAGGTTGAGCTAAAAAAGGTATATCTATTTCCTTTCCAAATCACAAATGCTCAACATAATTTTTGTTGTTTTGTCTGATTTCCAGTCCTCTGGTGAACCTGGTTTGCTAGCACTATGTTGGAAATTCATTGTGTAATTAGATATCTAAGTGGGGCATGCATCAAATTATTCTAGAAACTTCTGAATGGTGGTTGATTTATGTCTGTTATTGGGCTCTGATCGCAAGAATTATCTCCATTGTTAATGCAGTAGCCAAGTCCTTGTGTAGCGTCATATGCTATTTCATGCGTATGGATATTTTAGGTGGCAACGTATTTGGTACTCATGCTTTTATCTGAGTTCAATAGCATTTGTAACTGTTGACAGTTGTTTCTATAGTAGTTAGAGAGTATTAGATCATTTACGCATTCTTCGTAACGTAAATGTAAGATGTACATGTACAGAAATGGGTTGTCAAATCAATTTTTACTTTACTATTAAACTAACGCCTTTGTCGAAGTTCAATAGCATTTGGAACCAACTAACCGTTGACTGTTGTTTCTCTAGTAGCTAGAGAAATGGGTAAATGTAAATGTAAATGTAAATGTAAGATTGTCATGTACAGAAATTTGTGCATTCTTCATAACATAAATGTAAGATGTACATGTACAAAAATGGGTTCTCAAATCAATTTTTACTTTCCTATTAAACTAACGTCTATGTTGACCTTCTTGATATATCTTGAGTTATTTTAAAAAGGATATATATGTCTGAGGGTTCTATGATGTGGTCTAAAATGTTAATGCTGGTATAAACTTGCTTGTTATCATGGTTTAGTTTGGCTGGTTTTAGCACCATTAAGCTCTCAGTTATTCCTACTATCATAGATAAGAAAATTTTGGTGAAGCTTATTTTGGACATACTGTCTTAATGCATTGTTGCAGCTACCAACAACAAGAGCCAAGTCTCCCAAGCTTGGCCGCAAGAAGAGCTCACCTCCAGCTGATTCTGAAGGAAACAGTAACATCAAGAGTCAATCTGCCAGGCTTAGTCTGGATGAGAAACTTCCTCAAAGCTCTGCCAAAGGACCTTCTCCTGTGCATCCAAAGAAGCCACAAAGAAAGTCTCTTCCTAGACTGCCATCTGAGAAGACCACTTTATCTAATGTGAAGAATGTTCGAAAAAGTACTTCTAAGGCAATAGTTGAGGAAAAGAACAACTTAATTAATGCGATGAATGAAGCGGCTGCGCCCTCGCCTAATGCTACAAGTGAAGCTGGATCTCACACCCAAGATCAGGGAGTAGTGCCTAGAGCTGCGGTAACCGAACCTCTTGAGCCGGAATTGGTTCCCAGGGCTGAGGTAAGTGAGGACCAGTCCCATTCAGATGACGAAACAGTTGATGAAGAGCAACAGCATGCTACCTTGGTTCAAGAGCCTATAGTACTGGAGAATTGAAATTAAAGTATGGACATAAGTCACATACCTGGATGCGCAAAAGACTTATGAAATAAGGTATTTAATCTCGAATCATTAGACAAAGAAGGCATGAAGAAGATACTGGATTATGGTTTTGTGATGCCGTCTTGTCTGTAGTCAGCAGCATGGTTGTTTGGTGTGCTTGCTTTCAGAGGTTGCTGCTCTTTTCACTGAAATTGTACCTTTCAGTTTGCAGCACTGTATGTAACTATTTGTCAGGTTGTTTTCTAATTTATATGTTTAAGCATGCATTAGTTGCCAGATAATTAGAAATATTTGGGAAAATTTTGGAAACATCCGCCGCTAGATAGTTCGTGCTTTGGGAAGTATTTCATGTTTAAGCTCTTCTGTTGAACAATTGGGGATTGTGAATCTATCAAGGGTGATCTTGTGCTGTACATCCTGTTTAAGTTCTCATCAGCTCTTGCCTTGTATTCTTATGTCAGTACTGCGCTCATTGAGAGCTCAAAGAATTACATGTGAACTGTGGTTTGTCCGATTTTTGAGTAGTTTGTTATTCATTTTATGATTTTCTTCGTTTTCACCTCATTTTAATAAACGTTTATGCAAGTTAAATTTCTTAGCTTAAAGTTTAGGGATACGTAGCACTGTAATATGCTCGATTTGATGATTTGATGATTTGATGAGGTGTAAATCGAGTTGTTATAGAAAATGGTATTTGCTAGTTTCATAAGCACAAGAAGCGCATTGTTATTTCGGATGTTTTTTATTCTCTTTTGTGTGAGACATGCATGGCCTATCTTCGTGTCAGTCGAAATTGAGCTCCAACTCCTCCAAGCTTTTTGATGAAGGATTTATGGATCTTCAAGTCTTCCACCATCTAAATTATCAACCGGTGAGAACAATGAGAATAGGAGGATGGGGACAGAAGCGATCCTTAAGAACAAGATGGGGATAATTAGACAAAGACCATCCTTGCCGGGGACTCGTTTAGAACAATGCAAATGGGTCGGGCCGTGATTTGGCTCTCTCCTTTTGTTTTTATTTTTGAATTAAACGGACGAATTACGAATAGCTTCATTTTCTTACTTAAAAATTCTTATGCTACTTGGACGTAAATTCTTGAAGTAGCACAATCAAGCAAACGAATGTCAAACATTTACATAATTGTGTTTCCTTGTTTGTTTAGCTTCCTGTTTTCCCTTGATTGCTGTTAAAGCAAAATATGAATACGACTATGTACTATGTACTCGGACAAACTTATAGCTCACACGATATATATTTAATTTAATTTAATATATAACAAACGTGGGTTTTCCACTGTACCTATTCATACTGTTTGAAATTATTCAAAGCATGCGAGGCGTGTTGGACACTGTTCTGGATCGATTCTCGCTCTTTCTTCTCAGCCGTTGATTTCCTACCGGCTCTCTTTACCTTGCCCACTTTCCAGCCTGTGCATACTTTCTCACCACACTCCTCTTCCTCTCCGTTCTTGATTTATTTTCACCTACCACTTCCAAAATTGTACTCCTCTTCCTCTGTGTTCTAGATCCCAATCTGGGCCAAACGAACTTTGAGAGAGAGCCGCACACAAATCAGAGCCAGAGACCAAGTGTAGGCTTTCGGGTTCATCGCTGAACTCAATTGGGTGTGTACCGATTTCATTTTCCATAGTTGTTGATATTACATTTTACGACTTTCATCAATTTTTAGCGAAAAATGAAGATGGGGGAAATGATTTGCTTATGATAAGTCTTCGTAGCTGGTATTACAGTTCTAGTACTTGATTTTTCTTGATTATGATGAGGTCGTCGAGCTTTCAGTGGTGTACACAGTTATTTGATCTCTATTTATTCTTGAAACAGAGCTATCATATAATGGCACGTTCTCTTCAAGAGCCAGCTGCAATAGTCTTAATTAGGTTGAACATCAACTTAGTCACGAAGTTGAAATACAAAGTCATCTTCGACATCCCCATATTTGGTGCCTGTACAGCTACTTTTATGATCAGGTATTTTGCTGCTGAGTGGTATTTGTTTGCACCGATGTTACTTATTGGAACAATATTGTTGCAAACTGACATTGGAAATGGGATTATTGCAGAAAAAGTTTATTTGATATTTGAGTATGCTGCCAAAGGAGAACTTTACAAAGACTTACAGCGGTGTAAATACTTCAGTGAAAGACGTGTTGCCACTGTAAGTTGTTTCTCTGAATTCATGACACTTTTAGCATTTCTCTAACTTATTCTGAAAAAGGAAAGTGAAATCAAATCCTGATGTTAGTGCATATGTGGCATTTGTAGTATGTTGCATCGTTGGCCCGAGCCCTTATATACTGTCATGGAAAGCACATGATTAATCACAGAGATATCAATTCAGAAAACCTTCTCATTGGGGCATAGGTGTTGAGATTAAACTCGAAATTGCCTTTATGGAACTCAAAATATAGACGGGCATCGGGAATTCAATGTTCTAGACTCCAAAGCAATATATTTTGAACATTATGGTCCTGCCACTTATAGGACTCACAAACACCTTTGCTAAGTATATTCCAATTAATGTATCAGGACAGGCTACATCAAGTACTTGAATGGAGTGAAGTTTTATGGAGGTTTTTTTTAATATTAGCATTGATAGGGTTATATATAGAAGAGGAAGTCACAAATTATGTTTGTAGTCTGTTAGAATGGTTCAGAAGCTACGATTTGAATAATATAGAGTTGGGGAGAGTGAAATGGTAATGGGATTGCCGATGAAATATGAATTGAGCTACCTAGCTAATTGGGTATATGGTACAGTGCGGAAGCAACAATGTAGTGGAGGCAGCATATTGTTTTCCAGGTATAGCGGCTTCCGCTTTTATTAAACTTTTTGCTTTTGGTGAAATTTCATTGATGTGTGTATCTATCTAATTTACAAGTGATATTGGTGCAGATCGATATATTCTAGTTTGAGACTTGGACCAATCAGATTATCCCAGACTATATATAGAGGCGGTGGTCACAACAATGTAAAAGATATAGATCCCGCATTTTTCTCTCATAAGTGAGGAAAGGGGGGAGAGGGAGGGAGGGAGGGAGAGAGGGAGAGAGAGAGAGAGAGAGAGAGAGAGAGAGAGAGAGAGAGAGAGAGAGAGAGAGAGAGAGATTGAGCAAGTGTGTACTTAGAGAGAGAGAGATTGAGCAAGTGTGTACTTTCTTAAATACTGCCAACTGTACGTGCTCTTCGAGATAGGAACAACACTGGTAAATGCTTCATTCTCTGTTGGTAGTGAACTTTGTATGCTTTTATTGGTAAAAGGATGAACTTTGTACTTGGTGAATATGATTAGTGTTTTCATTATCTGGGATTCAACAGCTTCTTATCACACTCATGATAGGCTTTAGCCTATTGGTTTTATGTTCCATTTCTGATTTCTTTCATTTTCTAATAGTGGCTAGCTACTTACAAAGGTGGTGGCTTTTCTTCAACTCTTTCAGCATCATATTGAGGGTAAACATTTCTTCGTTCCTCAATCTTATTCTTCTTTTTTGTCTTCTGGATACTAATTTCGTGAGTTTTCTATTGAGTTTCAATTTCGATGTTTGTAGCCTTGAAAATTTGTGGGGTTGATGTTGTATATATGAGTTTCTGTTTATATTGGTCTATAAAGTACAAGTAGAGTTCTAGCTTTGGTACTACAGCATTTGAATGGTTATTGATCTCTGTTTTCCTTTATTTGAGCAGTGCTGAAGTACAAGAAGGAAAACATGATTGTGGTAGGTTCCAATCAGCCACAGTTCATTCCAAGTTACCTATATAATAGAGGGGGGTTTTACTGTAGCTAGAATAGTATCTACAGTACCCAGTACGTGTGAGGCACACTTGCGAAGTTGTGCCTAACCCAACCCCATAAAATTATTCACATAATCACTTAACATGTAACCCAGTTGTATTGCTCCAGCGAACAGTAAACCTTCCACATTTTATAGAGGTGGCAGCAGCCTTAGGGTTTGAAGAAGAGAGAACATAGCAACATCAACATTAGTCGCAGCCATGGTTCTTAAGACCGAGGTTTGCCGTTTCAGTAGAGCCAAGATCTACCTTGGTAGAGGCATCAGATTCATCCGCTCTGATTCTCAGGTAAGAACCCCTGTCGTCTCTGTGATTTCTTCGATCATTTGTTTCATCAATAACATTGAGGCAGTGGCTTTTGTGTTTTTCTAGGTGTTTCCTGTTCCTGAACTCCAAGTGCAAGAGGTACTTCCACTACCTCCTCAAGCCCTCCAAGATCACATTGACCGCTATGTTCATGAAGCAGCATAAGAAGGTATTACAATGATGATTTGATTTGGTTTTGATTTTGATTTCTTTGATTTGGTGATTGGATGAGTAGTTTTTGATTTGGTGTTACTCAAGAGCCTGTGAAGAAGAAGCGTAGGGCCACCAAGAAGCCTTACTCAAGGTCCATTGTGTGTCCATTTTTGTTGTTAATTTGATCTTAATACTGAAATATGCATTAAATTCGTCTGAAATTCTTGAGTCATGGGCATTCATCTTGAAACTGAATTCATCTTATTTTTAGGTGAATCGTGATTATGGGTTTTCAACTATTAGTTGCAAAGGGTGATTGAAAGGACCCGATCCTGATTTAGTTGCATAAACTAGAATTAAGCCCTAACGACAACCGAATCTACAAAAAAAATTCCAGAGTTTCTTCTAAAATCAACAAAGCCCAAAAACTTGCAAAGAAAACACACTTCTAAAATGTCCAAAAAAATTAACCGTGGGCACCAAATCCCATCCGGGTTTCTTAAATCAGTCAAAAACTGAATATACTAGAAATATAAACTGTTTACAGAAGGTGATAAGAAATCCGAAGACTGAATGAAAAATACAGCATAACGGAAGTAAACTCTATACAGTATTTAGAGTGACTTCTAATTTATATATTACACAGGACTAGCAGGTTAAGTTAGGAATCTACTAGATGAGTATAGTGACATGAACTCTATGCCTCCGTCGTTGACAAGCAAACTCAGGATACAAACTGCAAACTGGGCGGAGGAAACCGAAATCCCAGAAAAATGCATATAAAATAATAAAACTGTTAAAGTCAGTAGACGAAAATAATAAAACAGAAAACTATAAGTAATATGTCTTTCACTATAAATGTACAAAAAAATAATGCGAGTCTAAAAATATGATCATCAAGGTACTCCTGGGTACTACAAAATATATGGAGGCTACGACTCGGGTTATCCGACCTCAAGTCCTAATACTGCCCATCTCAGGTTCCTAGCCCTCCTGTGTGCTCTATAAATCCTCGGGTCAGGTCCCTGGCCCTCCCGGAGCATCTCGGGGATCAACCGAGAGGCAGTGCATCGATGCAATAACTGTGACTATGCTATGTGTAAAAACAACTCATATATTCCTCCAAATGCAAATGCATAAACATAAATGCATAACTGTAAACTGTATACCTAAAAAATGCATAACTGCAAATGCATAACTGAAGACTCGCAAAACAACAGTAAAAATAAAATGTCCACTCACATTTATTACTTTAGAAGTCCTGCTTTGCATGGTATTATAACATTTCAAGATCCAACAGAAGCTCATGCATTTAGAATAGAAACATGTCGAGTCTCTTGGAGCAGTGGTGCGAAACTTTACTCAAATATAGTGCCCGAACAGATTCGTTACTGAATTTGCATACTTTCATGGTTAGCGTGCAGACACTTGAAGACCCAGAACTGATTATTTTCATAAAGAGGATTGGTGCTAAAGCAAGAGACTTGATTTAGGTATACCATACAGTGATGCTTTGTTCTCACTGGATTTCATTTCCAATTGTTAGAAAACACTTACTAGAGATGACATAGTAGAAAAGTTCTCTTTGATTGTTTGGATGTTAACTGGTTGTTCTCTCAATTTTTTTATCAACAGGAGATAGATTTGCTAAGCAAGCTCTCACATCCAAACATTGTTCAATATCATGGAAGTGAATTTGTAAGAGTCTAAAGACCTGAGTGAGTTCATGGTTCTTACATTAGTAAAGTTATGCTTATGATTTCAGTAAAAAAGTTCTCTTTGATTGTTTGGGTGTTAAACTGGTTTGAAAAAGTTTACATGGAAACTTCTGCAGTAGTCTTTAAAAGTGTAGCATGTATAATTATTTTTAGACATGTGGTTATGTGATCACCAATTATGTTTATTATGACTATGTGATGACATATATCAGTATATGTTGTAAACTAGCAAAGTAGGACAATTATCTTCTATTACTCATCACTACAGAAGATAAACTTAATTATCTGGCACATATATCTCTAAAGTTGTTTAAGTACGGCTTTGACGGCTTTATAAACTAGGATTTGGTGGTGGAGGACTTTTTTTCTTTCAAGAATATTCAGTCAAGAGAGATTTTTTTTGGGTATGTAAGGACTTGCAGTGATTTTTTCATATTAAGAAGAAGAAAAAAGCCCAAGTTTGTTTAGGTCATATCTATGTGGTCCATTGGAACGCCATTCTTGCCATTTGATCAAGTACTTTGAGGTATCTAGAAACTGAAAGTTTGAGCTTACAATTATCATTTGTTTATGTTGAAGGTTTTCTAATACATATGCTTATGATGAAGGAATTTGAAAATGTGAGTTAAATTAAGGATGGCTATAATCCTGCAACATGGATGTTGGAAGTCACAAGTTCTGCGAAAGAAATAGCTTCTGGGATTTTGATGATCTAATTTAAGAAATCAGAGGTATACAAGTATGTTTTTGACAAACCCTCTCCTGTTTACAAAGAATTGGTGATGAAAGTTATTCTTACTGATTGCGGGTTGGCTATCCACGCCAAGTTCTCTTTACTCCTCGATAGGGGAGTGCTGGAAAGAATGAATTAGCTATAGAATGGCATGTTAAAAGCAGCACTAGAGTATTAACCTGATGAAAAAAATTGTATTGACGTTGTCATTGGCTTTCTGCTCATTTGATTTTTACTACTGGCAAGTTTCTGAATTGTTAAAGATAAAAGGGTTTCTAAAAAGTTCCACTTTTCATTCAGTTAATGATCCAAGTTATATAGCTCACTACTGATAAGTTTTTTAATTATAGAATTTTCTGATGGGCTTTTGTGTTAGATTTTATTATTGATTTCTTAAATTAGTTTGCTTATGCTATTTTTGGTACTGTAAATTAGTTGGTTGTTTTTGGCTTTTGTCATCATGGTCTCCGATCCTATTTTTGGATGTTATCTCTTCTTTTTTTTGGTCTCGAAGTTCTTATCTCTTTCATTGTACTGTATTCCTGGTTTTGGTTTTTGACAAAAACTTGCCTTTAATGAAAGTTTTAGTCTTTTCCAATGCTGATTACTTGCTTTGATCAACATTTGCAATAAAATGATTGTTATAGAGCTCACGATAGATACTCAACTTTTACTCATTTTCCATATTATTAAGTACTCTTGGTTTTGTAATATCGTAGTCTCCATGTATTGTGGTTGTTATGCTTTTTACTGATTTTGTATGTAATATGAACAACCATTTAGTTTATATTGTGTAACTCTTATGTTGTAGGGATTGAAGTTGGAGAGGTGCAATAATAGCTACAACGAGGATCATAAAATGGTTGAACCAATGAGGTTGTACCTGGTGTATATGTGACCATTATAAGAAGAATAGGCATAGATGTATATCAGTATGTATGATCCTATGTGATCAGGTTAAGGTTTATCCAATAGAGGTGTGGTTAGGCCTGTTTTGTGATAGGCAACATCATATACTCAAGTTATTTGATATATGCGCACGTTGGGTAACTGATATCTCTATTATCAGATTCTTTATTTATGTATTTAATGACTGCTTATTTCCCATCAATAACGATGAGAGATGGATTCCTCCCAGTCTCCCACCCCACTTTTAGAACAAACCATAAATTTATATATCAAAAATACCAACAAAGAGAATCGTTTGCAGATCACAACTAAAATGTGAGTGGAGTCCGAATAATAAAGTACTGAATTGGTTCATGTTTTAACTTTTGTAGACAATTACATGCCATCGATTTGCAATTACCATGGGAACACTCAGCTACACAGTCGTGGCTTCACTATCAGAGTCTCCTATGTATGTAATTGTCATTCTCATATATGTATCGAATGAACACCATTTTAATTAAATCCCCATTTACAGAAGTACATGTCTTGGTGATTACCCTGCCAAATTCTAATCTCAAGTATCTTAATCTCAGGTATCTTTCATCTTGACATATCAGCTCTGTGACTATGTTTGAATTATGAATGACTCCTATTTAAGCAAGAGTGGAGTGCTATCTATTTAATTTTTACTCTCATTCAAATTGCTTTATTTTAATAGAAAGTTTAGGAGGAAAATGTGGTGTAACATAAAACTAATATGAATCTTATATCTATTTTCAACTGTTTCTTTTGGTGTTTATAATAATTGTTCAATTTCAACTCAAAACATTAATATTCTTCCTAATTGGATTTTTTTCGTCGTTACTCGAACCGTTACCCACACCTCACGCTTAGGTAAGCCTAGATCTTTATGGTTTTGATCTTATGAATATTCACATGTCTAATGTTGTATTGTTTGTTATTTTGCATCAAATTTCTACATTTGAAATTCTAATCATTACTT
Source organism: Geum urbanum (assembly GCA_946800695.1). Lineage (NCBI taxonomy): Eukaryota > Viridiplantae > Streptophyta > Magnoliopsida > Rosales > Rosaceae > Geum > Geum urbanum. Next base: position 12,544,995 of record OX326998.1, on the reverse strand, counting down.
GAAATTTGAAATTCTAATCATTACTTGAAATGATAATGAATCATAGGTAAATGGTATACTCGATGTCCCATAAAGACAAATGAAAAAAGATGTTCAATTAAAAAAATGGCACGGAAAAGATAAATAGATTTGAAAGTTTAAATATTGTTGTTAGTTTATGCGTTGAAGGAAGGATGAAACTGTGTATATACACTTACAATGCAAACTTAGTTGTCCTCATCACTATGTGAAGCAAAGATGCTTATTACAAAGATTAGAGACATCCAACCCAACATGCACGCCAACTTAATAAGAGTGTGTTTCTACAAATAAACACCTCAAATAATTCGATCTAATGAGAAAGATGGATTGCGCTACCTCTTGGTCGATGAGGATGTAAGTTCATTATTATATCAAATTATACTAAATTCATTATGAATTAAATTTCTACTCATAATCTCTACATATGTAGGGTTTTGTGATCCATGCAAAAGTTGATGAATCACTCTTAGTGCATCATTTCCCCTTTAAATGGTAGAATAGAGAATTTATGAAATATCAAGTACCATTGCAAACAACTATCGTAAAAAGTAGAAAATTACCCAACATGAACCAATTATGTGCTTAACAAAGAGACGCAAATTGTTCATGTCCATGAAGAATTTCTAGGGTTTCCAATGCATTCCTTTTGATTAGTATAATTTGAACAACTACAAAATGCAGCTCAATGACAACACAGATCTCAAGTGACCATTGATTTCAAAACGTGTTTGATCTTCTACATTTCTCTAGCTACATCATTGGGAAAACATTAAACAATAGAGTTGGTATGGTTAGGTGAGAGGACCCGACCCAAGATTAACTAGTAACCTAGAATCAAGCCCTAACAACAGACCCTAATCTACGAGTTTCTGTGAAAATTTTGACATAACTTCTCTTTTAAAAGAGGCACTCATAAACCTGCAAGGAAAAACTGACACTCCGCAGCTAAACCCACAAACAATACCGTGGACCACCGATGTCCAACCGGATTTCTCAACATAAAACGAAAATAAAAACTGATACATTATTCAGAATTCAAAAACATAACTCCAGTAAATACATTGATTCATAAACAAAGAAACTCAACTCTACAACTATACGAGTGACAACCTATGCACAAGAGTCTCACAAAGAAGATACTACAGAACTAGTATCCAATGTGACTTCAATAACACAAGAGACATACTGACAGAGTGCTGGAACCTACAGCTGAAGGAATTGATTGGTGAACTCAACGCCCTCGATGACATCTGACACCCTCATGATACACACTGCAATCTGGGCAAGTAAAATTGAAAATCCCAGGAAAAAAGCATATAAAATCATAAAAACTGTTAGAGGGAGTGGACGAAAATAATAATTCATTTTTTAACTGAAACTGTAAATAATATGTCTTTCATAAATAATGTGCATAAAAATAATGCAAGTCTGAAAATAAACATGATGCAAGTTTAAAACCGCGGGGTCCCTCTCGGACACATCCGCAATAGTACAGTCTAAATCACGGGATCCCAGACCCACACGTGATTAAATAGTCAGAAAGACTTTGGGTCAAAACTCTGCCCCCCCCCCCCCCCCCCCCCCCCGGAACATCTCGGGGATCAGCCGAGCATGCCAACGCATCGATGCTTCTACCTCTGAGACTATACTCTATGTAAAACAAATCATATTGTTTTCATGCACATGCATAATCGTAGATGCATATATCAAGACTCGCAGGTCAACGGTAAAAATAAAATGTCCACTCACAGGTTGTCGGGATAAACATAAAGCTGAAACCCTGTCGATCGGCACAATTATTCATCTGACACGCCTGCTAACTCAACATCCTGAAACCACGATTAAAATAATATTTGATCATCGGAGTTCATACTGAACAACAAAGATCGTAATCTGGTGAGTAATAACATCAAGAATTTCATATAATCGAACAACGTATTTTCTTGTTCAATTATTGACTCAACCAAATTCTGAATTTAATTCCCTGTAATCCTTCACTTTTAAGAATCGCAAACAAATCTCAAATATCAAACGATTCGCAATTTAAACAGATAATCAAAGCATCCTTTAATATTGTCGTGAATTAAACTGATAATTATCCGATTAAATACTCCCCCAAATTTAACAAACTCAAATCTGAATATAAACCTCACCATTGCGTTCGGCATGCGAAAACGAGCGAACGACATAAAACTTCATCGAAAATTCTACCTCGCTGGAGATCTGCCGCGCACAGCGGCGCCTGGGGCCGTCGGCTGCCGGAATTCAACCAGCCCAGAAATCTTCGACCTATATATCAATTTGAAGATCTCAACATTTTCAAAAACTTTGCAGTTCAATGCTAAGCCCAATTTTAACCAAAAAACGTCTAAAACTCACCATGAAGTTGAAAACCCTCGCCGGAATCCATTTCCTCCGATCGGCCACCACCGGCCATGGCAAGGCCCAAGATCACTTGGGTTCAACTCACCATTCCATGGGCTTCAAAACCCCTATAAGGTTGACCTCCAATGCCGCCGGTATTGTCGCCACCAACTCCGCCTATTCCGGCCGGCCGGAAAACTCGGTTTTTCTTCGTGTCGATTCTTCCTCCTCCGGCCACCAAACTCGATGATTCACCTATCAAATTGAAGAGGAGCTCAAGCCCAAAAACTTTCATCAAGGAACCACGGCCAAAGGTGGCCGGAAAATATCTCACCGGCGGCAACAATCTCACGGTACAAAACGGGTCGGTTTGACCCGTGGTCAACTCAGTCAAACCCATAAATCCCAAAATGGAAACTTTCCCAAAATTACCTCATATTTATACCGTATATATACCCGTACACATATAGCCCAAATCAATGGCTACGGTTCAATCTGATCAAAATCGGACGGTCACGATTAAATCAGCAATAAAAATAACAACCGACTTCAAAATTCGTTAAATAATTTTTCGCTTATCTGAAAAATTCCCCGAAAATTCCCACGAGTTCGAAATTAAATACTCTACAATTCTCGTGAAGGAAGTCAACACAAATTCACGTCTGATGAAATAGTCATTAACAACCCACGCGATACCACTAATTCGCGATAATTCTATTTCGTGCTGATTTATACGTAGATTTTGGTTCGGGTTTCATATTAGGTTACTTGAAAGATTCCCTCAAGCTGAGCGAGTTAACTATGGCACTTCTGATTAGACGGGGAACAAAAGCTTTGGTATGTGGAATGTGTCGTTGCTTAGAGGAAGGAAATGAAAATTATTTAAGAGAGTAATTCAAGTCTTATAACTTCATTTTTTGTTCACATGACTTTTAGTCATTTCGATATTCTCATATTAGCCTTTAGGCCTTTAGCTTTCGGTGTGATGCCCCAGTTGTTTATTAAAAAGTTCATGCTATAAATGTTTTATTTGAGTGTAAGTGCTTCATGGTATAAAAAGTTGAGTTGTTGCTCTCTCTTTCTCTCGACCGTGTTTCTCTCTTCTCAAACCAAAGCACTTACCAAATATTTTTGCTCCAATGTCACAAACAACAACAGAAATAGATCCAATCTTTCTGCTCTTAACATGACAAATAGCAAGACAAAGATTTGTCTCACTCGACTCAATTTGTTAAACATCACACACTAGAATACACTTATAGCTTCTTCACTTGAGAAATCTTTCGACATTTCTCCCAAATATTTGATTTACGCTTTAGTTTTTACATATGCTACAATCGATAAGCATTTCATATCGTTTTAACGGATAACCACGTCTTTGACGCGGGAGTCAGTTCTAAAGTTTTATATTCTTCCTCTTCGTATTCCTTTCATTCCACACTAGTTCAAAACAAATTTAGGCTCAGAGACTTATCCGTCGGACGTTTTCTTCCCTGACCAGTAAGAATAGTTTGGATATAAACTTCAATTTGAATCAACAATTCAACATGCGTATATATATGTACCTAAGATCCAAACCAGATCGAAGGCTCTTGGCAAACTACATGTGAATATGTGAGTCACTTTTCTAATTTTCTATTTATTTTGCTTAAAATACAGTTCAAGATTCATGAACCCGTCTTGGTTTTGTTAACAAAAGCCATCATGGAGATATTAACAATCTTCGTCGAAAGTGATTTGCAAGGCAAATATGTGAAGGGTTTCCATTATATAAAGGTTCATGGGCCATGCATCCAAAGGTTCCATTATATAGAAATCAAAACTGACCCTCCCCCATCTGCTGAGTTGACTAATAATTTTCATGTTGAATCCTCCATGGCCATCGTGTTTGGTAGTTTCCACAACACCAAATTACAAAGCACCATGGAAATTCCTCTAAGTTGCCCAAAACACTAATGAAATTCCAAGGAAGCTTCGAAGTGGCATAATGAAGTTCAGCACATGTCAACAACAGCTGCCAAACTATCGAGAAATGCTTCAAACCAAAGCAACCACTCTGGAAGATCACACATCCAACATAATATTTCCACAGCAAAATAAAATGAAGAATGGAATCGATATCATAAAACACAACTGCGAATTTTATTCATTACGATATAAAGGATATAACACAAAGGGAGGATACAGAGTTCATTACATATTTAGGAAGTTGCACGGCACAGTCCAAGAACATTGAAGCCTGAAAAACGGGGGCTTGGTAAAAACATTATCCTTCCAAAAAGGGAAAGGATGTTCATGGCAGACATGATGCTGCCAAGGCCAAAGCCCCCAAAACACAAGGCTTCAACAAAATTTGGACTGCAAAAAGCAACCGGATACAGGACTCCGGAGAAATGAATGACTAACCCAACTCTGATCCACCCTCTTAGGTAAACAAAGACCCAACCATCACGTAGACTACAAAGTTAAGAAAAAACGTGACCGACTCGGCAAAAGAAAAGAAAACGGACAGACTTAGAACTGGGTATAGGAAGCCTAAAAGTGCTTGATCTAAGGACTGGACAACCAAGCAAAAAGATGGGATCCTCCTACACCTAGCAAATTGATTAAAACCAGGACTACCGGAAACTGGTCTAGATCGAGAGCCCGGGGCAGTATTCTCAGGGGTATAAATAGCAAGGAAGCTACTGACTCTTACCATGAGCCAAATACCAGTAACATGTCTCCAATGATAGGAAACCTGCAAAAAAGAGGAGTATTTGGCCGTTCCCCCTGGAAAAAAGGCAACCGGGACAATCTAAAGACCCATAGCTGATGGACCCAAAAACTACACAAGCTGCACACACTTGAAAAAAGCTGACTAACTTCTGTACCTCTGACTAGTACAAGAACCATTCCTTTGATATGCAGGCGCCATAGTTTCTTCCCAGACTAGGAAAGGATATCGCAACGCCATAGATGCTCCACAAGACGGTCAACAGTGCTGCTGCTGATGGCATTGCAGTGCTGAAGATTCAAACCTAGAAGTGTCTCACCCATTTTCACCAAGGCAGGCAAACTCTTGTCTGATACATTAGAGCAGCCAGACACAGAGAGGATCTGAAAATTTAGATGATGTGCTAGGGCCAGTGACGCAATTCCAAAATCAGTGATGGCACACCTTGAGACATCAAGATCACTAAGCAATGGGCAGTTCTCTCCAATTGATACCAAGCCTGAATCACTGATCAGTCTACAACCTTCAAGATTCACCACTTCCAAAGTCCAACCATGTAGCTCAGCCAAGGCTGAGACCACTTTGTCCGTCAGACTCACACACCCACTAAGATTGACCTTTACCAGACCAGCCTCAGTACTCTTGAGCAGTGAAAGAAATCCGGCATCGGTAATCCCTTCAATCCCACTGAAGTCTACATGCTGAAGTTGAGGGCAGATTTGACCCAACAACATCACCCCAGAACTCCCAAAGCCAGGGCAGTTACGAATGGACAGTGATCGAAGAGATTGGCATGGAGACACCACAGGCAATCTTAGGTTTAGGTCCTTAAGTCCTAGGCAGTAAACGAAAGCTAGAGCCTTCAACTTTGCAGCAGTGTTTGAAAGAGCACCAAAAAGTCCATATTGGGTGATCCTGTGGCACTCCTCCAAATGAAGACTCTCAAGCACTCCTGCTGCTTTGCAGAAAGATACCAACCCACTGTCAGATATGTATAGACACTTGCGCAGGTTAAACTGTTTCAAATTTGGGCATCCCTTTGCTACTGATTCAAGACCCTTGTCTGTTGCGCCTTGACAGGATGTAACAGTGACAGACTTCAACTTCTGCAGGCCATTACCGTTGCCCATCACCCAGAATCCCCTCTCGCCCACATTGGGGAGATTGGCGAGGACGAGATCAGTCACAGCTTTTCCATAGTGTCCAATAACAGCAAGAGACACATCGGTGATGGTCAATGTCTGAAGTTTCACTTTTTCCAGGACAGCAGATGCAGAAGATAACAAACCAGCAATTCCCAGATCTCCAACGAGAGGGCAATTTTTGATTGAAACAGATTTCAGCTTTGAGCAGCACCGCCCAATAGCTTGTAGACCTTCATTGCCAATGTTAGAGCAGGACTCCAGGGTTAGGTCAGTCAAATTGGGACAGCTGTTTGCAATTGCAACCAAACCCTTGTCAGTTATGGCAGGGCACTGGGAAAGGTCAAGCTTCTCCAACAGATGACACCTCTTTGCAATCTCACACAAGCCCTCATTATTAACTGAAGACACGTTCCACAGAGATAGAACCCTCAAGGAAGGACAGCCATGGGAAATTGCCTTGAGACCAAGGTTTGTCACGCGGCGAGCAGAGTTGCTCCCACGGATCATAAGCTTGCCCAATCCACCTCGGCTGGCAGTTCCAACAGAAATGGCAGCAAGTCTGACATCAGTTGCCTTCTTCCCTTCCAAACTCCTGGAAAGATATCCACAAGTTTCGATTTCCTGCTCCTCAGGCTGAGACTTCACAGCTACGTTGGTGCTCTTGTTAACAAACTCATCCCTATCGATGTTGCTCAAAAGCCCAAGCCAACGCTTGGAAATGCAAGCGCATGCACTCCTTTCCTCACCTCCAGGTAACCGCTTGAAGATCTCGACAATACATTCTTCTGGTAGAACATCGATTGAAGACTGCTTCTTCTGTTCAAAAATCTCTTGGTCAAAAACAAATGGAGCACTGATGCGAGACCTCTTGCTAGGAGGAAAAAACGCATCCACATGTCGACCAAGAGACAAGAACCGGCCTGCTTCTTTAGGGTTTTCATATATCGACCCACCCGGGCAGAAATCATCGCTACCTGATACCCAAAATCACATAAAACTCAATCAGCCAAAACACAAACCAAAGATCCAGCCTTACACATAACACCCACTATTCACAAAGCAACCAAAACCCAGATTCCAATCAAGCTCCAAGATCATCTCTATGGATAACATATCACAAACAACCCTCTATATCCTCATATCAGATCCATAACATCTTAATCTATCCTCATCAATTCTAAGAAAAGCAATCTGTCTCATAAGCAATCAAATTCTATACCAATTAATAGATTCACACATACATAGGAACATAGAGTCATAAACTCAGAAAGCTAAAGCTGATTAAAACTAGCAAGATAAAATAAGCTCCAGATATACAACAAATTAAAAAGCGCTGAGAGGGGATTACCAGCGAATCCGAAGAGCTTAGACATGAGTAGAGCTCAAAAAACAACCCCGGAGGCAAAAACCAACGTAAAGCTTCACAGACCCAGAAACGATCAGAGCAAATAGGAGAGCGGAAACGACGACGTATAGAGCGGAGAGACAGATATGCATAGAAAGCGTGGGAAAACCTATCGGATAGGGTAAAAAGGAACAGAGAGAGAGAGCAAGCGAGCGAGAGGAAGAAGAAGGAGAAGAAGAGGGTGAAGGTGAGAGAGAGATGAAAGGTGAGAGTTGGGTTTGATACGAGTTTTATTTGGGGAGATTGGGGACGAGGGGTGTTTTGGTACGCGACAATACACGCAAGGAAAACTCGTTGGTACAATGTATTTGGGAGCTGTGGGGGAGGAGAAGGTGCAATGTTTCTCTTCGATTATATTCTTTGATTTCTTCTTTCTTTCTCACCCACCACTCAATTGTGATTTTCACCGTTTTGGGTAAATTGGATTGAAAAGTATATGATTCGTACATTATTGTTCAAACTATTCCATTTTATACAAAATCTCTCTAATTTATATAATTTTTTATTTATAAATTTTAAAATTGAGGCCATAATTTATCTCATAAAGATTATGTATACAAAAATTTGGTGAGAACCAAATTTAACTTGGCATATAATCGGGCATGTAAAATTTCAACCCAATCGAATATCGTTTTGGTCATTTCATTGTCACATTCAAGTTTTGAGCTAAATCAGACAATTTGTGTGGATTGTTAAACAATGTCACGATCAAATAGTTAAATCATCTCCAATTGAGCTAAAATTTTGCATGTCTTATCCTTGCATATGTATCTAAAAGATGATAAACTTCAATCATTGAATTACATTATCGATTTTGTGTAAAATATAACTTCACACCAAAATTTTAGTATGAAGCTTCGCACTTGATAGAAACTGTTATATAAATATAACATATATCTCTACTATAATAAAATCAAGCGTGAGTTTGGTGTCATCAGCCATACCAAATTCTGAACTTCCAAAATTACCCTTAATGGTAAAAGAAAAAAAAAGTAAAAAGAAAACCAGAAATATAAAAAATAACTGCTATAAATATGTTTCTACTCTTCCAGACTCTCATTTATGCCGTTCCGCACTCATTGAGTGTGGGTCTTTGCTAGTATATATTTATCCAAACATACTATACTTTTTTCTCTTTTTTTGACATTAGTTCTCACTTAAAAGAAAACACTGATGGGAAATGTAAAACATAAGTCATAGTTTTATTCAAAAAAGAAGAAGTCATAGTCTAGACAACTTAAGCAACCGAAATCATCTAACCTACCCAAATATTTGTTTCCTACCAATAAGCATCAGGACCAATAACCAATGACATAGCCGAACATGGGACGATAAGTAATACCTACCTCATGTCCAACTCTTTACAAAAAATAAAAATAAAAACCACTCAAGAAAGCAGCCCATTTTTACTACAAACTACAATGCTCGGGTCCCAAAGTCGAATCCAAAGCATTCCCAAAGACCAACCTAGCCAAGCAACCAGCAATCCAAGCTCTACTGACAGCCAAAAATCCCATGTCAAGTACAATCCACCAAGCTAAGTCAACCTCGAAGTTGTAGACCAAAAGTTATGCCTAAAAACATAAAGCCCAACAGGGGCAGGCAGGCAGTATGCCCGCTAGACCTAGTAACCTTCGCACGCCACTGACTATTGCCGACCAAAAGACCGAAAAGGGCCATCAACATGTATCCCTTCATCGTACCATTGACCCGCCCTAAACGAAGTTGATCAACGCAATCCCAAGAAGAGTACCTGACTATGGCTCTGGCAACGACTATCGGCTTAAACCACTCCACCATCGCGAGCTTGTGGTGACCAATCCCAGCCGAAATCCATATTCTTCGAAGATCCATGAGGTTACACTGCCATCAATATAACTCCAAAGGCCAAAGATCTCGCTTAAACCTCACGAACAACAAAATTGATGAAAAAGAGATCTTTAGATGCGCTCTACTAGGACAAACAAGTTCGCCTACCGAACACCGCTGATCTACGCATTTTAGGCGTATTAATTAATATATTTTCTCCACATTTTTACTTTGTTATTTACTTAATTTTGTTAATTTTATTAGCTTTTACTTATTTTTGTTATATTTTTAATTGTAGGATAATTAGAGACTAAAGAGGGTTAATTGCATTTTCAATGGAGCTGGATTTTCAAGAGGCTTAATTGTAATTGCATGAAACGGAGGTGAGCTTAGAAGCATGGCTGAAACGGCATGGAGCTTAATTGAATGGGTTTTGTTATGACATGGAGCAAGTGGTGGAGCATAACGGAGGCTTAATTGACATATATGTGATTGAACGGTTTTGCATGAGGAGCCATATACATGCATGGCTGTACATGCAAAGGGAATGTTACAACATGAAGAGAGTTTAATTGCATAATTATTCTTCTTGATTAAGAATTTTTAACGGCACCATTTTGAAATGGAGGGAGTCTCAAATCATTCCCTATATAAAGAGAGCTTTGGAGGAAGAAAGAGGAGATCACTTATCAAAGAGCCGAACCCCTGTCCTAGAGTCCTCTCAAGCCTCTCCAAAACGTCATAGTCTCCAAGGAAGCCGCACATCTTCACAAACCGCCTCCACCATCCTTCAAGGGCCGAATATACAGCTTGGCAATCCCAAAGTGTCTTCATCCTCCAACCATCGAAGGAGCATCAAGCACGGATTAGTATAGGGCAATTCCCTTACTCAAAAAGTGTAACCATGTCTTCTTCTCTTTATTCTCCTTCCTTGTGTAAACTTACGATTACTATGGATTGGTTTCTTGAAGTCTTTTGGTTAAATAATTTTAATTAGTATTGTATGACTTGTTTGGTGTTCTTCGAAATTGGTTACTCATGCTTATTTGTTCCTAACGCTTAATTTGAATGCAGGGCAATTCCCGGTTTAGATTATGATGTGTTGAATATCGGGCAATTCCCGAGTTTGGCACTTAATTATGAGATATGCATGTAAAACGTAGCTAATGACTTAGAGACCAAATAGGTTGCATGAAATTGGTTAGGTTATTAAAGGATAGGTAACTTGATGAGTTGATCTTGTAAATATTAGATATAGATTGATTTTCGACAATTATGCACGTTTAGTGTTTTTAGGGTTCTTGATTGTTTGCTTGTCTATGAGTGAATCATGTTAGAATTCTAAGGTTCCTATTTGTGTATGGTTGCCACGTTTTGTTCTTATATTTTGTAGGAAATTAGTTAAACAAACCAACTTTGCACCCCCATTTAAACCTAACATAGTTATGCATGCACCCTCAATCCCCGGTTAAGAACGATCCCTACTTATCAATGCTACATCTACAAAGAAGGATTTTAATTGTTTTCGTTTTTGATTGAGTGTTTAAATTAAGTACTTGAAAAGATGCGAATCAATTTTGGCGCCGCTGCCGGGGATTGAAAAGAATTGTGTGATTATGCTTGTACATTATGTTAATAACTTTCTGTTTTGCAGGGCTGCACACTGCCCAGTTTTGGGTAAATTTTTTAACGTAGTTACATAGCTCCTAAAAATCTGAAAATTTGTAGGATTGTTTGGTTATGTGTCTAGTTTGTGCCTGTAAAATTTCAGCCCCATCGAATTAACCAATAATTTTGCAGAAAATCTACGAGCAGCTGCGCGCAATTTGCGCGAATCTGAAATTTGTATATGTCCTTTGTGAATATGTGAAATTTTGTGCATATATACTTGTAAATTTTCGAGATTTATACTAACACTTGTTCATAATGTTGTTTTTGCAGCCATTTAAACGTTAAAGGAAGCTTGGATTTGCATTGAGTACATGAGCTTGGTTGATTAAGTCGCACTCATTGTTGAATAGATGGCGCCTCTTTTCCGTGTTTATCTCCTTAACCCCTCGTGATGTATGGATTTCATCACCATACACCATAACCTAAGTGAATTTATGGACATGAGGTTGAGGGCGGAGTTTATATTGGACTATGAGGGAGTTGTACATTTTCGAAAGTTTGGTTGAATGTCGGACATGATGTCTAGAAACGGGTTATGACTGGTGACAGGATTTGGATCTAAGAAAGACTTGCAACATTGGATTATATACCAAAGACTCGGTTGGTGGATGACTACTTATCTTTGAGTAAGAAATTCTCAACGCAATGGTGTCTAGAAGGACGGTTTCTATGACAGGTTTTGGATCTGAGATATCAAATCGGTCCTACCTCTCGTGGTCTCTCTCGCTAACTGGCCATTTCGTTGAGTTTGCCCAAAGAAGATAAGGACTAAGTCTACTTGCCATAGTCGGTTAGCCTCGGGTTGCTTTGTCAAAATTAGTCATGCCTCTCGCGTTATCTCTATCCCCAACTGGCCATGTTTATCGATTGAACCAAGACCATTCAATTGAAAGTGTACACTTTATCGCGCGGGTCGCACGTCCTTTAAACGACCTAAAGATCAAGCGAATGTACTCTCTTCAAATCTAAAGCGCAACACAATGAACCCTAAGTGTACATAACCAACGAAAATTTTGTGTATATTGTCAACATGTAAAGGCCTTAACCACTTGCATTTGTAGATTGCATAACCCTCTGGCGGCTTTGTGATGTGTGGATTTCATCACCACACACCCTAACCTAAGTGAAGTTAGGGGCATGAGGCCAAGAGAGTGGTCACGTTTGCATCATGTATTTAGCACGTAACTTTTGTGTTTTCTGCAAGTTCTAACGTTTTCTCTTATGCATTCACTCCATCCTTCACTTAGGTTCTTGCTTGATGCACTTTGAATGAAAGTTTGAATGAATTCTTGCATGAATTTCGTGGACTATGGTGTGTGCTTGCATCTTTTGAGTAACAACTTGTATATAACGTTTACCTTAGTGTTTATACAACTAACCCCTGCAGGATACATGTACAAATATACATAACTTGTTCTTAGTAACTTACATTCATTTTAGGATGACCTATAGCCTTTGCATTTCATCTAGTGTACAAAACGCAGCTTATGTATATATAATACCTAATCCAAACGTCACTTGTATATATGTATGTGAATATGATGTGTTTTGAATTTGTGTGATTTGTTTTTTGTGTGTTTTTGTGAAGTCCTTGTGATTTCCAACGTTTTGGATCAAGTATCATGCATTCTTTGTGTATTCTTTTGATACTAACACTTGATCTTGGTTGAATCTCAGGTTGTGAATGACCAAACCTTTTCCACGTGAAATTCAACTCCGTAACCGCACAGTGATCATTCCTCCTAACGCAGTGGAAGACCTTGACCGACCTCTTGTTGAGGACGAGGTTGACTCACCAAGATCTCATCACTCCGAGCACGATTTTGAGCAAGATCAAGAAGAGGAATCAAGAATGTTGGGACTCAATGGAAACAATGGAAACAACAACAACAACAATGTGGTTCCTAACGTCAACAACAACAATAACAACATTGTGAGGAGAACTCTTCGCCAACAAACCTGCTCAACAGATTGGAGTGCTGGCCCTTCCTGCATTCGATTTCCTGAACCTCAAGATGACAAGAGGGATATTGAGCTCAAGAGTGGATTTCTCCATCGCCTTCCAATCTTTCAAGGGATGGCGCATGAAGATCCTAACATGCATTTGAGGCAGTTTCAGTTTGTGTGCTCGAGTATGAAGCCCACTGATGCAGATGATGAGCTTTTGAAGTTGAAAGCATTTCCATTTACTCTGAAGAAGAGAGCTCAGACTTGGCTCATGGAACTTCCACCAAATCACATCAGTACATGGAAGCAACTTGCGGATGCTTTCTTGAGCAAGTACTTTCCAGCCTCAAAGATCACTGTTTTGAGGAAGAAGATCACTGGAATCACGCAAGCATCAGATGAGACATTTGAGCAGTATTATGATCGTTTCAAAGTCCTCTGCGCCACATGTCCCTCCCATGGTTTCTCTGAGACGAATCTTATGAACTACTTCTATGATGGACTCAAACCGATTGATCGAGAGCTTCTATATGCTGCTTCAAATGGAGCCTTCATGGATTTAGATGAAGAACGTGCCCGTGCACTCTTGGAGAACCGAGCTAACAATGATGCTCAATATGGGATGGCTCCAAGGAAGACTGTTGCTGAAGTGAGCTCAGCAAAAGTCGCTGCAGATGACAAGTATGACAAACTTTCTGACTTGATGGAGCAGATGATGGAGCTTGAAGTGAAACGTCAGAAAGTCTCTCTTGGACAATTATGTGGCGTTTGCCATTCTCAAGGGCACTTAGGTGATCAATGTCCTACCTTGGCCGAGCAACCACATGAAGAACAAGTCAATGCCATAGGTGGATATCAAGGAGGCCAACGCTACAACAATTACAACAACTTTGGCAACCGTGATCATCATGGTTTCAAATGGAGTAGCAATGAGGGATGTCTTAACCCTCCAGCACCTCAGCAGCAGCAATACCAACGTCCCCAACAATATCAAGCAAGGCCACCAATGGCCCCAACGTCACAAGTTCCCTTGCCCCCTCCGGTTCAGACTTTCACAAATCCGGATTATGACAAGATGATTGCTCAACTGTCTGCCTCAACTCAAGTACTTTTGGATGGACAAAAAGAAACAAAGGCAACGTTGGATGCACATGGTCAAGACATCAATGAAATCAAGAAGCAAATGGGCCAACTTGTGGACTTTATGGGACATATTCGAACAACTGGACAGCTTCCATCTCAACCAACGCCACCTACTAGGAATGTGAGTGCGGTTACTACAAGGAGTGGGAAGGTTTTGGAGCTGCCAAAGCAGAAGGCAACGTCATCACCAGATGAAGTTGTTGTGGAGGAAATTTTTGAAGAAGATCCAGCTACTGAAGAGCTCAAAAGGAAGAAGAAAGTGGCGCCACTTTTGCCACTACCAATACCAACACCGACGCACCCTACCCCAATGAAAGGTATTGACTCTACCCCTTCAAGTTTAGTTAATACTAATGCATCGTTTGCTCGTGCACCATTTCCACACAGGTTATCCAAATCAAATAAAGATGATCAATACGAGGAAATTCTGGACATCTTTCGGAAGGTGCAAGTGAAACTGCCCTTGATCGAGTGCATAAAGCAAGTACCTATCTATGCCAAGTTTTTGAAAGAGCTATGCACCCAAAGGAGGCAAACGAGAGCGAAGGAGGTTGTGAAGGTGAATGCAACAGTTTCTGCAGTGTTGCAACGACGGCTACCCCCTAAATTGAAGGACCCTGGGAGTTTTTCTGTTCCCTGCGTGATTGGTGACAAGAGATTTGAAGATGTCATGCTCGACTTGGGTGCATCCATCAACGTGATGCCCTACTATCTTTATGCATCCATGGAGCTTGGCAAGCTTAAGCAAGACAATGTCATCATTCAACTAGCCGATCGTTCTCACAAGTATCCAAGAGGGTACATTGAAGATGTTCTTGTGCAAGTCAACAATTTTATATTCCCTGCAGACTTTTACATTGTTGACATGGAGGAGAGTCCGTTAAATACTACGCCACTTTTGCTTGGACGTCCCTTCATGAGAACCACAAGAACAAAGATAGATGTGTTTGAAGGCAAGTTCTCCATGGAGATTGATGGGGAGAAGATCGAGTTCAACATCCTTGATGCTATGAAGGTTCCCATTGCTACTGTCAACTCATGCATTTCGTTGGATTTAGTTGAAGATATGGCACAGCAGCATTTGGATGTACTTAGAGAGGATGAGCTTGACACTGTCCTTCAAGATGGAATTGGGCTGACTTACACTAGGGATGATGCCCTAGTTGACGTTTTGATTGAAGTCTTGGAGCCCAGACTTAAAGAAATGGCGTTGGCACTTAATGAAGCAGCCCTTGTGACGTCTAGACCTACACCAATTCCCTTGGTCTATGGCGAAAACAAGCTTGTTCCTTCCATCATTCGAGCACCAGAATTAGAACTCAAAGTATTACCGGATCATTTGAAGTATGCTTACTTGGGTGACAATGAGACATTACCGGTTATCATCTCATCAACATTGGAGGAAGAACAAGAGGACAAGCTAGTTCAAATGCTTCAACAGTACAAGCCCGCCATTGGTTGGACACTCGCGGATATCAAAGGTATCAATCCTGCTACTTGTGTTCATCGTATTCTGCTTGAAGATGGCGCCAAGCCAACACGTGAAGCTCAAAGGAGACTCCATCCACCAATGATGGAGGTTGTGAAGAAGGAAGTCATCAAACTCTTGGATTGTGGGGTCATTTATCCGATTTCAGACAGCCGATGGGTTTCACCTGTGCAAGTTGTTCCTAAGAAGTCTGGAATCACTGTTGTGAAGAATGCGGAGAATGAGTTAGTGCCTCAACGCATTGTCACCGGACACAGAGTTTGCATTGACTATAGGAAGCTCAACGCCAGCACTCGAAAGGATCACTTTCCTTTGCCATTCATTGATCAGATGCTTGAGAGATTGGCTGGTCATTCATACTACTGCTTCCTTGATGGATATTCAGGTTACAACCAAATTAGCATTACTGAGAAGGATCAAGAGAAAACAACGTTCACATGCCCTTTTGGAACGTTTGCTTATCGACGCATGCCATTTGGACTTTGTAACGCCCCAGGTACGTTTCAACGTTGCATGTTTTCTATCTTTTCTGATTACATTGAAAAAATAATTGAAGTATTCATGGATGACTTTAGTGTTTTTGGGAAAGATTTCGATACATGCTTGGGAAATTTAGAACTAATCTTGCAGAGATGCGTTGAAACGAACTTGGTACTCAATTGGGAGAAATGCCATTTCATGGTAACTCAAGGGATTGTTCTTGGACATATTGTGTCGAAAAAAGGGTTAGAGGTTGATAAATCAAAAGTAGATCTTGTGAAACACTTAACCTCTCCAACTTCGGTTAGAGAGATTCGTTCTTTTCTTGGACATGCAGGATTCTACAGGAGGTTCATCAAGGACTTTTCCCACATCTCACGTCCCTTGTGCAAGCTGCTTCAGAAAGACACACCCTTTGTGTTTGATGATGAGTGTGACGTTGCATTTAAGAAGCTCAAGGCGTTGCTCACATGTGCTCCTATTCTCCAAGCACCAGATTGGTCCTTACCTTTTGAGCTTATGTGTGATGCTTCAGACTATGCCGTTGGAGCTGTTTTGGGACAAAGGAAGGACAAGAAGCCATATGCCATCTACTATGCTTCTAAGACACTTGATGAGGCTCAAGCCAACTACACAATAACCGAGAAGGAGATGTTGGCAGTAGTGTTTGCATTGGACAAGTTCCGGTCCTATCTACTTCAGAGTAAGGTTATAATTTACACTGATCATGCTGCTTTGAAGTATTTGATGCAGAAAAAGGATACAAAGCCAAGGCTCATACGTTGGATACTACTTCTACAAGAGTTTGATGTGGAAATCAAGGACAAGAAAGGAGTAGAGAATGTGGTAGCCAACCACCTCTCTAGGATTGAGAGAGAGAGATCCAACGTTGCAATTGAGGAGCATTTTCCGGATGAACAACTCTTCGGACTTCAGATAAGTGCCTCTGAAACTCCATGGTATGCAGATATTGTTAACTACTTAGTTACTGGAGAGTTTCCACCATCAATGCATAAGGCCCAACGTGACAAGCTTAGGAGTAATGCTAGGACTTTTATTTGGGATGAACCTTACTTATGGAAACAATGTGCTGATTTAGTGATTAGAAGGTGTGTTCCGGATAGTGAGTTTGCATCTATTCTTGAGTTTTGTCATAGTGGTGCATGTGGAGGTCACTTTGGTTCGAAAAAGACTGCCCTAAAAGTGTTAGATTATGGTTTCTTTTGGCCTAACCTATTTCGTGATTCTAATGATTTTTGTGCTAAGTGTGATAGGTGCCAACGATCCGACAATCTTGGATCTCGAGATCAGATGCCACAAGTGTTCATACTAAATGTCGAAATTTTTGATGTTTGGGGCATTGATTTTATGGGACCTTTTCCTCCATCTAACGGTTCTACTTACATCTTACTCGCTGTTGATTATGTTTCAAAATGGGTGGAAGCAAAAGCCACCCGTACTAATGATTCGTGAGTTGTTGCAGATTTCCTCAAGACGAACATATTTTCTAGGTTTGGAATGCCACGCGTTCTAATCAGCGATAGAGGAAGTCACTTTTGCAACAAGACAGTGGAAGCGTTGATGAGAAAGTATGGGGTCAAGCATAAAGTTTCTACACCTTATCATCCACAAACCAATGGCATGGCAGAGGTATCAAATCGAGAAATCAAGAAGATCTTGGAGCGAACTATCAAACCAAACCGCAAAGACTGGAGCCAGTGTTTGGATGATGCTTTGTGGGCATATAGAACAGCGTACAAGACCCCTATAGGCATGTCACCCTATAGACTTGTTTATGGGAAGTCTTGTCATCTTCCGGTGGAGCTAGAACACAAAGCTTGGTGGGCGGTGAAGAAGTTCAACATGGACAAGGATGAAGCTGGATTACATCGAAAGTTGCAGCTATGTGAGTTAGAAGAAATCCGGAATGATGCGTTTGACAATGCTTGGATCTACAAGGAGAAGACAAAGGTGTTTCATGACAAGATGATCCGAAGGAAGGAGTTTGAGATTGGTCAACAAGTTCTCTTATTCAACTCTCGACTCAAGCTTTTTCCGGGCAAGCTACGCTCAAGATGGATCGGACCTTTCATTGTTATTGAAGTATTCTCACATGGAGCAGTTTTGATCAAAAGTCCAATAACCGGCAATGAGTTCAAAGTCAATGGCCATCGTTTAAAGCCATATTATGCAAATTTCAAGGAGGAACTCGTTGAAGATGTGAAGCTTAAGGAGCCGCCAACTTCAACCACATGAAGGATGCATCACGTCTAGGCTGGAAGACGTTAAAAAACAAGCGCTTGTTGGGAGGCAACCCAATGGAGGAGTCTACAACAGATTTGCATTCTCTCCCTTATCTTTTTAATTTTCGTAGCTTTTGTTTAAATAGTTAAAATTTTCGTGAGTTCCTTCTTCCATGCTTGAATTCTATGACTTTACTTTGGTACATTGAGGACAATGTAGAGTTTAAGTGTGGGGGAGGGGTTTACAACTTTGTTGAGTCATAAAATAAAAAAATAAAAACAAAAAAATCGGGCGGACAATGGAACTTTCCGACGGATGATGCCCTAAAAAAATTTTTTGTTTTGAGTCATAATTAGTGTATTTTTGAGTCTTTTTTGTTGAACTTAGTGTTTTTAAAGAGTCTTAGGATGCCCTTAGTTAGTCAATGATGAAAATGGACCGAAAGAACATACCTATGGCGTTGGAAATCATTAAGAAGGAATTCATTTGCTAATGGAGACATCTTTGAGTGTTATGACATGTAGTAGATATGGTTTGTAAAACTTGGTACAGAAATTCGCATGTTAGAATAAGTTTTGAATCACATGAGCCTTACAAGTGAGATTTTGAGCCTAAACACTACTTCTTTGAGAGTGAATTTCGTGCATTACATATGATAGGTCTCAAAATCATGCATACACTCACTTGCCATAGATCTTAATGAACTAGAGAATACTAGAACTTACTCGTGTCGACTTGCAAAGCTTATAATTGTTACATACTCTGATTTTGGATATGATTAAAGGCACTTAGGTTTTCCACCACTTTGCCAAAATGCCATGTATCCCATATGTGCGCATGAGTTGCGACACCCCTAGACAACCCATTTGAGCCTACATTAAGCCTTTCTTTTATTGCCATATGCATCTAAACACTTAAACTTAGTGTAGATTGTCCTTACCTTTGTTCTAAAGACTTGGTGGGATTTTCGAAGCTTAGTACGTGAGATTGGCGTGAGAAATACAAGGAGAATGTATGTATGGGGATAGACTTGTTCAAACAGCTTTTAAAGTAGTAATTACCGAAAATAAGAAAGAAAAAGAGAAAAATTTCGAGATCAAGAAGGAAGAAAAGAAAAGAAAAATCAAAAGCTCTTCGGCAATAGGTTTTAAATGTACATTGTTTGAAGTAATGTCCCCCATATTTGTGAGTTTGGAGTTTGTTTTGAAATGAAGGCCCAACAATGTAAGATTTGGCCTTTGTCCTGTTCACAAAGCTCAAGGGAAGTTTAAAATGAAGATAGGGCCCAACACGATGAAATCCGGCCCTTGTACTTTAAAGACATGCATGGTGACGTTTTGATGATATGAGAGCTTAAAATTGATCAAGTTTTGGTGCTTTGGCTAAGTCTTTAGAATGTTCTTAAACACCACATATCTAAACTTCGAATGCCTTAACCTTAGCCCCATCACAACCCTTTAAAAGTCCTTTTTGATCCTTAAGATGAGTAGCCTTCAATCTGTGGAGTAAGTTGCATGAGTAAGCATATGGTTTTGGTTCATTTGAGCAAGTAATTCATTCCATTCATTTACTTAAACACTTTGAGTGAAACCTTTGCATGAGTGGAAAATATGATGAGTGCATCCATGTGAGTTGATTTGAACTTCATTCGAAGCATGCACAGACTTAAACTCACCATTGTTTTCTCTATGTCTTACTTGTTCGTAACATGATCATGTCTCTATTATCTAGTGAATTCAAAGATCATTCATACTAGACACATTGTAATTCCATCGCCATATACATAAAGAAATTTCTGAGACAAATTTTGACTAAGGGGTTAGTGTTGTTTTACTTGGTATCTCTTACGTTCTCAAACATGATAACATGAAAATTGGCGGCTTTGAAACGTTGAGACTTCTAAGTGTTTTGTACATATAAGTGTGACGTTTTTCCCATTGTTATTTTCCCTTTATTTTTCTTTTATCGAGTCCGTTGCTTTGATTTGTATTTGCTAGGGACTAGCAAAGTTTAAGTGTGGGGGAATTTGATCTACGCATTTTAGGCGTATTAATTAATATATTTTCTCCACATTTTTACTTTGTTATTTACTTAATTTTGTTAATTTTATTAGCTTTTACTTATTTTTGTTATATTTTTAATTGTAGGATAATTAGAGACTAAAGAGGGTTAATTGCATTTTCAATGGAGCTGGATTTTCAAGAGGCTTAATTGTAATTGCATGAAACGGAGGTGAGCTTAGAAGCATGGCTGAAACAGCATGGAGCTTAATTGAATGGGTTTTGTTATGACATGGAGCAAGTGGTGGAGCATAACGGAGGCTTAATTGGAGAATAACGGAGGCTTAATTGGAGCATAACGGAGGCTTAATTGACATATATGTGATTGAACGGTTTTGCATGAGGAGCCATATACATGCATGACTGTACATGCAAAGGGAATGTTACAACATGAAGAGAGTTTAATTGCATAATTATTCTTCTTGATTAAGAATTTTTAACGGCACCATTTTGAAATGGAGGGAGTCTCAAATCATTCCTTATATAAAGAGAGCTTTGGAGGAAGAAAGAGGAGATCACTTATCAAAGAGCCGAACCCCTGTCCTAGAGTCCTCTCAAGCCTCTCCAAAACGTCATAGTCTCCAAGGAAGCCGCACATCTTCACAAACCACCTTCACCATCCTTCAAGGGCCGAATACACAGCTTGGCAATCCCAAGGTGTCTTCATCCTCCATCCATCGAAGGAGCATCAAGCACGGATTAGTATAGGGCAATTCCCTTACTCAAAAAGTGTAACCATGTCTTCTTCTCTTTATTCTCCTTCCTTGTGTAAACTTACGATTACTATGGATTGGTTTCTTGAAGTCTTTTGGTTAAATAATTTTAATTAGTTTTGTATGACTTGTTTGGTGTTCTTCGAAATTGGTTACTCATGCTTATTTGTTCCTAACGCTTAATTTGAATGCAGGGCAATTCCCGGTTTAGATTATGATGTGTTGAATATCGGGCAATTCCCGAGTTTGGCACTTAATTATGAGATATGCATGTAAAACGTAGCTAATGACTTAGAGACCAAATAGGTTGCATGAAATTGGTTAGGTTATTAAAGGATAGGTAACTTGATGAGTTGATCTTGTAAATATTAGATATAGATTGATTTTCGACAACTATGCATGTTTAGTGTTTTTAGGGTTCTTGATTGTTTGCTTGTCTATGAGTGAAGCATGTTAGAATTCTAAGGTTCCTATTTGTGTATGGTTGCCACGTTTTGTTCTTATATTTTGTAGGAAATTATTTAAACAAACCAACTTTGCACCCCCATTTAAACCTAGCATAGTTATGCATGCACCCTCAATCCCCGGTTAAGAACGATTTCTACTTATCAATGCTACATCTACAAAGAAGGGTTTTAATTGTTTTCGTGTTTAATTGAGTGTTTAAATTAAGTACTTGAAAAGATGCGAATCAACCGCCATAAATGATTGCCAACGATGCTCTCCAACTTGGATGGTTAAGAGCGATACGACGATCCAAAGATATATGGGCACACTATGAAGCAAACTCATGGAAACGACTGAAATTGATAAGAGGAACAACAAACGCTGCACTCCTTGTACCCGACAACAGAGAAGGAGTTACTTATTAATCCTGACGAGAAGAACGTGATCTAATACTAAGGCGGCCAAGACCACTCGTCCTCCAAAAGCCTAACCCTAGCAGAGACAAGGCAGAGGCAGATCTATGAGGCCGCAAGCCCAGCGCCCGTTGTGAAGATTTGAGTTGGAACACGTGCTAACTATTTTTTAGCTGGGTAACAATCCAGTCTCAACATAAATGACCTCAAGTAAAATAAACTTACTTTACATTTGACTAGTCTTCTTGCGCGCGCGTTTGATTTGTCGAGTACTTTATTTTAAACTATGAAATTATATAATTTTATAGAATACATAACTCAACCACTATAATATTAAATACATTGTTTGTGAATTTTTTTTTTGAAGAGAAACGACTAAAACATAATATATGTCCACATTCACCATCATTTAGTCAATCATCACCTGCCACATATTTGTGGTTATTATCTTCGTGATTCGATGTTCTGAATTTATCTTCATAGCAGTGATAGGGTTCAAGATACCATAGTCCTGAAAATGTATACTTGTTAAATATTTATTTCATTTCGTGAACATTAAAGTATTGCAAACATCACATGTACCTTTTATAGCTGGATTAATCATAGGGTAGCAAAACTTCTCTATACACACGTTTGTTGTGAAAACCCCTTCCTCGCATTCTATTGATCTTTTCTTCACTAATATTCTAGTAGTGGCCTTTGAAACTCCTCTTGATAGAGGCACATGATCTGGAAGGTAAATACCAACATTTGGTATTGTTTGTCCTTGTGATTTGTTGATCGTCATTGCAAAACTCAATTTGACAGGAAACTACTTTATTTTCAACTTAAAAGGAAGTCTAACACTCTCAATGGTTTTTAGCTCAATTCTCAGTAAAGAGACTCTTGTTCCCGCAGATTGTCCAGATAAAATCTCAGCATCAATGAGATTGTTATATAGTCCACAGCAAGTCAGTCTTGTACCATTGCACAACCCAATTTTTGGGTCAATATTTCTTAGAAGCATAAGGGGTGCCCATTTCTTGATAATTAACTGATGCGGTGGCATGCCAGAAGGCGAAATTGAATTCAAAAACTCTTGTTGATACATATTTCTGGTATCATCCTCCACTGAATCAAAGGAATATAGGATGCATTCTAATCCTGGAAACTGCTTTACAATCTTTTCATTGAGTATGTCAACATCAAGATTCTTTGGAGTAGTTATTGCCCTGTCAACCCTGTATGTTGTATCATTTACATGAGAACTTAGATCTAAAAAAACTTGACTGATTAATTGGTTAATTGATTCTTCATCCTCCCATGGTATGACTATACTTAAAGGCAATTGTATCATGTCATCAATCATATTTGGTTCATCTCCATTACCAACATCAAGTAAGAACTATGAGAATTCTGGATCATTGATAGATCTCATATTCTGTATTAAACACAGAATCTTCACAACATGCCAGAATGAAGCATTAACCAAACTTACTTGGACCATATCTATGTATAACAGGCAGAACTTGACAAAAGTCTCCGCCAAAGATCATCACATTTCCTCTAAATGGCAAGTCATCACAACCCATGATATCTTTAAAGTTCTGATCAATAGCTTCAAAGACATATCTATACAATATTGGAGCCTCATTGCAAATAATTGTTGATGATAGTCTGATTAAATCACCTAAATCTAAATTTTTACCAACTCCGGATATGGAAGACGCATCAAAATTGAGTGGCATTATGAACCTCGAGTGAGCTGTTCTTCCATCTGGCATAAATGTTGCCACTATAATAGAGGTAGTTGTTGCCAACTTGATATGATATTTGCTTCTCAAAGTTGCTAGTAGTGCACGATATAGATAAGTCTTTCCCGTTCCTCTTGAGCACTACTTTTACTCTCGATTGTCGATTGTATAGTGTCATACGCAAAAGTTTGATCAACATTCAAATGATTAACTGCTTCTCAGTCTTGTTGAAGAAAATCTATTGAAATTTTATCTTATATCAACATTGGAAATTCTGACTCTTTATCACAATCTTCAATTATCTTTGGCAAATCATAGTTTGAGATAGATTTATTATGTTGTAAAAACAGTTCATTCAAGTCTCGCAAAATTTTGTTTGTAATATGTGTGGTGTCAGTGGTACTTGAAGAAGGATAGTCTTCCATCATGAAATTTGAAAATTTATCCCACAACCTTCGCACCTCTTGGGGCTCACAATATACCAAGATAGTTACAAACAATCTTCTTAACGACGAAGGCATACATATTATTAAAGCTTCACACAAATATTGTCGGATGCTATCATCATTTTCTAACACTTCCCGTTGTTCAGCGGCCTCCTTAAAAGTTTGTTGCAATACGCCATCCACAGTCCTTAAATCTTCAAATGAAGTAGCTCATTTTACATGATTAAGAAGAACACGTAGGTAAAAAATTTCTCCCTCTGAAGGCGACACTGTATATATTCTTTCGATGACTTTTTGGTTGGTCTCCCAAAATTTCCATTGCTTATATTTTGCAACCCAACGGAATCGTTCAGGGAACTCTCGATATAAGTATGCACGTGCATCTTCATAGTACATGTTCATAGTAAAATACTCAGTAAGCATCGTTATTGAGTTCATGTCGTTGGCGACCACATCAGTTACTCTTTCATATGCATTAAAGAACACCATTTATCTGTTAGGAAGATGAATTTGCAATTGTTCCACTAAAGGATACATTCGGTTCATTATAAATTTTAAGATCCTCCATAAAGCTTCTGGTGCACAAACTCATCTTTCATCAACAAAGTTCCTTATCTCGTCTTGGTTAGCATCTGGACGAACTTCTAACGTCACTCTATTTGGACATTTGAAGACATACTTGTACAAATCCTTCACACTCTTAATGTTGCAATAAATCTCAAAATTGATATGACAATCATACTTTGCAAGTAGCCAAGAATTATACGAAATAACCTAACTGTTATCTATTGTACCAGAATGAACCTGGCGATTATCTCGCTGACAGTATACTAGATAAGAATCATTCCCTTAAAATGTGTTTTGTGAAAATAACTTTGAATAGCCTCGCTTACAACTCCCATATTTCATACAGGGAGCAGTGCGTTTATGTATTCCACATAGACCATATATCATGTGCCTTATTATTGCGTTGTACAATTGTGACTCTTCCTCTTCATTTAGTATCTCGGCCCGGACAATCTTATCATAATCATCAGAACTATTCAGCTTATCATCTTCCTTTAACAAGCATATACACATGTGGGAGACCACGTTTTTGAAATTTGATGACACATGCATAAGCCAAAACTTCACTAAGAACTTCTTTTTTGATAACGTCTTCCTTTAGTTGTTCAAACTTGGAGTGAAAAATTTGTGTTTCTAAATTAGGACGATCTTGTGGTACTTATCCAGGTAATAACTCATCTTGTATCTCTTCCCAGGTAGGGTTGCACGTCATCGCGAGGAAAATATCTGGCTTTCCAAAATTTTGGACCAAAGCCATTGCATCTTGATGTCATTGGTGCATATCCCTTGGACTTCCAATAAAAGAGGATGGCAAAATGGTTCAACGACCAATATTACCTATTGTTAAATAAAATTACTTTAATACTTTTGAATATAGAAAAATCAACTAAATATTAGACGGTAATGAATTTCATACTTGCATTATTTTCACCAGCTTGTAAGCGAGTCGTGTAGTCCATCATACAATTCTTTCTGGAGAGTGCTTTGATTATTACAAATCTATCTTAAATTTTATGTTTCAATTTAGACGTAATTATCAACGACATATTGTTGCAAAATTCGACCTCCTCAGAGTAATTAAACTGATTCGTCATGTTGGCGGATATGCAATGATAATTATGTTATTGTAATGGTGACTGTTATTGTTGAACTGAAATTGGAAAGAAGAAAAAAAATAGTCACATGTAGAATATATGCGTAATAGTCACGATACGTCAATTTTCTCCACGATTAGTGTGACTATTAGCGTCTCATCCGTACGACCCATATGGTAGTCACAATGGATATTTCAAAGGATTAAAATCCAACACGGTCTTGGATATTTTGAAGTTGACTGTGCTTTGGTTGTATCACAATATAACAACACATTAAATGTTCAGGCATCATCTGCTCCCACAATTATTGCAGCAACCTGTGATGCAGAAAGTAAAGTGTACTGACGTTAGTGTGAAGGTTGCTCTTTGATGATGAGTCTACAATGTTCTAAATCTTGACGTTGAGTCAAGTGATGAAATTTTTGAGGGAATGGGTTTTGGCGATTTAAAATTTATGTATTTTTTCAACCAAATCTATGTGCAATTCTTTATTTTCCAACATACGGTTATCCACTTCATGGTTAGTATCATATATATACAATTGTAGAATTCTTGATCTATTATCTCCTTCTGGGATAAGACTTCCAATCTTATGATATATAGATCCTTGAGCACGGAATGTGAAAGTAGACCCTCTTGTTGCCAGATTTTGATCAACATTCACTCCCATTGATGTGATAGGCATGAATATTTTGCCTGAAATGTGTGCCTTCAAGAGTTTCAGCAGATAATAGCTCTCTTAATTGTGAATGTGCTTGTATCGGATGAAGGACCATGGCCCCATTTTTACAACACATTTCTACTTTCTCGATGAAATAGACGGGCTTGACAATGTTGGCATGTGTTTGGTGAAGGCAAATGAAGTTTTGCAACACCAGTGTTCTCATGAAAATTTTGAGCACAATTATGAGGTCCACGTCATTCTCTAGGTCTAGGTTATACTTGCACAACAACTAAATTGCATGGCATGTCATGTTGGTCAGTGGCATTGTCAACTATTTCAATTTGTAAAACAAAATATAAACGTTAATTATAATGTAAATCACATTTAACTCAATGATACACTTGAATAATATAAAAACACTGCTTAGTGTCATAAATTTTTTTCCTTCATTGCCCATAGTTTGGTCACTATCATTGATTGAGTCCCGATTGACTCTATCGTTCAACACATGTGATCCATTAACCGTGTTAGTTGCCTTATATTTGTCAAGCGCATTCTATTTGGAACTTGTATATTGTCCTCATGATTTGTTGTTTACGTTGTGGACCGTGTTTGTTGTCTTATATGTGTCAAACACATTCTATTTGGAACTTGTACATTGTCCTCATGATGCGGCTAGGCTTGACTACCATGATTTAATGTTTGAGGTGAAAAAGTTGTATGATGCGATTGGATTTGATGATCATGGTAATTAATTCGACGTTGAGCTAAATAATTTTCTCGTTGTTCTAGATTTATTGAGTTTCGATGATTGCTTTGATTTGTTCGTCATCTTACTCTTTGACTCTCTCTTTGAAAAGTAGCTATATTGCGTTGATTTGCCTTATCTTCTTGCTCAACACCTATATTTCAAATCAAAACAAATTTTTGAAAAATCGAAAGACCATGATCTTTTAAAAAAAATTAAATATAAAAGAATTAAAGAACTTTATCAGTACAATGTCATATGACATTATGTTTATACTAGACTATCGTAGAGGTCCATAATTTATATTTTTTTTCAAAAAAAAAAGTTGGTTGATTTACTGGTTATGTTTTATGTTTTTACTATTCCTCGATAATAATTATGCACTCTTGGAGAGTATTCCTTATGGAATAAAAATAAATAAATATTTTTTTTATCTTAATTCTTTCTATTAACACAGATGTTACAATAGAAAATTTAGTCTTTATGGGATTACATAGTATAATATGTTACCATCTATCATATCAGATTAACTTGTTACACTTGTGTTTTCCATTGCTCTTCGTATTTGATATCTACCACATCTTCATACCGAGTTTTCAGCTTGTTGTGAAGAACTCAATGATCGTCGTCTCTCTCTTTCCCGGTTATTTCTACGTAGTCTTTGTGCCTATAAGGAATGTAGACGGGTGCGACCCTAATTTTTTTTTTTAAATAGTCACTTCAATTGTGTTACTATATCTAACAATTGGGGGGAAAATGATAAAAGAATATATACTTGATTCTCATTGTGTAGTGGTGAATGTGATGGTAAATTTATTGATCGGCTTAATTCTCTTTTGACTACATTAATATTCTGCCTTTCTTCCCCTTGTGAAGAAGTCATCAGTTGTGTTCTTTCTTCTCGAAGGGTTTATTTTTGTGCTTCTGATGCATGAAAACCGATAGATTCCCATATAGTAAACAACAATAAGAGATCCATCTTGAACTCCTATATCAAGGATTTAAAATATATATAACTACTCTACCTAACTCTCATCTCATTGTTGAAAGCGTGATGAAGAAACTTGACCCATAATTTCTGTACTGCAAAAGTAATATATAGGTTTACAAATGTTAAGGTGATAGTCACAAATAGTTTGCTGAATTATATATACTAATCTACTAAAAAGACTTGATCACCTCAACTACCAAATTGATAAGCTTGCATCCAGATGAAACAATTTACAAAACATAAAAATCTCTACAAA
Organism: Geum urbanum; assembly: GCA_946800695.1. Lineage (NCBI taxonomy): Eukaryota > Viridiplantae > Streptophyta > Magnoliopsida > Rosales > Rosaceae > Geum > Geum urbanum. The sequence goes on along the minus strand of OX326998.1, from coordinate 12,516,429 downwards.
TCTTTGACGTTCTTTTGAAGTTAATGATTTTCTACATATAAACGCCAAGCATATTATCAAAATTTCGTATGTTGACACTAAATATGTCTGCTTAAAAGCTACAATAACCTTAACATGATAGTGCAACAAAAAATTAATTAAAATATATAGCATATTCAAATAACTTTGCACATTTATATCAACACATTATCAGATGCCATCATCACCATTTAAACAAACTTATATGCATTCTAAATACATATCCACATTAACGATCATCATCTCCCAACAAGTTCATGTTAGCCATCCATTGCCTTGTACTCTTTTTTGTAACTACAAATTGAGAATATGATATGAAATACATAAAAAAAGAAGATATTAGTCATACTATTTTTGTAGATATTTTGAAGTTTAAGGTTGTACATACATACTAGTAGATCATAATAATCATCCCTCGCAACAACCTTGGTCAAATTACACGAACAACACTATAATAAGACCAACTATTAATAATATTTTACCATTTTACAAATATTGAGTAAATTTAAAGTTAAGATGTAATCACCTTGATTTTATCTATCAATTCTTGGATACAAAGAGATGTACGCTTGTTGTAAAACTGTTAAGAAACACATATTTGATAATAAAAAAATGTGTCTGCTTTAATTTTAATTAAATAAATTTATTATTCAATAAAAAAATTTGTAGTACCTTAACTAAAAAACACTTGTTTTTGCGATCAATTATGTTCCTGCTTACACATTATAAAAATTGTGAGAGGGTTAATATCCTAGGTAATGATGAAAGTGCATCATCATCATCATTGTAAAAGATTAAAAAAAATGTTGTCAATAGTTACCTAATTTGCAAAACCTTTCTGCATACACGTATAATATCGAAATCTGGCTGCAACTTCAACTCCTTAGTTGCTTTTCGTTGGCGCCAACTATACGAAAGATAAATAGTAAGTAAAAGTCAATAAAACTTCTTTAATTTCTTGTAAAAAAACAGAAAAGGGAAAAGGCTATGAGATTTTATACTGCTCATTCTTTTTCTTATTCCATTCTTTCAAGATGAACTTGCTCAAATAAGCGGTATTTGTTCTTATTGAAATTCCTTTATACTAACCAGGTGATGATGAAACATGCTTCCTTAATCCCTCTCGTACCGTTTTCTTCAGTTGACACCGATGCACTAATCCTAAAAACGAGATAAAAAGAAAAAGTTTAGATTTCAGAATACTTAAATATCAACTTCTTTTGATCAAGTGTGTGTCTATTATAAAAAATAATAATTATTTACGCACCTGGTGAAAATACTGAAATATGTCTCCTTACAACTTTGTTGACCTTTTTATTTAGTTGGCGGTGACATACTATTCCTACAAAAGAAAACAATCAGAAAATTGATACATAGAGCACAAAGTCAAAGCCAAAAAATTTATAAGAATATAATTAAACTACACTATATTTGTCACGCCCCGAATTGGACTTTAATCTAGATCACAGATGATTAAGGATACATGACTACATACTTTGTTGATTGCCTTGTTCTCTGAGGTTGATGATAGTTTACAGATTGCGTTGGTGCAATGTTGAAAGGTTGTGATATGATAGTTGATTAACATGTATCCCTATAACGTGAGAGTTATGTTTCGATTTTGTTTTTTTGGTTTATTCTGGTGTGAAATTGATTGAAGTTTCTATTAGGCATAATTGTCTTAATGAGGTTATAAATTAAGTAGACAAATGGTTCAAAAGAAAATACATTTATGTGAAGTTTCTAATATTACTGCTTATGTTATCTATGTTGAGTTTGCAAATTTATAAAGAGCAAGTTTATTATAAATAGCAGTGTTCCAACCCTTAGTCAGTGTACCTTATTCAGTGTTCCAACCCTTTAAAATGAATTAAAGGTGACTTGTATCAACATATTGTTGACTATATATTCATGTGGACTTTATGAACAACTACATACCTACAGAAAAAAATAATTTCGATCCAATTCAGTTTAATTAGCTTCCAAAGTGAATAAAATTGCCACAAAAACTATAGCCAACCCTTAGATTGTTTATGATAATTAATCCCTTTTTTTCCAGTCAATGATATTGTTTATGCATTTATATGTCAATTTTGCAGTGAAACCTCTCCCAACAATGAGTAAGATCGCTTTTCCATTTGTGTCTTTCTTTTATTTTTGATTTGGGTTTGATATTTCGATGATGGGTAAGCTTTTATGACCTAAAGTTTTGATCTTTATTGAGTCTTAGATAGATTGGGATTGCCTCTTATTGATGAGCTTATGATTGTTTTGCTTGGTTAATTGGTTATTGGGTTTCAATATCTGCTTAAGTTTGTTACTTGATGAATTGGGTAGTGCTCTTAATAAACTTATGAGCTAGAACTTTGTGCTAGAGTTAATAATAGGTGTAATTTTCTATGTTGAATACTTGAATTTGTGATTTTTGACTAATGTACATAGTGATTTGAAATCTGTAGTTCTCACTACAAAAAAAAAATGCAATTTGTGACGGCAGGTTGCCGTCGCAAAAGAGTAAAATGTCGTAGCAAATACTCTTTTGCGACGGTAACGTTTCTTTCGCAATTGGTGGCGACGCAATTACTAATAGCGACGGTTTTTGCCGTCGTCCGAACTCTATTGCGACGGAAATACTATGCCGCGGAAAATATTTTTATAACATACCATCGCAAATTTGGATGAGAGTAGTGTTTTTTTGTTTTGTTTTTATGACAGTAAATTTGCCGTTGCAAAAAATAAAATAACTTTTGCAACGGCAAAATTGTCATTGCGAATACAGGTTCCCACAACAACAAAAATGCTATATTTTCTTGCGACGGCAACACTACCATCACAAATAAATGAAGCTTATCAAATGAACAAATTTGCAATACCATAATCTTTTTTTTCTCCTGCTTAATTAGTACATACAAGTAACACCATACAACAATTATGAAAATTCAGAGTACGAGAATCTGTGTGTAACTTTAGAGGAGATGATAGTATCTTCATGCACATACTTTTAACAACTATAACTATAACAAGAACAACACTGATAATTGCCACTGTACAACTGAACAGGCTGGGGGACTCGATCTGCACTTGTTGCACACTACTTTTACCCACTTTCTTTTGCAAGAAATCACAAGTCAACGTCATTAACTCTGTCTAAATCAGTACCAATTTTTATACACAAAATACGTTGCTAAGGTAAGATAAACAAAAAATGAAAATTTGAGGAATCCAATTGAATGCCTCTTTAAAGGACCATATCTTTACAGGTCATTCGTGAACAAATAGATTGATTATTCTAGTGAAACAATGATGCAATCATTTACAAACACATCATGAACACTTTCCCCCAAAACATTTCAGTTTGTTAATGTGTAAACGGCCAAAATCTTTCTCAAACCAAAACATAAGGTGCATGTTCTTTTACTCAAAATACACACAAGTCTCAAACAAAAAGCACACAGTATAGTAATAATGTACAGAAGCTTTTAGATATAGTACCAAACTAGCAAACATACACAATGCAATTCATCCGCTGGAGAGAGGTTGTATGCAATCAATACAAATAATTTTTGTATGCAATCAATGCAAGGGAATGACTAAAACTCTGTATAAGATAATAGAGACAAACTATTCACCTAATATAGAGAAATACTGCAGGAGTCTAGTATCTAAAAGTAATAAGAACCGCAAACAACTTTGAAAGCAGAGAGAAAAAAATCAAAACCTGGCTCCATATGTCTAACACGCTCCAACTGCATAAGCAAATAAGCAAATGTCTGTCTCCCTTTGATTAGTGGCGATCTAATAATCTGAAAGCCTCTGTGCTCTCCTTCATCAACCCCAAATGTAATTAAAGCGTTAGGGGATTATACAAGAGCTTTCATGTCTGTGAACTTGGCTTCCTTCACTCAAAATAAACCAAAACCAAACACTTTCAACACCACAATCCAATCCAATCCATCGTCAAAATTCTCTAGCAGCCTAAGATCTAAGACAAAGCCCAATATACAAAAATCTTAGGACAACAAGAAATTAAATTTTCAGATCTAATTAAAAATATGTGAACATCATATGAATATTTTTCAAACAAAACGAAGTTGAAATCTTCAAAAGTGTGAATGTAAAGGATAAAATTTCATATATGAAATGACTGAAAGTCGTTTCACCTTTTTAATATTCCAAGTAGTTGGGTACATATTTGAGAATCACCTCTAAGCTACTCAATTTCCATAGCCCACTAAGTTACTAAACATCAAAGTCTCACACATGCTATACATTACCGGAGTTTTAAGCTTACTGCAAATCTTACAACCAAAACCTTCTGTGTTTTGTTTTGATTACCAGAACCAACTCAACCAATATGAATTAACAATTTAAAGATAATTTAAAATGCTTCAAAAGGCCTTAATTCAAAAAGAAAGAGTATGAGACTCTTACCTATGCTCAAGTCCTTGTGGGTTGCGAAGAATGACTTGTCCATTGGAATCCTTCGAAATCTAAATTGCTGCCTTACAATCCCAAACTACTATGAATGATCCATTTTCACTTTTGATAAATCACTATACTACATATCTATAATCTTGCTGCAAACAAAGAATAACAAACCAGTGCTCCAATTGTGTTTGAGTTCTGCATCGTGGACACGGCTCATGAAGCAAACAATTGAATATCCCTTTCTTAACTGTGCTCCTGTATTACCGTATCTGCACACAATGATAACAACATGATACCTTTTCAAGTCTCAACTAAAACAAACACAAATTTACAATCACAGAGCAAATATCAAGAGTCTCTCACTAAAACTACAGACCACTATTAAGCACTAGATCAGAATTGACCTTTCTTTGGACTATCAATGAATTAACAATAAGCCCAGGTTCTAGTTCCTCAATTGTAAGTATCACCCTGCAAAACTAAAAACATCACACACTCAATTCGAAAATTCACAAAACTAAACAACAAACAAAACAAAAAGATTGGCATGTCCATGTTAAAGGTGCGCCCAACCTAGAACTTTTCCCGAACTTCTAAAAGAGAGAGGGTTTGACCTCAGTGAGCTAAGGCTACTCTGCTCACAACTGAATCTAAGCTTGTGTTCATCTTCTCACAGACCTCTCAGATCTCTAAGTCACTGATTGCAAATTGGGTGAGGGGTTGAGAAAGACTGGATACATTCAAAGCTTGAGTGAACGCCCTCGAAATCATCATGCTCCCTGCAAACAATCATAGCTTAAACTTGTAAAAGCTTCCATCTACAAAATGACAAGAGAGAGGCTAGCAAGGTAACCCTAAAAGATTAGAACTTTGTAGTCCCAATACTCCTTAGAGCAAACGACGTTGACATCGGAGTAAGGCTGGGCCCAGCTTAAAGGCCGTACCGGGGAGGTAAGCAGTGGCGGTGCAGAAAGAAGAGGTTGACTCGGCAGTGGCGAGGTAGGCTGAGATGAAATCTCGGCGATGGGAGGCAGAGATATGTGCGAGGCTGAGAAGTTAGAGGAGCGACCGAGCAGTAGCTAGCGAGAGAATCTAATTCGTGAGGCAGAGCGACAGACCCTCGACAGTGACTTGGAGGCAAACGTTTTATGGACGGGTTTGGAGAACCCTCAGCGTAGGGCAAGATGGCTTTTCGGTGTTAGTGTGTGTGTGTGTGTGTGTGTGTGTGTGTGTGTGTGTGTGTGTGTGTGTGTGTGTGTGTGTGTGTGTGTGTGTGTGTGTGTGTGTGTGTGTGTGTGTGTGTGTGTGTGTGTGTGTGTGTGTGTGTGTGTGTGTGTGTGTGTGTGTGTGTGTGTGTGAGAGAGAGAGAGAGAGAGAGAGGGTTCTGAAACAAAGTGAAGAAAGGCAGCAGTGTGTTAGATCTAAGTCATCGAACCTAAATATGTAAACTTTTTTTTTCTTTTTAATTTTTTTTAAGGGTTTAGGGTTTAAATTTAGGGTTAGATTTTAGGGTTTAGAATCATTTTTTTATATGGTTAGATAGAATTGAATTCCAAGAGAATATGTGTTAGGCATTTCGTCTCAAATTATTTTTAATGGAGTGAGAAATTGCGTTTTAGCTTTTTGGGCATTATTGGCACAATGGTAGGACACACCGATCGATGTTGAATTCAAGCCGAAAAGTTATAATTTTTTTTACAGCATGCTTAGATTAGTCTGATTATCTCATCCAACCATCACATTTTCAAAATGATTACTTGTTAGTAATTTAGTTTCGTAAAGGTTTGATTTTCATATAACCAACAAACATTTGTAAATAACATGAGTAGCTATATATGGATTAAAGAAATATGAGAAACCAAAATGATCTAATGAGAAATGTATCCATACACATGCATCAACCTCATAATAACAGAGTTTTCAACAAACTTACCCTCGTCGAAGTTCATTTAGAGATCGGTCAATAAGGTCAAATCTTACCAAAAGACTAAAACAACTTTTTTCAAGGATTTTGTTCATTCTCCTATAGGAGTACCTAAATTGATTTTTTTGGGTCCCATAGTAAGATATTTATGAGCTCCATGATAATACATGTACAGAAATTTTTCTCAAATAAATTTTTTACATAGTGGCAAATTGAGTTTTAGTCTAAAACGTCTTAGGAACACAACAATTTAATGCATGGATCAATGTCGAATTCAAGTAAAAAAATTATAAGTTTTTAATATCATACTTAGAGTATTCTAATCATCCCATCCAATGGTCATTTTTGGGTAAAACATTATCTGTCAACAAAAATGATTTAGCAATGGCGTTTCTTTTCCGTCGCAATTGATGAAACTTTTTGCGACGACGTAAAAGTGCCGTCGCAATTGGTGAAACCTTTTACGACGGTAAAAAATGTCATTGAAAATGATGAATCATTCTATGATGGCGTCGGTTTGCCGTCGTAAAAGGTCTACCCATTCGCGACGGTGAATTTCCTGTCACCATTGGTAGGTATTTGCGACGGCATTTATTGTCATCGCAAAAAAATGTAGCAAATTAATTTTTGTTGTTGTAGTGTCTTTAGCTTAATAGTGAATCCTGGTAGATTCATCTTGTTATTTAAAACATGAGCTTTGAACTTATGAGAGTAACTACATAGATGAACTCAAAGTGCTGAAATGTATATCAGAATTGTTCGTTTGAGTGCCAGACTTATTCTGTGTGTTTTTGTTCAGCTTAGCAATTTAGAAATGCATGCTCTTGGCTGTTGTCGTTGGCTATAGGATACCTAAGCTCGTGGTAATGTGTTAGTGACACTTGGTGAAGTAAGCAATGTGGAATTTTGCATCAGTTTTTCTCTGAAGTATACTTACGTTTACATGCATTTACATTTTCAATGACTAATGACTAACCTTAGTTAGTGTTCAAAGCTCCTTGTATTTCCTAAATTATTCCTTCAGTCCTTAAACAGAATTGAAAAGCCACAGTTATTCCTTCAGTCCTCAAACTGAATCGAAAAGTCGAGTAAATGGTACGTAGTATAGAAGATCAAAGCACCTATAAAAATGAAAAAAATAAAGGAGCAAACAACATACCAGGCAAGAACACTTCAAACAAATGGGTTTGAAATTCAAATCTTTGATAACTGTTTGCTCCATCTGAAGACCAAATTAAAAACTAAGCAATCGAAATAAGGTTGATCAACATACTGCTCATACACCAAACCTAATTGAAGCACCGATGTCATACAATGAATCAATGAATCAAACTGAGCAAGAATTCCCCTAATAAAGGCTAATATCAAAGATTATTAAACATAAGGGGAGTGATATCAATACGGGAAGTGATAGTGAAATGCGGTGATGTGTATTCAAAGAAAAGGGGATTTGTATGTTTAATAGTAGGGATGTATATGAATGGGGATGTATTCAACAGTTTAATAATGAGAAGAGGGGATGTGTATGTTCTCTACATCCCCTAATTATGTGATTTAAATTCCCGTCAAACTGAATCAAATTGATCAGGTATTTCCCCCACAAACTTATTCAAAAGGTTGGTGATTTCAATACCCGTCAATCATAAAACCCATTCAATCAATTATTCCCCCAAAATTTATTACCTGTCAATCACAAACTCGATGCAAAATTTTGGGTGCAGAGTTCGGATAGCCACACATATTTGCTCATATCAACTCCCATTTAAGATCGTGGGTGCTTCCACTATTGTTCGGCAGTTAGCTTGCTCTTCCTCTATTTCTCTGAGAAACTGCTCTTCCTCTATTCCTCTATTCACGACACAAATCGCGCCCTATTTGTCGTCCTTTTTTTTCTTTGTTTTTTTTCTCCTTGAAATTTACAACAGTGGTCTCATATGCTATACGTTTCCTCTTTTTTCTTTTTCTTTTTTAATTATGAAGGGCATTTTCGGGTCTCAGTATTTTGACATGTCCGATGACACCAAAATCCACGCTTTCCTTTATTGTAGTAGAGATAGCCACATAAATTTGCTCATATAAACTCCCACTTAAGATCATGGGTGCTTCCACTGCTGATCGGCAGTTAGCTTGCTTTTCCTCTCTTTTTCTGAGAAACTGCTCTTCCTCTCTTCACGACACTAATCGCGCTCTGTTTGTCGTCCTTTTTTTTATTTATTTTTTTTCTCCTTGAAATTTACAACAGTGGTCTCATATGCTATATGTTTCCTCTTTTTTCTTTTGTTTTTTTTAATTGTGAATAGCATTTTCGGATTTCAATATTTTGGCAAGTCTGAAGACACCAAAATTCACGCTTCCCTTTATTGTAGTAAAGATATTCTTTTTAAATGATATGGAGGGACGATGTGATAGAGTCGGTAAGTACGGCCAAGACCCATATTCCTAAGCCCAATGAGGACAAGAAACATAGGAGGCTCAACGAGAGTTTTTATCGAACTTACTAAGAGTGATGAGTTGGATTAGTTTCTGAAAGCTATCTATGGTTTGGAATTTTTTATTTTTTATTCGTTGTTCTTATTTTTTCTTTCTCAAATCTTTGGTTTCAGTGGCGAACCCAGAAATTTATTCATGTGGGGGTAAAATACAAAAAATTACAAAAATTCATGACTAGGAATGTGACGACCCGAACCAGAATCAGTTGTGTATTCTACATGATTCACGAGATTGGTTATAGTCGCAGTTTTACGATATATATGTGGTTTGTCGATTCTATTCGCGACTATGTTTTTGGCCGAGAATTTGAGTTGAGTGTCTTCACGGAAGTTGTAGAGTACATGATTTCGAGCTTGAGGGCGGTTCCGGATGATTTTTCCGATAATCGAGGAATATAATACGATTATTTGAAGTTTCAGTTTTCGACGAGTTTATCCGATTGTTTCGTGTTTATCCGAATCGTGATGGTTATCCATTTCGAATCGTCGATCGACCCGAGGTGCGAGTATAAATATCGGAAATAGTCGAGAAATAGTCAAAAATCACAGTTTGAGCTTTGACTAACGTTGACCACCTATTGACTTTCCAAATTTAGAAATTTACCCGTTGACCCGTGAAGGGAGAGAGCGACCCGTTTGGGCTCGTCGGCCGACCCGACTTTTCTGGCCACCTCCAGCCAAGCTGAGGGTACAGTTCGAATTCCCTTGAATTCCTCTTTCGTTTTCTGTTTGAGTTTGTTGAAATTGGTTGTGTTTTCTTTGGGTTCGAATCGAGGGCGATTTGGGTTTGTCGCCGGTGAAGGTTGGGAGGGTTCCAGCGAGTTATGGAGGTTGGATTGTTGGGGTTTTTGCTCCCCACACCTTGGTGATGCTCCCTGGGTAGTTGGTTTTGGACGAGGTGGTGGTTAATGGATAACCCGATTAGGTTACCGGAGGGAATTCCGATTTGGGTTTCGAGTGAAATTGGTGGTGTTGAGGTTTGAATTGAGGTTGGTTGTAGTTATGAAAGTGGTTTGGCTTGAGATGGGATTTATTTTTGGAACTTCCTTGCCGGAAAATGTCACCGTTTATGGCGCGCCGCCGCCGGCGACGGAGGTCAACGGCGGCGCTCCGGCGAGGAGTTGACTTTTTGGTTTTCGACGTTTTTAATGTCGTTTTTCTCGTAATCGCACCCTGATTATCTTCCAGAGGTTTTCGGATTGACTTGGTGAAAGACATTTATTTTCGTCCACTCACTCTAACGAGTTTATTGTCTTTCCCCTGGGCTTTTCGGTTTCCGTGCCCAGTTTGCAGTTCAGGTTCTGGTGTTTCACGCCGTGGTGGGAGGCTAGTGATTCGAGCTACCTGTGTTTTCCAGTAGGTTCTTGTTTCGCCTACTGATGTGTATATTATATATATCTTACACTAGAGGTTGCTCTGATACATACTGATACATGTTTTACGCGGATTTTCTCGGTTATATTATATTATACAGACATGTTTTCTGTTATTTGATATTGTTATGATGTTGAGAAATCCGGATGGGATTGGTGCCCACGGTTTGGCTTTTGTGGCATAGGATGAAGTGTTATTTTCAGGGTGCAGGTTTATGCAATTCCACGTTAGTAACGAAACTCTGCCGAAATTTTGAATGGTTTTTGTTGGTTCGTATTTTCAGAAGGGGTTCGATTCCGATTTGGGCAACTGAATCGGGGTTGGGTCCTTTCAGCTTGGTATCAGAGCATTAGGTTTTCAGATTCTGTAGACTCTTGTAGTTGTGACGCTTAGGGTATTTGAGTTTGTACAGCATGACTGGAGTGATGACCCGACTGGCTAGCGGTACTCATCAATACTTCGGGTGTTGTGTGTTCTCAAATATCTGCGGTTTCATGATTACGTTCTTTTTGCCTGTACCTAATGCTTGTCTTGTATCAGTAGGATGCCTCCTCAACGTGGTCCCCGTGTTGATCAGGAAGCGGATCCTGATGAGGATCGCCAAACGCGCGACTTGCTGATGCGAGTGCTGCGTTTGGAAGAGCGTTTTGACCCTGTAGTCAAGACTCGTACTGCTGGTGCTACTGTGTTTTCGGGTTCAATTGATCCAGAGATATGCGAGGCATGGTTGGTTCAGGTTGAACGTGTATGTGAGCGTCTGCAGTTTACTCCTGAGCAGATGACAGTGGCAGCAGTCGGACTACTTTAGGGTGATGCATACTTTTGGTGGGTTAGCACCAATAGAGTTCCAGCTGATACTCCGTGGACTTTGTTCCGTGATCTGTTTATGCGGAGGTACTTTAATCAGGCTACCCAGCAGCGCAAGTATGAGAAGTTTACGAACTTGAGGCAGGGCAGTTTGTCTGTACTTGAGTATCGGGACAGGTTTACCCGTTTATCTCGTTTTACGCATGATATGGTGGCTACTGAGGAAGCCAAGTGTCGCAGGTTTGAGCTGGGATTGAATCTGAATATCAAAGCGACTCTGACTACGATGCCTCGGAACAACTTCGATGAGTTTGTCAGTGCAGCACTCCGAGGTGAGGATATTGAGCAGGAGAGACAGCAGCGGTACCAGCCGAGACAGTTTGAGGAGGGTGGACCGAGTCAGGGGCCTTCAAAGAGGCAGAGTTCTGATACATCCGGTTCAGCTTCATCTTCAGGCGGTGGATCTTATCGACCACCAGATAGTGTACCCAGATCGAGGCAGAGATGGAGGAGAGATTGACCGCAGCGACCACAGGCTAGTGGGGATTCCAGCGGTTCCAGTTATTCTCGACGACCTTTTGGCACTTTTGCTACACCGAGGGAGTATCCGTTGTGCAACTTGTGCAATAGGTATCATTTTGGTTCGTGTCAGCGAGGCACCCTCAACTGTTATCATTTTGGCCAGGTGGGTCACTATGCGAGGGCGTGTCCTCAGTTGGTTGGTGCTGGTGATCAGGCAGCTCAGAGTTCCGGAGGAGAGCGGGGTGCCACTTCGGGAGCGCGACCAGCTGAAAGGACCCAATCCCGATTTAGCTCCCTAAACCGGAATCAAACCCTTTCGAAAACACGAACCAATAAAAACCATCAAAATTTCGGCAGAGTTTCGTTACTAACGTGGAATTACCATTACCTGCACGCGGAAAATACACTTCATCCTATGTCACAAAAATCAAACCGTGGGCACCAATCCCATCCGGATTTCTCAATATATCAACAATAATGTAAAGTAGTAAATATATCTGTACTTTACTGAAATTCGGAGTAAAATCATATAATATATACAACAGAATACTTAGAGCGACCTCTAATGTATAATCATATAAGTATACCACAGTAGGTAGAACAATAAACCTACTGGAAGAAACAAGGTAGCTCGAGCACTATGCCTCTGACCACGACGTGCGACACCAGAGTCCGAACTACAAACTGGGCACGGAAACCGAAAAGCCCAGGGGAAAGACATGAAAACTGTTAGAGTGAGTGGATGAAAATAAATGTCTTTCACCAAGTAATATATATACATATAAAAACACATGCGAGTCAAATGCATAAAAATCAAATGGTACGTGAGGAGACGCTGACTCCAACCCACGTACAGAGCATGCATCGTAAATATATCGCGGAGTCTCTCGTGGACTACCACGCGATAGCACAGTCTGAATCACGGGATTCCAGACCCACACGTGATTCCTAGCCAGAAAGGCCTCGGGTCAGGATATCTGTCCCCCACGGAGCGTACTCGGGGATCAGCCGAGAAGCCAACGTGTATCGATACAACCCTGATAACTGACACTGTACTCTGTGTAAACCAAATCATAAATCTTTTCCATGCACATGCATAAAACATAATATGTACGTATGTATATTCATATACGTATATTCGTATATGCATAATCGTAAAACACATGCTCATAAAATCATGATCAAACTACATGCTCAAGTTCGTAAATCATATATGAAAGACTCGCAATCAATCCGTGAAAAGAAATTGTCCACTCACAGACTAGCGTAACATGATTCGCGTTAACCCGTGATCCGGCGGAAAATCCCTCGCCAAACGAACGATCACGAACTCCTGAATAATCACAATATCCAATTCTCACAATCATAACTCGACAACTCAAATCAAATCACGAGAAACAACCGTTCTCGGAAACACATAATTCAATGTCGACGAACTGTCGAAAATCCGATAATCACACCTCAATACCTCGCTACAATTTCGGACGCTCAATTCGAAAAACGAACCTCCCTACTGCGATCGGGGCGCGATTTCGAGTGAAATGACATATAACTCGTCGAAAACCACGCCGGGGGAAAAGTCGTCGCCGCTGCCTCCGGCCACCGGAAAATCCAACCTGCCCAGAAAATTTCGTGCTACACATGGTTTCAAAGATCTCGACGATTCTAACAACTTTCTAGTTATAAGTTAAGGCCAATTTTGACTGGAAAACCTCCAAAAATCAACCCAAAGTTCCAAACCCTTACCGGAATTTCAATTCGACGAATCTCTCTCATCCGACCACGGCAACCCTCAAGACCACATGGAAAAGCTTCCTTGGCTCGAGGCTAACAAAACCCCTCAAGGTAGAGCCACCAACTAGGCCGGAATCATCTCCTTCGACCACCACCGATTTGCCAGAATTTTGCCAAACTTTGCCGATTGAATTCTTCCTCCTCCGGCCACCCCGCGGGACGATCTACCTACCAATCCGAAAAGGAGCACGAGCCCAACATTTCTCAAGAAGGAACCCCGGCCAATCGTGGCCGGAAAAGGGTCCAAAAATCACCAAAACCGAACGGAAAAATATGGCAAAACGGGTCACCCATGACCCATGGTCAACCCAGTCAACCAAACTGAAATGGAAAGTTGACTTCCCAAACAGGAAACTTTACTATTTATACCTTCCATTTTTGGAAACTTCCAATTATACATTTCGGTAAACTTTAAACACCCGTAACTTTCGCGTCGTAATTCCGATTTCTTCAATTATAATTCTCGCGGCAACAAACTCGACTCGACATATTCTTCAATTATCACCCGAAGTCAAACACATCAACCAAACCGATAAAAAGTCAACAGTTCAAACCATCACAAACTTACCCGATTAAATAATTGACGGTCGAAATATTCATAACATAATCCTCGTAACTCGGAATAATGCTCCAGAACTTCCCACGAGCTCGAAATTAAATTCTCTACATCTTCCATGAAGATTCTGAAGCCAAACTCTCGTCCGGTAATTTAGTCGTTAAGAAAGTCGCCTTTTAAACCCGATTACGTCGAAACTTCAAATATTCATAACTTATTCCTCGGTCGTCCAAATAATGATCCGGAACCACCCACGAACTCGAAATCTCGCATACAACGACTCTCGAGAAGAGACTCAGCTCCAATTCTTGGCCAATGATTTAGTCGTTATCAAGTCCGGCGATCCAAACGACTGTCAGAAACCTGCGATAACACGCAAGCTCGTAGATTAATCTGATTTCACTGCTGATTCTGTTCTGGGTCGTCACACCAGTACAGTTTGCAGGCCAGGGCAGACAGCAGGGACAACCCCAGCGAGGACGACCAGCCGGACATGCGAGGGTTCATGCTATGACTCTACGTGAGGGCAAAGCTTCACCGAAGGTCGTTATCGGTACGTTACATGTCTTTGGTATTCCAGTACTTGCATTGTTAGATCTAGGTGCCACACATTCATTTATATCATTTAGACTATCATCATTAGCTACGGTACATGCATCTCCACTTCCGGGGTTGTGGAGAGTGTTATATCCGTCAGGTGAGGTTGTGAGCATCAGTTGGGTGTATAGAGACTGTGAGGTGTTTATTGGTGGTCATGGATTAGCCGCAGATCTGTTATTGCTTGATAGTGTGGATTTTGATCTGATCTTGGGTATGGACTTCTTGGAGACTCATTGGGCCATGTTTGATTGTCACAAGAAGGAGGTCGCGTTTCGATGACCAGGGTTGCCCAAGATACTGTTCCGTGGTGAGAAGAACACTTCACTACCGTGTTTGATTTCCGCGATGAGGGCAGATCGGTTGATGAAGAAGGGTTGTGTTGCCTATTTAGCCCATGTTGTGGACACTACAGCAGCTGTGCCGGACCTTGGTAGTATTGAGGTTGTTTCTGAGTTTCCGGATGTGTTTCCAACGGAGTTACCTGGTATACCTCCTGTGCGGGAGATTGACTTTACTATTGAGTTGTTGCCGGGTACAGGACCGATTTCACAGACACCGTATCGGATGGCGCCTGCGGAGTTGAAGGAGTTGCAGATTCAGCTTCAGGAGTTGCTAGAGAAGGGTTTCATTCGACCGAGTGTTTCTCCATGGGGTGCTCCGGTGTTATTTGTGCGGAAAAAGGATGGATCTATGCGTTTGTGCATCGACTACCGAAAGCTGAATCAGGTTACGGTGAAGAACAAGTATACGTTGCCGCGGATTGATGATTTGTTCGATCAGCTCAAGGGAGCAGCAGTCTTTTCGAAGATTGACCTTCGATCCGGATATCACTAGTTGAGGATCCGAGACTCTGATGTAGCCAGGACAGCTTTCAGGTCGCGGTATGGGCATTACGAGTTTTTGGTTATGCCGTTTGGGTTGACCAACGCCTCCGCAGCTTTCATGGACTTGATGAATCAGGTGTTTAGGCGGTTCTTGGACAAGTTCATGATTGTGTTTATTGACGATATTTTGATCTATTCCAGGAGTGTGTGCCAGCACAAGAAGCATTTGCGAGCAGTGTTACGGACTTTGCGGGACCATCAATTGTTCGCGAAGTTTAGCAAGTGCGAGTTCTGGTTGGATAGTGTGAAGTTTTTGGGCCACGTGATTTCGGCCGAGGGAGTTAGTGTTGATCCTGACAAGATCGAGGCCGTGCTGAACTGGAGTAGACCCACTACTGTACCGGAGATTCGGAGTTTCTTGGGTTTAGCAGGCTATTACCGGCGGTTTGTACAGGATTTCTCCCAGATTGCTACCCCACTGACCAGATTGACGAAGAAGGGCGTCAAGTTTGAGTGGTCTGATGCGTGCAAGGAGAGTTATTTGCTCCTGAAGGAGAGATTGACTACCGCACCGATTTTGACATTGCCAGACGACAGTGGTGAGTTTGTTGTATACAGTGATGCGTCGAAGTTGGGACTTGGCTGTGTGTTGATGCAGCATGGTAGAGTTGTAGCCTACGGTTCCCGACAGTTGAAACCACATGAGGTCAACTATCCGACGCATGATTTAGAGTTAGCCGCTATCGTGTTAGCATTGAAGAGTTGGAGACATTACTTGTACGGAGCTCGGTGTAAGATCTACACTGATCACAAGAGTCTCACTTACTTGCAGACGCAGCCGGATCTGAACATGAGGCAACGCCGATGGATGGAGTTGATCAACGACTACGATTGTACGTTTGAGTATCATCCAGGGAAGGCCAACGTTGTGGCTGATGCACTTAGCCGGAAGTCTGGAGCCTCGTTATTTCATATATGTGTGGCCAGAGTATCGATGTTAGCCGAGCTTCGGGCTACGGGTGCTGAGTTCGGGTATGATGATGAGGGAGCTTTGTTGGCCAGTTTCCAGGTTCGACCCGTATTGGTTGATCAG